>JADLZK010010448.1:0-600000 GCA_015847255.1 Hyparrhenia diplandra | reverse complement strand
TACTAATTTTAGTTTTTACTCATGGATGTTGAATTATTGTTGGTAATAGCTTGTATTAGTATTTACATGTAGAATTGAGAGACTTTTGTTATTTTTATAATAGTTGAGAGGTGGATAATTTAGGTAGAAATCATATAGGTATATATTACTTTTACATTATGTTTCAGAATGACATTTATGGATAATTTAAACTCAAACCCCAACTGGTGAAAGTATTATCTTTACCTAATGAGAGAGCTGAATAATTTATAAAAAAATTATTATTGGATTAGTTTAATTATCTTTTTGTAATTTTGGAGGTTTATTTTTTTTTTTTATAGGCTTCATTGATAATTCCAACATGGATCATGGTCCCCTAATTTTCTAAGCAACATTCAAATATAATTTGAGGTAATTCAATATCATTGTTATTAACTTGCAAACTGACCTTCAGCCTGGTAGCTGGAGCTCCTCGGTGGCAGTCAATAGGTTGGTTCGAATCCTCATAGGGAAGATTTTTTTTGGGTTGGATTGAAAAAAAAGGCAGTGGCTCCCCTGCCAGTGGTTCCCCTGCCGATGATTCAAAAAAAAAAAAATTATGTTACTAAAAAAAACAGAAAGGATTTTATATACTTTTTTGTGCAAAGTAATACCAGGACATTAAAATTAATAAATGAAAATTATACTTAGTGGGCAATGAGTACCATATCAAGTATGTCACAAAAGACAGCCATGCCTTTAGTCAAAAGGTGTGGCCAGTGCCAGCGCTGATGTAGATGTTGTGGCACGTGCGCGCGACTTGCTTGTTCTTGCCTTCTCTTTCTTGACGTAGATCACCTTGTCATCCCCATGATGCTCGCACACACGTATCCTTCAGTCCCTTTGATGCGGCTACATCTAACATTAGTGGTTGGTGCATGGCTGGATGCTTGCTTCCTCGATGTTTATGCTTCAGTTTATGATGGAAACTAATACCGCATTTAACAATTGATAATGTATTTCAGTGTCTGGATTTTAGGGTATTTTTGTTAATGGCTTAGGGCATAGATTTTGTTCACCTCGTCGGGCGCCGAAAGTGGTGCATGATGGAAGCAACGCCGGTTGGATTAGGTCATCAAAACGAGCCTCCATCAAACGCCGCCGGATTATTAGGACGTCCGACCGAGCCACCACACAATAGCCACCAAGAAAAAAACAAACGCACACAACACAACGCTACACCACCACCATCACCACCACAAAATCTGAACCGGCTTAGCAAAAGGAGGTGGTTAAGTAAATCTTTGTTACTTCAGGGGTCATCCGACCTAGTGAATAGATGGAGGTAGTAATTTGGACTTTTTTCTTTAATCAAAGTTATATAAAAGGTACTAACATTTATGCCATTAAATCAATTGTAAAATATATTTTTATAATAAATCAAGTTGGAGATATAAATGTTAGTACTATTCATTGTAAACTTGATCAAAGTTAACTTAGTTTAACTTGTATATAAATTCTATAATCATATATTCTTTTTATGCATCTTAACATGCTTGGATTCAAAAGCTCCTATTGCCGTCCATTTGTAACACGAGACTATATATAAAAAAGAGTAACATTTTTGGGAGATCCTTAAAAACTTGCACGGTGGTGTCACCTAGTTTAGATCCTTGAACTTGCGCGTCGACAGACAATAACCAACCCCATCAAATTTAGGAATGGCAGTGAATTCTACACTCCATGACAGACTTGCAGTGCTTATGTTTTTCTCATGTGAGCCAACTTTTTGTCGTAAGTAAGACGCAGAGCCATGACATGGCGGAGAGGCCGGCAAGAAGGTATTTTAATTAATTTTGGATTGATGACGCGGAAAGGCAGATTAGTCATATACTTTTTTTTACCAGGGATTTGGCTGGACCGGTTCTGCATGCCATATGATCGAGCCCAGAATTTGTCATCGATCAATACTTACAGAGTAGGTACAAAAGTTTGGTAGGCAATACCAATGCGAATTTTTTCTGGTAGGATGAATATATAATAGATTTGGTAGGCAATACTCCTAATCCAGCTGGGCTGTTCCTTGGTTTGCACAATTGCATATAATCTCTCCGGCCGGACGGGCAACGCGGAAAGCCCAAGGCGATGGAGCAGGTAAGACGAGAGCAGCAAGCCTTGTTTTTATCAGCTGTTTCTTTTGCCTTTTAGTACTGTACTGTACCTGTATGAATTTTCTCTGAACCAACGGCAGGTGTGATTGCTTACTAATCTTCTCGATCACCACAATCCAGCAAGCGACCATGCTGCTATTTATGTAGTAGCTCTATCAGTCCAGCACCAAAGGCCAATGCCGGCATAAATGTTCTCTAGAGTGGAGCAGCGATCTATTAAGTCTCGAGTCAGGTTCATCTCCTCAATCTGTTGAGCTTTTCCGGCGTGGGCTGTATGTGCTGCCGGGCGACCTTGTGCTCCACGGAATCCAGCCAGGATCCTCCTGCACATCGATCCGGCCTGCGAGTAAGCTTCCCTTCATCTTCTGATCTCTAGTGTTCTTTTCCAAACTATAAGTCTACTTTTCTCTTATTGTTATTGAACTTCTTAGATTCCGTCGTGTATAATTTTCTTAGGCTTTTACCTTTTCTATGAGGAACCGGCTTCAACTTCTATGTCCTAGGCTCAGCTGTCCACCAAGTGCTCACCATGCCTCACCTTGACTTGGTTCAACCTAGGTTGACTTTGTTCAACATTGCCTTGACCATGCATGTACCCTCGCTCTTCCATGTACCCAATGTGATGCCCATGGTCCATCCTTGGCATCTTGATCCTTCTCAAGAAGCCTTCTCATATGCACATCACCACTCGCAGTCCATTGAACCCGGACTACTCACTTGACCTTCTCTATCGCCTATTGACCACAATGGCGCATCCAATACCTGCACATACACAAGCCAAGAGACATGTTACACAACACACTCAATACAACTTGACTTGACACCTCCAATTCACCATTAACATAATCAAGCACATGACATGGAATTAACCGAAAACACTACAAAACTCTCAAAGTGTGTAAAGTGTAATAATTAGTCACATATGGATGAGACCAAGGCACTTCTCTACATGTGGTCTATCAGATGCCTAGCTCCAACGGGGTTAGGCCGCCGAGGCACAAGCCCACATGGCATGGCATCGTGTTGCGATGAGGCGTCAATGAGAAGCACATGAGATAGACAAGAAAAATATACAACTAAGAAGAAGACAATCCGACCAATTCCTTCCATGTCTAGAGCATTCTCGCGTGGTGGTCATATGTGAAAATAGTTGGTAAACATAAACGGTTTAAAAACCGTCAAATGTTATTATAGCATACAAAGCACCCTAATGAAATCTAAATGTAGAATGGTATTTGTGCAAAGCCTATTTTTTATAATGATATTTTTTTCAAATTTCTCATTTAAAATGCAGTTGGTTAAATGGACGTAGAAATTTTTAATTCCTCTGCCCTATGAGAGGTTCAATTTTGACCTAGCTAACTCAATGTATAGACTATAGTAACTTTGACCAAGTTTATAGAAAATAAGAAAAATGCATAGGACTTGAAATGAGCTTAATTGAATACATTATGAAATATATTTTATAACATACCTCTTTTATGTGATAGATGTTAATAATCTTGTCTATAAATTTGGTCAAATTTAATGTAGTCTGATTTAGGACAAACTCAGATCCTTATAGTTCAGGACCGAGAGAGTAGTGTTTTTGTTATATTATAACTAATACCTTTGCAGTCATTTGGCCACAAAATAATCTGCTTTTCTAATCCATAGTGCGCTGTGTACGTTACAATGTCCAGGACAAAGCAACAAGCAAAGTTTTCTACTGTTTTAGTCAAGGATGAGCCTACTAAAAGCATTTGAGTTCATTGGTGGCATTAACAACTGTGTTACCTTATTCGATTGGGCTCGATCTGCCATATCATCTTTGCGCACCCAAGCAAATGGAATGCAGGAGCAGATACCCCAAGAAGATGTTGTGGTGCCGTTGCAGAGTGAAAATGGAAGACAGGAGCAAATTCTTCAAGATGATGTTCTACTACAGTTGCAGAGTGACCTTATAAGCTTGGAGGATAAACTTCTGGAAGCATATGATCTCATTGACCGAGCAGAGTGGAGGAGCCATAGGAACAATGTGGCAAAGCTCCTTCCAATACTCAAGGATGTAACGTATGATGCAGAGGACCTTCTAGACGAGTTCAGATGGCACGATATGAAGGTCAGAGTAGAAGGGGAAGCTATCCAGCTATCTCCTTTCGTTGAATTCTTCCATAGCATTGTTCATGGCAGCTTCAACAAAGTGACTGATATCCACAAAAGGATAGGTAATGTTTCTAGCTTCCTTGAGAGAGTGGGCCGCTTGCATGAGGTAACTCCACGGTTTGATAAAACCCTCAGGCCAGTGACCACTTCTTTCCGCACTGAGCGTAAGATATTTGGTCGTCAGAAGGAATTGAAGGAAGTCATCAGTTTGCTTGGTGTACCGAGCTGCAGTAGCAGTTCTTCTAAACGGAAGAGAACTTCTAATGCAGCCAATAATAAGCTAGCATCTGTTCATGTTTTGCCAATAGTTGGGATCGGGGTGTTGGAAAAACTACTTTGGCCCAAGAGGTCACCACAAATCAATGGGCCAAATCCCACTTTGACAAAATCATTTGGATTTGTGTCTCAGATGGCTTTGATGAGGTGAGGTTTACTAAAATTCTCATAAAATATCTATCTGGCAGAGAACCAACGTCTGATAACTTAGATGATCTTCAACAGCGTCTTGTTAAAAAAAAAGTTTGTGAGAAAAGGTTCTTGCTCATCCTTGATGACATTTGGCCTGCTGCTGTCTTGGATGATGATGGGCAGCACTGGAAGAAATTTTGTGGGCCTCTTGAAAATGTACTTCAAGGAAGTATGGTGTTGGTGACCACTAGATTCGCCGAGGTTGCTGATATAGTGGGCACAATGAAGTCTTTTTGCATTGAAAGGCCTGGATGATGATATATTTTGGGAATTTTTCAAACTATGTGTGTTTGGGCTGAGGATTTCGACATTGATCCAGAGTTAGAGCAGGTTGGTAGAAGCATACTTACAAAGCTGAAGGGCACTCCTCTTGCTGCTAAAACTATCGGAAGGCTTTTACGAAAGAGCCTTGACACTGCACATTGGAATGATATACTGAACATTGAATTGTGGCAGAATGAACAAAAGGAGACTGAGATTTTGCCAGCTCTTCGGTTGAGCTGCATGTATTTAGCATTCCATTTGAAGAGATGCTTCTCATTCTGTGCTGTATACCCCAAAGATTATAACTTTGATAAGGACAGTCTAGCAGAAATCTGGGTGGCAGAAGGATTTGTTGAGCCTCAAGGTAGCACTCCACTTCAACATATTGGTTGTCGGTACTTTGAAGATCTCGTGAATTTGTCTTTCTTCCTGGAACACCGTGGTCATTATGTTATACATGACTTGATGCATGACATGGCCCAGCTAGTTTCAAAGGAGGAATGCTTCATTTTAAAGAACGAGTGCGACTTCAAAAATGTTCCAAAAAATGTTCGCCATCTATCAATACTTAAGAGCAGTATCAAGTCGTCAGACTTACGGATCTTATGCAAGTACAAAAAGCTGCGCACCTTACTTTGCGACAAGGGTCTCATTAGTAACACTCCAGATTCAATTGAGCAGTGGTTTAGTGAGCTTCAAAGCCTGCGTGTCATCCGTTGTGCCTCCATAAATAGATTACCGGAGAGTATAGGCAACCTGAAGCATCTACGGTACCTTGAAATCTATAGAGTTGGTAGGATATTCCTCAACATTCCTTCATCATTTTGCACCCTCTACAACTTGCAGATTTTATATGCTAGGCGATGTAAAATTGAAATATTACCAACAAGTGGTGTCAGTAAGCTAATCAGTCTGCAAAAGTTTGAATCAACTGTTCGTGAAAAGGAAGTTGATGCTGCAAAGTGGGAAGACGGAATTCGGTTCATAGAGAAATTTAATCAAATTACAAAACATTTGATTATATATAATCTTGGTGCAATAAGCAAGGATCACGCAGCAGAAATGGAACTTAGAAAGAGAAGTTACCTAAACACTCTTACTCTGAGATGGTCTTCAACCAGATGTTCAGAGCACAATGAAATAGAAGTATTTCAAGCTCTGCATCCTCCCATCAGCGTCAAGTCTGTGCACCTAATTGGTTATCCAGGGGAACATTTACCTAGCTGGTTTGCTCCTTCTGCTGGACCTGAGGACTTGTCATCTCCTGAGTTACCTGTTGTGGCAGCTGCTGACAACAATAATGGTATAGTTTTCTCATCATTAACAGAGGCAAGTATTGAAGGGTGCCAAAACTTATTGCTGTTAGAAAATAGGATCGACACTAGGTGTATGATCCAGTTAAAGGGAAACTTTATTCTATTCAAAATGATGAACTTGACGATCCGAGACGAGAGATGGAAGATGGAGAGAGGTGGAACATACGTACCCGCTGGTGCTCGCCATGGACGTGGTTGGTGTAGGAGTACAGGTCGCTGGCGTGATGCAGAGGCGGACGGCGGCGGCGATGGGTCCATCCCGTCGCTGGCAGCCCATCCCTCGCGATCGGACAGGGTCTGGAGGTGGAGTGGCGGCTGTAGGAGTGAACCTCATACCTTAAAACCGTGGTCCCCACCTCCTCTTTATAGGGCTGCGCGACAGAGCCCCCACCAGCCTTTATCTTGGGCTGGGGCGCCCGATCGGGGCGTGAAACCAAGGGCCCAGCTTGACCGTTGGGCCAACCGGGTGGAGATCAACCTAACATTCTCCCCCTTGATCTCAACATATACTTTTAACTTTATAACATTTACTTCTTTTCTTATTCCAATACAAATTGGTGCATAGAACTGCCTTCGTCGTCACGGTCAATCGCCGATGGACTCAACAAGCTACAATACACGTCTCTGTTTTGAAACAGCTTCTTTAACATTGGGCCCTTTATTGTCCGGAAGTCATAGGCCATACCATAAACCCATGTCGACTGTGTGTTCTCTCGAACGCGCCTTTGGCGGTAAGCCTTTGGTAAACGGATCCGCAAACACTTTCTTGTTCCTTATATGCTCAATACTTTCAATATGATTCGGACTTTCTCCTTTACAACGATAACTTTGTGTCAATGTGTTTGGCAACACACTTGACCCGTTGTCACAGAGTAAAACAATTAAATGATTATTGCCGTTGTCAACCATTATCAACTCCGGTATAATCTTTTGATTACCTTTGCCTGTCCCCGAAGCCTCATAACAAGTTGTATCATGTGTATGCATCATCAATAACACCACAAGCGTTTTATTTGGAGCTTTTCCACAACAAACTCCAACCGCGAAAGTGTCATTGACTAGTGTGGAATTCACCGCACATCTCGCCAAATCGCAACATTTGTACCCACAACTATATGAGAGTACTTGTTCTTTCTTACTCGATATGAGGCTTTCAAGTACTTTACAAAATTCCAATACATTTATTACTCCATTCCAGTTGATCTATATCCGGACTGGACTTACGCCAAATTATCCCTGATATGTGAACTCTGTAGGGTAATGACACACTTGTGCTTTCATTAAGCTTCCAACAGCCAAGCATGTGGTACCACATATTTCTTTTGATCTATTTCACATTCATTCTTGGAACACTAAGGTTCCCAAATCCATTACCCTTGACTATAAGAACAAGCATAGGTTTTTATTTCATGCATACTTTATTTCTTTAAAATCTTTTCTAAGTATGCCTTTGCAACAGTCGTAATACCCCTTTTCTTCCGTCTCGGTGAATTTTGAATTCTTATTATGAGAGACATTTCACCAAGACAATTCTTGTTGAATCTCGAGGACAAAATCTTCTTCTTTAATTAGATTAGCACCACTACTAGCAAGCAAGGTGCTATCCACATGTAGGATTAGGAAAATAAATTTTCCATTCTTAAACTTCTCATAATACTTTGTTGTCCTTCTCATTCTCTTTAACCCAAAATATTCTATTGACATTTCAACTTTAAAAACTCTACTTTCTAAAGACTCGCTCTAACCTTTAAATCATTTCTTTAGGCGACATCTCATATGTTCTTTTACTCCCATGACAAAACCATTAGGTTGTGCCATGTATTCTTTTTCATACAAATCCCATTAGGGAATGTTGTCTTTACATCCATATAATGTAATTCAAAACCATAACATGCCATTAACTTTCACTGTAAACAATTCATTCTCTTTATATAACTGTTCTCACCACAAGTGGCGATTTATATCCTTTTGTATTCCCTTTGGAGTCACATTGCGTCTTGTAGACCCATTACAGCCCACTATTTTGGCTCCATTAGAAATTACTTCTCCCAAATATCGTCGGGATTCTATAATTTTATAAATTCTTGCCATTTAGAAAAGTAAGTACTTCTCATGGCTCTTTAGACAAGGTGAGATCACCCTTCATTTGAATTTCTTTAACATAGACTTTATAGTCATAAGAGAAAAACTGCTTTCTCAATCTTTGAGACCTTCGGGTCCTTAGCTATTGGCACTTTTTTTAATATGGGGTTGTTGTTGCTCTTTTATTGCACAGTGGAGGCAATTAATTCTCATGCGATCCTATATCTAGGATCCTTGTTTTACTTATACAACAATAACATGGTATTTCAAAACTTTACATTCTATGCTCCCCAGATTACTCCATATTCTAAAGATAGAGTATCTTCACTTTTCTCATTTGGGTTGATCTGTTTCATATGGCGCCATAAGCACCACTTTAATAGCTCAAACTTGTTCAATATGCTATCTTCCTATCGGAACTATAAAAAAGTCCGTGAATTTAGCCAAGACTTTCTTTAGGGGTATAACTATTATGACCATTGTACTCCCTCAACGATCACATTCATCTTTTATAGATCACTTACGTCTTCAATGCACAATATGCACCGCTTTATCTGAACTATAGGGGAGTGTCTTTCTTAATCGTCTTTTCTTCTTCACATCTTTTGAATTATCTCATATTTTCCCCCTCGGAATGTGGCATGAACTTTTCTACCACAATTCAAACTATTCAAAACTCTTGTGAATGAGGAAACTTTGATTACTTTATTCATCCACGTGATTATGTCATGTAGAATAAAATTAATTCACAATTCATATGGGAGTACCTTTTCCTCGTTTCACTTCAAGAACTTAGCAAAAGTCCTTTATTATCCTTACTTTTGCAAGTCACACTCGCACGTTATTCTTATCGGAGGTTCGCACATAACTTTCTTTTCACTTTACACTCATGAAGTGCTTAATGTCAATTCTAGGATAGCACAAGAGCTACCCATACTTTTTCTCGCTATACGAGATAGGCATTATGCTAATTTTACCTTGTTGTGCAAGATAAGCATTGTGCCAACTTTACCCCGCCATGCGGTATTATCTCAACCTTTTTCCGCCATGCATGAAATAATTCTCTCAAAGGGACATCAATGCCGGGATTGGCTCATCAAATTAAGAAATAAATCCGAATACTACGAACATACATGCTTAATCCAATGTTGGTCAAATTAAACATGAATGTGATCTTTTACAACTCTTATCATAATGACTGAAACTGAAAATACATTCTTTCATTGATAGTACATGAAAAAACATTTCTCAAACTAAACTTTAATATCAACTTTGACGCCATTGGCGACTCTTATTCGTTGCTTTATCATCTTTTCTCGAGTCATAAATGACCAGCTCATTTTTCTTTCTGCCTTCAAGACTCAAAACATGAAGATCGGTGTCTGTGAATATTCAACAATAGTCAACAATAATGAGCATGAAAAATTAACTCCATGTTGATCTGGTTAAGACATGCACATTAAACTTTAAATATCTTTTAACCTGTATTCTATATCACCATTGGGCAGAAATAGAATAAAAGCATCATTCTTTGTACATCAATTCCACATCACCGTTGGGCAGAAATAGAATAAATGTATGAAACTCAATAACATTTGAAACATATAACTCATTTTTTCTACATTAATTCCACATCACCGTTGGACGTAAATGGAATAAATGTATAGAAACTCAATAATCTTGAAAGCATATAATCGCTCCTCACAAATAGAGGGACGAACCATCTTTATTGCAGCGGAAACATGAAAGTACTTTTCTTTTTACCTTTATCAGTTCTCTCGAACAATTCCTCACTTTGATGCAAAATTTATCGTGAGATTTACACTTTAAACATAAAACTTACCATAAACTTATAATATTGTTATCATCAACGTTGGTCAGAAAATAACAATACCATAATTAAACTTTTACCATAAACTCATTACTCCTCTAATGAAATTAGGGGATAAACTTTTAATCACTTTCTCTTCAAATTAAATTCTCCCGTTGGTTCGAAATTAATGAGAAGAAAAAAATACTTTAACTTTGTAGCAGCAGAAAAATCCTGTATACAATGCTTATCCGTAGCATTTCTATTTATCCATCTACTCTCCAGACAATTTATCTCGTTGGTTCAAAATTGAATGGGGATAGAAATCTTAAACAAAACTCAATGAAAATTGCTTCTGAAAAAGAAAAACGAAAATCATATTCTTTACTGTCAATTGGCCTGACGGCCTATCTGCTCGCGAGGCCCGCGCTCGCGCAGCGCTCTGCTGTGGCCCAGAGGCGAGGACGGCACACGGCCAAACTCGCGCGCATTGCGCAGCACAACACGGTGCTCCTTTTTTTTTTTTGGTTTGCTTCGCCGTGGCCCCATGACGCGCACTGCGCCCCGCGCCCAGCCACAACCTGGGCCTGGGCCGGCAATCCGTCCGCCCGCTTGGGCCGGATGTGGCCCAGCAGCTGCTGCCGCCTAATCCTTGCCGCAGGATGGAATCGGGCGGCTGTCCGTGCTCTTCGCGAGATCAAAACAGCCTCGCTGACTGGTGGCTCCCGAAACCCTAGTCATTTCTGTCTCTTCCGTTCTCAGCGCCGCAGCGATGATTAGGAAGCGGCGGCCATGGTGGCCACGCCGCCGGGTGGTGAGGCCATGGCCCAGCCGAGCTAGCACCTACGGCTCCCCGGCCTCTAGCTTTCTCTTTCTTTCTACTCACCACCTTCCCCATCCCAGCAGTATCGCCGGCCGCCATCACCGCCGTGGCGGCCGGAGGGAGGTGGCGGCGCCGCCCCGACGCCCTTTGGCCGTGCGCGCGTCCCACCAAGGTGAGCGCCGCTGTCGAAGGGGTTGTGCTGCGATGCCCTTTTGCCCGGGCCCGGGCGGAACGCCGCGTGGTGGCGAGGTCCTGGCCGCGCTGCCGGGTTTACTTCCTGCGACGTCCAAGGGACAGCGGCTTTGGCAACGGGCGCCGTCAATGGTAAGTCCGTGTTCGCCGGTCCTCTTCTCTTTGATAGGGCTAGGGTTACAGCCCCAAATCAATTTGATTTGGTCGTTTTCTCTTTTTGTTCGTTTCATTTTTTTCGATTCGAGATCGAAATTTCTTCCTTTTCTTTTCGAATTGAATCGGTGGATTTGTTCTTTGCTTTCCCTTTACTAGGGTTTGAAAAATCCGAATCGGATCATTCCTTTCTCTATCCCAACTGGATCTACGATCTCGCCAAAGCTCGTGATACCATTGTTAGAAAATAGGATCGACACTAGGTGTATGATCCAGTGGGGAAACTTTATTCTATTCAAAATGATGAACTTGACGATCCAGAGACAGAGAGATGGAAGATGGAGAGAGGTGGAACATACGTACCAGTGGTGCTCGCCATGGACGTGGTTGGTGTAGGAGTACAGGTCGCTGGCGTGATGCAGAGGTGGACGGCGGCGGCGATGGGTCCATCCCGTCGCTGGCAGCCCTTCCCTCGCGATCGGACAGGGTCTGGAGGTGGAGTGGCGGCTGTAGGAGTGAACCTCATACCTTAAACCGTGGTCCCCACCTCCTCTTTATAGGGCTGCGCGACAGGGGCCCACCAGCCTTATCTTGGGCTGGACGTCCCCGATCAGGGCGTGAAACCAAGGGCCCAGTTGACCGTTGGGCCAACTGGTGGAGATCAACCTAACAATTGCTACAACCAGCTTATGTACCTGCCGTCAGAAATATAGAAATTGATGAAGACTGCACAAGTGTAAGATCAGTACAAATCGATCCATTTGGACATTCGACTTCCCTAATAGAACTGAATCTGGAGAGTTGTCCAAACCTCACACATCTGTTGGCCCCATCTCTAGAGAGGCTCGAGCTGAAGGAAATTTCTGGGAACCTCGACATCAGCATAGACTGTAGTTCCCTCAACATCATGCGACTATCCTCCAGTGACCATATGGCATCCATTGAACTACAAAAGTGGAGACTTCCAGCACTACGGGAGCTCTCGATCTCGTCTTGTGGGTCTCTGACGTCTGTTAGATATTCTAAACAGACCTCCACTGACCGTTCCCATGGCCGGGCCACAAACGGAACTGGGAAATTCCCATTGCTCACTGACCTATCATTTTACTGCTGCCCGAAGTTGGAAACTATTGATGACCTCCTAACACAGGAACACCTCCCATCCGTCAAGAAAATTTGTTTTATGCATTGTGACTTGCTGTCCCTACCCACAGAAGGATTTGGAGGTTATCAGTTTCTGCAGGAACTGTACATTTTTGACTGTCCACGCCTCAAATGGCAAAGTGGAAGAGGGTTATTACCATGTTCCCTCAGAGACCTCACATTACATGATTGTGGGGATGTCTCTGTCTTGATTCCACGCTGCCTGCAGGACCTCACATCCCTCGAAAGACTAGTCATGCATTCATGTAGAGGCATAGTTTCTCTTCCTGGCGACCTGTGGAGTAATCTCAAATCACTTCGGACCTTAAAGATTGGGAATTTACCAGACCTTATATCGATCGGTGGACCAACAGCAATTGCGAACATAGATGAAGTAGTCATTCAGCACTGCTGGAAGTTGAAGGAAATAGAGCAGCCCGTGTACAGCAAAGGTTCCGGCAGACGTTTTCGGTAAGCTGGGAACAGTGGCGCAGGTGCGGGGGCAGCACCACACCAAAATTGCAAGCGCAGTGGTTGGACTTTATATACCCCACAACAGTATAGATATATATATGAACATAGCCATTGTATTTACAATTTGCACAACAGCATACCCTTTAATACAAGGCGTTTAAAAATGCCTTCAAAAAATCTTTTAGGCATACTTGAGAATGGTGTCTATAAAATACTCGAGACATTTTTTTTTTCAAAACGCCTTCCAATGCCAACATATATGAAGGCATTTTTTTTTGAATCGATATGAAGGCATTTTTTAGATGCCTATAATGCTTTTTGAAGGCATTTCTTAGATGCCTATAATGCTTTTTGAAGGCATATTGTATTTATTGAAATGCCTCCAAAACCAACTCTCACATACAGAAGTTTGGTATCTATACACAGCTGCAAGTGTTTTTTTTTTTAATTTTAGGGCCGAGCCCCCGTCTATATTAGCATAACCAACAGACAAAATCCAGTTATTACAGCGTTTTGATGGCACTGCCATCGTAGCCTCAGGCTACACCACCCATCACTGTCACCCCAGCCGGCTGAATCACGAATAGAGTTTGAGAACCAGGTTCCCACTTAAGTTTTACATCACCTACTTATCAAAAACTATTCCAGAAATATGACCCATTGCTTTTCTTGTAACATGGACTTCTTCAATTCGCCAGCACCTGAGCAGCACTGGCCTCCGTCTTCCACAGCAAACCTGGATCATCTTCCGAGATGGCTAAGGCAGCCAGAGCACCTGAGAAACTTGTAGTTTGAGCTCCATCACCTTCTCGATGCGTCTCCTTCTTGTCCTCCGAACAGATGACTGTCCATCTTTGTGTAGTTAAGGCTCACAGCTGCAAGTGTAAATCCATCCCCTTGGCGTGGCCCGTCGCCACGCCTATCTTTCGTGATACCAGGTCCATCGCCGCCACTTGTCGGATGTCTTCGCCCTCGCACGGTCGATCCTTGTCTCGCGGGCAGCCGCGGACCGTGTGGAGGCGCCGCCTTCTTCATCCGCATGGGCGGCGCCATCCGCGGCCTTCATTCACTCGGTCCGCTTGCACCGCCCCTCGCCATCCGGCATCTTCATCATTCTCGTGGAGGATGTGCGTGCGGTGCGGGGCCTTCACCCGATCGCGGCCCCGTGGTCTTGCGGGCGCGTCCAGGCTTCGTCCGTGGATCGCGGGTACAGGCTTTGTCTTCGCCCACGTGGGAGCATCAGCATCGTCCCCGCAATGATCCTCCTGTTTTCAGACTGGCCGGGCCGGCCGGCTCCTCTGTTTCAACAGGGCTGCCCCCTATGGTTTTGTCTCCTTCCGTGAGCAGCAGCACATTTATTTAGGGGCTTTGCGGTTTCTACATTCCTTTTTAGCTATAATGTGATTTTTACTCTTGTTTTTTAACTTTATAGTTTTGCTCTCGCTTTTACAAGACGACAAGGAGAGAGTGTACCCCTATTTGAAGTCATAATGTCCAAGATTGGCACATCTCTATATGATTGTTGACTTCAAAATTTTCAAAGCAAGGTTCATATTTGAAGAGTTGATGTATTGTGTTGTGAAGACATGAGGTATTTGCTGAAGTACTTGTGTGAAGGAAATACCCTCTTGTGGAGGAGATCATTTCTACATGACTACATCAACATGTTCAAGATTTGCACGCTTCGTCAACATCTTTTTATTTTGCATTTTGGATGTAATTTGCTTTTTTTTCGAGTCTAGTGTGTTGTGCCAACTCTACAAATGCAACACCATTGCATTCATGTTGCATTTGAGAGGGGGTGTAAAGGTGTAGTAGTCAAAGGGCACTAGTGTAATCTCTCTTAGTTTAGGGTTTTACTAAATCTCTCTTGTACTCTATATATTGTCCCCCTTTAGGTCTCAATAGTATCAATTTGAGTCTTTCTATATTTATAACAAATATACTATGTTGCCATGGTGCTAGAATTCATCAATGTTCAGAAACTAAACATGTGTTACTCCTGCTTGAAATAAACCTAGCCACATCCAGCTATACACCACTGTTGCCTCAATGCCAACATTCATCATTGTCTCTCTATAGACTAGTGTTTCCCTGTTTTTTTTTTTACATGCCTTCTTGTTTGATACCTTACTTTCTGGTAAACTCTATGAAGCAACATGCCTTCGCCATGATGAATCCATGATGAGTATCCATCCATGAACACAGTGGAAATTAAATGATCCCAAACATCTTTTGCCTCTAACCAGTAATAATTTCCATAATCACAGCAAGGACAAAACACTCTACTTTGGTTCGTTAGAGCTCTCGGCAACCTTTCTCTAACTACTTCCCAGTCTTTCTTGAGTGTTGGAAAGGTACTACTAATCCAAAGTGCTTTAGTATGATTGCTATATCTATTCATACTACAATTATCTTAGAACCAAAGTAATAGGGAAGTATTTAGGAACCTTGATCTCTCCCATTGTCCTCTTCATTAGCTAAACTACTCATTTATCTTATACCTCTTTTAGACATGTTATTATTCATAGATTTCTTTTTATGAATTATTATTAGTAGTAGTAGTATTTATATTTATCATTTATTATTTACCCCCTCACTTTAGTCTAGTTGGTTTGCTAAGTTATATATAATTGCGAAGTTATTAGAATTTTTTAATCTTAGCTTCCCTCATGGATATGATATTCTACAATACTCTTTAAAAAGCTATAGTATTTTGTGCGCTTGCGAATCCTTCTTATTCTTTTTAGCATTTAACAAACATCAACACCCGCTGGCCAGCAGGAAACATAGGAGGAGGGTTGCCGCCGCGCCACCCGCTGAGTGCTTTCGCAAGGCAGCTATACCGCCCACAGTCCCCTCCCCGGAGTGTGCCCAGCTCAAGCTTATGCACGAGCTCTCCTTCATTGACGATAGGCTAGCGGTATGGGCCTGATCTCCCAAAGTAGGCAGTCTAGGCCATCCGTAAGGCACAACATCCGGAGGACCAGGGAGCTTTCCAGGTTACTTGCAGCCGTTGCAACTGACCCGGAAGTTGTAGAGATGAAGATCACTTAGTCTGCAAATGCAAATGTAGAAAGAGTAGCACCAGCTCTTTGGCTTTTAGATCGCTATTTGTTGTCATTATATAGTATGTGAGTAATCAGCTTTGTACCTAAGCCTCCAAATCATCCTATGCTAGGTTGGCGGGTCGATATTGCTCGGCCTGCCAATGTTGTATGTTATTTCCTTCTTATTATCAATCAAAGATGTTTGCCGGATCTTTCAAAAAAAATATATCTCAATTCAGCTGAGATGCCTTGCAAGTTCCAACTCTATCTAGTGTGCACTTAGGATTTCACATTAGATAAGAACAAGAGTTTGGACCTTAATCATCCGTTACATTTGCTATCTATAATTCGATCCCTTTCTTAACTGGTGTGCCAGCAATGTAGCCAGCCATAACGGTATGGCTTACACAACGGCGGGCATAATGGTGTATAGGTTTACAATACCGTTAGTTATCTGATTCATGGATGGCCATGTCGTGCATAGGATTTGATATGGAAGTGGGAGTATGATTCTTGTAAAAAGAACTAACATAAGTAATTAATGTTTTTTGTGTGTCTGTGTGAATGTGATGCATATGACATCCCAGTACATCACATTATTCAAGAGGCACATTATATATACAACTGTTTATATTCACTCTTTATAAAACAGGTTCACATATACAGTTACACACCAACACTCCACGAAAAAAAAAGTTACACACCAATACCGTTGCACAGATACAAACAAGTGTACTAGACAATCAATACGCGGCGGCAATATTAGCATTTGTTTCGACCAGACCATTTCACATGAGCATACTAGTACGTAGACACGTGTCATTACCACACATCATCATATCACTGTGTGCTTATTTATGTTGTGCTCACTTACAGACGATAGTATAGACAAGCACCGTTGATGATTCTTAGGGATTGCTCGCCGCCACTGCCTTCGTCTCCCCAAACAGCAGATTGGCATATGACATAAAGTGGCATACCGGCGCACCGCCGGGCTGGGTGTGCAGCATCTTGAAGGCCGGGTGAGCCGGGCTCCAGTTCGAGGTATCGAGGTGGCAGAGCGCTGCGAGGGTGACCGCCGGACCACCGCTGACGCTGTTAAGCGAGACCATGTAAGCCTTCGTGGGCAGCCCCGTCATGTGACAGTAGTAGACAGCATAAGGGTACGGCATGACATGGCAACCCACGTGGCGGTCGCCGTCCAGCGGGGTGACCACCTGGATCATGTATGATTGGAGTGGCAAGCCGGTGCTCTGGAGCGTCGACGCGGCGGCCCACAGCGCCCCATTGTTTGCTGGCAGCATGTGCATGGCGCTCTGCACGGTATCCTCAAGAGATGTGGCGCAGGCCTTCTGCTCGGGGTCGACTGGTGACGCCTGGCACTGGCTCAGGGTGTCCCTCACCATCTCTGCCTCAGCAGAGCTTGCCGCGATGTGGAATGTTGTGAGCACACACTCGCCGAGTCACCGAATGGGACTCCCTCGGCAACGTCGCGTGGGAGGATGGGATTAACCAGAGCCGGAGGCATGGAGAAGCTCATGGTGCTGCCCACACGCACCTGTGTCTCGCGGAAGAAGAAGGCACGTATTTCATTAACAGGTGCAGATGGTGTTACGTAATTAACCAAATCTTGGTCCGTTTGTGTTACGTAATTAACCAAATCTTGGTCAGCTGCGCCATTGTTGGTTACACGGTAGTGCTCCACAAGCGGTGAATGATCAATACCTAGAAAAGACACTTCGAATTCTTAGTAGTAGTATATATATGCTAACACATTGAAACTTCAGCATAAACTATGATGGCTTTTATTGCAAAACTCATATCCCGTGACATCACAAATCAAGATTTTAAATTTTACTATAATCATGTCCGACGCACGGGAATAAAAGTTACCACGATACTTCAAATTTGACATGTGTGTTATAGTATACCAAAAAAAATGTATTTTGAGCAATATATTCACAACATTTACATTAATAGCAAAATCTATCCTTATGATTCATGTTCAATTAGAACGTAATTCAATTTTGGAAGTCTTATTACGTAAAATCAAAACAATCTAGTTCACAATGTAACAACTTTATCCGAAGTATATAAAGTGAAGTTGAGGAAATTATTTCTACCTGTGACTACGGATCCTAAGGTGATCTTTTAGTCTGGCGTACTATTTGTTTTGTGATGAGATCAACAATCAAATAATCTACTACGGACATGCATACAAAATTTAGAAGGAAAATTTTTGCACTTCATAGTTGAGCCTTTTTTATTTTGCACAAAATTGATTTATTTTGTTACGCAACGAGTTTGTCACTCTCTGCTTTTTAACTTTGTTTTATATTTTTTTTATATAAATTATATTTCATACATATGAAAATCACGCTAGCCATGGACGCACGTTTAATGACTTTGGCGTCTATCTTGTGTGTTGGGTAATTAAAAATTTTTAGGCCGGACGGAAACAGGTGCCGAACCTCAATAGTTTTTATGCACACCCACTTGGAAAAAGGCCCAATCACCCCAAAAGACAAGTCCAATAGGGGAAGGGTGCGACTCTCGCTTTTAAGGTGGCTTCCTCCTCCCAAATTAAGCAAGGCGAGATTATCGAGGCTCACACGGTCGCCGCCGACTACAACTGGGCCACCGCCCATTTAGTGTTAAGCGTTTTTGCCAACGGGTAATAGTGGGGATGTCCTCATCAACCGGTAGAAGAATACTTTAGAGTATTTTTAGGTGTAGACGATAGGTATATAGATATATTAGACACTACATTTTTTTTTTTTCCCTCAAGTTGAAATAAACTATTGTGCTTATTGTTTCATTTATCGGCTCTCATTTTGTACTCTTTTTTTTATAGAAATTAAGGACTTTATGTTGAGTGCAATCTTAACACTATGACTGCAGAATGGACATTTACATGTATCACGTCATTTAAAATGGATTGTAGATCTTGAGGTGTGAGATCTAGAATAGACTAGTAGTGCTATAACTCATGAAGATGTTAATATTTAAGCTTTACAGTAAGAGCCTTTTTATGTGTGAGCCATTAAAAAAAGATCACAATCTCATCCAAGCCACTAAAAAGATGAATCTATCGTGTATATCCATTTTATGAAAAAAATTCACCCACGCCATTCCGTCCCACTCAGCGTTTGTTTTCTACCGTTTGAGTCCCGACGTGTGGGCCCAGCCCGAGAAATGACAAGATTGCTCATCCTCTACTTTCTCCTTCCCTCCTCCTCTTCCACTGGCAAGCGGGCCCCACTGTCAGCCCCATCCCATCCCCACCTCGAGTTTGGTGTGGGCACGGAGATGGGAAGCAACAACGCCGCACACACCAGGCGGTTGTGCGCCGCCCGCAGCCTCTCGGTCCACCAGCTCTTGTCCTCTCTACCGCCGGACTCGCCCTGGCGCCGCTGCCCTTCTCGGTGCACCACCAGAAGAAGTAGGGGAGGACCAGGACGCGGCGCCGGCGTCGCGCGACTTGAGGTGGTCGAGGCTCACGCGAGGGTGGCGGGATCTAGCCGGATAGCCGGTTCCCAGAGAGTTTGAGCGTGTTGAGGAAGCGACATTCAACGCCCGCAGCCGCCCATACGGCCATCGCCGTGCACGCGGCGGGCGCGTGGCGGCAATGGCAGCATCGCGGGTCACGGGCGGCATGGGCGAAAGTGCGGCGGGCTCGCAATGCCGACCCACCGCCATTTTGCCATGCCCCCGCTTGACAAATGGACCAAGCTTGACGGGGCGTCGGCGATATGGTGATAACAGTGAAATCGACCGATGGGCATCACCTTGGCTTGAATCGACGCTGGGATGTGCTAGGAGGTGGAGGAGGTCACAACGGAATGATACACGCCGCCAATCAGGAATTGGTGTGGTGGCGAGGTGTTGGATGGCCGACGCCGACACAACAGTGGGCAATGAAGAGCTACTACTATCGCCGTCTGGGCGACAGAGTGGGCAAGGGAGTGAGTGAGGGCGGCGGTCGAAGCGCGACGCTGTGCCAACAACACGCCGCACGGGTGGTGGAATCGACCGAGCGCGACCGACACCTACGCGAGATGTGGGGAGAGGAACCAGTAGATGGGGTTGGGGCTGATGGGGGGGCTCGCTTGTCGGTGTGAGAGGAGGGCAGAAGAAAGAAGAGGAGGGCAACTGGGTCATTTCCGTGGCCAAGACCACAACCAGGCCTCCAAACGATAGAAAACCAATGGCAAGTGGACCCAATGGCGTGGCGAAAAAAAAGTTCTCAGAACAGGATATACGTGATAGATTCATCTTTTCAGTGGCTTTCACGAGAGTGCGATCTTTCTTAATGGCTCACACGTAAAAGGCTCCAACCGTTTGCTCCAAAACGAATATCAAAGTCCGATAGTACTGACCTTTCGTCCACACTTCTCAAGATATTTAAATTTAGTAATATTTTGTTATTATAAAACCTACTACTCTCTTTTCCTTAAATGTGTGTCTCTAGAAAACCGTGTTTCCCTCACAAACACGCCTTCCCGGACGACGCATTACATAAAGGGACGGAGGGAGTAGATTTATAATGGTTATATATTAAATAAGTAAATAATTTGTTAGTATTAGTGGTATATATGTTAGTTGATAACGAGATAATTTTCATGCATGTATGTGTTCCTAATCTGCATGGTGGCATAACTTTTATGTTTACTTTAACTAGTTTGGTTGCAGCAGTTTTACACGCTCGGACACCGTAAGTACACTCGAAAAAAAAAGAAACTATGCAGTTTTCTCGGTTTCAGTAAAAACTTAGAACATGCACAGAAAAGTAGCTAGTTTTTTGCCACAATATAGACAAAACTTTGGCAAGAAGATTAGTAATGGATTCTCAAAAAAAAAAAAAAAAAAAAAAAGGGTGGCAAACATCTAAACACGTGCACAGATCACTTGTACCTTTTTGCACGAGGTCGGCGATGACCTTGGGCATGGGTGTACCCGGGAGGGCCTCCTCCCAGAAACGCGCTGCGGGTGTAGTGCCTGCAGCGCCTTGCGGCCAAGCACCCCGATGGCGCCGACTGCAGCCACAATAAGGTGGATTGCCAAGGGATGCATCTCTTGAGCGTATATTAGACTTGGGATATAGTAGTTGAGATCGCCTCTGGTTGGTTTGGACTCTGGAAGCGCATCCACCGTATATATAGCCCTAGTTTGTCTCTCTGAGTTGAAAATGCGCAACGGCGTGGTCACAAAAAAAAAAAGTTTGTCTCTCTGAGCAAGTAGCACCACAGGCCTGAGACATATTCATTTTTTTAAAAATTCCATGCTACAAGGAAAGAAATTGCAACCGTTTGTCAAGTCCTTGCTAGCCTGAAAAAATTGCAACTCCCAAATCATTTCAAGGCTAGGCTAGAAAATAAAATATTGCAACCGGTTGTCACGTTGTAGAACGCAGATTTCTTGTCCTTGGCAAATTTTGAGTTCCCGATAGGACACAAACAATGACGACGACACTGCAAACGCAAAGGGCCAAATAAGAAATGATTCGCTACTCTCTAGTTGAGAGAATGCAGGTTTAGCCAGTGGCAACATGCAAGCAAGCTCCCAAATATATGCTTGTCATGCTATTCTAGTCTACTACGCTACTCGAGAGCACCGCTCACAACACAAGAGGATTGTTGTTTTTTTTTTTTTTTTGAATTCACAAGAGGATTGTTGTTGGCTCAACGGTGAGCAGCCAGGTACGTAGCGTTCATATGGCAAAAGAGTCAACCACATTTCCACAATGATTATTGGAGCCGAGCACATGGGTCACTCTCTGACCGGTGACGCAGGCGACAAGCGTCCAATGTGCATAGAAAATATGGAGTGAAGTGCCAAGTCCGTCGACGTACAACGTGTCTGTTTCGGCAGATGGCTTCCAACTCTCTCTACTGTGTGGTTCAGTGGTTTCCCAGCAAAATCTCTCTTGTGTGCAATTAGATTGTAACAGTTTGGATGGGTTCCGCCACTGTTACGGCGGCGACAGCGTAGATCGGTGGTGAACGGCGAGGTAGAGGGTGGTGGTGATGATGATCAGCGGCGATGGTGCGGCGGCGTAAGGTGGACGGCGGCGCGCTGCGGCGCGTGAGCTAGGGTTAGGAAGCAGAAGACTGGAGCTGTCGGGTGTTATCCCTTTAATTATTATCTGATTAATTTCAAATGAATACAACTCCCTTTTTATTTATAGTCCGGGGAAGACTTACACAAGAAGTAAATCTATTTTATTTCCTAATCTATTTCTATTTAATCCGTAAATAACTATTGCTTAATGAGGAAGTAAATGACGCCGAAGACGTCAAATGGCGGGCGGGCGGCCGCCATGACCCTTTGCCTTGGTGTGCTTGTGGCGGGCCTTCTCTTGGGCCTTTTTTTTTTTTTTTTGACAAGGTCTTGGGCCTGTTGGGGTGGCCCCCTAGATGTGCTGTGACATCTCCACCCCTTTTTCTGACAGCGCCCTCGCTATATCTCGTTGCACATTCGTCACCGTTGACTGAGTAGTCGGCACCATGTTCTTTTTCGATGCTGGCCCGGTGGATGGAAATACCTTGTTTTCTCGGCCGATTATGATAGCAATGATGCTTACGAAGCCATGGTCATGGTCGTCCGGGAAGACAGTTGATGGCACTTTCACCTTGTCGTCGGAAGAGCGGGGCCATGACGTCCTCCATGATGCCATTAGGATGCTCCTCCATGAGCAGTATGCATGCTGGGAAGGCTTTTGTGTATGGCAAAGATGTCGGGTAGTGGAAGCCAACCACACGGTGCGGCGTCCCAAGTCGGTGCTTCCGCCTATAGCTCGACGCTCGGCCAGATGAGAGCGTCCGAGGTAGCGACGATGTTGACCCGATAGAAGACGTGTGTGTGTGTGGTATATTGTACCTCATGTCGTAGTCATCGTAGGAGATGGGGTCGTCAAACTGTTGGGCGAGTCGGATCGCCGTGCCCAACGTGTAGGGCGCCCTCCTATTGCACCGTAGCCCAAAGCTTGTTCTCTTCCTTCACACTTGTTGGCTCCCTTCCTTTCACTTACCTAGGCCTTCCCCTAGGTACCACAAAACCTAAGGTTGAAAACTGTCTCCACATGATCAACAAGCGTGAAAGAAGGCTAGCCTGCACATCTTCTTTCCTCTCACAGGCTAGCAAGTTGGAATTAACCAATGCTATCTTCTCTGCTCTTCCAACGTTCTACCTTTGTATACTTTGTCCATCCCCAAAGGAGTAATCAAATAGATTGACAAATTTAGAAAACACTACTTGTGGAGGGGCTCTAACCTCAACTCAAAAAAAACCACCAAAAGCTGTTTGGAAAATGGTTTGTGTTTCAAAAAAGGAGGGGGGCCTTGGTTCTACCAATCTGGAAAAACATAATGAAGCTCTGCTGCTCAAGAATCTAGACAAGTTCTTTCATAGAAAAGATATTCCATGGGTTAATTCATTGTGGGAGAAACACCACCCAAATGGAAAGCTGCTAAGCCATGTTAAAAAGGTCTCCTTCTGGTGGACAGATATTTCAAAGCTGCTCCCCAAATACAAAGAAATGACTCAAATTCAAATTAGGTCTGCAAATACTCGCCAAGAACAGCTAAACCAGGAATTCCCTAAGTTGTTCACCTTTGTCAAGAATGAAAATTTAATAGTGAGGAGCCTACGGATTTGTTCAACCTGCCTCTTTCAATTCAAGCCCACCAACAGATTGTTGATCTTGAAGACATCATAGAGAATCTCCATCTAACCCAGGAAAATGACAAATGGCTGATGAATGGGTCCTCCTTTTCAGCAAAAAATGGCTTACAAGCACATCATGGGAAGCAGCAACCCACCTCCAGCTTACAAGTGGCTTTGGAATAACAGCTGCCAACCAAAACACAAAGTGTTCTTCTGGCTCCTAATGAAGGACAGACTGAGCACCAGAAACTTGCTCAAAAGGAAGAATATGCAACTCCCCTCTTATAACTGTGTGTTTTGCTCTGACAATGTTGAAGAAACTCTAGAACATCTGTTCCTTCATTGCAGCTTTGCAGTTCAGTGTTGGCACTCAATTGGCATTCAGCTTCAGAATCAACCAAGTGTCCTTTTCAAGCATTCCAGCAGATTAAAACCCAAGCCAACTCTGAGTTCTTTATGGTCATAGCCATCTTATTCTTTATGTCCTGGAGCATTTGGGCAGCGAGGAATGATCTCATCTTTTAGGGAATCCCAACCAACCTGGCAGGAGTTAAGACTGTTTTCAGTAAAGAAGTCAAAATACTCTCTATGAGAGTCAAGGCCCGTCATCTTGTAACTCTGCTATGTGTTGTAATTTTCTTCCTTTCTTTTTTTGTTCCCTAATGTGCCTTACTTAACTGTTGTAACTTGTAACTCTTTTGTGTCGTTTCAATAAAATCCCGTAGGGGCTTCCAGCCCCTCCAGTTCCATTAAAAAAAAAAAAAAAAGATGGATCCTCACTCAACGCACATATTGAAAGACACAGCAATCAAGAAAGCTGCATGTGTTGAAACGACGGCCTTGGACAGCAGGGCTACGCCAGGAACCCAAAAGAATCAAACTAATACGATCATGGGGCCCCTTTAGGATTATAGCTAGTCAGAAAGAGGGTAGCAAAAGCATCCAGTATCCTATACGGCGCGCAGCAATTATCATGCATTTCGTCAAGTCCGCGAAGCTCTACTGGTTTCCCTCAGCGAGCCGCTGGTAGATTTTTGGCGATCGGGCCCGGTGTCAAGTCCGCTACCGGAGTGGCGTGCAAGCGCGAGTGCGCTAGTTGGTCTGGTCTGGCTGACGCTGCCAGCCTAGCACGTGGCCGAAATTCCACAACGGAAGGCTGCAGGCCGCGGATGGAAGTGGGTCACCACGGGAGAGGGCTGGTGGATAAGCACGGCCGCTTGCTGGCGAGGAGCAACGAAGCAGGCCGCCGCGGATCTGCGAGGCGATTTCGAGACACACAACACAAACAGGTGAGGAGGAAAGTTGTGGGAGGATGGCGATGAAGAGGACAGTAGAGAGAGGTGTGGACTGGACTGGACTGGACTGGACTGGACTGGACTGGAGTGGAGTCTCCCCGGCCCGCGTTAGGATCACATTTCCTTCCCGGTAGTGCACAGCCCATTAAGGACAACAAATATCTCCCACTTCTTTTTTTTATTTTTTTATTTTTGTTTTTTTAGGAAAAACTCTCCTCTTG
The DNA here is from genome assembly GCA_015847255.1 of Hyparrhenia diplandra. Taxonomy (NCBI): domain Eukaryota; kingdom Viridiplantae; phylum Streptophyta; class Magnoliopsida; order Poales; family Poaceae; genus Hyparrhenia; species Hyparrhenia diplandra. Next base: position 574,770 of record JADLZK010010448.1, on the reverse strand, counting down.
CCTCCTTAACTATCACCAAATTTTGCTATCAAACTGGACAACCAGTTTCTGTCGACTCTCAGAACCGTTAAACTACTACTTACCTACCCTGATTAAAAAGTGTTTTTGAAGACGGTTATATATATTTTGTAATTAAATGAAGCAAGTAAACTCATGATAAGTTTTTTAATACAAAAAAAATATCTATATTGAGACAATATTCATATGAATAAGAATATTTTGAGTTTGAGCTTGTGAAACATAATCCAGAAGCTTCTAAAGAATGACATGTGGCTCTATGAAGATGGGAAACATATGCAGAAGTAAGGGCAACTAGTACTTGTAGAAGTTGCTTAAGCCACTCTCAAGGCTCATGTAAGCTGTATTGTACAATGTAAAATGTGGAAAGCAGGCTGCAGCCCCAACAAGCTATGCCAAAGAGGTTCAAAGGTTTAGAGTATGCACGCGCCACAGAAATGACAGTTGGACTGGTTGTAGGATATACACAATCACACGGGACACAAGCATGCATGAATCCCAGATAAAGCGATAATGCACCTATCCTGATTTTCTTGTAGATTTCTACTGGAATTCAAATTCAAGTGCATGCTCCTATCCAGAGAAGCATTTCTCATAGTATATCAATCAACATGGAAAAAACTCACCACCCAGAAAGCACATCTCCATTACATTTGCCGGCAAACAAATTCACAATACACAAGCACAATATCAGTGTTGATATCAGAGACAGGTATATTTGCACATCATCAGTGCTGTTACATTTTCCCAGAAGCACAATATCCAGTTCCGGCAAATATTCCATGTCCATCCCCTCTGAGTCCTCCAGTCCGCTGACAGCCTGATGCCACGTCCCCTCCAGCTCTCCTTGCTTAGTACGATGGCCGCCTTTGCCTCCGCCGATAGGTAACCTGATTTACAAAGATATAAAGCTCCATGATGAGCAAGAGTTGTAATGTATTGCTTTAGTGAGCTAAGTTTTTGTGGCAATGTAACTCAAAGCACCTACCACCCATATATATATATATATATATATCAGGGTGATTAAGCTCCAATTTCGCACAATAATAATCTGCGTGTGAAAGGCTACTCATTTTTTTCTTTTGTATTCCATAGGCTTATTCGTATCAAACACTGTGAATGCACATAAAACATGCACATGTGGAGAAAGCAAAACTATATATGCATGGTTATAAGAACGCCGACGCCGTTTGTGTTAACATTTTGTTACATTGATATGGGGTTTGTTGTGCTGCCTAGCTTTCTCTTTCTATGCAACCTATTAAAGTAATCCTGATCTGACGACATCAAATAGTTGAGACTATTGCTGTTAAATATTCCATAAATATTTGTTTCTGTTATGAATCCATGTCGTCAGCCATCAGGCCTATAAGCATGTAAGACCGATGACTGTATATGATTGTTACTTCCCTTCATTATTCAGACAAAATATTCCATAGACTCCTAAACTGAGGGATATGGAGCTTATCGTACATCACACTCACCTAGTTTCTTCGACTCATTTTAATACCACCTACCAGCAATAATATAAATTTTTAATGACAACGCTACGTGCAGATACTTGGAACAAGTTGACAACAACTCAACAAACTAAGCAATGTATACTAAGTGGTCGTTGGATCCATTGACCCATGACAAGTATTAGTGTCCAAATAATACCAAAGGCAGGGCAACAAGCAGGAACTTGACATATATAAGAACATCCAACTAACAACAATGCAAAGTTTTATCTAAAGAAGTAGATTCACCTCTGGCTCTGTACCACCATATCGGTTGATTCATCTCCATCATATAGTATACCACTGTGCTTCGGTGCTTCAGTTGGCGTCCTCCGTGCCTCTGCTCATCCATCGCCTAGCTCGTTGGGCCTCCATGGGTTCATCAGTTCAGGTTCACCCACCGGGTCTTGCTCTACCAGAAGCAATATTTATTTTTTAATATTCTAACTCCAAGATCATAAAAATGAAGCAATACATAATTACATGTACAAATCAGAGATTTACTAGGCTTTTGGGAGGTTTCTTACCTCTTATTCTTGGACAGGTTGTCCCTGCACTACATTATTAAAGTAACAGATTCCTGCCCGAATCTTATGCTTATCCCACCCAACACAATGTTTGGGATGTGAGAAATCTTGTGGACATCCTCCCCCATGCACCACTCAACCAGTCTTGGATACCCCCTCCCGTACCAATTTCCAGTCTCTTCAAGGCCGTAAGGTTCCGTATGCTTTCGTGGCAAAGATGTCGGTTTGGGCGAGGAGGACAAGATGACTAATTCTTCAAGGGTAATGAGCTTCCCCAACCATTCTGCAGCATCTCTAGGTCGATAACGACAAAGTTAGTGTCCAAATAATACCGCAGGGCAGGGCAACAAGCGTGGACTTGACATATAAGAATATCCGACTAATAACAATGCAAAATTGCATCTGAAGAAGTTGATTTACCTCTATACCACCATGACGAAGTTGATTCACTTCCATCATATTGTATACCACTGTGCTTCGGTTGGCCTCCTCCATGCTTCTGCTCGCTCATCGCCCGGTAGTTGGGCCTCCATGGGTTCATCGGTTCAGTTCATCCACCGGATCTTGCTCTATCGTAGCAATATTTTTTTTAATCTTCCAATTCAATGATCATCAAAAATGAAGCAATACATAGTTATATGTACAAATCAGAGATTTACTAGGCTTTTCGCGAGGTTTCTTACCTCTTATTCTTCGGCAGGTTGTCCCTACACTAATATTTCGTTAGTCAACTCAACTTCGATGTGTGAAATCTTGTGGGCATCCTCCCCTTGCACCTCGCAATCAGCCTTGCACACCATTCAATTTTCAGTCTCTTCAAGGCAGTAAGGTTCCGTATGCTTTGAGGCAAAGATGTCAGTTTGGGCGAGTACGAGATGCTTAATTCTTCAAGGGTAATGAGCTGCCCCAGCCATTCCGGCAACATATCTAGGTCAGGTAACGACAAAGTTAGTCTTCTGAGAGAGGGGAAGCTCGGAGTGGCCTCCGGAAAGGACGATAATGACCTGCTGTTGGAAATGACATTCAATTCTTCGAGGACGATAATGACCTGCTGTTGGAAATGACATTCAATTCTTCGAAAGTGGAAAGGTGTTGAAGCCGACCCCACTTGTCGCCAGTAAAACTCAAACTTTCGATTGTGGCTTCAAATGGAAGAGTGGAAGATGAAAGCTTCCCAAACCCATGCACAGGTGGTAGCACCTCATCGCTGTTGCCCAAGTACCAATAAATACTTTTGGGGGATATGGCAGGAACTTCAACTTTGGGCACCCTAATACCTCCAACAGGTGCAAATTAGGGACTAGAAACTCATCCTCTTCTTCACCTAACCGGGTTGTCCACCATTCCTCCAAGTTCTCCAAGAAAAATAATTTAATAGCTCTCAACCTTTTGCATGCTCCTTCCTCTCCATAAAAGACATTTCCGATTTTTGTGATGTTGGGAATGTACCCCATAGCCAGTAACCTGAGATTCGGCAGCATCCCAAGTGGAGGAAGAGAATCACATGCTAAATCTATGAGTGTGATGGTGGTGAGATAGGGAAGATAGGAGGAGATCTCAACCATCCAGTTAGGGAAATTTGAGCTCCTGTACCCTGCTAGATTAAATTCTTCAAGAGTCCGAGGAGGTATAAGGTTCTCCAAAGCACCTCTAAGTCTCTCTTGTACTCTATCTCGATATGCATGATTCCAGGAAAGTCTTAGCTCCCGGAGGTTTGGATTATCTCTCGGTTTAGCTCTCTCTCGCATCTTACGGATGCTTGACTTTTTCTAGTTGATTAATTTCTAGGCGGTGACAAGCCAATTTCCCAATGTTCACTATACTTTGCTATGCCATCCGTAATCCACTTGGTAACCATCATGTACGGTATGTCGTACTATCTTGCCATCCAACCTCGGGCGGCTCAAAATGGATCCGATGAGTGTTTCTATCCTTGTCCCCTCGAGACATCAAACATGGTGAGACTAGTCATGTTGCCAATACCATGTGGCAAATCACGGAGACTCTCCAAAGACCTCATGTACAGTACTTCAAGCCTCAAGCTACAAAATGAGGATGGGAGATTTTCAAGCCTTATACAATATGATAAATTGAGATGCTTCAACTTTGACAGACCACCAAATGACTCCGCAAAAATTGCAGCCTAGAACAACTTGTTACGTCCAGAGACTGAAGCTCAGAAAGGTTAGAGAAGCATTCAGGGAGCTCTGTCAGATCATGACAGTCTGAAAGATCTAGGTTTTTCAAATGCTTAAGCCGGCAAAATGACTCTGGTAGTACATGAACCTTGTAGCAGTCAGACAGGTTTAAGAACCTGAGCTTTTCAAGATTGCCAAAATTGTTTGGTAGGCTTTGTAGTTGGTGGCAACTTGATAGGTTTAGATGCTCTAAATACCTGAGGTTCATACTTGTCGTGCAGCTTTTAACTAGTTTGGAACAGGTGGACAAGTTTAAGAACAAGAGTTTCGGAAGGCTACCAAAATTATTAGGAGGTTTTCAAGTGCACAACAGCCTGACATGTCAAGGCGCTGTAAGCTTTCAAGCTTGTGAATTGATTCAGGTAACCCGTCAAGTTTAGAACAAGCTGACAGTTTGAGGAACCACAGAGAGCTCCCCAAATGACACGGGTAACTTACGGAGGCTGCTATTGCCAGATAGGTCCAAATAACAAAGATTAAGAAGGCTACCAATATTGTCAGGCAAGGATTCAAGTGAGCAGTTGGATAGAATTAGTGTCTGCGTATTCTGAAGTTTATGCAAGGATTTTGGAAGTGATGTGATTGGCAAGCCCGAGGCATCAAGGTACCTTAGCAGTGTCAGACCATTTATGGAGGTTGGCAGTGATATATTGCTCGGGACAGATTTCCCTTGGATGGAACATCCACTTATGTCCAAAACACGCAAATATTGGGATTTAGAGAATGACTTATCTTGAAGCTTCAATCTGTTGCACTCCGTAAAGTGGAGAGATCTAATTTTACTCGGCATGTTTTTCTGATCAATAGACTGCTTCTGATAATTGATAAGCTGCATATGTCGGCAATAATTCTTCTCAAGTCTGCTCTGAGTCATTTCTTGGGGATCACTTAGAGCAATTAACTCTTGGCCAAGTATTATTGTTGCAAGATCATACACCAAATCATGCATGGTCACCTTGATGTGACCTTCAGCATCCTCTGGAGCATTCTGCAGACAAATAAGTTGTTACCTAATGTTAGTAGCAAACTCAAATCTATAGTTATTAAACATTATTTTGATGGTAACTAACGAGCCTGTTCTTACTGTAGCTATTAAACCTGACTGAATTTCGCTAACCATTCCACAATAACAAATAATAGCATGTATATCTTGTCACGAAACGACATTCTTGGTCTTTTTGCTGTCCTGGTGTGTGTTCTGCCTTCTGCTTGGGTGGGGCGGCTCTAGCCTCGCACAATTTTATCTTTTTCTGTGCTCTATCGCGTTGTTGGAGAAGAAACCACATTGCGCTTATCCTAACAGACCCCTAGATGCCTAAAACGTTTCTCTATTTCAACTTTTAGAGAATCTCAAGCAAAAACAAGGACCAACTAGTTTTCGCGTAATATTCACCCGTCCCCTGCATCAACTGCTCCCTGACCACAGGGTCTGTTTGTTTGCCTTCAGGAAAGTTGGCCTGAGCCAACGAAAGTTAGCCATTGCTGGTCATTTTTTAAGAATAAATATAAACACAAGTTCTTATGAGTCTAATTTGTTAGATAAAGTTAACATCCCAATTTGCATCCCCGATATTGGCACATTCTGCTTATATAGTTGATGGGTTCTTTTATTTTTCTCAAATACGTTTGAGTTGTAATAAAACCATCAAGGAGAGGTAAAATAGTTCATATCTTCTTTGTGTTTCTGTGTATATATGTGGATTCCTAGTGACAATAAGAACTCTCAAGAATAAGGAATCAATATGATTTCAGAAGGAAGAAACAGAAGTCCATAAACCAACCCACCTACTCGCCGTCCGGGTCGCCCCAGCACCATCGCGGAATCAAGACCCTGAGATACAAGGTGCTGATCCACGTCCGACCATGGCTGACTTCACCGGGGCGGTGGGGCGCCGCCCGCCGCCAGGGAGTGGCGACGCCCGAGGGGGTCGGGGTGGCCCTTCGCCACCGGGACCGCGCTTCACTCCTTTCCCCCCACAACCGCGGGATCCGGGACGCCACCTCGGCAACGCCAACAGACATGGCCTCACCGGGGGGTTGGCGGGGCACTCTCAGCCTCGCGCGGCTCCGTGAATGTCGCCGTCGGGAAGGAAGGTGCCCCACGCCCTCGCCGGGCACCGCCCACCCCCACCCGGGCGGCAGGCGGAGGCGAAGGGATAGGGCGGGGGCCTCGTAGCGCGACACCACTTGCCGGACACCGGCGCTCGCCATGGCGGACGCGGTCGTGCTGGAGCCTAATGGAGAAGACATCCATAGATAGTACGACCATTCTTTGTTGGAACAGCGGGGCTCAACGTGGGAGCCCGATGGGATAATGTTCGCACGTTGGTGTAGGAGGAGAGCCCGCACATCTCTTGTATTGTAGAATCCAAACTAAACATTGTAACTCCGATGGATCTTTCTTATCTTCTCGGGAATGAATTATGTTGATTACACATGCCTCCCATGGCGGGCACTTGTGGCGGATCATTATTGCAGCTAGGAGCCGGACATATGCCTCTCGCGGACGTCCCACGCCGATTGCTACTCCATCACTGTCTCGGTCCATCCAGGCGGTGATGCACAAAACCTATGGTGGCTCACGATTGTCTACAGGCCACAAGAGGAGAACACGAAGGGGCTCTTCCTCGAGGAGCCGGAAGCCGCCGGGGAGATGCTTGCCCCGGCCATGGGTGGTCCTAGGCAACTTCAACCTCATTCTTGATGAGGCGGACAAGAACAATGATAACACTAATAGGCGCCGCGATGTCCTACTTTTGCCGACGGGTAGCCGATCTAGAGCTCCTTGACGTTACACCCCTGCAAAGAACGGCGGCGCCACTTACTACGTCCGACTCGACCGCTCCCTTGTCTCCCTTGACTGGGAGGCCATGCACTCGGATTTCCACCTTCAAGCCCTCTCCTCCGGCGCCTCAAACCACTTGCCCGCTGCTCCTTCAACCCGCGGATGGCCATTCACGCCAAGCCCTCGCTTTTCCACCGAGGCCTTCTCGACCCAAGTTGGAGGGCTACTTGGAGGCGGTGGCCGAGGATGGATGTGCCCGCACACGCCTCGGACCCCTCCGGCGCCCTAGACTTGATGCTACACAACCTTAAAAAAAAAGAGGTCCGTGAGGCGCCTAGACTTGATGCTACACAACCTTAAAAAGAGCTCCGTGAGGTGGTTCGCCAACAACATCGGGCCCGAGATATCATCTTCAAGCTTTACCAAGCCGCCGACCGCCGCCCACGAACGATGCCGAGTTTGAGCTGCGCAAGAACCTCAAATATAAATGCCTTGGTATATCCTCCCTCGAACATACCATAGCACGGCAGCAGATCTAGGGTTAGATACCTTGCCGACGGTGACGCGAACACCAAGTACTTCCACGCAAACACCAAGTACTTCCACTTCCTGGCTCGTGGTAGGAAGCGAGAAACACCATCACCAGGTTGGAAGAAGGGGCAACATCCACTCCACTCACAAAGACATAGAGATGTCCCGGATTCAAGCTCGATTTCCGTGCCGGATTCAAGCTCTTGTTCCAGGCAATCGGCATCTTGCCGGGTGGACCTCTCTACACCGGACCAACCCTTCAAAATGGAGGAAGTCATGCGCCGAGATGCCCCTCGACAGAGCCCCGAGTCCGCACGGTTTCACCGGGCCTTCTACAAGACCGTGGCCCGGTCATCAAGGACGACATAACAACGGCCATCAACTCCCCTTCTTTGGCGACAATAGAGCATTCAATAAGCTAAACAACTCCCTCATCGCGTGCCCCTCGCTAAAGAAACCGAGGGCGAGTGCGCCCGCATCATCGGTCCCATCATAATGATCCATAGCTTTGGAAAGATGGCTTCCAAGCTCATGGCTAACCGGCTAGCCACAAGGTTGCATGAGCTAATTTTGCCAAACCAGAATGCCTTCATCAAGGGGAGAACGATCCATGACAACTTCAAGTTCATCCAGTGGCCGGTTGTCCTATTGAGGAAGAAGAAAATCCCTAAGGCCTTGCTTAAGCTTGACATCTCCAAGGCGTTCGACACCGTGTCATGGCCATTCCTGGCCGGGCCTTTTAGGGCCTTCGGTTCGGGGAACACTAGCGGCATTGGATAGCCACACCGCTAGCATCGCCTCCTCTAGGATCCTCCTCCGGCAATGAGACCGGGCTAGCCTATCCAGTATAGGAGAGGGGTGAGTCAGGGAGACTCACTATCGCCGATGCTCTTCATTGTTGTCATGGAAGCATTCACACAATTGGTGGACTCGACAGCCATGGACCGCCTACTCGGACCCATGGTGTCAGCCTTGATCCGACACCACTACAAAGATCTACGCCGATGACGTGATCCTCTTCATGCACCCGAGCATAGGTGAGGCGAATGCAATAAAAATGATTCCCCAAATCTTCGGTGACACCTCCGGCCTAAGGAAAAATCTAGGAAATGCTCCATCACGCCAATCCACGTCCCAGAGGACAACACGTAGCAGCTTCAAGGCATTCTGGGATGCCAAGTCATGGACTTCCCCATCACATACATGGGCCTCCCTTTGAGCGTGAAGAAAGTACCTATGGCCAAGATCCAATCAGAGTGGACGCAATTGCTGCGTATGCCTCCTTGCCATGGACCCCTCATGAATAGAAGCGAAGGCTCATCCGGATCAAGTTGGTGTTGTGTGCAATCCCAATCTACACCGTCATCGCTGACGGCCTGCCTCCATGGGCGATCAAAGAATTCAATGCAATTTGTAGGAGATTCCCGTGGATAGGCGAAGAAGACATTATCTGGGGGAAGCGCATGGTCGCATGGCCCAGCATCAGTCGCCCAACGAACCTAGGGGGCCTAGGCATCCCTAATCTACGACTTTCCTCCATCGCGCTACATGCAAGATGGCTTTGTCTACAATAGAGAGACAAGAGCCAAGCATGGGTCGAGATGCCACTCTTCGTGCCATGAGAGGTTGAAAGCCTCTTTGAGGCATCCACGTACACGATCCTCAGAGATGGTCGGTCCACCTTCTTCTGGACAGGTCGATCCACAGAAGGGTGGTCAAACACATTGCACCAAGCTTGCTAAATTTCATCGCCCATAGGGACATCTGGCAGACAACTATGATAGAAGGCCTACGGGGACGCGCATGGGTACGACATATCACTGGAGGCATTTGTGTCCCCGCAACACAACAATATCAGCATCTCTGGGACTTGGTCAAGCTAGAAGTCATGAACAGCAATGCTGACTGCTTGGTGTGAAAATGGACCCAACAGGGGACATACTCCTCTAGATCGGCCTACAAGGCCCTACACCTGCCTTCGCACCAAATCTCGGGGTGCACCCAGGTCTGGAGCACCTGAGCACCGTTACGTCGGGGATTTTCCTATGGCCGGCACTCCGGAGGAGGCACCTTGGGATCTGAATAGGCGGAGGCACCGCCATGGGCTCGATGCACGCGACGAGTGCTACCTTTGTGATCAAGATCCGGAGACCATCGACCACATCACCTCCTGTTCCTTCTCCGGACACATCTGGTGGACCATCCCTAAGTGACACTTGGGGTTGACGCCATAGGTGGGTGGGGATCCATCCTCGATTAGTGGGAGCGGTGGAGACGTATGGCATAGAGAGAAGAGGAAGGGCGCAAACACCCTCTTCGTGCATGGTGGCATGGGAGCTTTGGAAAGAGAGAACTACAAGATTCTTTCGAGAATGCAGCAGACACTAGCGCGCAATTCCTCACCAAAATCAAGCAGATCGCGACCTATCGACAGAGGCGGGGGCACACCATATAGGTGAATTAGCACACGAATAATCGTCATGTGTAAACGACAAGGGAGGCAGTGCCTGTTGTAAAATTTACCCTCCCAAAATGCGCCTGTGCGTGATGTAAAAACTCTTTTCCTTAAATATAAAGATGTGCAAATCTTTTGCGCATTCGAGAAAAAAAAGAATGGCGAGTGTTGGCACCTTCACACAACACCCAGGTGAGCACTCCTTCACCTCTGCTCTCCCTCCTCTCCTTGTCCGAAGGAAGAAGATGATCGGGAGCTGAACTTCAAGTGAACAAACTCTGAATGGCTTGATGTTGAGGCAATGAACTGCCTTTCTCCATTGCATTGCATACCTATATATACAATCTAAAATGTACCAACTATTGTACCCTATGGTAAGGAGAAACTACCAACTACCTACTCCTAGGTACAAGAACTCCCCAGCCATGCTACCTACTCCTATGAGGCTGATGGAGCAGCCATGCTGCTATAGCACCAAGGACGGACAACTTAAGCTGATCCAATTCCTAACATTTGTAGCACACATCCAAGGAGGGAGCAGCAGATTACATCTTACAACGAGCAAGTACACATCCTAAACTTACCCTTTTTAAAAGGAAAAGGTTTTTCTTTAAGAAAAGCTACTATGCAATCTTACCATTATTAGTAATTAGTATATCCATGCTCTTCTTACAAGATGTTATAGAAAAGATATACATGCTAGAAGTTCACATAGAAATAGAAATACCCCTATCAAGATATACATGCTAGAAGTTCACATAGAAATAGAGATACCCCTATCAATTTGCTAGCCTCTAATTGTAACACTCCAGCCCACTAGAGGTTGTAGTAGTTGTCAAATTGACCCATGTTAGCCTAAGTGGTACATGTGGACTTGTTGTTGATGAGTTTAGTACCACATTGAAAGTTTAGGAGGGTGAGAGCTAACTTATAAGCCTTGTTGTTCAAACGTAGCACCTTTGGGTTGACCCTTTTTACACGAAGTGAGGATGAAAGTGTAAGAGAAGTGCTACGTGCATGCAGGCTCATTCCATGTGCGGACTTGGGCCGTGAATGTAACACCCCAGCCAATTAGTATTAGTAGTTGTGAAGTTGGCCCATGTCTTACCTTTCTAAAGGGTCAACCTTTTTTTAAAAAAAAGTGAGGACAAAAGTGCAAGAGAAGTGCTACGTGTCTTGCATACGCGAGGTGTTACATTAATCATCCTTAATAATTATATCTATTAGATCGATAGTGTTTTCTAAAAAAGTTGCCACCTTTACAATCGGAAAAGTAGTATAAAGTAACCCTCTAAATCTAAATATATATTTAAATTATCTATCTTTGTCAATCTTCATGTAAATTGTGTCGGTATGAGCAGAGGTGCCCCCAAAATTCATACGATACCCCCAAAATTCGTAACTAACCTAAGTTATATGTCTTTGCCATTATTAAATTAAAAATCAATATAAACCCTGTAAACCCTACCAAAAATATAAACCCTGTAAATACACCTAAATTGCCTACCCATTCCATTACAAAGAAAAAGCCCAAAGTACTCATACATATATGTTTCTAAACTACCTATATTTATGCCATTGTTAGCAAGAAAAAACTAACTTAAGGTATGCATGCAAAATATGCATCTCATCCAAAAAGCTATGCATATATATTGATTTCATATAAAAGATGTAGTTCAAGCTAAGGTTCTATACTTCAACAGATGCCAAATACATATGGATGTATGATGGTGGAAAACTATGAATGTGGGTTGAAAAATTATAGAAACTGGTAACAATAAAAGTATCTATACCTGCATTACATTAGAATATGAACAAATGGTAGAGGGCAAAAATAAGCAGTTTTGATTATTTGTAGTCGTAAATTTTTCATGAACTTTTAACATTCATGTCGATTTCTTAAAGTTACTAACCCGTGTATGAGCACAGGTTTACAGGCGTATTCCCAATTATAAAAGTACGTGCTAGCAAATTAAACTTAAAAAATGTAGAGTGAGAAAATGTATTCCAAAGCATGAACTATATCAAGTTTATTTGAACTAGATGTGGTGATAACCGTGGGATAATTCCACTGTACAACTCAATTCGTAGCTAAAAAAGTACTATGAACCAACAAACTGGGAAGTGATTAGTCAGCTGACCTGATAAGTATTTGACATTTGAAGAAATGACATTCCCAACAAATAGTGGAGACAGTCTTCGCCCTCCATTGATGATTGAATATATCCAAGGGCACTCCATTGCTGGATGAGGTGGTCACTTTCGCAATAGTAAAGCCCTTCGAAAAAACTGCACAATATGTGAAGCACAACTTGAATTTTAACGGTATGTAGTAGTAGCTTAACATGAGACGCTCCAAAGGATCCTGCAACTGAATGTCTTCTTTAGTACCAAAAAAATAATCTGCTTGCCCTTATATCTTCCCATGCCACTGTAGACTTGTGTCGGGATAATAAAAACCCAAGAGATCGTGCTAGTAGTGGTAGACCTGCACACTTCTTGGCAATTTGTTCCCCAATTTCTTCTAATCCACATAGATCCTCATCTTGCCTGAATGCTATTTCTCGCATCACATTCCAACAGTCATCATCTGATAAAATGCTTAAATTGATTTGGTCACTCTTGCGCACAGGGCGGATTATTCCTTGACTGGCTAGAGTGCCAATATCCAATTTATCCACTACATGTTGCATTCCTGTAGTTAATATGATCTTGCTTCCTTCCTACCATATTGTAGCATATGCTTTAGTTTTTCCAAGTTATCCTCACCTTCCTCCCACATATCATCCAGAACAATCAAATACTTTCTGGTAGGAAGCATAGTTTTCAGTATTTCAGTAATGGACTGCAAATCACCCTCTTCTCTGGTGATGTGCCATTCACTTGGCTCAACACTAGTACTTCTACTCACTGTTGATATGATTATTTTCCCAATTCTTTGTAGATCAAACTTCTTAGACACATAGACCCATACCCGTAGATCAAAAGTTTTGGCTGTATTGTCCATAAAAACTGATCGGGCCAGTGTTGTCTTCCCCATGCCACCAAGTCCAACAATAGGAATGATTGAGACAACCTCATCAGCTTCACTTTTTAGTAACTTCATTATCTTTTCCTTTTCAGTATCCCTTCCTACCATTCTAACAATGTCGATGTCCCCATTGGTGTATGCAATGGTTTCTTGATTTGTGGCCACCTCATTAGCCCACATTGGTGTAGCTTGGGGCACCAGACCAAGGGTCTCACGACCTTGTTTCTCTATGTTGGTTAAGGCGTCCTTTACCACCTTCATTTTGTGAGCTATTGTAAACCGCAACAGGAATGGATTGTAGGATGAAAAGAATAGCTTACTCTGTAAGGGAAAAAGAAAAATCATAAATACAATTTTGCTGTGCATGTGCTTTGTTATGTATTGTAGCACTTGAATATATTTCTATGGTATATTAACCATTTTTTTTACCAGTATGTATATTAACTGTTGAACATAACAAAACCAGCTATACAAGCTAACATATTACATGTTGAGAAATAAATTATAATATACTCCCTCCTCCCAAAATAGATGTCATTATTGCTTTTCGAGAACTCAACTTTTATGAACTTTGACTGATTATATATTAAAGAATATTAATATTTAAAATACATGATTAGTATCATTAGGGTTCTGTCTGTTCGCACAAGTCGGTCTCCAAATCCTGTCCCCTAGCCTACGGAGCTATCCTTCCATGTTGGTGGAAGAAAGCTTGCAGCTGTGCCGCTGATGGATTGATGAGGCAAGGAGTTAATTCACTCGTTATTCTCGGAGCTTGGACTATCTGGAATCATCGCAATGGGTGTGTTTTCAATGGAGCAGCCCCAAACTTAGCATGTGCTTTGACCTTGGCTGGCGGCGATCGCCGCTTGGGTCTATGGCAGGGGTCGAGGGCTATCCTTCTTGGTTGCCCTCCTTGTCCTGCTCAGCGGTGGTCGTGTTTTTGTGTTTGTGTCACCCTTTTCTCTCTTTCTTAATATAATGAAGCGTAGCTCTAATGCATTTTTGAGAAAAGAAAAAGATCGTTGAATATACTTTCATAATAAACTTGTTTGGAGATATAAATGTTGCATGCATTTTCTATACACCTAGTCAAAGTTAAAAAAATTGATCGGCACGCATCCCATAACGTCATCTATTTTAGGATGGAGAGAGTACTGGATGGTCAATATAGATCTATAATGACAAGTACAACAAGTGTAATGGCAGCCATCAAACGCCCAGACATTGAATTTCGCACCAAATTAAGAGAGTTTATGAAACACAACCGCTGATGATACATATGTAGTATAAAATATAGAAACTCAGCTTCAAACTCGAAATAAGTTAGTTGAAACAAAAAAAAAAATCTTATATCCAACCAAGCAAGAATAAGTTCATATGAAGTTTTGTGTATCAGTAAAGTTAACCTTCTAATCATTTCACTTGCTGCACATTTTGCAATCTCTTTATTTATTTCTAAAGCAAGGATTCTGTAGTCTATTTGTGGGTCTAGGACAATTTATGGCCCAAGTTGTTAGGTAAAGCCCACAAACACACCTCATATGGATACTCCTTTATTGGCCAAGTTCGTGGGCAGCCCGAGCCAAGTGAACAAAAATGCATCCGGCAAATATGCCTGCTACCCCTTTGTTTTTTTACTTGTAATAACAAGCTACTCCACTCCACATTCTGTTCGCTTTCAGAGTAAAATACAGGCAGAGGAGCCAGGCATCTCGTGCTATATGATGCATGGGACACATAAGCTATGTGAAATTATGTGGCCTCAAATGGCTTGGAGTAAGGAAATGCCACCTACTTTTTTGTTCTCTTCTTTTCTTGCCTGAGTCTAAAACAAAATTTTGGGCTTTTATGAACTAATGAGATGTTGTTGGCATTGCATGGTGTTTTTATATTGATATATTTTATATTTCTGACACAGTTAGACACCAAAGGTGACGTTTATGTTCCTGAACTGAGCAGGTCAGTGCTCAAAGTTGTAGAAGCTATTTCGAAAAATAATGTTGTAAACCTGGTATAAAATTCTCATTTAATAGTAGTGCTGAGTTTAGTTCTGCATCTGGGAGACATCATTCCATTGCTGCTTTATTCATGTATAAGGTTACTGCACTCGAAGACTGATTATTCACTCCGTCTTTATGTGACGTTGTCACACAATATATTGTCATGCCCCGTGAGACCTTATCATTAAATTTCTGACCTCTTATCCCTCTTGTTTGATATTAATTACTATATATGATATATTATGTCCCTTATTTTCTATTTTATATCCCATATGCTGCTGTGCCCTTGACATCATGAAACAGGCCGTTCTGATTGTCTACTATGTACTCCCTCTGTCCCTAAAAGACCGTCACACGTCACACCGCATTAAAGCTTAGGCCCCCCGGCAACGCCCAACGGTCAGCGGCAGCTTGTGGCAACTGGTAAATTTGTGAAATTTTGCTCTATTTTGTGTTTGTATAAATTTTTTAGTTGAAATGCTATTGAAAGTTTTCTCGAATTTTTTAGTTTTACACTGATTGAGTTGTCGAATCCACATAAAAGTTTCTCAACTAAAGGCTAGTACAATTAGAACCTAGGCTCACATGATATTACATCTAGCAAAATGCAAAAAGATCCAACGACCACTACTACAAAATTTTTTTTTAGGTGTTTCCATTTTATTAACCGTGGCGGTTATAAAAACATAGCGTTTATAAAAACCGCAACGGTTAAACCACCACCTAAAATCAGACCCAACTCACCAAGCTCGCGTATATTACTGAACCTTATGGTTTCAGCTATTCCACTCCCTCCACTTTCCACCCGACAGCAGCCGCCCTCCCACGCCCACACGCGCGGCGCCGTCCCTCCGCCCACGAACACAACATCTCCCAGTCAGTGCCGACCTTCCACCCTCTCTCTCTCTCCCCTTAACCATGGTGCCCCCCTCCCCCTCTCCCATGGTCGGTGCCGGAAGGAGCAACCCGGTGGGCGGAGGGCTGTGACGCCCAGGAGGCGCGACCCGGCCGGATCTGGCAAGCAAACACGGCAGCCCCGACCCGACCCGACCAGGAGGCAAGCAACGACGGCCTCCCTCACACTAGATCTGGTCGACGGCGTCCTCTCCTTCACCTCCCCCCACCTACGGCGGCGACCCTCCTCTCCACGGCTCCTCTCCTCCTCCCTTCACCGACAGCAGCAGCAGCAGGCCCCACTTGGAGGCCGGATCCGGCCTCGTCGCCGTCGGATCTGGCGGTGGCCAACAGTGGTCAGGCCCAAATCCAGCACATCTAAAAACCTCTAGGGTAAATGATTCATTTACCGTGACCTTCCATTGGTGGCGGTAACAAAAACTGCCACGGTTAATGATTTTTGCCCATCACGGAACTTGTTTTGTGTAGTAGTACACCTGTAACTAACCAGCCAAGCTACGCGTTCATGGGCGCACACAATTAAGTGACTAGTATATATCAACTCTGATCTGAGTAATGATATGAAAGCATTGAAGTTTAGCTATATTACCTTGGAATGGTTTCGCTGAAGGAGCTGAACAGCCTCAATCTTATCCAACAAGTCCTCAGCATTGTAGGCGGCGGACTTGAATTTCTTCATCCACAGAACTCTCGTACGCCGTCCTTGGTCCGGATGGCTTACTTGCCTGGAATCAGCAACATGCATCAGGGCATTGACATACTCCACGGTCTCCTTCATGCCTTCGACGTCGTCCTTGAACTTCCACAGCAGCGTGGCCTCATTCCACACAAGGCCGCCAAGCTTGCCGGCGATGCGGCCACCAACGGCACCCACCGTCCGAGCTGCAATGGCACTTTCCATCCCAGCGCCCGGCCTTCTTGGCCACCGAGGCCAACTTAAAACGGATGCTTGGAGCTGCTGTATGGGGCCTTGTGCGGTGGAAGACCGGCGTTCCTGATGTTAACCCCCTCCAGCATATGTATAATTAAGGTTGTCTTTGGCACCTACCCAACAGCTTTGCATCGATTCCTTCCTTGAGCGGAGTGCACACTGCACTTGAATCTTCAGTATATTAAATCAAGGAAAGCAACAAGCATAATTACAAGTCTGGGCAAAGTAGATTAGATATACTAGTATAATATAAGGAAAAGAAGGCATTCCAATTTACAGATGGCTTGTGCCAGGAGTCCAATTAAGAATCGACCCTCGCACACTACGCACACTACGCACCCTACCCAGCAGCTAGCTTTGCATCGATTCTTTCCTTGAGTGGAGTGCACACTGCACTTGAATTTTCAGTATATTTCATCAACTTGGCCCGGGATAGTTCTCTCCCAAATACCAGTCTCACTTCTCTCACTAGACGTACTTCAGACCATGTTCCTCTCATGGTGAATATCGCCACTACCATTCCCAAGTCCAAGATATTTAGATTTGAGAATTTGTGGACTCAATACCCTAGGTAGAGCGCTGTCATCCAAGCTGCTTGGTGTTGTCGGACAATGAACAGTGACCCAGCTGGCGCCCTTGTGACAAAATTGAAAGAAACCAGACGGGCCCTTAAGCTATGGAGGAGATAACAAGTCAATCTCCAACAGCAAGAGACTGACTGCAAGATAGTGATTGACCTTCTCGATCACATAGAAGAGCACAAGTACTTGTCTGTTCATGAAGCAAAACTTCGAATGGTTATTACCACTGTACTCAGCCGTGCTACCCATGCCAAGCCTCTTCTCTGGAAGCAAAGAGCAAAAATCAAGGCTGCTGTCAAAGGAGATGAAAATACTCGTTTTTTCATGCCTGTGCCAATCAGTGTCGTAGGAAAAACAACATCCAAGTGATTGAACATGATGCCTGTGAAATATATGGTCATGAACAGAAAGCTGCAATCCTGCATGGGTTTTATTTGGATCTCCTTGGTTCCAACAGTGCAACACAATGGGATTTCAGCCTTGCGGACCTATATCCTGAGGGAAGCCGACCACTCACTGAGCTTGACAGTGCTTTCGACCTGGAGGAAATCTATGCAGCCTACAGACATATGAAAACTAACTCAAGTCCGGGACCTGATGGATTTGGCCCCCTATTTTACAAACAAGCTTGGGCTACACTTCACCTGACATTCATGCTTTATTTGCTGCTTTTCATGAACAGAGGATGGACCTAGGCCGCCTTAACAGATCTTATCTGGTGCTACTCCCTAAGAAAGAAGGAGCAAGACGCCCTCAGGACTTTAGGCCAATTGCTCTGCAAAACACCACAGTTAAAAGCATCTCTAGAGTGCTTATGAAAAGACTTCAACCCATCATCCCCTTTTTTTTTGAGAACACGCCGTTGCGTGTTTTTCATTAAGCAGAATAAAGTTCAAACAAACAAGAGGAGACGGTAACCACAATTACCGAATCCGGTCAGACCAATCTGGATTTGTTCAAGGTAGATGTATAGCAGATAATTATGTCTATGCTGCAGACCTCCTTAACTGTTGCTATCGCAAAACTGTCCAACTGTCATCCTCAAGTTAGATTTCCACAGGCCTTTGACTGTGTCTCTTGGGACAGCCTAATGAGAATCATGCGATGCCGTGGCTTCACTGACAAATGGTGCTCTTGGATATCTGATTTGCTCACCACAGGAAAACTGCTGTCCTTCTAAATGGGGATCCGGGAAAGTGGATTAACTGTCTCAGAGGCCTCGCACAGAGCGACCCGCTATCTCCATATTTATTCATCATCGTTGCTGATGTCCTGCGCCGCCTTCTCGGAATCACCCCATCACCGCTGCCATCCGCCACCCAGTTCTCCCAGATATACCTTGTCCTGTCCTACAGTAGCCGACGACACACTTATTTTCTTGCGCCGTTCTCCAGCTGCCATTGATGCCACCAAACATATTCTGCAACTATTCCGAAAAGGGCACTGGTCTTGCCATTAACTACCACAAAACCACTTTCTTGCCTATTGCTGTTCAGGATGACGAGGCGGCTGCTCTTGCTTCAGACTTCGGTGCCCCCATTTCTTCCTTCCCCAAACTTACCTTGGTCTCCCCCTGTCCCCTCACAAAATCTCGGTTAATGACTGTCTTCCTCTTATTACCTCTTGTGACAAGTATTTATCGGGATGGCGGGCGTCTTTGCTGAACCGTGCCGGCCGACTTACCCTTTGTACCTCTGTGCTCAGCTCCTTTCCCCTTCACTACATGTCAGCACTTTGCATCCCAAAAACCATCATCAATGCAATCGACAAAAGGATGCGTGCCTTTTTCTGGACAGGTGAAGACACCTGCCATGGTTCCAAATGCCTTGTGGCATGGGATGCTGTTCAGGCTACCAAAGACAGAGGAGGCCTAGGCATGAAGGACTTGGACCTGCAGAACCGATGTTTGCTAATGAAGTTTATTAACAAAATTTTTACTGAGGATCAACCATGTTGGAAAGAGTGGGTCCGCACTCCCCTTTGGACGCCTCTCCTAACAGCTCCTCAGATTCCTATGGCGTATCATTCTTGAAGAACTCAACACTTACCGCTCTATCACCTTCGTTAACATTAACAATGGCGCCGCCACTTCTTTCTGGGTTTGATCATTGGCATCCAAATGGTCCTCTGTGCTCTGCCTATGCTGCTCTCTTCTCCCACACTACTTTTGCCTAATGTCTCCGTGCAGCGTGTCTTCCAAAGCGGTTTTGATTTTGCGTTCGGCCGCGGCTAACAAACACCGCTAGTCACCAACTAGACAGCCTGATTTCTTCTTTGTAGGACATAGCGCTCAATGATCTCCCGGATGCTCGCCTCCTCAAGCTTACAGGCCGTCCCTACACGACTAGGGGCGCCTATGCAGCACTTGACTGTGCTGGTGGCGCTAATGATGCACATGGCCACCGCATTTTGGCGAATAACGCTGCCCAACAAAGTCAAAATCTTAAACTTGGTTGTACTTCAAGAATCGCTCAGCACAAAGGTTAATCTGCATGCAAAACATGTTGTTGATGATGACCAATGTGGCGGTGCTTGCAACAAGCGGAGGACAGGGATCACATCTTCTTCAGATGTGCTCGGAGCTCCATGATCTAGACCGCCATCGGCATGGAGTCTGTCATGCAATTGTTGGATGATGACATCTGGACAGCCGGCACCCCGCCCGGGCTTGCTTGCCACTTCATTGTGGCCATTCATATTTCTCACCATTCTCTGGTGGATTTGGGATGCCTGTAATGGCCACGTTTTTCGCCATGAAACTTTTTGTTAGCGCTTAGTGCTGTCCAGAGCTTGTGATGATCTATTAGTTTGACGCAAACGCCTCTCTGCTGAGTCTGTAAGTGGCCTGTTGGCCTGGTGTGCTCACCTCCGAGTTTGTATTCCTGTGAGTCTGTAAACTGTTGCTATGTGTTTCATGGCATGAGTGTTTTTTGAAATTTATGAAAAGGTGGGGAAGCTCTCCCCCCGGTTTGATTTCCAAAAAAAAAAAAAAACAAAAAAAAGCATAATTTGAACTTTGGGCAAAGTAGATTAGATTATATAATATAATGGAAAGAAGCTAATGCGGTTTCCAGATGGCTTTGGGACCTGCCGAACGTCTTTGAATTGCATCGATACCTTCCTTGCGCGGAGAGCGGTCTGTTCTGTGCTTGAATAACCTTCAGGGAAAGCAACGCGCATGATTAGAACATTTTTTTTTTTGAAGTGTGAGCATGATTAGAACATTGGCCAAAGTAGATTAGACTATATAATATAATGAAAAGAAGGTAATGCGGCTTAAAGATGGCTTGTGCCAGGAGTCCAAGAAAGAAGGATCCTCACTCATTACGCACACTTTGAAAGACACGGGGATCAAGAAAGCAGCAGTTGCTGAAACGGCTGAACTGCCCTGGACAGCACGGCTACGCCAGGAATCCAAGAGAAACAAACTAATACGATCATGGGTCCCTTTTGTATGTATTATATAGTCGGAAAAAGGGTAGCAACAGCATCCAAATCTCCTATACGGCGCGCAATAATCTGTCATGCATTTTGTCGAACAGGTGCTGGGCGAACCAAGCGCCCACTCTGTCGCGACCTAGATGGCGGATTCAGGCTGCAAGACTTTGCCTCTATCGCGATCATGGGGCATAGTATAGGAGTCGGCGGATTTTCAGGCTGGCAGGCAGGGGCATGGAGACGCGAAGCTCTACTGGTTTCCCTCACTAGTGAGCCGGTGGATGGTATTTTTGGCGTCGGCGCGCGGCGAGGCCGAGGTTCAGGGGAAACAGGGGACTATAGAGCGGTCTGGTTGACGGGCGGACCGAAGTCCACAACGGAGGGCTGCAATTTCATTTTAATTTTTAAACCAAAAATAAAGAAATATAATATATATACTCCCTATCAATTTGATAAAAAAACTTAATAAAAATTAAAATATCCTCTTCCTTGCCGACTGTATCCGGCCAAGTTGTCGGCCGCACGCCAAATATTTTTGTCAGAGATTTGAGTAAATTAGACGCATGAAATAATTAAGAAGATAAAGGGTTTTACATGAGAAAATGATAAAAAATAAAAGAAATTTTAAAAAAAGGTTTTGTTATTAAAAAATATTTAGCTGGTTAGGCCAGTTTCAATAGAAATTTTATGAGAATTTTATTAACAATTCTCTCTAACTCAAGAAATTGAATGTATATGAAAATACATAATGAAATTTTGCATTCATAGTGGATGTTTCATCTATTTCATTTTATTCTTTTATAACATGACTGTTTTGAAAACAACGCCACAAAACTTCTAACTAAGAGTGACCTTAGAAATAGTTTAGGGTTACCAATACAAAATCATTTAGGAAGCTATTATAGGAGATTGTTGGAGAAGGACAAAATTTAAGGCTGCTGTTTGCTATGTTAACTTGCTAGATCTATTAGTTTAACAAATAAACTATACTAACCTCCCAAAATGCTCTAACATAAGTATGTCACAGCTATAGTGTTATCTTAAGCTAAGCACTTCTAAATTCAACTAAATTTATAGAAAACATACTAAAAAATTATTACTAACTAGACACACCATAAAATATATTTTTCACAGTAATTAAATGGTGCAAAATTGGATGTAGCAATGTGATAGTACTCAAAATTACTTTATTGCTAAAAAAGATAGGGACCGTACCAAAATTAATCGACAACATTACCAAAAAAATAGATGGCACTAGATTTGTTTGTTATTACGCACTTATTAATTAATTGTATTTGGTTAAGTGTTAAAATGGCAAATTTATTATGTTCCATGAGGGGTAAATGTTACTGCTAATGCCGAGACTCTGAAAGAGATGAAGCTGCTATTGCCGGTACAAGCACTGTAGCTCGCCCGGCAACAGAGCCCAGGCAGAGCAAACGGACCAGAAGAGTAAGTGTGCGCGCGCATTGGTGGACCTGAGTGGGTTTAGTTCCCTTGGCCTAGAAACAGCTGCGCCCTCAGGAATTGGCTGAGCCCAGGCAGCGCCCCACAATCCTCTTCACTGGTGTCATCAACAGCCAGTTCAAACATCGTGACACATACCTCCGGACAGAGCAGAGCATCCAGCAAGGAGGACTAGGACAACGATGAAGAGACTCGTTTGACATGCTATGATACTGAAACTGCAAAAGGAAGTTGATTCCCAGTATCCAGATTCTCAAAACATCAAGACTCATGCTTGTAAGCTCGTTCATCTTAATTCTGGTGAATCCCTAATGTCCCATATCTCATCGTTGCAAATAATAACTCATAGCAATCAGTAAGAACAGAAGCAATTTGAATAGGCTATCTGCATCATCATCTACATCATCGCGGCATTTCATCCCGAGCAGGACTACCTCCCTGCTGGCACACTTTGTCAGCGAAAAAATTACACGCAGTTCTATCGAGCCGACGACATCCAATTTTCTGATGTAAGCCTAATCTATTGTCAAGAGTTGAAACATCAAATTCTCTAGGACATTCTATGTCGGCAAATAAATTTCAACCATTTTGAAGAGTCGCCTCCAGATATGTTCCCCACTGGAGGTGCGCACTGGAATTTTTGTTTTGAAAGAAGTGCGCAGTGGAATTCAGAGATGACTGTCGACTAATGGGGATATCATGTCCTCCAATCCATCTCCAACGATGCTTCCTTGTTTGCTCAGCATGATCGCCTTTGCCTCCACTGACAGGTAACCTGATTTAAAAAAGACAGTTCATGGTAAGTAAGAGTTGAAATGCAATGCTCTAGTGACTAGTGAGCTAAGTTTTTTGTGGAAATGGAACTCGTAGCACCCATATCCAGGTGATTAGACTCCGATCATTCACACACTATCTTCAAGGTAAATAATCTGCATGTAGGACTACCCATTTTTTCTCTTTGTACTTTATAGGCTTAATTATTTGTATCAAACACCGTTTGTGTTAACATTGTTACATTGATATTGAGTTTGCTTTTGCTTCCTTTCTCTTTCAATGTAACCTATTAAATTAATCTTGATGTGGAGACATCAAATAGTTCAGAGTTAAATATGCACCATGACTAATAAGAGATACAAGTACTAGATGATCTTGTTTGTGATAATTATCTGCATTATAATAATTAACCCTTTTTTTCTCACACCAGCAGTCCGCATTAGAAATGCAATAAAAAACATCACCCTAAGGTAGCTTGATCATTTACTGAATCTCATTGATAGTGCAGTAGATAACTGCATCCTTGTAATGGCACAGAGAAGACACTGAACAGGGCGGTGCAAATTTGACTTACAGTACTGAAACAAAATGTGTAGCAGCTGCTGGAATCAACCAACCGATGCAGCAGTCTTGTTTGCACCTCTCTGCTTCTTGTCCTGGCCAGTGACTAATCCATAAATACTTGTTTCTATTATCAATCCATGTCAGGCTATAGGCATCTTAGCCCGATAACTATATCGATGATTGTTACTTGCCTTCATTATTAAGACGAAATATTTCCATAGCCTCCTAAATTGAGCCACGCGGAGCTTATATCGTCACACACCATGTTTCTTCAACTCATTTTGATACAACCTACACACATTAATATAACTTTTTAATGACAGCACTAAATGCAGAGACTCGGAACAAGTTGACAACAACTCAGCACTCTAAGCCATGTAGACAACCCATTGATCCACAACACAATAATAGCATCCCAAGAACACCACAGGCGGTGCAACAAACGTGAACTTGATATATAAGAACATCCAACTAATAACAGTGCAAAATTGTTTCTGAAGTTGATTCACCTCCATATACTATACAACTGTGCTTCGGTTGGCCTCCTCTATGCCTCTGCTCATCCACTGCTTACCTAGTAGGGCCTCCATGGCTTCATCAGTTCAGGTTCATCCATCTGGTCATGCTCTATCTCGTGCCCTACCTCTGTTTGAGAAGCAACATTTATTTTTAATCTTCCAATTCCAAGATCATCAAAATGAAGCAATACATAGTTACATGTACAAAGAAGAGAATTACTAGGCTTTGGAAGGTTTCTTACCTCTTATTCTTCGACAGGTTGTCCTTGCACTAATGTTATGTGATCCAACTCTACTTTCGGGATGTGAGAAATCTTGTGGGCATCCTCCCCCAAGCACCTCTCAATCAGTCTTGGACAGTTCCAAATTTCCAGTCTCTTCAAGGCAGTAAGGTTCTGCATGCTTTGAGGCAATGATGTCAGTTCGGGCGCGGACGAGATTTCTAGTTCTTCAAGAGTGATGAGCTGACCCAGCCATTCCGGCAGTATCTCCAGACTGGGTAGCGACAATTGTAGTCTTTTTGAGAGAGGGAAGTGTGGAGTGGCCTCCGGCAAGGATGATAATGAGCCGACGGAGGCATGGACAGTCAATTCCTCGAGTGTGCAAAGGTGTTTTAATTCCACCCCCACTTGTCGCCAGTAAAATCTGAGCTATCGATTCCGGCTTGAAAAGGAAGAGTAGAAGATGAAAGCCTCCCAAACCCATGCACAGTGGTAGCACCTCATCGCCATCGGGTCAAGTCCCAATACATACTTTTGGGGGATATGGCAGAACTTCAACTTTGGGCGAGTACATGCAACCTTGTGCAAATTAGGGATTAAAAACTCATCCTCTTCTTCACCTGACCGGGTTGTCCACCATTCCTCCAAGTTCTCCAACAAATGTAATTGAATAACTCTCAACCTTTTGCATGCTCCTTCCTCTCCATAGAATTCATTTCCGATTTTCGTGATGTTTGGAATGCCCTTTATAAAACAATAACCTCGAGATTCGAAGCATCCCAAGTGGAGGAAGAGAATCACATACTAAATTTATGAGCATGATGGTGGTGAGATACGGAAGATAGGAGGAGACCGCATGCATCCAGTTAGGGAAGTTTGAGCTCATGTACCCTTTTAGTTCAAATCTTTCAAGAGTCCGAGGAGGTATAAGCTTCTCCAGCACCTCTGAGTCTCTCTTGTTCTTTGTCCGATCTTCATGATTCCAGGAAAGGCTTAGCTCCCTGAGGTTTGGATTATCTCTCGCTTTAGCTCTCTCTGCATCTTCTGGATGCTTGACTTTGTAAAGGTGATTAATCTCTAGGCGGTGACAAGCCAGTTTCCCAATGGTCACTATACTGCTTTGCCATCCGTAATCCACTTGGTGCACATCATTTACGGTATGTACTACTCTCTTGTCATCCAACCCCATACGTCCCAAAATGATAAGAATATAAAGATCTCTAATTTGGTTCCCTGTGTTGCCTTCAAACATGGTGAGACTAGTCATGTTGCCAATACAGTTTGGAAAAAATGATGGAGACTCTCAGAAGATTTCATGTACAGTACTTGAAGCTTCAAGCTACAAAACGAGGATGGGAGGTTTTCAAGCCTTACACAATATGATAAATTGAGATGCTTCAACTTCGACAGACCACCAAATGACTCAGGCAAAAATTGCAGCTTAGAACAACTTGTAAGATTCAGAGAATGGAGCTCAGAAAGGTTACCAAAGCATTCAGGGAGCTCTTTCAGATCATGACAGTCTGAAAGGTCTAGGTCTTTCAAATGCTTAAGCTGGCAAAAGGACTCTGGTAACAACCGAACCTTGTAGCAATCGAGATGTTTAAGAACTTGAGGTTTTCAAGATTGCCAAAATTGTTTGGTAGGATTTGTAGTTGGTGGCAACTTGATAGGTTTAGATGCTCTAAGGACGTGAGGTTAATACTGTCGCCAAAGTTTAGCTAGTTTGGAACAGCTGGACAAGTCTAGGAACAAGAGTTTTGGAAGGCTACCAAACTTATCGTGGAGCTTTTGGAGCGCACTACTACCGACATGTCTAGGTGCCGTAAACAAATAAGCTTGTCAATTGACTCAGGTAGCTCATAAAGTTTAGAGCATGTTGATAGGTCGAGGAACCAAAGTGCAGAGCTTCCCAAATGACACAGGTAACTTACTAAGGCTGCTATTGCCGATAGGTCCAAATAACAAAGGTTTATAAGGATACCAATATCATCAGGCAAGGTTTCAAGTGTGCAGTTGGACAGGATTAGTGTCCGCATATTGTGAAGTTTATGCAAGGATTTTGGAAGTGATGTGATTGGCAAGCCCGAAGCATCAAGGTACCTTAGCGATTACCGCATCGTGAATGGAGGATGGTAGCGATTTCCCTTGGATGGAACATCCACTTATGTCCAAAACACGCAAATATTTGGATTGAGAGAATGACTTATCTTGAAGCTTCAATCTATTGCACTGTAAAGTGGAGAGATCTAATTTTTACTCGGTATTTTTTTCTCGATCAATAGACTGGTTCTGATAATTGATAAACTGCATATGTCGGCAATAATTCTTCTCAAGGCTGCTCTGAGTAATTTCTTTGGGATCACTTAGAGCAATTAACTCTTGGCCAAGTATTATTGTTGCAAGATCATACACCAAATCATGCATGTCACCTTAATGGGACCTTCAACATCCTCCTGAGCATTCTCGCAGACAAATAAGTTGTTACTAATGTTAGTAGCTTAAATCAAATCTATAGTTATTAAACATTATCTTGATGGTAACTATAACGAGTCTGTTGTTACTTGCTATTAAATCTGAGTGAATTTCGCTATCCATTCCACAATAACAAATAATAGCATCTACCTTGTCATGAAACAACGTTCTTGGCATTTTTGTTGTCCTGGTGTGTGTTCTGCTTGGGTGGGGGCGTGGGGCAGCTCTAGCCTCGCACAATTTTATCTTTTTCTGTGCTAATTGTGTTCTTGGAAAAGAAACACTGCGCTTATCCTAATAGACCCCTAGATGCCTAAACCGTTTCTCTTTTTCAACTTTTAGAGAATCTCAAGCAAAACCCGGCACCAACTAGTTTTCTCATAATATTTTCACTCCACCCGTCCCCCTGCATCAACCGCTCCCTGACCACATAGCCTGTTTGTTTGTTTCAGGCAAGTTGGCCTGGGCCAACGAAATTTAGCCATTGCTGGTCATTTTTTAATAATAAATATAAGGGCAATACTCAGGTACACCTTTTACCTATTAGGAGGTAATATCTCAAATCAATCTGGGCCGTTGATTTTCTACAATTTAGTGAATTACTAAGAAATTAATAAATCAAAGAAAACAAAAACAAAACTACCGCATCCCCTTATTCACGGGAGGGAATCCCGCATGCAGTTGCAACAAATCATGCGTTGTGTTCAACGTTTTTCATATTATACACAAAACAAACATGTCCAACATATATAAAACTTTATGTGCGGATATAATATCATGGTATATTAATTAGAAATAAATACTTTCATTTTGCATTCGGATATATGAAAAATCAAAGAAACTTTATGTGCGGATATAATTATTGTGGTATATTAATTAGAAATAAATACTTCGAATTTGCATTCGAAATATGAAAAAATCAAAGCAATCGTCGCCGAAAAAATGTTCAAAGAACCAAAACTT
The DNA here is from genome assembly GCA_015847255.1 of Hyparrhenia diplandra. NCBI lineage: Eukaryota > Viridiplantae > Streptophyta > Magnoliopsida > Poales > Poaceae > Hyparrhenia > Hyparrhenia diplandra. The sequence continues at coordinate 546,876 of JADLZK010010448.1, read as the reverse complement.
GGGGACTCATGGAAAAATAGATGCAAGCACGGACAATAGTCAAAATATTTTTTAAAAAGTTTTTTATAAAATTAGAACTTGAACACATATGAAAAATTAGGAAAAGAAGTATGCATGCATGTGTCTACATGAAAGGAAGGAGGCATGCTCGCCTCTTTAGCCCCGTAATGAGGGGATTTGACGGTTTTTTTTTTTTGTTTGTTTTCTTTGTCGCCGTAAGGAGTACAGACTATGCATGTGCAGCAATAAAATCTAAACAAATATTTTCTATATTTAAAACTGTCCTTATTTGTCCTATTTATAAAATTAAATTAAATTAATACTATTACCGATGATCGTGACGGTCCTGATCGAATAAATGGACGGTCCACAGTCATTTGAAAGTACCGTAGCAATTGCATAAATATAAACACCAGTTCTTATGACTCTAATTAGTTAGATAATGTAAACCTCCCAATTTACGTCCCCAATAAATTTCTTGGTAGTTGGCACATTCTGCTTATATAGTTGATGGTTTCTTTTATTTTTCTCAATTAAGTTTGGGAGTTGTAATAAAACCATCGAGGAGAGGTAAAATAGTTCATACTTTCTTTGTGTTTTCATGTATGTGGATTCCTGGTGACAATAAGAACTCTAAAGGATAAGGAATCAAGATAATTTCAGAAGCAACAAACAGAAGTCCATAAACTAGAATGACGAGCAAGTACGATCCTAAATTTACCTTTTGTAAATAAAAGGAAAATATTTTTATTTTAAGAAAAACTGCTATGTTATCCTACCATTATTAGTAATTAGAATATTCACGCTCTCCTTACAAAATGTCCTAGAAAAAGGGATACATCCTAGAAATTCACATAGACAAAGCAAATACCCCTATCAATTTGGTAGGCTCTAATTGTAACACTCCAGCCCACTAGTAGCCTGTAATAGTTTTGAAGTTGGCCCATGTAGCCTAAGTGGCACATGATGTTTTTTTTTTTTTTTTGAGAATTACACAGTACAACGCAGACGCTCACAACACACACGCACACTCTCCCTAAGAACACACGCACGCAAACCCTACCCCTATGAGCACCTCCAAAGGACCGAGCACCCGGCTAGTCCAGAGATTCCCGAAGTCACCATGGGCGCCCGTCGCCGACGGAACGTCGCTTACCACTTAATGCACAACGCCGAAAAATCCTGGAAAATCCTAGGAAAAGGTGCGAAGCACCCGTGGATTTGAACCCCGGTGGGTAGCGTCCCCACCCGGACCGTCCTACCATTGGACTACAAGCCACCCGCAAGTGGCACATGATGTAACACCCCAGCCAATTAGTATTAGTAGTTGTGAAGTTGGCCCATGTCTTACCTTTTTAAAGGGTAAACCCTTTTTACAAAAAAGCGAGGACAAAAGTGTAAGAGAAGAAGTGCTACACGTATGCAAGATGCGGGTGTTACACTTACACTAATCATCCTTAATAATTATATCTATTATATTAGATCTATAGTGTTTTCTAAAGAAGTTGCCACCAAGTAACCCTCTAAACCTAAATATATATTTAAATTACCTATCTTTGTCAATCTTCATATAAATTGTGTCCGTATGAAAAATAATCTCAAGTACCTCTAAATTCATATGGTAACCCCAAAATTCGTAACTAACCTAAGTTATATGTCTTTGCCATTATTAAATTAAAAATTTAATATCAACCCTATAAACCCTACAAAAATATAAACCCTGTAAATACACCTAAATTGCCTACCCACCCCATTATAAAAAGAAAATACCAAAGTGCTCATACATATATGTTTCAAAATTACCTATACTTATGCCATTGTTAGCACGAAAAAAACTAACTTAAGGTATGCATGCAAAATATGGTCACATCCAAAAGCTATGCATATATATTGATTTCATATAAAAGATGTAGCTCAAGCTAAGGTTTTATACTTGAACAGATGCCAAATACATATGGATGTATGATGGTGGAAAACTATAAATGTGGGTTGAAAAAATTATAGAAACTGGTAACTATAAAGTATCTATACCTGCATTACGTTAGAATATGAACAAATGATAGAGAGAAAAAAATAAGCAGTTTTGATTATACGTAGGTCATAAATTTTTCCATGAACTTTTAACACTCATGTCGATTTCTTAAAGTTACTAACCCGTGTATGAGCTCAGGTTTACAGGCGTATTCCCAATTATAAAGCACGTGCTAGCAAATTAGACTTAAAAATTGTAGAGTGAGAAGGTGTATTCCAAAAGCCTGAACTGTATCAAGTTTATTTGAACTAGATGTGGTGATAACCGTGGGATAATACCACCGTACAACTCAATTCGTAGCTATATAAGTATTATGAACCAACAAACTGGGAAGAGATTAGTCAGCTGACCTGATCAGTATTTGATATTTGAAGAAAAGACATTCCCAACAAATAGTGGACACAGTGTTTGCCCTCAATTGATGATTGAATATATCCAAGGGCACTCCATTGCTGGATGAGGTGGTCACTAGCAATAGTAAAGCCCTTGGGAAAAAACTGCACAATATGTGAAGCACAACTTGAATTTTAAGGGCATGTAGTAGTAGCTTAACATGAGGCGCTCCAAAGGTTCCTGCAGCTGAATGTCTTCTTTCGTACCCAAAAATAATCTGTTTGTCCCTTATATCTTCCCATGCCTCTGTAGACTTGTGTTGGGATAATAAAAACCCAAGAGATCGTGCTAGTAGTGGTAGACCTGAGCACTTCTTGGCGATTTGTCTCCCAATTGCTTCTAATCCACATAGATCCTCACCTTGCCTGAATGCTATTTCTCGCACCACATTCCAACAATCATTATCTGATAAAATGCTTAAATTGATTTGGTCACTCTTGCGACAGGGCGGATTATTCCTTGACTAGCTAGAGTGCCAATATCCAATTTATCCACTACATGTTGCATTAGTGTAGTTAATATGATCTTGCTTCCTTCCCACCATGTTGTAGCATATGCTTTAGTTTTTCCAAGTTATCCTCACCTTCCTCCCACATATCATCAAGAACAATCAAATACTTTTTGGTAGGGAGCATAGTTTTCAGTATTTCAGTAATGGACTGCAAATCACCATCTTCTCGGGTGATGTGCTGTTCACTTGGCTGAACACTAGTACTTCTACTCAGTGTTGATATAATTATTTTCCCAATTCTTTGTAGGTCAAACTTCTTAGACACATAGACCCATACCCGTAGATCAAAGGTTTTGGTTCTATTGTCCATAAAAATTGATCGGGCCAGTGTTGTCTTCCCCATGCCACCAAGTCCAACAATAGGAATGATTGAGACAACCTCATCAGCTTCACTTTTTAGTAACTTCATTATCTTGTCCTTTTCAGTATCCCTTCCTACCATTCTAACAATGTCGATGTCCCCATTGGTGTATGCAATGGTTTCTTGATTTGTGGCCACCTCGTTAGCCCACATTGGTGTAGCTTGGGGCACCAGAATAAGGGTCTCACGGCCCAGTTTCTCTATGTTGGTTAAAGCTTCCTTTACTTTCTTCATTTTGTGAGCTATTGTAAACCGCAACAGGAGTGGGTTGTAGGTTGAAAATAATAGCTTAATCTGTCAGGGAAAAAGAAAAAATTATAAATACAATTTTGTCGTACATGTGTTTTGTTATGTATTTTAGTACTTGAATATATTCCTATGGTATATTAACCCATGAACAAAACAACACCAGTTATAGAATCAAACATATTACATGTTGAGGAATAAATTATAATATACTCCCATCCCAAAATAGATATCATTATCGCTTTTAGAAGTCAACTTTATGAACTTTGACTGATTATATATTAAAAGAATACTAATATTTATAATACATAATTAGTATCATTAGATAGATCATTGAATATACTTTCATAATAAACTTATTTGGAGATATAAATGTTGCATGCATTTTCTATAAACCTAGTCAAAGTTGAAACTATAGGTCTTAGAGTTTATTGGTTGGTCACTATAGGTCTATTTTAGGGCGTAGAGTATTGGTTGGTCACTATAGGTCTATAATGACAAGTGCAACAAGTGCAATGGCAGCCAACAAACGCCCAGCCATTCAATTTCGCACCAAATTAAGAGAAAGTTTATAAAACACAACCGTTGATGATACATATGTAGTATAAAATATAAAAACTCAGCTTCAAACTCGAAATAAGTTAGTTGAAACAAAAAAATAATAATCTTATGTCCAACCAAGCAAGAATAAGTTCATATGAAACTTTTGTGTACCAGAGTAAAGTTAACCTTTCTAATCATTTCACTTGCTGCACAATTTGCAATCTTTTCTTTATTTCTAAAGCACGGATTCTGCGGTCTATTTGTGGGTCTAGGACAATTTATGGCCCAAGTTGTTAGGTGAAGCCCAGAAACACACCTCATGGATACTGCTTTATGGGCCAAGTTCGTGGGCAGCCTGAGCCTAGTGAACAAAAATGCATCCGGCAAGTATGCCTGCTACCCTTCACATGAGTCAATGACATGTGGGCTAGGATGACATATCTCCAATTTAGCAAAATTATAATGGCAGTTTTTCCCTTGTTTTTTACTTGTAATAACAAGCTACTCCACTCCACATTCTGTTCGCTTTTAGAGTAAAATACATGCAGAGGAGCCAGCCACTCCACACATAAGCTATTTGAAATTATGTGGCCTCAAATGACTTGGGTTAAGGAAATGTTACCCACTTTTTTTGTTCTCTTCTTTCTTGCCTGAGTTTTTAAAACAAAATTTTCAGCTTTATAAACTAATGAGATGTTGGCGTTGCAGGGTGTTTCTTCTTATTGATATATTTCATATTTCTGACACAGATAGACACCAAAGGTGACGTTTAGGCCAGTCTCAATGGAGAGTATCACCTCCCTGTTTCCAAGATGTGAAACTTTGACATGAAATAGACGTCTCCCCAATGCACAGTTTCATTGCACAGTTTTATAGGCTCAAGAGTCCCACAACCTCTCTCATTGCATGGTTTAATTGCATAGTTGCATGGTGAAACTCTATTTGTGTCTCAATGGGGGTTTCACACAGTTTTCAACGCATGTGAAACAGTGCCCAAAGGTTTCACCATGGTGAAACTCTTTCCTTCTCTCTCCTAGGAGTTTCATGCAAAAAGTAAAATTTTGCTGATGTGGCGCTGCATTTAATGTGCATGAAACACTCATGAAACTCCCATTGAGACAGACCTTATGTTCCTGAACTGAGCAGATAGACACCAAAGGTTAGTGCTCAAAGTTGTAGAAGCTATTTCCAAAAAGAAAAAAAAAAATTGTAGAACCTGGTATTAAATTCTCATTTAATAGCAGTGATGAGTTTAGTTTTACATCTGGGAGACATCATTCCATTGCTGATTTATTCATGTATATGGTTACTGCACTCGAATACTGATTATTCACTCTGTGTTTCTGTGACGTTGTCACACAATATCTTGTCATGCTGCTGTGCCCGTGACATCGTGAAAGAGGCCGTTCTGATTATCTGCTATGTACTGCTGTAGAATGATTCTGTTCTCTAGAACCTAGAGCCGGGCCGTGGTAGCGCGTGCAGCAGCACGGCACGCTGCAGCGGGCCGTGGTGGTGCGTGCGGCACTGTAGCAGGTAGAAGCGCGCGTCGCGTGGGCCACGGGCCCCAGGGCACGCTGGCAACAGGCCGCGACAGCGCTTGTGGCAACCAATAAAAATTTGTGCGAATTGGCTTGTAGTCCAATGGTAGGGCGGTCCAGTGGGGCCGCTACCCACCGTGGTTCAAATCCCGGTGCTTTCGCACCTTTCCCCGGGATTTTCCCAAGGATTTACCGGCGTTATGCATTAAGTGGTAAGCGACGTTCCCGTCGACGACGAGGCGCCTATGGTGACTTTTCGAGAATCTCCGCATCTGCCGGCCGCCCAGCCCCTCCGGAGGTGCTCATAGGGGTAGGGTTTGGCGTCGTGTGTTCATAGGGGTGAGTGTGTGTGCGTGTTGTGAGCGTCCTGCGTTGTACCGTGTAATTCTCAAAAAAAAAAAAAAAAAAAAAACCAATAAAAATTTGTGAAGTTCTCTATTATTTTGTCTTTTGTATAGATTTTTCGTTGAAATGTTGTCGAAAGTTTTCTCAAATTTCTTAGTTTTACACTGATTGAGTTGTCTAATCCATATAAAAATTTTCAACTAAAGGCTAGTACTATTAGAACCTAGCCTCACATGATATTACATCTAGCAAAATGCAGAATATCCAACGACCGCTACTACAAAAAAAAAAAAAAATTTTACAAGTAGTTTCTATTTTATTAACCGCCCGTTAAACCACCACCAAATTAGGCCTAGCCCACCAAACTGCGTGCACATATACTAAACCTTATGGTTTCAGCTATTCCACTCCCCTCCACTTCCCACCCAACAGCAGCCGCCCTCCCACCCCCACGCCAAGCGCCCGTCCCTCCCACTCTCTCTCCCCTCTTCCACTCTCTCCCCTCAACCATGGCTGCCCCCTCCCTCTCCCATGGCCACGTCGGGGCGGAGCGACTGACGGGTGGAGAGTCTGCGCCCCAGCGAAGCCGCACTCGATGGCCGTGAGGCCGCGACCCCCTGATCCGGATCGGCAAGCAAGCAACGACGACCCGACCAGGGAGGCAAGGAACGGTGGCCTCCCTCACTCGGGATCTGGTCGATGGCGGCCTATCCTTCACCTCCCCCGCGGCGGCGACCCTCCTCTCCATAACTCCTCTCCTCCTCCCTTCATTGACGGCAGCCGCGCCGCAGCCCACGAGGAGGCCGGATCTAGCCTCGCCCCGGGCGGATCCGGCGCGCCCATGAGGAGGCCGGATCAGCGCGCGCGCAACCTCTCCGGGCGGTGGGCGGGCACGACAGAGGTATGGATCCGGGTGGCGGCGGCCAGCGGTGGTCGGCCCGGATCCGGCATGTTAGGGGTTTCGATATGGGATTTTTTATTTCTTTATTAACCATGGCGTACCTCTAAAACTGCCACAATAAATGAATCATTTACCGTGGCCTTTCATTAATGGCTGTTTCAAAAACTGCTACGGTTAATGATTTTTGTCCGCCACGGAAGTTGTTTTGTGTAGTAGCGGACACCTATAACTAACCAGCCAAGCTACACGCTCATGGGCGCACACAATTAAAAGACTAGTATATATGCAACTCTGATCTGACACTCTTGAGTAATGATACGAAAGCATTGAAGTTTAGCTATATTACCTTGGAATGGTTTCGCTGAAGGAGTTGAACAGCCTCAATCCTATCCAACAAGTCCTCAGCATTGTAGGCGGCGGACTTGAATTTCTTCATCCACAGAACTCTCGTACGCTGTCCTTGGTCCGGATGGCTTGCCTGCCTGGCATCAGCATCATCCATCAGGGCATTGACATACTCCACGGTCTCCCTCATGCCTTCGACGTCGTCCTTGAACTTCCACAGCAGCGTGGCCTCATCCCAGACAAGGTCGCCAAGCTTGCCGGCAATGCGGCCACCAACGGCACCCGCTGTCCGAGCTGCAATGGCGCTTTCCATTCCAGCGCCCCGGCCTTCGTGGCCACCGAGGCCAACTCAAAACGGATGCTTGGAGCTGCTGTGTGTTGTTTGTGGGGCCTTGTGCGGTGGAAGACGGGTGTTCCTGATGTTAATCCCCTTCCAGCATATGTATAAGGCTGTCTTTGGCACCTACCCAACAGCTATAGCTTTGCATCGATTCCTTCCTTGAGTGGAGTGCACACTGCACTTGAATCTTCAGTATATATTAAATTAAATCAAGGAAAGCAACAAGCATAATTTGAACTTGGGAATGGATCAGGTACAAACCAACATCTCCATGTAACCTTACAAACTTCTAATCTGGGTCACGAGATGTTGATCCAAGGGGCACGAGGGATTGAGTAATTTTACACTTAACCGCCCGTTCTTAATCACATTTTTACAAATCTCCCTTTCACCTCCCCCCTGTGTCCCATTGGATCAACATTCTACGACCCAGATTAAAAGTTTACAAGTTTACAAGCATATGTTGATTTGCACCTGATCCGTTGCCTTTGAACTTTGGGCAAAGTAGATTGGGTTATATAATATAATGAAAAGAAGGTAATGCGGTTTCCACTTTACATTACAGATGGCTTGTGCAGGTGTCCAAGGATCATCACCACGTACACGCTTCGAATGTTTCGGGGATCAGGAAAGCTGCAATTGCTGAAGTGGCTAAACTCAACCTGCCCTGCCCTGCACGGCTTGAATACCGCGCGCAACAATCTGTGAGGCATTTCGTCGAACAGGTGTTAGGCGAACCAAACGCGCCACCTCTGTCACATACCTGGAGCAGGCGGGTTCAGGCATAGTAAATGGTCGAGTCGGGGGATTTCAGACTAGGTAGCAGGGGCGGGTGGAGACGCGAAGCTCTCCTTGTTTCCCTCAGCGAGCTTCTGGATGGTTGCCATCGATCGCCCCCGGCGTCAAGTTCGCTTCGTGAGCGGCGCGAACGACGTCGGGGCCAGGGACTAGTTGTCTAGTTGACGCTGCAGCCTGGCACATGGCTTGCCAGGAATCCAAGAGATAAAGAAAATATCAATGGGCATACTCGGAAAAGGGTTGCAACAGCATGCAGAACTTGAATACCGCGGGCCACAACCTGAGGCATTTAGTCGAACAGATGTTGGGCGAACCAAACGCCACCATTCTGTCACAAATCTTGGAGATGCCGGGTTCAGGCATGGTCGAGTGGGGGGATTTCAGACTGGCAGACAGGGGGCGTCAGAGACGCGAAGCTCTACTACTTGTTTCCCCCAGCGAGCCGTGCTGGATGGTAGCCATGGATCAAGCCCGGGATCGGAGTCACGCGTCAGGGACCCGAGGTACTCTTTCTGCAATTCGGTTCAGTTACAGGAATAGGTACTCTTTCTGCAATTCGGTTCAGTTACAGGAATACTTTTTTCACAACAATCTCCACACTGTACTCTGCTTCTTTTCAGTTTTCATGGTGGTTGGCTGCTTCTCATGAACGCACCATCTCTTCAGCCTTCAGGGTTGTAGGCCAAGGGACCCTGATTTCAATGCCTTTGGTCTGAATGAGGTTCCTGCCAGGATTACTAAGCATGAGGTTGTACTCCTCCAATGCAGAGGTTTAAGGTTGCATATAGGATTCACATGCTAAATTTCTTCCCTATTTTCTGATTCTCTAGCCTACATAGCTAGTACATAGTTAATTGAGCTTTGAAACTGTGCAACTGACACACTACTAATACAAGTATTACATTTTCTACATGCGCGGGGCTGCTTCTGCTTACATCTCTTTCTACCACACCAGCTATCCTTATACAGGAGGTAGTGTACATTTCTGCAACTTTTTTCAACGCTGCAGCCAAAAATTACAAATAGCGTGCAGCTTGCAACAAAAGCTTAGGTTGCAGTCATGTCATGACGCTGGGAGCTGAAATGTACATACTCCTTCCAACTTCTCGATGTCATATGGTCTGTTGACAAAACAAATGCTTACCTAGTTATACCAATGCAAATGAAAACAAGCATATCATATCATTGGTATAAATTCAACGATGTGCTGTGTTCCAACAATGATTGTGAGTGCTTGTCTAAAACAACCATGATGGAATATATAAAGGAAGCAGTTCACTTGGGTGTCCTATAATACTCAAACGTTCATATTAATGTCCAACCACCCCCCCCAAACGTTCATTCAGTAATTCCTACGTCAATGTAACAATGTGATAGCTTTTTAATGACAACACTAAGTGCAGAAACATGGAACAAGTTGACAACAGCTCAGCAAACTAGACCATGTATACTGAGAGATCGTCGGATCCATTGACCCACAACACAGCATTAGTGTCCAAATAATACCGCAGGCCAGGCAACAAGGATGAACTTGACATATAAGAACATCCAACTAATAACAATGCAAAATTGTATCTGAAGAAGTTGATTCACCTCTGTTCCACCATGACGAAGTTGATCCACCTCGATCATATAGTATATACCACTGTTCTTCGGTGCTTCGGTTGGCCGCCTCCGTGCCTCTCTGCTCATCGCACACCTAGCTAGTAGGGCTTCCATGGGTTCATCAATTCAGGTTCATCCGTCTGGTATTGCTCTATCTCTTGTACTCTACCTCTGTTTGAAAAGCAGTATTTATTTCTAATCTTCCAATTCCAAGATCACCAAAATGAAGCAATACACAGTTAATTGTACAAAGCAGAGATTCACTAGGCTTTTGGGAGGTTTCTTTCTTACCTCTTATTCTCCGATAGGGTGTACGAATCTTATGTGATCGAACTCTACTTCTGGGATGTGAGAAATCTTGTGCGCGTCCTCCCCCTTGCACCTCTCAACCAGTCTTGGACAGTCCCAAATGTACAGCTTCTTCAAAGACTTAAGGTTTGGTATGCTTTGAGGCAAAGATGTCAGCTTGGGAGAGAACATAATGAATAATTCTTCAAGGGTAATAAGCTGCCCTAACCATTCGGGCAGTATCTCTAGGCCAGATAAGGTCAAAATTAGTCTTTTGAGAGAGGGGAAGAATGGAGTGGCCTCTGGCAAGAACGATAATGAGCACCTGCGGTCAGTCAAAGTCAATTGCTCAAGGGTGGCAAGGTGTTGAAGAAGACCCCACTTGCCAGCAGTAAAACTTGAGGTGGTTTCAATTTTGGCACTGAAAGGAAGAGTGGAGGATGAAAGCCTCCCAAACCCATGCACTGGTAGCACCTCATCGCTGCTGTCCAAGTCCCAATACATACTTTTGGGGGGATATGGCAGGAACTTCAACTTTGGGCAGTGGGATACTTCCAACCGGTGCAAATTAGGGATTAAGAACTCATCCTCTTCTTCACCTGACCGGGTTGTCCACCATTCCTCCAAGTTCTCCAATGAACCTAATTCAATAACTCTCAACCTTTTGCATGCTCCTTCCTCTCCATAGAATTCCTTTCCGATTTTCTTGATGTTGGGAATATCCCGAATATACAACATCCTGAGATTTGGTAGCATCCCAAGTGGAGGAAGAGAATCACATGCTAAATTTGTGAGTTTGATGGTGGTGAGATACGGAAGATAGGAGGAGACCTCAAGCATCCAGTTAGGGAAGTTTGAGCTCATGTACCCATGTAGTTCAAATCCTTCAAGAGTCCGAGGCGGTATAAGGTTCTCCAGCACCTCTGAGTCTCTCTTGTTCTGTGTCCGATCTGCATGATTCCAGGAAAGACTTAGCTCCCGGAGGTTTGGATTATCTCTCAGTTTAGCTCTCTCTGCATCTTCTGGATGCTTGACTTTCTCTAGTTGCTTAATTTTTAGGTGGTGACAAGCCAATTTCCTAGTATTCACTTGGCGTACATCATGTACGGTATGTTGTACTATCTTGTCATCCAACCTCAGACGGCTCAAAATGGAAGGAATGACAATATGATCCATGATAAAGATACTTGTGGTGATTTCAAAAGCGGGTGAGACTAGTCATGTTGCCAATACCATCTGGCAACTTACGAAGACTCCGCAAATACTTCATGTACAGTACTTGAAGTTTCAAGCTACAAAACGAGGATGGGAGATTTTTAAGCTTTATACAATATGACAAATTGAGATGCTTCAACTTTGACAGACCACCAAATGACTCGGGGCAAATATTGCAGCTTAGAACAACTTGTTACGTCTAGAGACTGAAGCTCGAAAGGTTACCGAAGCATTCGGGGAGCTCTTTCGGATCATGACACGAAAGATCTAGGTCTTTCAAATGCTTAAAAGGCGGCAAAAGGACTCTGGTAACACATGTACCTTGTAGCAGTCAGAGAGGTTTAAGAACTTGAGCTTTTCAAGATTGCCAAAATTGTTTGGTAGGCTTTGTAGTTGATGGCAACTTGATAGGTTTAGATGCTCTAAGGACTTGAGGTTAATACTGTCGCAGCTTTAGCTAGTTTGGAGCAGCTGGACAAGTCTAGGAACAAGAGTTTTGGAAGGCTACCAAACTTATCGGGGAGCTTTTGGAGCGCACTACAACCCGACATGTCTAGGCGCCGTAAGCTTTCAAGCTTGTGAATTGACTCGGTAGCTCATAAAGTTTTGAGCATGCTTTGATAGGTTGAGGAACCATAGTGCAGAGAGCTCCCAAGTGACACGGGGTAACTTATTGAGGCTGCTATTGCCGATAGGTCCAAATAACAAAGGTTCAGGAGGCTACCAATATTGTCGGGCAAGGTATCAAGTGTGCAGTTGGACAGAATTAGTGTCTGCGCATATTGTGAAGTTTATACAAGGATTTTGGAAGTGATGTGATTGGCAAGCCCGAGGCGTCAAAGGTACCTTAGCGAGGATCGATTACGAATGGATGATGGTAGTGATATGTTGCTCGGGACAGATTCCCCTTTATGGAACATCCACTTATATCCAAGACACGCAAATTTTTGCATTTAGAGAATGACTTATCTTGAAGCAATGCAATCTGTTGCACTCCGTAAAGTGGAGAGATCTAATCTTGTTGGGAAATTTGAGACCATTGGACTGGTTCTGATAATTGATCAACTGCATATGTCGGCAATATTGCTTCCCAAGTCTACTCCATGTCATTTGTTCTGAATCATTTAGAGCAATTAACTCTTGATCAAGTATTATGGTTGCAAGATCATACACCAAATCATGCATGGTCACCATGATGGGAGCTTTAGCATTCTCTGGATCACTCTGCAGATAAATGAGTAGTTAGTACTGAAATCAAATCCATAGATGATGTATCATTTTTAGCAAAATCAAATCTGCTCGCAGAACTACTACACTGTCCCTCCGTTCTATGCCAAGCAAGGTCACTAGGGAAATTATTCACATTTTCCAAGGTGAAATTTCAATAATGTGAGGGCCACTGGTTTCAATCGTTTGGGTACATAAGTTTGTTCTAATTGTACTCTTGCACGAACTGAGATTTATTGGTGGTCTGTCTCATGTTTGCAGCCTACTTGTGCAGCCCAATGCCATCCTGTCAAAGTACGGTTGGGGGGGGGGGGGTACAGAGATGTTTGGAGAGGAAAGAAATATAGGGAGGCAATGTGTCTTATCATGGAGGGTTCTATAAATATGATTAGAGAGAATGGGTTTTGGAGAGGCTGTTGAAGATGTTTATTGACACATGTTCTGTTCTCCATCCATGTTGCAGTGGTGGCAACTTCTCCATAATCCGTGCAACAACTTGTTTCGAGCCTCCACAGATAGAAAAAGAGACAAATTCTAAAATCCAAACAAAAAATAACAAATATCTGGTCAATGATTCGATCTCAAAGTTTGCATATAAATTTCCTACCTATGATACTATAAAAAAAAATCACAAATCGTTTTGCTACATGCTTTGGCATGTTGTTTTTACTACTTCCACCTGTACAATTCAGAACCACACCAACTCTAATTGACTTAGTCATGATATCAGCTTGATCAACATGAAGTTTATTTACCATTTTTATGTTGTCTTATGATAGATATAATATTATGGTCAAAACTGATATTATGAAAGAAGCTATCTGGCGTATATGAAGAGCATTACATACTATTGCATTTATGCATACATTTTCATGGATGTTAAATCATGTATACTTTGGAACACGATCGTACATGTACAATACGTTACCCTAGAAGAGCATTACATACTCTTACGTTGTTCAAGGATGTGTGAGTGATGAAATGTGTGCATACATACCATGAAGCATTTTTTTAAAGAGTTATTAAGTCAATTGTTCACTGAAAGATATATTTGCATTCATGAAGTTCTTAAACTTTCATTTAAAACTTGTAGTTTAAGCATCCGTTGAAGTAGTGTGCTTGTTGAATTTATTCTCACTCCCCATAATTTGAAGTAGTATAAGCACAAGGAAATTTTGATTACCTGAATTTGTTTAGTAACATTTGACAATTATATATTTAAAATTACTCTCTATGTTTCAAATGGTAAGTCGTTCTGACTTTTCTAGATATATATACATGCATTTTACTATGTATATAGACATAATGTATATCAAGGTGCGTAACAAAACCTATGTACAGAAAAAAATCCAATATGACTTACAATTTAAAATGGAGGGAGTATTAAAACATTGCAGGAGTATAAGTTGATATATAAAAAAAGTACCCCGATGATAGAAATAGGATTTCTATCGGCGGTGGATCTCAAGATCAGCTAGGAGTGAGTGGGGAGGAACGGAGAAACGGCGCCGGGCGGCGTGAGCGCGGCGCCATGGTTACACGCGCTGAGTGAGGAAGCGGGAGTTAGAGAAAGAGAGAATGAGGCTATGGTTGCTGTCTGAATCTCCAAGCTTCCTGAGAGAAGTTGAGCAACTGGATTGCTCTTGCTTACCTAGCCCAAGTGTCTTACATCTCCTTATATCTGATCTCTCCCCTCTCTAACAATGGAAAACTGACTGCGCTACCCTATTCTTGAGGAAATGACTAAACTATTTAAGGAAATATAAATAATATAGGATAATTGGGCAATTAGCCCACTAATGGGCCTCCCTGCTACACATAACATCTCTCCGCCGAGACACAGATCTTCCTCGAGCTGAACATCGGTAGAGACGACCTTCAACAAAGACGCGGTATCCTATCGGAACACGACCACAGTCGCCACCGTAGCTAGCGCTTTGTCGCCGTGGAAGTCGGCCGACTCTAAGTAGAACAGACGTTGGCATTGATGGCCGCTAACGTAGGGCTCGTCATAGTTGTAAAAAAGCTCCTGGCGATAGCGCTCCAACTGCTCGGCCGGTGTGAGGTGACGGAAGGAGGGCGCTGGAGTTGGCACTGGCGCAAGCGCTGGAGCGGGAGGAGCCAGCGGAGCGCTTTGCCTCACCGAGGAACCTGTAGTCGGTTGAAGCGGCATCGACAAAAGGGGATGTTGTAGGGGAGACGCAGTCGACGGCATGGAGGCAATGCGACACTCAAAGGCTCGAGCGTAGTACATGGCCGTCTACAGGTCCAGGGAGTCGCGCATCTCCAAGTCCACCCGGATATGATCTAGGAGGCCACCGACGAAGAGTTCGGCCTGCTGGCGTGTGGAGATGTCGTGGACATGGCACGCCACCGCCTAGAAGTGACCAAATAACTACCGCGACGGTGGAGCCAAACGGCAAAATGACTCCTCGTGGATGGGAGGCCCGAAGTGGAGCGACATTGGTCTCGGCGCTCCCATCACGGCATAATGCTCTTGTCCTGCTCAAGGGCGTAGTATCAGGTTTGGGCCCCTCCCCAGAGGTGGTCGGAAGCGAGCCAGGTACGGTCAGAAGCGGGTGTGCGCTGTTTCTGAAGAAACTGGTCACACCGATTGAGCCAGTTCAATGGTTCTATGGAGTGGTCATAGGCGACTCCAACTTGTAGAATCTAGGCGGCGGTGGATCTTGGAGTGGTGGACAGTTGAGCCCCGCTCGTGCCGTGCCCCGATGGTGACGCTGAGAAGGATGTCGTCACTAGGTCGTCGCCGTGAAAGAGGGGCCCGTACACTCTGTCAGAGTGTGCCCGAGGCTGGAATGTCCCCATGCACTAGATCTGGCCGATGGGCCGAGATATGTGGCTGGAATGCCCTGACAACACTGCGAGCCACGCCGGAAGCGGGGTTGGCAGTGACGACAATCTGAGCTGATTAATGGGGAAACCCTATGTCGGTGGCGCGGTCGGGAAGGAAGACGATGTAGAACCTAGGGAAAGCGTCCCCATACTAGTACGAGGCGGTCGCGGTCGTGGGTAGCAGTGGTGCGAGCATCCCGCACGGGTACGAGGAGGCGAACACAACTTACCGTGGGCAGCGACGACAGGCCGAAAGGCGGCCGGACTACGGTTGCGTGCCCGGGGCTCGGCGAGGAAGGCATTGATGCCAACAATGGCCTGCCCAGCTCAAGGATCACCGCCGTCATCCGCTCGGGTGAAGACGAGGGTGGTGGATGCCGACGATGTCGATCTCGAGGGTAGCATCGCCCTCGAAAAGGTCGCCGGTCTCGATGACAACGCGCCAACGTAGGCGACGCGGCCCGGATTCCATCGGCATACAAGGTCGAGGGCGGCGGGTGGTTTGCAGTGGCTGGTGGAGGACTAGACATGACAAAACCAGGCTTTGATACCAGGTTGATAGAAATAGGATTCCTACCAGCGGAGGAAGTAGGAGTGCGTGGGGGAGGAATGGGGAAACAAATGGTGGTGAGCGTGGTGCCGTGGTTAAGCGCGTGAGTGAGGGAGAGGGAGAGAGAGAACGAGAGAGTGAGGCTAGGGTCGTTGTCTGAATCTCCTAGCTCCCTCGAGGGAAGCCGAGCAACTAGATTGCTCTTGCTTACCTAGCTCAAGTGTCTTACATCTTCTTATATCTCTATCCCTCTCTAACAATGGAAAATTGACTATGCTATCCTATTCTCTAGGAAATGACTAAACTATTTATGGAAATATAAATAATATAGGACAACCGGGCAATTAGCCCACTAATAGGCCTTCCTGCTGTGCTAACAAAGATAAATAATATAAAGTCAAAATGTATTCCAAAGAATGGATTTATCATGATTTTATCGCACTCAATTCAAAACTAAGTATCTAAACATAGAAATGTTGGCAATCTAGGAATTTAATTAACAACATCGTGGTAGTAGTGTACCATGTAGTATCAACCAACAAATGGGATAGATATTATTCTACTAACCTGAGAAGTATTTGAAATTTGAATAAAAGACATCCCCAATAAATACTTGACACAAAGATAGCCATTGCTTGATTGAATAAATCCAAGAGCCGTCCATTGCTGGATAAGATGGTCACTAGCAATAGCAAAGCCCTTGGGGAAAACTCCACAATATACAAAGCACAACTTGAGTTTGAACGGCATGTAGTAATAGCTCAACATGAGGCGCTCCAAAGGGTCTTGCAGTTGAATGTCTTCGTTCATACCCAAAATAATCTTCTTGTCCCTTATGTCTTCCCATGCCTCTGTAGACTTATGCTGGGATAACAAAAATCCAAGAGATCGCGCTAGCAGTGGTAGACCTGCACACTTCTTGGCAATTTGTCTCCCAATAGTTTCTAATCCACCTAGGTCTTCATCTTGACTGAATAATGTTTGTTGCATCACAGTCCAACAGTCATCATCAGATAATGTGCTCAAATTTATTTGGTCACTCTTTTTCACAAGGCGAATTATTTCTTGACGGGCTAGAGCATGATCCAATGTATCCACTACATGTTGCATTCGTGTAGTTAATATAATCTTGCTTCCCTTCCCACCATATTGTAGCATTTGCATCATTTTTTCCAAATTACTGACACCTTCCTCCCACATATCATCCAATACGATCAAATATTTTTTGGTAGGGAGCATTTTTTCAACACTTCTTTAATGGAGTGCAAATCACCGTCATTTGGTTTAATGTACCTTTCACTTAGATCATTATTAGTAATTGTACTCATTGCTGATAGGATTATTGCTCCAATTCTTTGCAGATCAAACTTCTTAGACACATAAACCCATACCCGTACGTCAAAGGTTTTGGTTCTACTATCTGAAAAAATTGATTGAGCCAGTGTTGTCTTCCCCCATGCCACCAAGTCCAACAATAGGAATGATTGAGATAATCTCCTCAGCTTCACTTTTTAGTAACTTCATTATCTTTTCCTTTTCAGTGTCCCTTCCTACCATTCTAATGTCTATGTCCCCATAGGTAGGTGCAATGGTTGCTTGATTAGTAGCCACCACCTCGGCCCATATTGGTGTTTCTTGGGGCACCATACCGAGTGTCTGACGACCCTCACTCTCTATGTTGGTTAAAGCTTCCTTTATCTTCTTTATTTTGTGAGCTATTGTAAATCGCAATAGGAGTGGATTGTAGTATGAAAAGAACAACTTAATCTGTAAGAGAAAGAAAGTCATAAAGCATTTAGTTGGACACGTATTTTGTTATGTATTATAGTATATTTTAAAACTCTCTTATGATCATTAGTTGTTGGGCAAAACAAAACACGTTGAAAAGGCAAACCTGTTCCATGTTGTTTGAGAAATAAATTAGAATATATTGATTGGTCACTATCATATGACAAGCATGACAAGTTCAATGGGTTCCAACAATGAGCACCACGCCATTGAATTTAGTCCCAAATCAGACAGTTCAAGAAGCGCAACTGATATGGTACAGCTATGTAGTATCCAACTTTATAAACTGAACTTCGACCTTGTAATAAGTTAGTTGAAACAAAAAATTCAATAAAAATCCTATATCCAACCAAACGGCTGACACGACTTGCCCGCCCCCCTTCCGTGAGTGTCCGGTCATTGTCTGTGGCGGTGTTCTCGTTGGGGGCCGCACATCTTTAGGTGCGCAGCGCAGTTGCAATGTGGGCGGCGCTGGGCGCTGGGCGCTGGCCGGTGGGGCAGCAGTTCTACCAGCTGTCTCGCAGTGACTGGCGTTGATGTTCAGGACTTGTGGTTGTGCCCAGTCACGGTTGTGGCTCGGTGTGGCTGGTTGCACTGATCTGGCAGTCGGTGGCCAGGGTGCGACAATGGCAAGGCTGCTGGGCAGGGGATGCCGGGGTGTGACAATGGCAAGCTGCTGGGCAGGGGATGCCTCATTCTTTCCTGGGGCATCCTGTAGGGGTCGGTGTTGGCTATGCCGAGTCAGGGTGGGCGTGTTTGGTTAGTTGGTCTCATGGAGCCTGGCCAGAAATCGTAGCCCTGGGCAGCTGAAGCCTGGCCCCAGGGAGCCGACCTACCTGTGTTTGGTTGTGTGAACATATAAGCTATCTTAGTTGAGTTCTTGTTTGGTTGGTTGTGTTCTTTGGATAGGATCACCACGTCTGGTCATCGGTAGGTTTACCTCCCTTTGAAGCAATCCATCGAACAGGTGGTGGGCGCCATTGACGCCCTCCCCTGCTCGAGTCTAAAGGCGTCGGGAGACTCGATTCTGAGATGGGCAAGCTCGATTTGGAGACAAGGAAGCTCGATTCGGGCACCGATGAGATGAAGGTGGAGCTCACGGCCATGGATCGGTCGACGACCTCCTCGGGCGCCGGCATCGCTGCCACATGGAGCACCGCGCGACGTCGTGGCCTCCTCGCGGCGCATGGTCTAGCCGCGAGATCCGCGGCGCATGGGGACTCGTGAGGCCGCGGGCCCGCGGTGCTCGTCCTTGCGAGGGGCGGTCGCGGGCGGGGAGCAGCGGCACGCCCGTCCTAGCGGCGTTGAGAATCAGCGCAAGGGCCGGTCGCAGGCGGAGAGCAGCGGCACGCCCGCCGTAGCGGCGACGGGAAGCGGTGCGAGGGCCAGTCGCGGGTGGAGAGTAGCGGCACGCCTGCCCTAGCGTCGTCGGAGAGCAACGCGAAACGGCCGCCATGGCCGCCTGCTCATCGTGGTTCGAGTAGGAGAAGGCGGCTGCAGAGGAGCAGAGGGGCGACAGAGGGAGAAGGCGAGGGGCAAAGTTGCGACTTGCGAGCGGTGAGACTTCGGGCGACGGATGAGGGGAGGTGAGAGGAAGTGTCGCGTGGGCTGGCCCAAGCCAGGCTCCAGAAAAAACAGCCACCCCTCCGTTTTCGGGGGCCTAGCTAAGGGTGGTCGGTGGCCCGACAAGGGCTGGCTATCGGCCCGGCCAAGTGAACCAAACACTGGATTTTGGCCCCAATCTGGCCATGGCCAGCCCAAGCTGGGCAACCAAACAGGCCCTGTGGCTGGATTGGGGATTAAGGCCCTACTAAGGGGTCATGAGGGGTTGTCGGGCAAAGGCCCTACTAGGCACCTTTTCTCATTAGAGGCATTGTTTGTGAGGCCCTAATCCTCTAGGAGTTTATTTGAGCAAACATGGTTCTCCTATCAGCGTTGACGACATCTGTGGATGTTGTTTCCCTCTCTAGTAGGCATCACTATGGAAAACTTACTCTGCCCCTCCTAGCTTATTACTTTGCTTGTTCTCTGTGGCGTGTAAGGTGGCGTTTTCATGTGGTGTTGGCCTTGCCTCTTTTGTGAGGGTTTTGTTTTTATATTTTTATATTTTTATATTTTTAAAACTCTTCTTCTCTATTAATATATACCCGGCAGTGCTCTTGCTGCTGGTTCTTCAAAAAAAAAAAGTTAATTCTAATTGTATCATTCACTGCAAATTCTGCAATGTAATGTAGGTTAAAATGTCCAGTTTAAATATTATTATGGCTATATACTGACCCCAGCGATTCTTTAATTTTTATTTTAACGCATCTATTTGTAATCTACGCATGATGTAACGTATTAAAACCTTGTAATTTTTATTTTAAATTAAGGATTAGAGAGGTTCCACTTGTCAGATATTCTTTGGCACAATTGTAAATCTTATTAATTTGGAAAAGTGAACAAATGGATAAGTATCTAAAATCATGTAAATTTGTCTAGTTGGACAACTTGCATGTTGAGATAAATAGCTAGTGATTTGCTTAGTGGATGTTAGTTGTATATGATAGTTGATTGCCTTGTTAGATAGCTTGCATGTTGAGAGAAACAGCTAATGGGGTTTTCATTAATTTATATAAAAGTATAAGACAAGACATGATAATATGAGACGGTGAGTTTTAATAATGGGCTAACCCCTTGCTCTCGAAAAAAGGGTGGCAAGAAAATTGATTGAATATATAATTATTGAAATTTTGCCATCAATACCTTGGATTGGCCTTGCTTAATGAGTTCAATTGCCTCAAACTCATCTAGAAGGTCCTCGACGTCGTAGGCAGCAGCCTTGAAATCCTTCTTCCAAATTTTCACAATCTCTCGTCTTGCTCCTTCATCTTGGCTCTCCATCTGATCAGCATACCGCATGAAAGCTTGAAGCTTTTCCATCGTCTTCTTCAACCAGTCCACGTCATCCTTGAAGGTCCACATCAGGGTGGCCTCATCCAAGGCAAGCCCAGCAAGCTTGCTGGCGATCAGCCCCCCAACGGCGCTTGCCATCTTGTCGCCGCTGGTCAGAACAACTCACAAGGGATGCTGGCTGGTGGCTGCTGTGGTGTTTGTGGTTGTGGGAGCTTGTGTGGCTGTGGAACAGTGAAGACTGGTGTTCCTGATGTTAATATTCCAAGCCCTGCATATGTAAGGCCATCTTTGGGACCTGCCGAACGTCTTTGCATTGCATCGATACCTTGCTTGCGCCGAGAGTGGTGTGTTCTGCGCTTGAGTAATCTTCAGGGAAAGCAACGAGCATGATTAGAACATTGGGCAAAGTAGATTAGACTATATAATAATATAATGAAAAGAAGCTAATGCGGCTTACAGATGGCTTGTGCCAGGAGTCCAAGAAAGATGGATCCTCACTCATTACGCATATTTTGAGAGACACGGGGATCAAGAAAGCAGCAGGTGCTGAAACGGCTGAACTGAACCTGCCCTGGACAGCACGGCTACGCCAGGAATCCAAGAGAAACAAATCATGGGTCCCTTTTGTATGTATTATATAGTCGGAAAAAGGGTAGCAACAGTATCCAAATCTCCTATACGGCGCGCAACAATCTGTCATGCATTTCGTCGAACAGGTGTTGGGCGAACCAAGCGCCCACTCTATCGGGACCTTGATGGCGGAATCAGGCTGGCAGACTTTTTCTCTATCGCAATCATGGGACATAGTATATATAGGAGTCGGCGGATTTTGAGACTGGCAGGCAGGGGCATGGAGACGCGAAGCTCTACTGGTTTCACTCAGCGAGCCGCTGGATGGTTTTTTGGCGATCGCGCCGCGGCGTGCAGCGCGAGGATCAGGGAGACAGGGAATAGTTGGTCTGGTTGACACTGCCAGCCTGTCACGTGGGCGGCAGTCCACAACGGAAGGTTGAAATTTCAGTCAGTTTAAAACAACTTCCTATTTTATTTTTTTATCAAAAAATTAAAGAAAAACTCTATCAATTTGATAAAATAACTGCCCAATAATTTTTTTTACCTCCGTATCCGCTCCTTGTACGACAGTCCATCATTTTCCCCAGGAGATTTGGGTAAATTAGACGCATGAATAATTAAGAAAATAAAGGGTTTTACATGTGAAAACGATAAATTATGAAGAACTATTAAAGAGGGTTTAGTTGTTAAAAAAAGGTTTTGTTGGTTAGGCCGGTCTCAATAGAAGTTTTATCGGAGTTTCATTTACACTTAATAAGCTGCCACATAAGCGCTTTGTGTGACAACATTTTAACAAGAGAGAGAAAAAAAGTGAGTTTTATAGGGACAATTTTTTGACATAAATACCAACTCGCTTAGAGTCAAGAAATTGAATGTATATGAAACCACAAAATGAAACTTTGCATTAAGAGTGATTGTTTTTGTTCCATCCATGTTTTATTTTATTTTTCATGACATGGTAGTTTTGGAAACAACACCATGAGACTTTGCGCTAAGACTGACCATAGAAATAGTTTGGGGTTCCCAATAAAAATCATTTAGGAAGCTATATAGGAAATTGCTGGAGAAGGACAAAATTTAAGGCTACTATTTTCTTGTGTTTACTTGCTAGATCTATTAGCAAACAAACTATACTAACATCTTAAAATGCTCTTTTTTTTTTGAAAAAAAACTCTTAAAATGCTCTATTTCACAACTATCTTAAGCTAAACAATTTTAAATTTCACTACTTTATAGAAAAATACTAAAAATTATAACTCATTAGACATACCATAAAATATTTTCACAATAGGCTCATTTGGTATCATAAATATTGTTCTTTCTCTGTAAATCCATTCTCCGTCTCTGCATATAATATAATATAATATTAAGCAATGAAGATTTTTTCTGACGTGATTTTTTACTTAACTTTCTGTTTTTCCACTTTTTTTACTTTCAAAATTGCCACTGCACCCTCCCATTTATGACCCATACATGATCGAGACGGATTCTTTGCTCATGTCACAACTCACCTCCGACATATTAAATTCCCACAGCGCACGGACATGTTTGCTAGTCCAATAAAAATAGCTAGTCCATTAACATTGATATGAGCACCTCACAATAAATCATATATTCCGTTGCAACATTCAAGTATTTTCGCTAGTTAAATCTAAGAAAACAAAGCTGAAATTAAAATTACAAAATCACAAAAGTATCATTGCTGCCTCTTATTATATAATCTCAACACATATGCATGCCACACAGAAATGCCAATGTATAATTGGTCTCGTCTTAGGACAGAGACAGAGACAAGGGCATGCATGGATCTCAAAGTAATTGATACTTTTTTTAATGTAATGGCAGAAGCTCTACCTTTGAATTAAGCAGAATAGAATTGGCTTAGTTTTGAAGGAAAAAACAGGCTAAAAACCCCGAGAAATTTAAACTACGATGAGTACTACTTTCGCACAGATTTCTCGTGGAATTCAAGTGCATGGTCATGCCCAGATGAGAAGCATTCCTCGTAGTATAATCAATCAACATGGGTCATGGAACAAACACACCAAGCACACCTCCGTTACATTTGTCGGCAAATGAATTTCAACAATTTGAAGCGTCGCCTCGAGAGAGGTTGTCCTTGACCATGTCCATCCCTCCGGCTCCTCCAGTCTATGGACACCATGCCCTCCTCAGCTGCCTCCATGCTTGCTCACCATGGTCGTTTGCCTTTGCCTGTGCCGATTGGTAACACCTGATTCACAAAGAAGAGATATATAGCTCCAGAATTGTAATGTATTGCTCTAGTGAGCTACAATTTTGTGGCAATGGAACTCATAGCACCCACCCATGACCCATATCCTGGTGATTAGACTCTGATTCGCACACTAATAATCTGGGTGTGAAAGACTACTCATTTTCTCTCATTCTACTTCATAGGCTTATTCCTATCAAACATCATGAATAATGCTAAGAAAATATGTACATGTTGTGGAAGAAAGCAAAAGGATGCATGGTTATATGAACGTGACACTGTCTGTTTTGCTGCTTTTCTCTTTTCTATGTAACCTATTAAATTAATCCTGATCTAGAGACATCAAATAGTCGAGACCATTGTAGCTAATATGCACCATGACTAATATATAAAAGGTACAAGTACTAGATGAACTTCTTGGTGATTTCTATCTGCAATATAAAAAATGATCACCTCTTTTTGTTTTCTCGCACAAACAGTCTGTACTAAAAATGCGATGACTGGCATCATCTTAAGGCAGCTTGATCCTTTATCCCTGCATCTCATTCATAGTCGATTATCTAACTGCATCTGCATCTTTGCAATGGCACAGAGAATAGAGTGAACACGGAAGTGCATGCTTGACTTACAGTGAAACAAAATGTTTAGCAACTGCTGGAATCGACATCGATGCAGCAATCTTGTCTGCGACTCTCTGCTCCTTGTCCTGGCCAGTGGCAGTGACTATAAATAGTTTGTTTCTATCTGCTATCAATCCATGTCAGGCCTATAAGCATATAAGCCCGATAAACTGTATGGATGCTTATTACTTGCCTTCAATATTTAGATGAAATCTTCCGTAGCCTCCTAAATTGAGCGATATGGAGCTTATATCATCACACACCTAGTTTCTTCAAGTCATTTTGATATCACCTACAAGCGATAGGATAACCTTTTAATGACAACACCATGCATGTGAAAAAACTTGGAACAGGATGAGAACAACTCAAAAAACTAAGCCATGTATATGGAGAGGTCGTCAGATCCATGGATCCACAACACAGTATTAGTGCCTAAAGAATACCACAGGCAGGGCACCAAGCGTGAAATTGACATATAAGAATATCCAATTAATAACAATGCAAAATTGTATCTGAAGATGTTGTTCACCTCTGTACCACCATGACGTGTTGATTCACCTCCATACACCTACTGCTTCGGTCGGCCTCTTCCGTGACTCTGCTCATCCACCGCCTAGCTAGCATGGCCTCCATGGGTTCATCGATCAGTTCAGGTTCATCCGTCTGGTCTTGCTATATCTCGTACTCTACCTCTGTTTGGGAAGCAATTTTTATTTTTAATCTTCCAATTCCAAGATCATCAAAACGAAGCAATACATAGTTACATGTACAAAGCAGAGATTTACTAGGCTTTTTGAGGTTTCTTACCTCTTATTCTTCGACAGGTTGTCCCTGCACAAATCTTGTGTGACCCAACACAACTTCTGGGATGTGAGAAATCTTGTGGGCATCCCTCCCCTTGCACCTCTCAATCAATCTTTGACACGACAAACTAATTTTGAGTCTCTTCAAGGCAGTAAGGTTCCGTATGGTTTCAGGCAAAGATGTCAGTCTGGGCGAGTACCAGATGCTTAATTCTTCAAGGGTAATGAGCTGCCCCAGCCATTCCGGCAGCATCTCTAGGTTAGATAACGACAAACTTAGTCTTCTAAGAGAGGGGAAGCATGGAGTGGCCTCCGGAAAGGACGAAAATGAGCTGCTGAAGTCCTGGATATTCAAATCCTCGACGGTGGAAAGGTGCTGAAGCCGACCCCACTTGTCAGCTGTAAAACTCGAGCTTCTGATACTGGCTTCAAAAGGAAGAGTGGAAGATGAAAGCCTCCCAAACCCATGCACAGGTGGCAGCACCTCATCGCTCCTGGTCAAGTCCCAATACATACTTTTGGGGGGATATGGCAGGAACTTCAACTTTGGGCAGTCACGTACATCCAACCGGTGCAAATTAGGGATTAAAAACTCATCCTCTTCTTCACCTGACCGGGTTGTCCACCATTCCTCCAAGTTCTCCAATGCATGTAATTGAATAACTCTCAACCTTTTGCATGCTCCTTCCTCTCCATAGAATTCATTTCTGATTTTTGTGATGTTGGGAATTCCCCATATAACCAGTAACCTGAGATTCGGCAGCATCCCTAGTGGAGGAAGAGAATCACATGCTAAATTTATGAGTTGGATGGAGGTGAGATACGGAAGATAGGAAGAGACCTTGAGCATCCAGTTAGGGAAGTTCCTTCTCTGGTACCCTACTAGTTCAAATCCTTCAAGAGTTCGAGGAGGTACAAGGTTCTCCAACACCTCTGCATCTCTTTCGTTCTCTGTCCTATATGTCCGATTCCACAAAAGCCTTAGCTCCTTGAGGTCTGGATTATCTCGCAGTTTAGCTCTCTCTGCATCTTCCGGTTGTGCAACTTTCTCAAGGTCATTAATCTCTAGCCGGTGACAAGTCGGTTTCCCAATGCTTATTATACTACTTTGGCGGCCATAACCCACCTCATGCACATCATGTACAGTATACATTTTTTTCAAGACGCATTTTTTCAAGACGCATTTTGTCAAGAGGTTTGTCTCCAGTGAAGGCTTCAAACATGGTGAGACTAGTCATGTTGCCAATACCATCTAGAAAATCATGGAGACTCTGCAAAGACTTCATGTACAGTACTTGAAGCTTCAAGCTATAGAACGAGGATGGGAGATTTTCAAGCCTTACACAATATGATAAATCGAGATGCTTCAACTTGGACAGACCACCAAATGACTCAGGCAAAAATTGCAGCTTAGAACAACTTGTTATGTCCAGAGACTGAAGCTCGAAAGGTTACCGAAGCATTCAGGGGAGCTCTTTCAGATCATGACAGATCCCGAAAGATCTAGGTCTTTCAAATGCTTAAGCTGGCAAAAGGACTCTGAGGTTTAAGAGCTTGAGTTTTTCAAGATTGCCAAAATTGTGCGACAGGCTTCGTAGTTGGTGGCAACTTGATAGGTTCAGAGTCTGAAGCTCAGAAAGGTTACCAAGCATTCGGGGATCCCATTCAGATCATGGCAGTCTGAAAGATCAAGGTCTTTCAAATGCTTAAGCCGGCAAAATGAGTCTGGTAACACATGTACCTTGTAACAGCCAGAGAGGTTTAAGAACTTGATCTTTGCAAGATTGCCAAAATTATTTGGTAGACTTTGTAGTTGATGGCAACTTGATAGGTTTAGATGCTCTAAAGACTTGAGGTTAATAATGTCGCAGTTTAACTAGTTTGGAACAGCCTGACAAGTTTAGGAACAAGAGTTTTGGAAGGCTACCAAAGTTATCGGGGAACTTTTGGAGCGCATTACAGCCTGACATGTCTAGGTGACGTAAAGAAATAAGCTTGTCAATTGACTCAGGTAACTTATAAAGTTTCGAGCATGCTGATAGGTTGAGGAACCGGAGTCCAGAGAGCTCCCCAAATGACACGGGTAACTTATTGAGGCTGCTATTGCCAGATAGGTCCAAATAACAAAGGTTAAGGAGGCTGCCAATATTGTCAGGCAAGGTATCAAGTGAGCAGTTGGACAAAATTAGAATGTCTATATTCTGAAGTTTATGCAAGGATTTTGGAAGTGATGTGATTGGCAAGCCTGAGGCATCGAGGTACCTTAGCAGGATCAGATGATGAATGGAGGATGGTAGTGATATGTTGCTCGGGACAGATTCTCCTTTTATGGAACATCCACTTATGTCCAAGACACGCAAATACTTGGATTTAGAGAGTGACTTATCTTGAAGCTGCAATCTTTTGCACTCCATAAAGTGGAGAGATCTAACTTTACTCGGAATTTTTTTTCGATCAATAGACTGCTTCTGATAATTGATAAACTGCATATGTCGGCAATAATTCTTCTCAAGTCTGCTTCGAGTCATTTCTTCGGGAACATTTACTGCAATTAACTCTTGTTCAAGTATTGTCGTTGCAAGATCATACACCAAATCATGCATGGTCACCATGATGGGAGCTTCCGCGTTCTCTGGAGTACTCTGCATAGAAATCAGTTGTTACTACTGGTATATTAAATCTTTAGGGTCCATTTGGATCCTTTCATTTTGGAGCAATTTGAATCTACTTTGTGGACTAGTATAACTATCTTGGTGTTTGACATTATACAATTTTCCAAAGTTTAGATATTGTTGATCTTAAATTAAAAAGGTGAGAGATAAAATTGATTCCGCAGATCACTATGTTTCTGCTCTGTAACCTATAGCGCGGGCTCGCTCCTCTGCAGACTGCAGCAGAACTACAAATGACTATCTCCCCCATGTGATCAACAATAGTATACAAGTATTCCGCCTCTGGCCATATTAACTTAACTTAATTGATTTGTTTCTAAACTGTGATCATTAGAATAGATTTCAACTCCAAGGACTCAAACAGGGCCGGCAGTGGTCAGAGTTGTATCACTGAGTCACCAGGTCACAGGTTCGAAGTAGCCTCTCCCGCTACTAGAAACATTAACCGTGACGGGTTTTTATTTCCGTGGCGGGCAAAGGTGCCAGCCACCATGGTGAGGTCACAGTTAATGCCACATTAAAGGTCCACCTGTTCCTGCATGGATCCACCGTTGTCGCCGCCAGATCCGCAGCTGAGAAGGTCCACCTAGCTGTCGCTCTCCATCCGCCTCCAGAGTGTGGGGCCCAAGGTGGCTGTCGGTTCCGCGAGGGCCGAGGCTGGGCTTCATCCACGTTGCCAGATCCACGCTGCAGGCCACAGCTGGATACACCAGCACCGCCATCGGCCTGCGAGCTGGGACGAGGACGAGAGCCAGGAGGCCGCTGCGCTGTCGACAGGGAGGCTGTCACGCCGGTGCCGATAGAGCCGCACACCACTAGATATGGCCTGTGGGGTTGCGGTCGTGTCATGTTCGGGCGCACGAACACCCGGCGCCGGAAGGCTCGTGACGTGCGTAGGGCACAGGAACACGCCATGGAGCACGCGCACGCCGCGCAGGGACGCGCTGGGCGGTCATCACAAGTGGTAGGATGGAAAGATAGGATAGCTTTTCTGTTATTAGATCCTAAAATTATAGAGATTGTTGCTCCAATTAGTTGGGCCGTTAGCCATATAATCTCCTCTCTCTCTAAGCTGGCAACTTGGGGGCATAACCCTGTCGGCGACTACAGATCGAGACTACGAACTCCGTAGTCGAGGTCCAGCTACCTTGGGCACCGCTGCCCTTGACAACCCGGTATCTAGAGTTTGACGATCCTCGTCTGCTCAATCCCATCCACCGCTCCCTTCACAGCCTCCACAGCCGCCACCAATCACCCTAGCCCACCACCCTCACCTCCATCCTCAACCGCGTCGTCGGCCATGGGAGACCTGCGTAGCCTCGCCGATGTCGTCAAGATGCTGCAAACCCTCACCACCGACATGATGGCTATGAAGGCCGACATGGCGGGCATGAAGGAGAAGTCCGCTTCATTGGAGATCGGCGGCGGCGGCTGCCCCGACGGGCCGCGCGATCTCGACCGGCCTCCCAAGTTCCGAAGCTCGACTTCCCACGCTATGACGGCAAGACCGACCCCATGCTCTTCATCAACAAGTGCGAGTCCTACTTCCAAAGCAACAATGCACCATGGCGGAGGAACGTGTCCGGATGGCATCATACAATTTGGAGGATCTCGCCCAGCTCGGTTCATCCAACTCCAGAAAAGACGAAGGCACGCCGCCTTGGGGCCGCTTCAAGAACCTCCTCAACCCACGTTTTGGCCACCGTTGCGTTCCGTGCCGTTGTTCGAGCTGGTGGAGTGAAACGGTGGAGGAGTACTCCAACCGCTTCCAGGCCATCCTGCCCCGCGTTGGTCGATTGGAGGAAGGCCAACGTGTTCGGCTCTTCACGGGGGGCCTCCCTGCCGCCATCCCGCCACGCGCGCTCTTTGTCGGCCCCCGGCACCGCACGGGCGCTTCGCCGCAACCCCGCCGCAACATCCGCTCCCTCGCGCCCACGGTGCCCGCGCTCCCGACGCTGCCGATCGGAGGAGCCGCCAACCCGCCGCGGCGCCTCACCCGAGGAATCGGCGGAACGGAGGCGCCTCGGCCTCGCTACAACCGCAACAAGCCCTACTCCTGGGCCATAATCGGGCTGCCGCCGGATCTTCTACATCGACGGTGTGGAGCTCGACGAGGACGGGTGAAGGAAGAGGCCCTGGTGTTCTCTCAGCACACGGCCGCCGGCGTTCCCGTCGGCAGCACGATCCAACTCCGCGTGCGGAGGAGTTCACCGCGCCATCAACACCGGCTCCACGCACAGGCTTCATTGGGGGAGGACGCCGCTTGCCACGCGAGTGCCATCGAGCCATGCCCCTCGCCTCAAATGCCCGTGGCAAACGGCGAGCAGGTCGCATGCCCCGGCGTCCTCCGCCACGCCCGATCATCATCGATGGCCTGCGCAGCTCCCGTCGACCTCTACATCATGCCCTTTGGCGGGCTACGATGTGGTCCTTGGCACAAATTGGATGGCCCCCTTGGGGGACATTGTGTGGAACTTGGCAGCCGGCACCATGGCGTTCAAGCACGCGGGCCGGGACATCTGGCTGGCGCGGCCTCGGCCTCCGCCCCGCCGTCTCCACAGCCGCCGCCACCACGGAGCCCCTCCGACGAGCTGCTCGACTCTTTCAGCGACGTCTTCGCCGTGCCGGCGATGCCACCGGCCGGGATCGCCCACACCGCATCATCCTCAAACCCGGCTCGGCTCCGATGGCGATCCGGTCAGACCGGTACCCGCCGCCCACAAGGACGAATTGGAGAAATAGTGTGAGTCCATGACGACACAGGGCATCGTCCGGCGTAGCGACTCCACGTTCTCCTCCCCCCCTCCTCCTCGCCAAGATGTCGGAAGGGTCGTGGCGTTTCTCCGCCAACTACCGCGAAATGAATGCGAACACGCTGAAGGATGCGTACCCCATACCAGTCGTTGACAAGCTGCTGGATGAGCTCCATGGCGCCCGGTTCTTCACCAAGCTCTACTTGCGCTCCGGGTACCACCAAGTGCGCATGCGGCCGGAGGACATCCACAAAACGGTGTTCCGCGCCCACGACGGCCTTTATGAGTTCCTCATGATGCCGTTCGGGCTATGCAACGCCCTGGCCACGTTCCGGGCACTCATGAACGACGTACTGCACCCCTTCTTCCCATCGCTTTGTACTTGTTTCCTTTGACGAAATCTTGATATACAGCAAGTCATAGGCGGATCATCGATCTTCGGCACCTCCGCATCATCTTCAGCGAGCTCCGTCGTCAGAT
This sequence comes from Hyparrhenia diplandra, assembly GCA_015847255.1. Classification (NCBI taxonomy): domain Eukaryota; kingdom Viridiplantae; phylum Streptophyta; class Magnoliopsida; order Poales; family Poaceae; genus Hyparrhenia; species Hyparrhenia diplandra. Next base: position 515,965 of record JADLZK010010448.1, on the reverse strand, counting down.
CTTCTTCATCTATCGATCCAAGTGCGCGTTCGGGGTCACCTCCGTCGCCTACCTCGGCCACACCATCTCCGCAGAGGGCGTGGCCATGGATCCGGCCAAGGTGCAGGCCATCCATGACTGGCCGGTGCCTCGCTCAGCACGGGCGGTACGCGGCTACCTCAAGTTCATCCACAATTATGGCTCCATTGCTGCGCCACTCACCGCCCTTTCCGAACAAAGAGGGGTTCTCCCGAGCGAGGAGGCTACCACAGCGCTCACGCGCGCTCATGCACGCGGTGACAACAGCTCCGGTGTTGGCCATGCCGGACTTCGCCAAGACCTTCGTCGTTGAGTGTGACGCTTCCTTCCATGGGTTCGGGGCTGTGCTCATCCAAGACGGCCACCCGATCGCCTTCTTCAGCCGGCCCGTGGCGCCGCAATTCCGGCTCGCGGCCTATGAGCGTGAGCTCATCGGGTTGGTCCAGGCGGTCCGCCACTGGTGCCCGTATTTGTGGGGTCGCCGCTTGTCCGTCAAGACGGACAACTACAGCTTGAAGTACCTGCTGGACCAGCTTGGCCACCATCCCGCAACACCATTGGGTCGACAAGCTGCGGGATTCAATTTCTCCGCCGAGTACAAGCCGGGAGCGACGAACGCCATGGCGCACGCGTTGTCCAGGCGGGACACTGTGCACGAGGGAGCTGCTGGTCTCTTCGCCCTGCGCTTTGACTTCTTCGACCGCCTGCGCCAGGCACAGCAGGACGACCTGGCGCTCGTTGCCCTCCAAGCGGAGGTCGCCTCTGGCGCCTGACAGACACCTTGGGCCATCGTCAACGGCATGGTACAGTTCGCGGGCCGCCTGTACATCCCGGTCGCCTCTCCTCTGCTCCAGGAAGGCATAGTGTCGTTCGTGGTGCGAATCATGCGCTCGGCCTTGCCGTTTTGGGAAGAAGTGTATGGGAAAGACATGCGCAACTGAACACCTCAAGAGAGGAAGAAAGAGCGAGAGGTGTGGTTATCGAACTCCCACCCGTTGTCACACTGGATGGCCTTAACAGTGAGGCCGAATTGAGTGGACACCCACGCAAAGAAGTGGAGGAGGGTGGGAAATGTCTCAGACTTAGCACGCAAGGGGAAAGTCCAAGAGTAATGGGAGAAATCATCGACTACCACAAGATAGTATTTTAGCTCGAAATGCTCGGGACAGGACAGTCCACAAATCACAATGTACAAGATCAAAGGCATGTGTGGCATGGGAAGAAGAAGAAGAAGAAAAAGGAAGTCGAACATGACGACCAAAGGCGGGCACGCGTGACAAAGGTGGTCTGGAGGAGTGTGGGTAGAGGGGATGGGTGCACTACGGCGGGGAGGTGAGCCAATACGTCGCGGCCGGGATGACCAAGCTGGAGGTGCCGTAGTGGAAGAAGGTGTCACGGCAAGAGCAAAGAACGGAAGATAGAAAGCGAAGAGTGTAAAGGGGTCCCGTGCTATATCACATCGGAGAAGCGGACGCTGGGAAGCCAAATCCTTCACGGTAAGACCGAAGTGTTGAACTCGACAGAGCAAGAGTTATCGGCAGTGAACTGACGAATGGGAAGAAGATTGTGGACCATTTGAGGAGCAAGAAGAACATTCGACAGACAAAAAGGACCAGGGGCAGAACCCATAGGGGTGACAGGAAGACAGGACCCATCACCCACCATGATAGAAGAAGGACAAGAGGGAGGTGGTGGTCGGATGGAAGAGAGGATACGAGCATCTGGAGTGTTGTGGAAGGAAGCACCCGAGTCCGCGATCCACTCAGCGACAGTCGGCGGTGGAAGCCCCATGGCGGTAAAGGACTATGCTAGAGTGGACTGATCCCACCCCCTAGACCAGGACGAAGGCTGGCTAGGCTGAGCAGGTGGAAGCCATGGTGGCGCGAGGGGAGCGACACCGGAGAACGGAGCGGCCGAGTGGAGTGGAGGCCGAGCTCCCCACCCCCTGTCCTGGAAATGGCCACATAGTTGCGTGTCCTGACCATGGGTTGCAGAAGGATGGCCAGGACGCACCACCAGGGGCAGGAAGGGGAGCGAGAGGCGGGGTAGCTCCGTCCTGACAAACTCCACCACCACTCGGTGCAGAGGGCACCGGGCGATAGGAGGAAGATGGGCGATAGGAGCGAGAGGCGGGGAAGACGGGCGGGTGGCCGGAGGAGCCGAGCAGGAGGTGCTCCGCCTCGACGACACGCTGGGCGAGAGCATCGGCGGCGGTGTGCTCGCGCTCCCACGCGAGGGCTGCAACGCGAACCCGCCTGGGCCGCGGCAGCCCTCGGTCTTGGCTGTGATAAGGGCCTCGGCAGGTTGGACCGCCCGCGGCGACCAGCACCGCTCCAGTGGCGCGGCTCGCGCCGGCGGCGCCGAGCAGCAGCAGCGTGGGGGGAAGGGGAGGTCGGGCCACCTGACCCGCGCCGAGACGCGCGGCGGTGGCGGTGGCGGTGGCGGTGGTGGCGGCCGAGCCCGCCGCATGGGGTCCGGGGACGCGTGGACAGCGCAGGAGGAGTAAGGGTGAGCTCTTGAGCGGCCAGCGGGAGGTAAGAAGAGCTCGCGCGCCGACCAGCGGCCTGCGCCGCGCCCGTGGCCACGTAGGGGGAGAGGAGTGGCAGTAGTAGCACCCAGGGTCGCGCCGCACTGCGTCGCGCGCCGGCACCCACGTAGGGAAGAGGTGGGGCCGCGGTGGCGCCAGGGGACCGCGCCTGCGCGCTCGTCCGTAGCTCGCGGGAAGTGAAGGGGCCGCGGCGGCACACAGATCGTGCGTGCGCGCCGCTCACGCCCAGGGTCGCCGAGGGTGGCGCGCCGCCGGAGAGGGGACAGCCCGCCGCCGCGTAGGGAAGGGAGGGCGCGGCGGCGCCCAGGGCCACGCATGTGCTCGCGCCCCCGCTCAGGTTCACGGAGGGCGGCGCGGAGGAGAGGGGAGGGAAGGAAGGTGGCGCGCCGGAGGAGAGGGGGGCGGCGCCGGTGGCCGGCCGGCCACGGCCGGCGGCGGCGGGAGGAGAGGTGGGGAGAGAGAGGACCAAAGTAGGCGAGATACCATGTTAGAGTGAATATTCTCTCAGATTGCCCTCCAAACCCTAGAAGGGTGGGTATATGTGTTCTGTACATGGGCCTCTATGGGCCTTATCTCATATACACTAACACGACAGATACCCAGAATCAATTGCCTGAACGGCTCATGTTTACCAATAATATCACAGTCCTGCTCGAGTTGCCTTATTACGTCGCAACGCATGGGCATTTTATTTTTGCTAGGTTAAAACAAGGCCTAATTTAAATGCTGTTATGGCTAAATTGATACACTGCTCAGTGTCTATTTTAACAAAGAGACCACACTAATAAATTTTAAATGCAGAGATACTGTGTTCGAAGCTTTCAAATTTTTTAAAAATTAAGAATTAGCAAGGCTCCGCTTCTCTTGCCCAGCAACATTCTAAATATTATTGGTTTGGGAGTGAACAGATGGACAAATATATCAGTTAAATGCATATAAGTGGAACCGAGTGTTCTGAAGATAGGATAACCCTCGCTTTGGAAAAAAAAAACAAATGGAAGGAATATTGAAGTTTAGCATCTGTACCTTGGGTTGGCTCTGCTTAATAAGTTCAATAGCCTCAAACTCATCTAGCAAGTCCTCAATGTCGTAGGCGGCAGACTTGAAATCCTTCATCCAAACCCGCTTGACCTCTCGTCTCTCTCCTTCATCCTGGCCCTCCCTCCGGTCAGCATGGCGCATCAAAGCTTGCAGCTTCACCATGGTCCTCTTCAACCCATCCACGTCGTCCTTGAAGGTCCACATCAGGGTGGCCTGATCCCAGGCGAGCCCAGCAAGCTTGCCGGCGATCAGCCCCCAACAGCGCTCGCCATCTTGCCGCCGCTAGCCAGAACAATTCACAAGCGATGCTGGCTGGTGGCTGCTGCAGTGTTTGTGGGAGCTTGTGTGGTGGAAGGACGGTGTTCCTGATGTTAATCCCCCTCCAGCATACGTATAAGGCTGGCTTTGGCACCTACCCAGCAGCTTTGCATCGATTCCTTCCTTGAGTGGAGTGCACACTGCACTTGAATCTTCAGTATATTAAATCAAGGAAAGCAACAAGCATAATCTGAGCTTTGGGCAAAGTAGATTAGATTATATATAATAATATAATGAAAAGAAGGTAATGCAGTTTCCACTGGACCGATGGCTTGTTCCAGGAGTCCAAGGACCATGAAGAGTCATCACCACGTACACGCTTCGAATGTCTCGGGGATCAGGAAATCTGCAGTTGCTGAAGTGGCTGAACTCAACCTGCCCTGCACAGCACGGCTTGAATACTGCGCGCAATAGTCTGTGAGGCATTTCGTCGAAGGTGTTAGGCGAACCAAACGCGCCACCTCTGTCACATACCTGGAGCTGGCGGGTTCAGGCATAGTAAATGGTCGAGTCGCGGGATTTCAGACTAGCGCAGGGACGGGTGGAGATGCGAAACTCTCCTTGTTTCCCTCAGCGAGCTGCTGGATGCTTGCCATCGATCGCGCCCCGGCGTCAAGTCCGCTACGTGAGCGGCGCGAACGACGTCGGGGCCAGGGACTAGTTGTCTAGTTGACGCTGGCAGCCTGGCCCATGGCTTGCCAGGAATCCAAGAGAGAAAGAAAATATCAATGGGCATACTCGGAAAAACAGCATGCAAAGCTTGAATACCGCGCCACAACCTGAGGCATTTAGTCGAACAGATGTTGGGCGAACCAAACGCCACCATTCTGTCGAACAGATGCTGGTGGGTTCAGGCATGGTCGAGTCGGGGGAATTCAGACTGGCAGGTGGAGGGCGTCAGAGACGCGAAGCTCTACTTGTTTCCCTCAGCGAGCCGTGCTGGATGGTAGCCATCGATCAAGCCCGGGTTAGGAGTCACGCGTCAGGGTCAGGGTCATGGACCTGTCTAGTTGACGCTGGCAGCTTGGTGTTGGCACACGGCCACAGCGCGCGGCCGGACCTGAGGTACTCTTTGTGCAATTCAGTTCAGTTACAGGAATACTTATTTCACAACAATCTCCACTGTACTCTCCTTCTTTTCAGTTTTCATGGTAGCTGGCTGCTTCTCATGAACGCACCATCTCTTCAGGGTTGAAGGCCAAGGGACCCTGATTTCAATGCATTTGGTCTGAATGAGGTTGCTGCCAGGATTACTAAGAATGAGGTTGTATTCCTTCAATGCTGAGGTTTAAAGTTGCATATAGGATTCAATCACATGCTAAATTTCTTCCCTATTTTCTGATTCTCTAGCCTACACAGTACATAGTTAATTGAGCTTTGAAACTGTGCAACGGACACACTACTAATAAAAGTATTGCATTTTCTACATGCGCAGGGCTTCTTCTGCTTACATTTCTTTCTACCACACCAGCTATCCTTGTACAGGAGGTAGTGTACATCTCTGCAACTTTTGAACACTGCACCCAAAAATTACAAATAGCGTGCAGCTGTCTTGCAACAAAAGCTTAGGTTGCAGTCATGTCATGACACTGGGAGCTGAAATGTACATACGCCTTCCAACTTCTCGATGTCATATGGTCTGTCAGACAAAACAAATGCTTACCTAGTTATACCAATGCAAATGAAAACAAGCATATCATTGGTATAAATTCAACGATGAGCTGTGTTCCAACACCAATTGTGAGTGCTTGTCAATGCTAAAACAACCATGATGGAATATAAAGGAAGCAGTTCACTTGGGTGTTCTATAATACTCGAACGTTCATTCAGTAATTCCTACGCCAATGTCACAATGTGATTGAATCGGCAGTCCGCGGCAACATGCGGGGTTCCTGCTAGTAATACAACTTTTAATGACAACACTAAGTGCAGAAACATGGAACAAGTTGGCAACAACTCAGCAAACTAGACCATGTATACTGAGAGATCGTCGGATCTATTGACCCACAACACAGCATTAGTGTCCAAATAATACCGCATGCAGGGCAACAAGCATGAACTTGGCATATAAGAACATCCAACTAATAACAATGCAAAATTGTATCTGAAGAAGTTGGTTCACCTTTGTACCACCATGACAAAGTTGATCCACCTCCATATACTATGCCACTGGGCTTTGGTTCACCTCCTCCGTGCCTCTGCTCGTCCCATCGCCTAGTAGAGCCTCCATGGCTTCATCAGTTCAGGTTCATCCGCTAGGTCTTGCACTCTTGCTATATCTCGTACCCTACCTCTGTTTGAGAAGCAATATTTATTTTGAATCTTCCAGTTCCAAGATCACCAAAATAAAGCAATACATAGCTACATGTACAAAGCAGAGATTTACTAGGCCTTTGGGAGGTTTCTAACCTCTTATTCTCCGACAGGTTGTCCCTGTATGAACCTTGTGCGATCGAACTCTACTTCTAGGATGTCAGAAATCTTGAGGGCATCCTCCCCCTTGCACCTCTCAATCAGTCTTGGACAGATCTGAATTTCTAGTCTCTTCAAGGCCGTAGGGTTCCGTATGCTTTCAGGCAAAGATGTCAGTCTGGGCGAGAACCTGATGCTTAATTCTTCAAGGGTAATGAGCTGCCCCAGCCACTCCGTCTGTTTTGCTGCCTTTCTCTTTTCTATGTAACCTATTAAATTAATCCTGATCAGGAGACATCAAATAGTTGAGACCATTGTAGTTAAATATGCACCATAACTAAGAAGAGGTACTAGACGAACTTCTTGGTGATATCTATCTGCAGTATAAAGATGATCACCTCTTTTTGTTTTCTCACACCAACAGTATGCACTAAAAATGCAATAACTGGCATTATCTTAAGGTAGCTTAATCCTTTATCACTGCATCTCATTGAAAGTGGATTATATAACTGCATCTGCATCTTTGCAATGGCACAGAGAAGAGAGTGAACAGGGCAGTGCATACTTGACTCACAGTGTAACAAAATGTTTAGCAACTGCTGGAATCGACCAACCGATGCAGCAGTCTTGTCTGTGACTCTCTGCTCCTTGTCCTGGCCAGTGGCAGTGACTATAAATAGTTTGTTTCTATCTATTATCAATCCATGTCAGGCCTATAAGCATATAAGCCCGATAAACTGTATCGATGCTTATTACTTGCCTTCATTATTTAGATGAAATATTCCACAGCCTCCTAAATTGAGCGATATGGAGCTTATATCATCACACACCTAGTTTCTTCAAGTCATTTTGATATCACCTACAAGCAATAGCATAACTTTTAATGACAACACCATGTGCAGAAACTTGGAACAAGTTGAGAACAACTCAACAAACTAAGCCATGTATACCGAGAGGTCGTCAGATCCATCGACGCACAACACAGTATTAGTGCCCAAAGAATACCACAGGCAGGGTAACAAGCGCGAACTTGACATATAAGAATATCCAACTAATAACAATGCAAAATTGTATCTGAAGAAGTTGATTCACCTCTGTACCACCATGACGAAGTTGATTCACCTCCATATACTATACCACTGTGCTTCAGTCGGCCTCCTCTATGCCTCTGCTCGTCCACCACCTAGCTAGTAGGGCCTCCACATGGGTTGATCAGTTCAGGTTCATCCGTCTGGTCTTGCTCTATCTCGTACTCTACCACTATTTGAGAAGCAATGTTTATTTTTAATCTTCCAATTCCAAGATCACCAAAATGAAGAATACATAGTTACATGTACAAAGCAAAGATTCACTAGGCTTTTGGGAGGTTTCTTACCTCTTAACGTTCTTCGATAGGTTGTCCCTGCATTAATCTTGTGCCATCCAACTCTACTTCTGGGATGTGAGAAATCTTGTGGGCATCCTCCCCCTTGCACCTCTCAACCAGTCTTGGACAGTTCCTAATTTCCAGCCTCTTCAAGGTGGTAAGGTTCCGTATGCTTTGAGGTAAAGATGTCACGTTGGGTGAGGAACAGATGCCTAATTCTTCAAGGGTAATGAGCTGCCCCAGCCATTCTGGCAGTATCTCCAGGCCGAATAACTGCAAATGTAGTCTTCTGAGAGAGGGGAAGCATGGAATGGCCTCAGGGAAGGAGGCTAATGAGCTGCCGTACCAGGCAGTGACAGTCAATTCCTCGAGGGTGGCAAGGTGCTGAAGCTGACCCCACTTGTCAGCAGTAAAACTCTTGCTTCTGATTATGGCTTCAAAAGGAAGAGTGGAAGATGAAAGCCTCCCAAACCCATGCAGTGGTGGTAGCACCTCATCGCTGTTGGTCAAGTCCCAATACATACTTTTGGGGGGATATGGCAGGAACTTCAACTTTGGGCAGTCCCATACATCCAACATGTGCAAATTAGGGATTAAGAACTCGTCGCCTTCTTCACCTGACCGTGTTGTCCACCACTCCTCCAAGTTCTCCAATCCATATAATTGCATAACTCTCAACCTTTTGCATGCTCCTTCCTCTCCATAGAATTCCTTTCCAATTTTCATGATGTTAGGAATCCACATAATAAACAAACACCTGAGATTTGCTAGCATCCCAAGTGGAGGAAGAGAATCACATGCTAAATTTATGAGTGTGATGGTGGTGAGATACGGAAGATAGGAGGAGATTTCAAGCATCCACTTAGGGAAGTTTGTGCCCCTGTAACCTCTTAGTGCTAATCCTTCCAGAGTCCGAGGAGGAATAAGGTTCTCCAACACCTCTGCATCTCTCTTGTTCTCTGTCATATCTTCATGGCCCCAGGAAAGGCGTAGCTTCCGAAGATCTGGATTATCTCTCAGTTTAGCTCTCTCTGCATCCTCCGGATGCTTGACTTTCTCAAGGTGATTAATCTCTAGGAGTTGACAAGCCAATTTCCCAATGTTCACTATACTGCTATGCGGCCCATAACCCACCCTATGCACATCATGTACACTATGCTCCACTGCCGTCCTGTCATGCAATGGCAGGTGCCTCAAAATGGAAGGAGTGACGAAATCTATATGCCACCCGTTTACTGTGTGGACTTCAAACATGGTGAGACTAGTCATGTTGTTAATACCCTCTGTCAACTTAGGGAGATTCCACAAATACAGTACTTGAAGCTTCAAGCTATAAAACGAGGATGGCAGACTTTTAAGCCCTACACAATATGATAAATTGAGATGCTTCAATTTTGACAGACCACCAAATGACTCAGGCAAGGATTGCAGCTTAGAACAACTTGTTACGTCCAGAAACTGGAGCTCAGAGAGGTTACCGAAGCATTCAGGGAGCTCTTTCAGATCATGACAGTCTGAAAGATCTAGGTCTTTCAAATGCTTAAGCCGGCAAAAGGACTCTGGTAACAACTGAACTTTGTAGCAATCAGAAAGGTTTAAGAACTTGAGTTTTTCAAGATTTCCAAAATTGTGGGGCAGGATTTGCAGTTGGTGGCAACTTGATAGGTTTAGATGCTCTAAGGACTTGAGGTTAATACTGTCAGGCAGTTTAGCTAGTTTGGAACAGCTGGACAAGTCTAGGAACAAGAGTTTTGGAAGGCTACCAAACTTATCAGGGAGCTTTTGGAGCGCACTACAACCTGACATGTCTAGGTGCTGTAAACAAATAAGCTTGTCAATTGACTCAGGTAGCTCATAAAGTTTAGAGCATGCTGATAGGTTGAGGAACCAGAGTGCAGAGAGCTCCCCAAATGACATGGGTAACTTATTGAGGCTGCTATTGCCAGATAGGTCCAAATAACAAAGGTTAAGGAGGCTACCAATATTGTCAGGCAATGTATCAAGTGCGCAGTTGGACAGAATTAGTGTCTGCATATTCTGAAGTTTATGCAATGATTTTGGAAGTGATGTGATTGGCAAGCCTGAGGCGTCGAGGTACCTTAGCAGGATCAGATGATGAATGGAGGATGGTAGTGATATGTTGCTCGGGACAGGTTCCCCTTTTATGGAACATCCACTTATGTCCAAGACACGCAAATACTTGCATTTAGAGAATGACTTATCTTGAAGCAGCAATCTGTTGCACTCCGTAAAATGGAGAGATCTAATTTTACTCGAATTTTTTTCCGATCAATAGACTGCTTCTGATAACGGATAAACTGCATATGTCGGCAATAATTCTTCTCAAGTCTACTCCAAGTCATTTCTTCGAACATTTAGAGCAATTAACTCTTGGTCAAGTATTGTCGCTGCAAGATCATACACCAAATCATGCATGGTCACCATGATGGGAGATTGAGCATCCTCTGGAGCACTCTGTAGAGAAATCAGTTGTTACTACTGGTAGTAGCAAAATCAAATATATCATTATTAAATATTATCTTGATGGTAACTAACGAGCTGATTCTTACTCCTAGATATTAAACCTTTAGGGTCTGTTTGGATCCTTTCATTTTGGAGCAATTTGAATCTACTTTATGGACTAGTATATTTATCTTGGACTCTTGGAGTATGATATTGTACAACTTTCCAAAATTTAGATATCGTCCCTAAATTCATAAGGTGAGTGATAAAATTGAGTCCACAGATCACCATGTTATGTTTCTGCCCTGTAACTTATAGCACGCTCTTGGGCTCACTCCTCTCTGCAGACTGCAGCAGAACAGCAGCAAATAACTATCTCCCCATGTGATCAACAATAGTATACAAGTATATATTCCGCTTGTGGCCATAGTAACTTAATTGATTTGTTTCTAAATTGTGATTATTAGAATGGATTTCAATTCCAAGGACCAAAACAGGGCCATTGTGAATTTCACAAACCATTTCACAAAAATAACAATACTAGCATTAATCTTCTCAGGTCTTTTTGCTATCTAGGTATGTGTGTGTTCTAATCAGGTTGGGTGACTCTAGCCTTGCGCGATTTTATGTGTACTGTGTTGGTCAAAAAATAATAATTTTGCGCTTATCGTGATGACCCCTAGATGCCTAAACTGGCTCTCTAATTCCAATTTTACAGAATCTCAAACAAAAATCAGGCACCAGCAAGTTTCCTCCAATTATTTGCACTTCACCTGTCCAATTGCCAACTGGGGCGAATGAGGAGCTGCAACAACTTCAATCAGAGTCGGGCGATGGCTCCTCTTGAGTGGGCGACAAAGACGGACGGAAGAAAAAAAAAAAAACTTGGCAACGAATCGTGGATGGGCGGGTGGGACTGTGGGCAATGCGGGTGGACATGGGCGAGACAACGCTGCATAAGCGAAGACGCGGATGGAAAAACGCATCAAAGTACCTACGCTACTATAAAAATCAAAACAAACCATATAAAAATGCATCTAAAATTGCATAACTACGCTGCTATAAAAAATCTCAAAGTACTCATATAGTCATATGTGTGTGTCTAACCTAGCTACGTACTTCTGCTATTGTTAGCATGGAAAAAATTTAACTCAAGGCATGTGTGCATGATATATGTCACCATCCAAAGGCTATATATGCATATATCGGTTTCATATAAAACATGTAGCTCAAGCTAAGGTTTTATTTGAACATATGTCAAACACATATATGGATGTACGACGGCACATAACTATAAATGTGGATTGAGAAAATTTGTAACTATATAAAGTATCTACAACATCAATGTATTAGATTATGAACAAATGGTAGAGAACAAAGACAATCAACTTTCATTATTTGTGGGTCGTAAATGTATGATAGAACAAACTTAAATAATATAAAGTAAAAGTTCGAACCAAATGTGGTGATAATTGTGGTATAAGACCACGTACCACTCAACAACAACAACAACAACAACAACCACCACCACCAAGCCTGTTAATGCTAAGCAAGTTGGCGTAGGCTAGAGTTGAAATCCAACAAGAGCCCCTAGTCACGATTCAGGCCCGTCAATAGCTGCTTTGTAAACACTCCCATTCAAACACAGATGTTGACTTAGCTAAATAAGTACTAACATAGAATAATATAAAGTAAAAGTTCAGACCAAATGTGGTGATAACTATGGTATAAGAACACTGTACCACTCAATTGGTACCTAATAAATAAGTACTAACATAGAACTGCTAGCAATCTTGGAGTTTTAACATCCCGGCAACATTGTACCATGTCACATGAACAAAGAAATGGGAAAGAGATTATTCTACTGACCTGAGAAGTCTTCAAAATTTGAAGAAAAGACATCCCCAACAAATAGTGAACACAGTATTTGCCGCCTATTGCTTGAATATACCCAAGGGCTCTCCATTGCTGGATGAGGTGATCACTAGCAATAGTAAAGCCCTTGGGAAAAACTGCACAATATGTGAAGCACAATTTGAATTTTAAAGGCATGTAGTAGTAGCTTAACATGAGGTGCTGCAAAGGTTCCTGCAACTGAATGTCTTCTTTCATACCCAAAATAATCTGCTTGTCCCTTATATCTTCCCATGCCTCTGTAGACTTGTGTTGGGATAATAAAAACCCAAGAGATCGTGCTAGCAGTGGTAGACCTATGCACTTCTTGGCGACTTGTCTCCCAATTGCTTCTAATCTACATAGATCTTCATCTTGCCTGAATGCTATTTCTCGCATCACATTCCAACAGTCATCATCTGATAAAATGCTTAAATTGATTTGGTCACTCTTGCTCATAGGGCGGATTATTCCTTGACTGGCTAAAGTGCCAATATCCAGTTTATCCACTACATGTTGCAATGGTGTAGTTAATATGATCTTGCTTCCCTTCCCGCCATATTGTAGCATATGCTTTAGTTTTTCCAAGTTATCCTCACCTTCCTCCCACATATCATCCAGAACAATCAAATACTTTTTGGTAGGGAGCATAGTTTTCAGGATTTCAGTAATGGATTGCAAATCACCATCTTTTCGGGTGATGTGCCGTTCACTTGGCTCAATACTAGTACTTCTACTCAATGTTGATATGATTGTTTCCCCAATTCTTTGTAGATCAAACTTCTTAGACACATAGACCCATACCCGTAGATCAAAGGTTTTGGTTCTATTGTCCAAAAAAATTGATCGGGCCAATGTTGTCTTCCCCATGCCACCAAGTCCAACAATAGGAATGATTGAGACAACCTCATCAGCTTCACTTTTTAGTAACTTCATTATCTTTTCCTTTTCAGTATCCCTTCCTACCATTCTAATAATGTCGATGTCCCCATTGGTGGATGCAATGGTAGCTTGATTTGTGGCCACCTCGTTAGCCCACATTGGTGTATCTTGGGGCACCAGATCGAGGCTCTCATGGCCCTCTTTCTCTATGTTGGTTAAGGCTTCCTTTACCTTCTTCATTTTGTGAGCTATTGTAAACCGCAACCGGAGTGGATTGTAGGATGAAAAGAACAGCTTAATCTGTAAGGGAAAAAAGAAAAATCATAAATAAAATTTTGTTGTACATGTGTTTTGTTATGTATTGTAGTTCTTGAATATATTCCTATGGTATATTAACTGTTGAACAAAACAAAACTGATTATAGAAGCAAACATATTAGTACATGTTGAGTAATAAATTATAATATATTGGTTGGTCACTATAAGTCTATAATGACAAGCACAACAAGTGCAATGGCAGACAACAAACGCCCAGCCATTCAATTTCGCACCAAATTAAGAGACAGTTTATAAAACACAACCGATGATGATACATATGTTGTATAAAAATATAGAAACTTAACTTCAAACTTGAAATAAGTTAGTTGAAACAAAAAAAAACTAATCATTTAACTTGCTGCACATTTTGCAATCTCCACTTTTATTTCTAAAGCAAGGATTCTATGGTCTATTTTAGGGTCTAGGACAACTTATGGCCCAAGTTGTCAGGTGAAGCCCACAAACACACCTCATGGTACTGCTTTGTGGGCCAAGTTCGTTGGCAGCCCGAGTCTAGTGAACAAAAATGATCCTGCAAGTATACCTGCTCTCCACCCTTTGTTTCTTTATATTTTGCAAAGTTTGGATGATGGCTAATAACAAGCTACTCCACTTTACATCTCGTGCCATATGCATGGGTTAACACATAATCTCTCGAAATTATGTGGCCTCAAATGAATTGGAGTCAGGAAATGTCACCCACTTTTTGTTCATCTGTTCTTTCTTGCTTGAGTTTTTAAAACAAAATTTTATGTTTTGTAAACTAATAAGATGTTGGCATTGCAGGGTGTTTTGCTTATTTCTATATTTCATATTTCTGACACCACATTGACACCAAAGGTGACGTTTATGTTCCTGAACTGGGCAGGTCAGTGCTCAAAGTTGTGGAAGCTATTTCCCCAAAAAAAAGGTTGTAGAACCTGGTATTAAATTGTCATTTAATAGTAGTGCTGAGTTTAGTTTTACACATCTGGGAGACATCATTTTATTGCTGATTTATTCATGTATAAGGTTACTGCACTCAAAGAATGATTATTCACTCCGTGTTTCTGTGACGTTGTCACACAATATTTTGTAACGCTTACATGTACAGTACCTGTTCTTTCTTTTTGTTCCAGATTCCAGCTTCAGATGGGTCTATCTTTTTCTAAAGCAAACACAATATGCACCGTACCATTATTGTAATGCTATATGGAATTACTTTTCAATTATACTTAGTGATCAAAATATTTACTTGTGTCAGACTGCTTGGTAATGGCTTCAATTCTAATTTCATGAAGAATTTTCAAGCTCAGGGCACGCCGTAGGCTGGATATAACTGCTTGAATATCTTCTATCCTTCTATTTCTACTTAATATAATATGTTGCAAAGGAGTCATTTGCAGTTATAGAATCCAACCTCAGTCGAGAGTCCTTTGACTCTGATGTGAGTGCAGTTCTAAACAAAAGTTGGTGCCACTGTTGAAATGGAGGTAACTATGAACTATCGACTTTGGCATCGACCCTCCCTTTCCCACTCCGTCTGCCTCGATTGCGGCCATCGCCTTTCTTCTACGCCCACGACAGCCCCGACAGCGTCGACTTCGGCATCGCCTCCTCCCACAACGACTGCCTCGACGCATCTCCGTCACCACCATGGCGCCCCTCGTGCGCCTGCAGCTCCATCGACAAGGCAACCCGACCACAACTACGCCGACTGAGGCCATCTTCAGCACGGCTTCTTCGACCACGGCTACTGTGCGCCCTCACGCTCGGCTACCTCAACATCGGCACAAAGGGCTACCGCCTTGCATGAGGACTCATCGGCTTCTTCTCCAGCCACAGCACGCATAGATTGTAAAGACTACAGAGGATGTTAGTCAGCTTCTTCTCCAGTCTCACCGTCTGTAGCGCTCCCGCTGACTGCAGGAGATGTTAGAGTAATAGGAATAGTACCACGTTGTCTATTCATGAGGGGTGTTAGTCCTATGTACTCTATATAATCAGCCCATGAGGCCAATGCAATAAACTAATATTCCACCAATTCTATTATCTTTCATTAGTTATTTTTTTTTTTTTTTTTTTTTTTTGCAAATTAACTATGAACTTAGTATGACAGATGTCCAGAATCAATTACGCCAATGGTTCATGTTTACCAATTATATATCAGTCCTGCTTGAGTTGCCTTATTTTTCTTTTTTCGTTAAAATGCATGGGCATTTTATTTTTTGCCAGGTTAAACAAGGCCTAATTTAAATGCTGTTATTATGGCTAAATTGATACACTCAATTTTTATTTTAACAATGAGACCACACTATCAATTTTAAATTCACTGATGATGTATCGTGTTCGAAGCTTTCAATCTTTATTTTAAAATTAAGGATTAGCAAGGTCCCAGTTCTCTTGCCCAGCAAACATTCTGAAGTTTATTAATTTGGGAGTGAACAGATGGGCAATTAAAAGCAATATAAGTGGAACCGAGAGTTTTAAAGATGGGACAACCCTCTCTATGGAAAAAAAAAAAAAAATGGAAATTAACTAAGAATATTGAAGTTTAGCATCTGTACCTTGGGTTGGCTCTGCTTAATAAGTTCAATAGCCTCGAACTCATCCAGCAAGTCCTCAATGTCGTAGGCTGCAGCCTTGAAATCCTTCATCCAAACCCGCATGATCTCTCGTCTATCTCCTTCATCCTGACCCTCCTCCGGTCAGCATGGCGCATCAAAGCTTGCAGCTTCACCATGGTCCTCTTCAAGCCATCCACGTCATCCTTGTAGCTCCACAGCAGGGGTAGCCTCGTCCCCCAGGCAAGCTCGGCAAGCTTGCCGGCGATCAGCTCCGCCAACGGCGCTGCCATCTCGTCGCTGGCGCTGACCAGAACAACTTCGCAAAGGGATGTTGGGTCCTGCAGTGTTTGTGGGAGCTTCTTGGGTGGAAGACTGGTGCTCCCGGTGTTAATCCAACGCCCTGCATATAAGGTTGTCATTGGCACCTACTGAGCAGCTTAGCATCGATACCTTGAGTGTACTCTGCACACGTTCCTTTATTCATCAGTACATTGGCAGCACGCAAAGCTACATGTATGAATAGATCCTTGCCTCTTTATGCAAAGAACAACTTCGTATGCTTTGACGAAAAGAAGGGGATGCTGTTTCCAGATTGCGTGTGCTGAGAGCTCAGGAGTCCAGGATTGATCTTTATTCCCAACATAGCCTGGACGCTATCCAACCAAATTGCAAACCACACAGGCTGAAGAGGTTTTGGGATGGTTAAACCGGACCCAATCAGATGTTAGCACAGTCTCTCTCTGTCGGCAACAGAAATCTAAAGCTCCTATTGCCAACAGGCAGCATCATGTTAGTAAGACCAGGGCAGGGGTTCCGAAATTTCGTTGAAAATGTCACAGTAGCTTAATCTGAAAAAGATTCAGTTTCAAATTCATGTCAGGCATAGCAAAGGTTTTGACCTCAAATGCAATGCTACGGACATTTTCATCAATGTCCTGGCTAAGAACTTCACTATTTTGAGCAGTCTCCGCCTACTTTAATTGCAGAACGTAGTCTGTCAGCCAAGAGGCATTTCGTCGAACTAAACAGGAGGACAAGGATGAAGCAACCGAACGCCGCTTTGCTAGCTAGGGGATCCAGGCAGATTTGGGCTACGGAGACAATGAAGGCAAGAGCGAGACTCACCTTCCTGTCGTTGCTAGCCACCTGCTAGGCTGCTACTGATTACACAAAGAAAATAACGGCCGTCTCTTTCTATTTTCTTCATCGCCCGTCTCCCCACGGCGTCGAGCTCGTGGCCACGCTACGCCCACTGCGCTTGTGCCCGGCATGCCCTTCCCCACCTCCGGACTTGCCCTCCCTGCCGGCCACCCCCACAACCGCCCTCCCATGGCCATGCGGGGCCTCCATCTTGCACGGCCGCGCGGGGGCTCAGACCCGGCCCCTCCCAACGCCTCCCGCCACCGCGCCCTGGCTGGGACAGGCCCCAGCGCCGCAACCACCGCCCTGGCTAGGACCGGCCCTAGCGCCGCCAGCCACCGCGGCTTGGCCGGGCCATGAAAGGAAGAAGGAGATGACAGTTAGACAAAGGGGAAGAAGGAGCTCCCTTAATGGGCTGTTGTTGGGCCATGATGGGCTGGTTGTTGGACGTATAGGCCCAGCAAATCTGCAGTGGAGCTGTCGCAAATAGTTTTTTTTTTTTTTTTTAATCCCAAATCTACGTTGGAGCTGCTACAATGTGGATCTGGTGCTTCAAATCTGTTTTTTTCAGAGTTGTCTCAAAGAGGCCCTAAGACCATGGTTAGGGGTATCAATGTCACTGCCAAATTTACCATGCTTGTCCAGTTTCAAATTGTCAAAGAAAGAGATAGACAGTGTTGAATGAATTCAAAATTTTCATTATAGAATTGAACTGCAACAAATCAAATTATATACATATATATTCCATTTTACGAAGTGTTGAATTTCAACTCAAGTTGTATTGATAACCATTTTTTATTTTATAATATTTAAAGATCAAACACTACTACAGGTCGGACACCTCCCGTGCCATTTTTACTATGAAACACTGGCTGGTACTTGGACTTTTCGTACCAATAGTAGAGATAAGTCCTCCTAGTACTATCCATCGAAATTATATTATTATCTCCGCCTCTCTATAAAACAACCGTCACGGATGCCTACAAGATTATGAGAAATTTTATTTTACCGCCGTCCCTAGCTCAGGAGTAATTAAATGGTGCAAAAATTGGATGTAGCAATGTGATAGTACTCAAAATTACTTTATTGCTAAAAATAGGGACCGTACCAAAATTAATCGACAACATTACCAAAATAGGTGGCACTAGATTTGTTTGTTATTACGTACTTATTAATTGTATTTGGTTAAGGGTAAAAATGGTAAATTTATTATCTTCCATGAGGGGTAAATGTTACTGCTAATGCCGAGACTCTGAAAGAGATGAAGCTGCTATTGCCGGTACAAGCGCTGTAGCTCGCCCAGCAACAGAGCCCAGGCAGAGCAAACGGACCAGAAGAGTAAGTGTGCGCGCGCATTGGTGGACCTGAGTGGGTTTAGTTCCCTTGGCCTAGAAACAGCTGCGCCCTCAGGAATTGGCTGAGCCCAGGCAGCGCCCCACAATCCTCTTCACTGGTGTCAACAAGAGCCAGTTCAAACATCGTGACAATCCTGTGAACAGTGCGTGCATTAAAGAAGCTGAAACTTATGAGAGCTGAGAGCTCTATCAAAAGGGGCAAAAAAAAAAAAAAAAAAGCTCATGGCACTGCTTGTCAGTCTACGTGGAAGTTGGATATCCCCCCACCAAAATTTGAATTTCTGCGTCATTTGTCAAAAATCCATGAATGTCCAAATTTGATTAGTCTTCCACCCTGTGCATGTGCGTGCATCCGACGGCTCGGTGCTGTGAACTGTTCTGGGAACAGGATTCTGAGTCATGTAACTGTTGTGGTAACAGTGATCTTAGTGTGAGGACGGAGAATTCAGCTTCTGCGCTTATAAGGTTTTACGTTAGATACCGGATCGTAGCAACAAGCGTGAATGTGGTCCAAGTAGCCATTTTTGTTGGTTGTTCTTTTGCTACTTAAAATCTCCCGCAGCATAATAGTACTGTAGATGGTCATTTCACTTGGTTTTCAAAGAAAAAGTACCTTTCTTGTTTGCTAATAACATCATGAACAGAGTGTGCAATCAGATTTTATGGGCGTGTTTGGTTAAAGGGGGTTTTTTGCAAGTCCTATCACATCGAATGTTTGGACACATATATAGAATATTAAATATAGATTAATTGGGAAACTAATTCATCAACCGGAGGTTTTGTGAGACGAATCTATTGAGCCTAATTAGTCTATGATTTAACAATGTAGTGCTACAGTAAATATGTGCTAATGACGGATTAATTATACTCAATAATTCATCTTGCGAAGTACTGACGGGATCTGTAATCTATTTTTTTATTAGTATTTGAATACCCTCTCCAACATCCCTCCGATATTTTGATTGGCAGCACTAGCACCCGGACGTCCGGACGGACCCCCGCATCCGGACGCCGGGCCGCTACACGCCAATTCCCGCCACAAGCGATGAGGGGCCACCCGCGCCGCTGCCCATGCATCCTGCGTCCCTCCTCCCCGTCGCCCCAAGCGCTAGCCCGGGCTGTGCCGCTCCTCTCCACGCCCCGTTGCGCGTGTGCTGCTCCCCGCTCGCATGCACGCAGGGACCGCCCCGTGCCCGTGCTGCCATTTCCATCCGCTTCCCCCGCCCATTGCCAAAGCAGCGCCCCATCCCCGTTCGTATGGATGCCCTGCCGACTCCAGAAGAGAAGTGTAACATCCCCGCCATCGGGCCCCAAGAATAGCACTAGGCCTGCTCGTAGCGACCGACTTGGGCCGGCCAAATTCGAAGTTATCGTAGCTCGGGGATGGGTGTTTGCGGTTATCAGTAGCTTCATGGCACTGTTCATCCGAACGTTTAGTACCATACCGAAGTGTGGAGTGACCAAACCAAATTTAAAAACCGTAGCCAGGGACGCGTAGTAACCTTCGGTTAACCGCTTTTGAACGGCGAGGACGAAAGTTCAAGCGGGGTTGCTACGCGGTGGGACCACTCCTCTAGGTAGAGTGGGCCCGGGCCGTGTCCGGACTGGATGTTACAAGAAGACACAACACCAGGTGAGAGGATGAGAGATGCAACACCCGATCTAATTTTGAAACATCTAAAAACAACGGTTGCAATATATGCTTGAGGGCAATTGAAACACCTAAAACATGTTTTTAAAACACTTGAAAAACACGCCAAAACACACTTAAAACCCATTGCAACCATACAGAACATATATAAAACACATGCAAACTTATGTGGGAAATATATGCAACATCCGAATAAACACAATCATAACATGAGTCCGTAAAAAAGAGATAAAACAAACATACCACCGACACATCTCGAAACATTCAAGCATACTCTTTTGCAACATGCTACTCCAAACCATTGCAACATATGCAACATCTCTGATCTACTTATAACATGCGTCCCGGAAAACAAAGATAAAACATACAACTCAAACATCTCAAACATTCGAAGCATACTCTTGCAACATCCTGCTGAAACCATTGCAACATCTGAAACATTTGAAGCATACCCTTGCAACATGTGAAACCATTGCAACATATGCAACATCTCTGATCTACTTTTACAACATCCACATAATTCAATTGCAACATACATCTAAAGCGGTTCAAACAATGGAAAAATACAACCGCAAAGGGGGAGAGAGCACGAAATAGGAGCACCATGGCTGCGAATCCGAGGGGCATTGGGAACTCCGTGTGGGGAGGATGTCGTTGTCGGGGAACGGGTGCCACCGGAGTGGGATAAAGAATCGCCGGGGTGTGGGAGAGGAGGACGCCGAGGCCAGCGAAGGAGCCTTCGCCGGACATGGACGGAGAGGCAACAGCCCGCGCGCCATGCCTAGAAAGGCCGGCGGCCAAGCACTGCGCCTCCTACCATGCGCGACGGAGGCGGCAAGACGCCGCGGAGCAACCGTCATGCGCGTGGGCGGCCGACGCCGTGGAGCAGCGGTCATGTGCACGGTTAAGCGGAAGCGGAGGCGGCAGGAGAGCAGATACTCCCGCCGCCCCGCCCAAAGAATGCAATAGTAGGATCGACACGATTACCAATGCAATGAGTAAAATTACCAAAATACCCCTAGAATCTGGCACTGCAGTTCAAGCTGGATACAATCTTACGCTGGAGTGTTCTGGAAAGGTGCCGGCGTTTTCTTTTTTTATTTATTGTAGGAGGGCTTCTGCGGCGGTGGTAGAGTGCATGCGGCGTATTGGTGGCCACCCGCCAAAACGAGTGGACGAAAAGAGTGTTGGGATTTTTTTTAGAACTCGGTGCATGAGCTGGCAGGAGTCGGGCCCGAGTACGTAGGCTACTTTAGCGTTTTTTGGTGAGCAAAATTTTGAACTCCCGATTGCGGTCTTTCGTTGGACGGAGGGAGTAGGATTCATGAAAACGAGTGGATAGGTGATAGAAATGAGTGGACAGGAACGAGTCAGTTTGCAGATTTTTTTCCCCTTTTAGGGTGTAGTCTAGCACCCAAAATTTTGGCCAAAATTTTGGGCCGGATAGAACATGCATGTCACATCTTACACTGTAGACGTTTCGTTTGTTAGTGGTAAATATTATCCTACCATGGCGTAACTAGGCTCAAAAGAATCGTCTCGAATGTACATCTAAACTGTGTAATTAGTTTATTTTTTTACCTACATTTCATATTCGATACATGTGCGGCATTTTGATGTGACGGAAAATCTTCTTTTGCATAGTGGAATTTGAGGAGAAATTCTGGGCTCTAAACACACCCTTAATAATAAACAAAGGAGGCAAGGAGCGGTGGTTTGTTGGGCGTTGATGTCTGGTTGCGGACGGATGTGTGAGCAGACCTGTTGGACCGGGGCGCTGCGCGGGCCTGGGAAACCAGCCTCCGGACAGACGGACTGCCCTAAATAATAATTACCGTATTTCGATACGACACGGGCTTGTAAAAGTCTCTAGAACTCAACACCCCAGGCTCGCCTTCACCTGCAGTCAGGTCACCTGTACCGTCCACTGCTGATCCAACGAAATGTCTGCCACATGGCACAAACTCAAGGCTCACGGTAGCCTAGGTCATGGTGAAATCGCCGCTGCCATCTTCCGCTATGCAGATCGGAGCTGGAGCGCCGCGCTGTCACCATTCCCTAGTCGAGAGCCGCAGCGTGACTGATGCTCTTGGCATCTCCTGCAACTGTGCACGAAACTCCATTTAGGCTACGAAACCAAGTAAAAAAATTACTAGTCGGGTTAAAGTTAGCTCAAATTTTGCCTATGTCTACCAGAAAGTGGAAAAAGAGTACCTACTTGGTAGAGGGTAGAAAGTGGAAAAAGAGTACCTACTTGGTAGAGCTGTTTCCTATCCTATGGAGGTAAAATGATACTAACTGAATGCTGTCTGAGCTCTGTTCCAAATTATGTGACGGGTGTTTTTCGTCTTAAAGGAGAGGCTGGCTCATTATAAAATAGAGACAGCAAGATCTAATTTCTTCTGGCATGGCCCTGGCAAAAAAAGAAATACCATATGATGAGGTGGGAGGTACTGGCCACTCCTAAGCCAGTTGGTGGTTTGGGCTTCGCTGATACTAGAGTAATGAATCAATGTCTGCTGTCCAAATGGATCTATAAATTAGAAAGAGGTGACTCAAATCCATGTTGTGATTTATTAAGAGCCAAATACTTGGGAGATGGAGGTTTTTACAAATCCAAAAATAAAGGGGGTTTCTCAGTTCTGGGCAGGATTACATGATGTTAAACACTGCTGTGCTAGAGGTTTGATCTACATAGTCAATAATGGCAAGAAGACCAGATTCTGGCTGGATATTTGGATGGGGGATTGTCGTTTTAGTATTATATATAGATTTTTTTTTCAAATTTGCAATGAGCAAGAGGAGACAATAGCTATGGTCCTGCAAATTAAAATAACCAGATCTCTTTAACCTTTAGAAGGTCCTTTGGTCCAGAAGAAATGCAGGAGTGGAATCAGCTTGTTGGACAAATTAGTGTTGTGCACTTAAATGAGGAACAGGATATTGTTAGATGGGCTTTGGAGAAAAAAGGTGTTTTCTCTACTGCTTCTTTGTACAGAGAGCTTACTTTCCCTGGAATGGTTAACAGAGGTTATGAGCATCTGGTATGCAAGAATACCTATGAAAATTAAAATTTTCCTGTGGTCTGTTTATTCAGATTGTCTCCCCTCGGCTGAGCAGTTGGTTAAAAGAAACTGGCCAGGCGACATTCATTGTAAACTGTGTGGGCACATAGAATCTAATCATCATATTTTCTTTGAATGTGTGCTTGCAAACTTCTGTTGGTGCTTTTTTCGTGATGCTATAAATTGGTCAGACACCCCAATTTCTCTTCAGCATTTTCTGACCATGAACAGTAGCGCTAATGGAGTTCCAAACTCTAGGATGATTTTTCTGTTAGCCTGCATCTTATGGAGTCTTTGGTTAATCCGTAATGAATTTGTCTTCAGAGGGAAAGTTATCACAGATTCTAACGTGGTCGTCCGTCGATCAATCATTTTTATACAGAAATGGAGTATTTTGCTCAAGGTGAAGGACAGGGAGTGGGCTACCAAGATGGAGGACAAGCTGTCAAGGCGTTTGGCGTAAAAAGACCGAGACTGATCACTTAGCGGTGAACTTCGACGGGGGAGTGGAGGAAAAAGTGCTGTCAAAGTTCTTCATGTTAGGACACTCAAAAAGCTAGCTGTAGTTCTGGCTGTTATTAGGGAGTTTTTGCTCAGCTTGTGTAGCTGTAGTACTGGCTGTTAATAGGGAGTTCTCGATCAGCCTAATTATAGTATCTTTAAGTTCTTTCTGTCTGTTATACTGGCGTCTGCTTTAGAGGCTTTGCCTCATTCTGTTGGAGCGTCGAGGTGTGAGTAACCCTCCTAAACTTTGTACTCTGTAAGCTGGTATCCCAGCAACGTTCTTTGCTTTCTATAAAGCGGGGCCAATAGTCTTTGGTCTAAAAAAAATAGCTCAAATTAGCTAAGGTTATCTAGCTAGTTAGTTAACAACTAGTCGAAGATTTAACTAAAATATTATTCTATCTATTAGCCCCCTTGTTTAGATACACTAGGATCGATTTTAGCTAGCTAATAGCCTAGCGATTAGCAAACGGGCCCATATTTTAGAGTCACGGGTGTATCTCTAGTGGAGTCACGGGTGAATGATACCTGACGTCGGTGCTACGTGTTAGGTGTACTGCTGCTGCTAGTTTTGAGTAGGATTGCCAGAGTCCAAGTTCAAGCCTGTCGGTCCGTGCAAGTCGTTTCCACAGTATAGGCGCAGCTCACCATGGAGCCCAGGGTGGCCGGGCCCTGGGACCGCCAGCAAAACACCGTTGAACAGAGCCAGCTGCTGTGTGGACGCGGTTGGTTTGTGGCGGTCCTGGAAAAAAATATCTTCGTCTGAGGTCAAGTCGTCGCAACCACTCCACATGCTTCTGCCTCTTCTTGGTTGCTTCATCGCCTGGTCTCTACAAGGATGGTTCGGTGCTTATCAGGAGCAGCATATACTCAAGTTTCAAGTCTGTACGGGTTAGTTGTAGCCTTCTTCTCTGGGATCCTGCTTCCCTATTGTTTTCCAGGATCTATCGCAGGATCCCCTTTGTCATGATCGATGCGGTTAGGCCTACTCTTATCTATTGGAATTCATCGATTAGCTAGCGAGCATAGTCTCTTGAAGCCCGAAGTTCTTCTCCAGGTTAGTAGTATTCTTGTCTACCAAGGGATCCTGTCCTATATGTGTGTTCCAGCATCCTGCATCTAGTTAAGAACGCTTTTACCTTGGAGCAACACCTCTTCATGCTTTTTGATGTCAATGCTCTCTATATTTCTGTCCAGCTGAGATCCAAAAGTCGCCACCTTTCTTAGCTATTTAGATCAGAGCACTAAATTATTCTGTGCATACAAACTTATATTTCAGATCCACGCTGGAATCGAGTACTCCCTGCATCCCATAATGGTAATCATCATTAAGTTAGCAAACTTGTATATAATTTCATTATTGTTGGTCAAAACTTGTAGAACTTAATGATGATATTGATTAAGTTATCATTAAGTAGTGTTTCTAAGATGATATTGATTCATTAGCAAATGACAACATATTGTAAAAAGAAATTAAAGGTCAATATTTGTATGACTTTAATTTTGCTCATCAAAATAGGATTACACTTCCCCATCAAGTACTAAACTTGCAAAGTTTATTAAAGATTAGTCCTCAGTACTCACTGCACTGAGAAGTTCATTCAATACAACATAATTTCACACTTGGTTGTAAAGCATAGCCGGCAAGCCAAAGGTGGTGACTTGAAAAGAAAAAGCGATGCAACTCCTAGCCTATACACTCTTCACCTAAATTATTTCTCAGGGGCTGAATGCAATACAACATTTGACAATTTGGCTATTTGGGTATCAACATGCTCACACTCTTTATGTTGTCTTCTGTTGCACAGTATTGTTGTTTGGCACAAATATTTCATTCACATGTAAACAACCATCCTACTTGTTGAAGCAGTATATCTACTTAGTGGAAGACAAGCGGATGTTTCCTATTATGTGAAATTTTGTGTCGACAAAGATTTTTTTTTATAAAAGAATGGACAATTGTAAGTGTAGCAGTGATGATTTGCTGGAGCGCATATTACAAGATCCCGATTCAATGCCAAGAGTTATGGAATTAGAATATTTGAAGAGGATCACAGATAATTTCTCTAATGAGCGATTACTCGGTGATGGTGGGTTTGGTAAGGTTTATGAGGTAAGAGTAAATGATAATGTCTTTCCCTCCTCACATATTTGTGTAATCAGCCTTATTTTTATTTATCCAGAAATCTGTCCATGCATGTTAATATTAGAGTGTAAACAGGGAAAGCTTCAAAATGGGAAAATGATTGCCGTGAAGAAGTTTAAACAGTTAACAAATCCAGATGTTCAGGAGAAGCAGTTTATGAATGAGGTGGTTCCTCTTATGAGTCTCAGGCACCCCAATATAGTACGATGTGTAGGCTATTGTTCCCAAAAAGCAGTAAACTTGTAAAGTACAATGGAATTTTGGTTCCAGCGGAATCGCAGGAGATGTTACTTTGCTTGGAGTATCTGACAATGGGCAGCCTCGATAAACATCTTCAAGGTACGGCAATAGAGTCTCTCCTTTTTTCAACTATTGGGAGTTTGGGATTTCAAATTATATGTTTTGTGAGCATCTCCATTACAGCAATACAACATTCTATCAACAAATACCATTAACTATTGAGAAAAATGACAAAATTTGAGCAGAAACTTGGTGCCTTTAGATTAAGAAAAAAGTAGGCACTCAAATTTGCCAAGACAAGAATTAGCATTTGGATATGCCAGGTCAGGCCACTACCAGCAGTGATAAAGCCACCGTTGGGCCGTGGCTCCACCCGCAGCAGCCACACTCCTATTTGTGAAATGTCCTAGCTAACTACAACCCCTTCTTTCTCCTCCCTCCCATCCCGAACACACCCATCCAAGGGAGGCAACTTTTCCCATCTCCAAA
This sequence comes from Hyparrhenia diplandra, assembly GCA_015847255.1. Classification (NCBI taxonomy): domain Eukaryota; kingdom Viridiplantae; phylum Streptophyta; class Magnoliopsida; order Poales; family Poaceae; genus Hyparrhenia; species Hyparrhenia diplandra. The sequence goes on along the minus strand of JADLZK010010448.1, from coordinate 489,571 downwards.
TGCTCATGGACATGATCTCCTTGGTTTAAGGTGGGTATGAAACTCTCAAACTATCACCGTAAAGTGGAGTCTTGATCCACCAAAGGACCCACATCTGTCACCGCCGGTCTCGCGACCCGACAGTGATACCCTCATCCCATCATTGCCGACAACCCCACTACCAACTTCGATTTCCAAAGTGATTCATGGATCTGGGGTAGTGTGTAGCTGTTCCGGTGGTTTGAGATAGGAAATTTTGATATGTTGCATCCAACTTATGCAAAGTTCAGCTAGGCGCTAGGCGGAATCTAGGCGCTGACCCATTGCCTAGCGCCTAGTCGGGAGTACTCAAATCCTAGGCGCTCCTAGGCGTTTTTCCTAGGCGTTTTGGCAATACAGCCATAAATTGTATATACAAGATGAATACTTAAAAGAAAAGAAAAAGAAGGAGATGAGTGGTATGGAAAGGGAAAAAGGCCCATTTGAAGGCCCAATTGGCCAACCCTTACCCTCAACGCTCCACCCAAATTCTCCCGCACCCACTCGACGCCGCACTCGCCCGCCGCCGAGTAATCGCCGCCTAGATATCGAAATTTGGCCACTTACGATGTGAAATGGTCAAATTTGGAATTGACCATTTCACATCGTAAGTGGCCAAATTTCCTAGGCACCATTTGCCATGTCAAAGAGTGATATCTCTCCATTGCAAAACTTCCCAAAAAAAAGGGAAATGAGATTTATGAATTATTGTTTAATATTGCGGTTGAATCTTCTAGACTTGATTGGCGCACATGCTACAAAATAATTAAGGGGGTTTGTTGTGGTTTACATTACCTTCATGAGGGATGTAGACCTCAAATTAATGATGCTTTCATCGTTCACATGGACCTAAAACCGGCTAACATATTGCTCGATGAAAATATGGTGCCAAAAGTTGCGGATTTTGGTCTGTCGAAACTCTTTTATGATAAGCAAACTCAAACTTGCTCCCTTCAAGGAACATTGTAAGTTACTAATCTATTGATACTATATTGCTTACAAAATCTTTTTTTTTTTCTAGCTTGCTTTAGCTTAACCCTTTAAAGTTGATGAAACACTCATGTTGTGATGCAAAGGTTACATGGCACCGTAATACATAAGTGAAGGTAAAATATCAACTAAAGGCGCATATATACGCTTTTGGGTGTAGTAATCATAGAGATCATAACAGGTTGCAAGGTCGACCATTCGAATCGATATCGAACAAGTAAGAAACTGTTCATTTACACATTCAATGTATCGATACCTATTTTGATTATCATTTTTGTTTTACCACTGCATAGTGTCAAACTTTTGTTAATATTTTCCGGATAATTAACAAATGGAGAAACAGTCGGCGAAGCACTATCATTAGTAGATTGTCAACGGATAATAAGTTGTCTTGAAATAGGTAAACGCTGCATCAAAAGTGAACGAAATGAAAGGCCAACTACAGGGGAAATTATCAAGAATCTTAGTTTGGAAATCATAGACTCGCAGCCTTGACGGCAAGAAGGGCCCCTTTGCAAAAGAAATAAAAAAATGTTGCGACACACCTCCCGAAAACCAGGTATTATGACTTCGTAGAATCAATTAATTTGCTTGACGCCACATTAGCTTTCATCCTATGTCGACATGCACTAACATCTATATGACATACATAATAAGGCAAAGTGGAGCACTGGAGTAGCCTAGCGTTTTATACTTTATATCTAAGATTGTCTAGTAGAGCACCGGGTGGAACATTCTTATTTTTTTCTATGTTATCTCAGTATTAATAGTTATAACCGCCTTCCGGGGAGAAGAAATTATTATGAAGATTAAGGAGCACGTGGAGAAGTTGCATGAGAAGAGCAGAGAAGTCCGTGAGAAGATTGAGCTTGCCAAGGGAAATGGCATGGTAGCAACAAACAAGATCGAAACCTGGTCAAGCTAGAGCAAATACCATCCTATCCGACGGGATGGTCGTCCTGTGGAGTCCAAGCAAACCGGGTTAAACTGGCTCGCGCCGCCTCGGCCCGAGAATGTCTCGATGATCAACCCGGTGATATTGCACGTACCGCCACCGTCCTTCATATTGATATCGACGCCGTTCTATTGCCAAGTCGTGGTGCTTTTTGTTGAACAAGCTCGCCAAAGACATCATTGAGGATATAGAGGAGACGATCGAATATGGGGTCCAGTTGGTGCTGGGAAAACACTCCTTCTCAAGGCGATCAACAATTCATTTGAAACAGAAACCCCTTGATTCCCAGTTCATCAAACGAGGCAACCCTCCATTTGATTTCGTTATCTACATCACAGCCCTTTAGAAAATTTGCTCAAAAGATATCCAATCTGGAATTATTCAACGGCTCAAAATGCAGGACCGTGGTGATTCATTAACCACTCAAACCACCGGGATATCTAAATTCCTCCAGGATAAAAGTTTTCTTGTTTTGCTAGACGGTCTTCACTACAATCTGAACCTACCAAAGAATTGGCCTACCACCCCTTGGAAATCAAGGCCAATTGAAGCGAAAAGTTGTGATCACAACAAGATCACGAAGCTTGTGTCACCAGATGCAAGTGAACATGAAGGTCCCCGGCCTAAAAACTGATGAAGCACTTGAGCTGTTCCAACAATGTATTGGCAACAGTAGTCTTTATTCTGAACCATGCATCGGAGCACTTGCAAAAGATCTTGTGGAGCAACTACGAGCTCTACCATCAGAACTGATAAGAATAGGCAGCGCAATGCGCGAAAAAAGGGGAACCAGGACAATGGCGTAATATAATTGGTGTTGCCAAGGAATTGATGCATATCAAGGATGAAGAAGCATCATCGCTGGTATGTCTTTATAGTTAACTCAAATTTGGTAACAAGATTTCTGCTAACTTATCTTTGTCACTAGTTAGTAATATTAATTAAAGTATTTCAGGCGTAAGGAAATACTATTACAAAGCTTAAGGAACGTTTGCAAAACTTGCATGGGAGGAGAAAGGATGTCAATCACGAAATTGAGCTTGGAAAGCGAAAGGGCAAGGTAGCAACAAATCAGATCAACAACTGGCTGGCTAGCGTGGATACCAACATCTCTGTTGGGATGGTTATATGTGAATCTCAAAGAAAATGAATTAAACCGGGATCTCGGTGTGATTGCGGTGGCATGCTTCGCCCGGCTCCAAGAATGTCTCGATCAACCCAAATAAGAAAAGCAAAGGGAAGCACCGCCACCATCCGTCGAAGAGATGCCATGTTCGGCCCATAGAGCAGCAAGCCTTCCGAGTTGAAATATTTGATGAGGCTATGGAGTGTATTGAGGATAGTTCAGTGGGGGGTCATTGGAATCGGGGCTTGGCGGAGTGGGCAAGACCCATCTTCCCGACAAAGATCAACAATGCTTTTCTTGGGGACTCATTATTTGATTATGTTATCTTTGTTATGGCCTCCAAAGAGGTTTCGTGGAAAAAATCCAAGGCAACATTGACAAGAAGCTCAATCTCAAGTTTGACGAGAAGCTCCAAGGAGGCGGTGATGTTGAATCTCGAGCTAACATCATTTTGGATTTCCTGAAAACAAGAAATTTTCTCGATACTATTAGATGATGTTTGGAATCGGATTGATCTGGAAGCGGTGGGCATACCGCATCCCCTTGGAACTGGAGCACAACAGAGACGCAAAGTGATTCTCACAACAAGATCAAAAACAGTATGTGGTCAAATGGACGTAAGAAAAGAGATCAAAGTGGCATGTTTGCCGGATGATGAGGCCTGGCAGCTGTTTCAAGACAAGGTCGGACAGGAGACTCTATCTTCTAGTCTCGGATTGAAGCTCTTGCAAAGAAACTTGTGGAGGAACTGAAGGGCTTGCCATTAGCTTTGATAACTGTCGGAAGGGCAATGTATGGCAAAAGTAATCCGAAACAGTGGGAATCTGCCATGGATTACATGAAACAGTCATGCTGTGGCGGGGATGATCAGGACCTCCGTATGGAAGATATTGTTTTAAGACGACTCATGTTCAGTTATGATAGCCTAAGAAATGATACCTTGAGAGAGTGTTTGTTGACTTGCTCACTGTGGCCAGAGGATAAAAAGATTTTGACAGGGGACCTGATACGATGCTGGATTGGCTTAGGTCTAGTTGACGAGTATGATATACATTGTTCCTACAGAAAAGCACATTCTCTAATAGGTGAACTTACAGCTGCATGTTTGTTAGACAGTTGTGATACTGGGATCAATTGTGCTTCTTACATTTCTGAAAGAAGATATGATTTTACCCATCAGGAATTGCCAACAGAAGTTGGTGTTAAGATGCATGATGTGATCCGTGATATGGCTATTTGGATATCTTGTGGCTACAGTGACAACAAGGACAAGTGGGTAGTTCGTGCAGGAGTTGGTGCAAATCTCTCCATTCACGATATTCCTTGGAGCAGAGCCGAATGCATCTCATTAATGTACAATGAAATCAAGAAGCTTGATCCTGTTCTTCCGTTTACTTGCTCCACAAATCTCAAGAGGCTCTACCTTCAAGGGAATAGTTTGGATGAGAGGATATTGGAAGTCATTCAGAGTTTCACTAAACTGACATACCTAGATCTAAGCCAGAACAGAATCAAGAAGATACCTAAAGAGTTATTTGCCTTGGTAAACTTGGAGCATCTGGATTTGTCATTTAACGTACAGCTAAGGAAAGTTCCCAAACACCTTAGAGAACTTACTAAGCTTAAATTCTTATATCTAGCAGGCACAGGCATAGAGGGGATTTCGAAGGGGGTAATATCCCGTCTTACAGAATTGCAAGTGATTGACCTAATGACAGCTAATTATACAAATAATTATACATACGAAATAATTCAAGAGTTGTGCACCCTTACAAACTTGAAAGCGGTTGATATTGTCATTGAAGGTGATGATGGATATGAATCACTACGGAAGACAGCTGGCATCCCCATTAGGGATTTGATCATATCGGGATTGAAAGAAACAAACAAGCTCTGCCTGGCAGTAGATACTTTGACAGGTGATACTGCAGGAAGGACGTTAAATGAACTGCACTTTGAGGATTGTGCTATGGAGCAAATAATAGTAGGAGACCAACTGGGAAAACCATTTGATGCTCTCAATGTGCTCGCGCTCCACAGTTTGGATGACCTTACAAATGTAATAATGTGGGAGCGAACATCGTCTTTGCAAGCATTGTTCCCAAGGCTCACTCATTTGGATGTGTCTTTCTGCACCAAACTAGAGCACCTCTCTTGGGCGCCGTACTTGCCTTGCCTTGAATATCTTTATGTGAGTCATTGCAATGCTATGAAGCAAATCTGTATGGGCGCAGGACAAGAGAGTTCGAAGACATTCCCTTACCTTAAAAATCTGACTTTAATGTACAATTACAAGCTGGCTAGTTTGTGCGGTTCTGACGTGACGTTCCTGTGCCTTGAGTCGTTGAGTATTGAAGGATGCCTTGAGTTGAAGCGGCTTCCCTTCACAATGCAAAGCTTACCACACAAGTTGACTAAACGATACATTGATCATTGGGATAATTTGGAATGGGAGGATGAAGGTGTCAAGTCTTTCCTGGAACGGGTTCCTGTGGTACGTCCGCGTAGTATATAAATGGGTATGGCAGCATTAATGGTACGTTCGTGCGGTTTGTCTCGCCCCATTGTCGCTTTAATTTTGTCTTATTTTCCCTCGTTATTACTACATACATGTCTACCACATACCTTACCTAATAACTTATTAGTATTGTGCAGGCATGCTGAGCAGCAGTGTGAGACAGGCATCGGGGATTGCTACCTTTATTTTGCTGATGACACCGGCCTCTGAAAGAATCGATCGCGAGTACTCCCTCTGTCCCTAAATATTTGTCTCCAGAAAACCGTATTTCCCTCACAAACACGCTTTCCCTGACGACACATATATAAAAGGACGGAGGGAGTACGTACTACCTGGCCATTTATTTGGGAGTCGCAATTCATAACTGCTGGTCTACTTTTATTATGATGTTTTTCTCATAATAATGTGTGGTGACGTGTGAGAACTATGTATCTACTACACCTATATAGGAAACCCCTACTAAAGAGTTCTCTGCAGCCTGGTGAAGCCACGTCATCACGTGTGGGCTCCACCATCCACCCAACTAGCATGCACGAGCGCGCAAAAGAACTGAAGCTGTCAACTGTCATAAGTTCACGTTGGAAGCTTAGGAGACCTCTCTGTTTCCAATCCTGGTGTGCAAAATAACTGCTGCAGTCCCCTGATCTTCCTCCACCTGCTCATCTTATCTCCACTCATACCCTTTAAATAATCTGTCTGTGTCCATCCAAGAGAGGAGAGGGACGAGGACGACGAGGAGAATGCGTACCCGAGGTGGAGCGGGAGCTGCAGTTCGTCGACTTCAGCTTCTTGCCAGCACCAAGAGAGAGATCTCCGCCGCTTCTTGCCTCGCGGTCGCGCTGCCATGCATGGGCGCGCTGCGCGCCCGCTCGCCCTCGCCTACTCGCCGCGCAGCTCGCCTTGCTGGAGCACGCGCGGGGAGCACCGCCGCCGGGAACCCGCAGCTGCTGTCGGCGGGCAACGACCGCGCCCCTCGTCGTCTCCATCTCGAGTCCGAGATCGAGCTGCGCCGGGGGCGGATGCGCCGCGTGGCCGCCGGCGGGAGGGGGGCGGCGCCGTCCAGCCTAACTCAGAGAGAGGGGCCGCGGGGGAGGGAGAGAGACGGAGAGATGAGCCGCGGGCAGATAGAGGTTAGGGGCGGGTGCCGAAACGGATTCATAGCCGGGGACGACGCCGAAGTCCGCGGGCAGCAGTGCCGGAGCTGGGGACGGTGGTGCTGGAGCTGGGGGCGCCGGAGCCGACGGTGCTGAAGCCGATGCGGTGAGGCTGGTGCTGTTGGCCAGGGCACCAGAGGCTGGAGCTCGCGGTGGCGGCGGAGCCTGGGCCGGCGATAAGGTCCGGCTCCGCAGCGACGGGATCGAGGGGAAGCAGATACAATGCTGCGCGATGGAGTCATGGAGAAGATAAGGCCAAATAAAAAAAAGAGGTGGGACCCGCAATAGGATGGAGGGCTGAGATAAGGCCGGTGGTCACATAGCATGTGAGCCTGCATTTTCGTTTATTTTGATGATACAAAAATTTTGAATGCCCCAACCTACTATTATGGGATAGGGAGTAAAAATGGGTTCCAGCATCCATTCTGTGATGATTGCTTCTCGGTCGTTGAGCAGTCATCATGGCATCAATTTCATAGTATTTTTAATTATCTGAATAAGTTCTAATATAGCGTAACATGTAATTGTTATTAAAATTGTAGAGATTAAAATTCAAACATCTATAAATTTTATCTTCTTACCCGCAACAACGAAGGGGAATCCTCCTAGTTATTTATTGTTTTGTCCGAAAAGAACATAGCGAACGGATCGTGGCAAGGTGCTTTAACTATTCGCCTATCACTACTACAATAGCTCACTTTAGGGGCGGCTTAGGATGGCCTCTAGGGGCGGTTTTAATGAACCGCCCTAACCCTCCGTCCTACAAGAAGTTTGGACTATAGAGGCGGTTTTCTTCGGCCGCCCCTACTAACGATATCAAGCGAGGGGGCGGCTCGTGTTACAAACCCCCCACTAAGTCTCTTTAGGGGCGGCGATAATACCGCCGCCCCTACTTAATATTAACCGTGGGGGCGGCCGATAATATAAACCGCCCTAAAATTTATAAACTCTAGGGGCGGTTCGATCCAAAACCGCCCCTATGGATGATTTGGCGCAAAAAAAGATCAAATTTAGAACCGCCCCTACGCTTGAATTTGGCGCAAAAAATCAAATTTAGAATATATATATATATATATATATATATATATATATATATATATATAATTTCACACGAATAAATGATAATTCACAGAATAAACATATATATACATCCATAATTCATAGAATATCATCTCCATAATTCAAATTCACATGCTTCAACATAAAATTCACATAATTCACGCCACAAGTTCAATCAATGCCCTAAACTTAGCCTTTCCCACTCACGAAGATGTTGATATACTTTAGATTCCTCTCGCAACTCGGAGGTCGGGTCTTTGTAGAGGCCTCTGTGATGTATAATCCGATCTAATATGAAGTCACAAAGGTCACCGACGAGTTCCAAGAGGTTATTGTTGATGTTTGGTAAGTGCTAAAAGAATATTAACAAATCCGCAAGTGCACAGAACACCATTGTAGCTTCTCCCTAGGAGTATTCTAGAGTATCGTATCCACAGAGAAGCTTTGGCTAAAGAATTCTAATAACTCACAATCATGTATCTACTAACTTGGCAAACCAACTAGACTAAAGAGGGGCAAGTGATAAATGATAAATATAAATACTACTACTAATAATAATGCATAAAAAGTAATCTATGAAACATGACTAAAAGAATACTATGATAAATGAATAGATTAGCTAATCAAGAGGACAAATGGAAGAGATCAAGGTTCCTAGATACTTCTCTATTACTTTGGTTCTAAGATAACCTAAGTATGGATAGATATAGTAATCATACAAATGCACTTTGGAGCAACAAAGTACCTTTCCAACTCTTGAGAAAGACTGGGAAGAAGTAGTTGGGGAAGGCTACCAAAAGCTCTACGAACATCAACCCTAACGCGGTGAATTACAAAGGCCTTACAGAGCTGTCACCCTAGGGCTACCACAACTAACCCAGGGTTAAGCGCAACCTCAGGTAACCTATAGTCTAGACACTATGTCTAAACTATGAATTACTGCTCTAGCTACCCGAATAACTAGAGCACTCAATACGAGCAAAGATCCCATGCAATGGCATAAACACTATACTAAACATATATATGAAAGGCATAAAAGTAAATAAAGAAGATAAATATATTAAAGCATAAGTCTTGTAAAGTAAAGATACAAAGACATACCAAACTCCTCGAAGACTTCTCCGAACCGAGCACGCCCCACTCTCCCTAACTCTCAACTAGATCTTATCTATTACATTGGAAAGTCTAACCCTAGATCTACATTAAAGAGAGAGAGAGAGTCCTCACATTGGGACCCCTCTCTAATCAATGAGATGAGATGAATAATGAATTAGGGTTTCGGGGGGAGCCCCGCGCCTTGCTTATATAGGCCTGGGATGAATCTCAAATTCTGGATCAAACCGACTTGATTGGACAGCTTAGATTGGATCTCTAGGTCGGTCGTGGGAAGGTTCCAGAAGCAGGACACGTGGCTCCACCAGGGCAGGCCGCCCGACCCCACTTGCTAGGCCGTCCGGCCCCACATGTCAGCATGTGGGCCCCGACCTGTGCGAGGTGTCTTCTTTTATCCTTTAGGTCCTTGGAATCCATACTAATCACCTTGGTTTGGTCCTTTTCTTCCATTTCTCTATTTCTTCTCTTTTCCCTCGATATTCGCTATTTCCCGAGTTCACCGCAAAACCGAGTATGCAACGAAACTCGTGGAAATCATTAGTATAAACCCTATCTTCTAGTGTTTTGGTTCCCAAATGTTCTATTATTTCATAATAAAAGTTGACGTTAACCACCGGCCAACAACGGACGCCTCGTCGGGCGGTTAGCATCGCCACTATACACCCGGCCTTGCCCATGACCTTGCCGGGTACGAGGGAGGCAAAGATGGTCCATCTGGGTCGGCATGTCGTCCGCATGAGAGGGAAGGAAGGGAAGAAGAAGAAGCTACGAGGCGGGACCCAAATTGGCCGGTGAAAGCAGAGAGAGGAGAGAGGGACACCGGGCGTGGGCGATGCCGTGGCCATGTTGGGCCGCCCACGGGAAGGAGAAGGGCGAGGCGTGGGCTCGCTCGAGTGGAGAGAGAAGAAAAGGGGAAGATGGGCCTCTACAGCCGAAAGGGAAGAGGGGAGGGAGTATGAGTCCAGTTCCCTGTTTCCATTCTTTCCTTTTTCTATTTTCTCTTTTTTCTTTTCCCTTCTTTCTTTCTTCTCACGCAAACACACTTATACATTAATTTATTTAGTGCAAGCATATATATTTTCATGGCCTCAATTATGAGTGAAAATATATATAGTTGTACTCACATATGTTCAATAGTGCTCAAACCCCGATTTTATTTATATTCCTAGAGAAAATCGTAAATGCGATTATGCATGCATTTCATTATTTTATTTAATCTAGATTATGCATTAATTCTATTGCCACCATATGTTCAACCATCAACAAACAAGAGATCCTATTTTCTATATGGTGAGGTTTCAAATGCACCGGTTTTTGGAAAACATTTTAGGGTGTTTTATGGGAAATAAATCAGGTTTTTAGTTTTATTTCAAAAAGTTCAAATTTTTAGTGATTTTTAAAATGATGCAAAAACACGGGTGTTACAAATCTACCCCACTTAGATGAATCTCGTCCCCGAGATTCCGTGTCTCCAGAGAGAAATCCTAACAAGGCCTAAAGGGGAGAGAGAGAAAAGGGGAGAAAGATAGAGAGAGGGGAAAGGTTCCCATTGCTTCTGATCTTTGTCCTTCGACGAGTCTCTCGCCTACTATCGTGCCACTTTATTTCTAGGGTGGCACAAAGATCGAGAGAGTGTACCTTTCACCGCCGACTATTACTCTGCTTTACCCCTTTTTCTTGATCTCAGATCTTGGTCTTCGAAATTTTTGAGTCTCCTTCCTTGGCTACCCCACTTAGAGATTTTTCTCCAAGCATCTTGGGGGTCTTGGTCTTCGATGTCTTCAAGGTGTTCTTCTTTCGCTTACTCCTTCGTGGTAAATCCATCCGATTCTTGTGGTGCTAACATTCTTGACTTGGTTCTTTTGAGCAACAATCATAGTGAACTTAGGATTCCATTTCTCCCGAATCTTATCTCTCTGCTACTCTTCTTCTTCTTATTTCGTCCATCTAGCATTTTTCTTCTTCTCTCGGATCTGAATCTTCCCCACTTAGAATTTTTTTCTTCTTATCATTTTATCCCGCGACTTCTGTTCATGCACCCCACTTAGTTATTTGTTGGCGGACTTGTTCCTTGTGGCTTCATCCTGGGGCTCCGTGGTTCCATCGACTAACACGAAGAGGGGATTTTCTTCCCTTGGTGGTGACTGGCAGAAGGGAAGGAGAGGCTCCTCGATGACGGCTTCGCCGGCGATGGCGGTGTTGGCGGTGCGGAGGGGCTCGGCCCTTCTTCTTTGGCCGGGGATGGGCGGGGATCCCTTCCAGGATCGCGGGTTCCATCCCGTGCATGGCGAACGCCCGCGCCTAGATCCGGTGACGAGGTAGGCGTCCTTCAACTCTCGGGCGTGTCGATCTTGGAGGGTCTTCAGGGCTTCAGCGAGTGTAGTCTCCCGGCGTATGGCCGAGGTGACTTGCTCTTGTGCTTGGGCGAGTCCCACAAGGAGTTCCCGAATGTAACATTCGGCCTGCTCGGCTCGGCGGATCTGGCTTCTCAGGGCGGCGGCTTGACGGTCGTACTGCTCATCGAGGGTGAGCAGGTAGGACATCAAGTGCTTGATGACGGGGCTACCTCCTAGATTTTGCAGGGCCTCCATGCGAGCAATCTAGGTGGGGCGCTTCTTCTTTGGGGCGGAAGGTATCTCATGTGGGTGTGGGCGATGGGCTCTTCGTAGATCTAGCGGCGGGGGCTCCGCCCGGGCCTTGCGGGCGGCACGCCTGGTAGGTGTCGGAGAAGCGAAACCTGGTCGCGGTCACGCTCCACTTGTCAACGGCGATGGGGTGGTCTTGGCTCTTGGCGATGTTGACGGTGACTTTACAGCGTGGGGTGCCACGCTCTTCACACTCGTGGCCTTCATACTCGGGGCGATCTCGGATGCCAAGGCTCTGCATGGTGGCGTAGAGAAGCCGGGAAATCCGGGGTGTTGATGCACCGGCAGCCAACCCAAGCTCCGCCATCTTGGTGGGGCTAAGTGGTGGTTTTCGGTGGAGGATGGTGAGAAGTGTGATGGTGGAGGAGGAAAAACGAAAGGCTAGCAGTGGGATGGTTGGATTAGGATGGTGAAGTGAGTGGTGGGGGTGCTCTTTTAAAGTGGGTGGAGGGGGAAGCTTATGGGAGAAGCTTTAGTTGACCGAAACCGTGGTTACTGTGTGTGGGAGGAGGAAGTGGAGTGGAGTGGGGCTCCCTGTATAGGGTGACCCGGTGTCGGGGATGTAGCCTTGGCGACCGTGCGGTCGGTGGTCTTGGTCAGTGAGATTCCCCATACGATGGGGCCGTATGGCTCCTCTGTTGTCGGTGTGGTGTCCACCTGATAGTCCTTGGCACTAATCCATGCTTCAGAGATATTTACTCCTTTTTCTGGTTTCAATCCTGTCCACGGTGCTTGATGACTTGCTTCTGGTGGGGTACTATCTTCATCTTCTGATACTCATCTCCTGGCTTCATCTTGGATTTCTGGCACTGGTTGCCACTTGGATTTGTTGTACGGTGTCTTGAACAGCTTCAAGTGTTGGGGTTGGGGTCAAAGGGACAGCAGTGTCGGCAACTTTAGGCATCGAGGTGACAGCATGTCGGCAATGTTACGCGGTCGTCGATACAGTAATACCGAGGCGACGGCGATGACGGCTGTAGTGGAGAGCACTGGTGCGGGTTCAATGGCTACAGTCGTGAAGTCCTTTGGTGTCGTCGTAGTTTCCTGCAGGTTATTTCCTAATCTACTTGGAACAGAGAGGGGTGAGAGGGAAAAGCACAAGGTACGACAAAAGATCTACCTAATGGAGGCTTAGAGGAAAAGCATGAAGTGAGGGTAAGGATAGACTTAGGGGTAGTTTAGTAACTAAACAAGCTAGAAACGTAATATACTAACAAGCGGATGTGAACCGCATGAAAGTGGTTAGTCACGGTGAGCTTAGCTTATGAGGAAACTTGCCATATTACTCATGACTTGGGTGGTTTTCCATGACGTTCACGGATCCTATTGGATTTTTCTTTCCATTAATTACCACGAGGTAGTAAGAATGGAGAAATTTCCCATAGGTTTTTGAAAAGGAACAAGGCATTGAATTAAACAAACAAGTGCAGCAATATACTACATCACAGGACAGTTACACAGATGATACATGGTCGCATCACGCATAGCGACTGCCATGATGATAATTGCGCGACTTCGCAACTACTAAGACGTCGAAACATAGGTTACGTCTACGACTAGCAACTAATACTGCTGCTACTAGAGAACTAGCAACAAAGTTTGCAGTTGCAACAAGCATGCTACTGTGGCTACTAGCTCAACTAGGATGGTGCTACTTAATTAAACTTGTCTAACACATGACGGTGCCTTGTGGGGTTGCTTTAGGGTACTCTTGCACATCGCTTGGGCATTCAGGTGTCCTTTGGGTCTTGCCAGGTCTTCAATAATAATACTTTCTTCTCTTCTTTCTTTTCTTCAGACGCTCCAAAGCTTTACAGAAACTTTTCTTTGGGTCTCCTCATTTTCCTTCTGCTGTGCTTCAATTAGGACATTCTTCTCTTCTAACTCCTTCTTCAGTGCTTCGATCTGGGCATTTCCTTCTTGTAGGTCTTCCTTAAGCTTGTTGGCTTCTACCTCTGACTTCATCCACATGGCTCTGTAGACTGCGATGGCTTTGTCCTGAAAGTTGTGGTGCTTTGCCAGTGCGATGAGGTAGCTGGCGGTGGAGACTAGTGTGTAGTCTGTCTCTGGTGAGGGTGCTTGGCTCAGCTCTTGAGTCTTCTGCTGCCATACTCCAGTGGTCATGTCCTTGACTGGATAGTACTTTGCATAGGTGTGGTTAAGCACTTCTTCAAATTCCTTGCAATACTCCTTGAGGGTCTTCATTGCAACCTTCTGGCAAGTGTCCCATAGTTCATTTCCTTGTTCTGGAAAAATCCTGCGCCCTTCCTGATGTGGAAGCTTCGAGATGTGTAACTGCATCACACACTTAGGTACTCTACCCTCATAGGACTCGTGGTAGTAGTCTTGAGGCTTCGAGGGAAGGAAGGGAAGAAGAAGAAGCTTACGAAAGCGCATCTACCCGGCCGCCGAAAGCAGAGAGGGGGAGAGGGACACCGCTGTGGGCTGATGCCGTGGCCATGTTGGGCCGGCCCACGTGGAAGGAGAAGGGCGAGGGCGTGGGCTCGCTCGGGCCGGAGAGAAGAAAAGGGAAGATGGGCCTCTGCAGGCCGAAAGGGAAGAGGGAGGGAGTATGAGTCCAGCCTCCCTGTTTCCATTCTTTCCTTTTTCTATTTTCTCTTTTTCTTTTCCCTTCTTTCTTTCTTCTCACGCATACACACTTATACATTAATTTATTTGTGCAAGCATATATATATTTTCATGGCCTCAATTATGAGTGAAAATATATATAGTTGTACTCACTTATGTTCAATAGTGCTCAAACCCCGATTTTATTTATATTCCTAGAGAAAATCGTAAATGGAGATTATGCATGCATTTCATTATTTTATTTAATCTTGATTATGCATTAATTCTATTGCCACCATATGTTCAACCATCAACAAACAAGAGATCCTATTTTCTATATGGTGAGGTTTCAAATGCGTGGGTTTTGGAAAACATTTTAGGGTGTTTTTCGGGGGAAATAAATTAGGTTTTAGTTTTATTTCAAAAGTTCAAATTTTTAGTGATTTTTAAAATGATGCAAAAACACGTGTGTTACAACCCTTTTGTATCATCGAGCAAAAAAACTAAGTATTACAAGTTGTAGAGGCAAACTTTCGTTGGACAACCAGTTTCTTTCGACTCTCGTAACCGTTAAACTACTACTTACCCACCCCGATTAAAAAGTGATTTTGAAGGGCGGTTATATATATTTTCTGTTATAAACTCAACATGAATACGATGAAGTAAACAAGATCAAACCACGAGAGAGACACAAGATTTAACGTGGAAAACCCTCCCAATGCAAGAGAGTAAAAACACGGGCGCCAGCCAGCAAACACTCCTCACTATTATCAAGAGTCGGTGACAATGCCGATCTGCGGGCGCTTACAAGAGAATGAATGAATCGGTACTGGAAAGTGAAAACCCTAGAAGTTGAAAACCCTAGATCAAACCACGTAATGAATGAATGAATCGCTCCGCTCCGTCGAAGTTGGCCACCCCATATAGAATTTGGAACATATTCAACAAACTCCGCCTTGAAACAAATTCCTCTTGTAGCATAAATCAACACCTTCATCCCGAACATAATAAAGAAAAATACTTACGGCGCCACATAGCCTCTTGGGCTAATCAACTAAACCAACTAAGCTTGAGCATAGCTCAAACTTAGCAAATGTGAACAGAGCTTAGTCATCATATCGCCGGGATTATCATGAGTACTAATCTTACATACCTTTAGCTTACCATCATCGATCACATCACGGTCAAAATGATACTTGATATCAATGTGCTTAGTTCTCTCATGGAACATCTGATCTTTAGTAAGGTAAATGACACTTTCGACCGTCATGAAATAAATTAATGCAAGAATCAACTCCACACAAAGATACAAACCTTTCGGCCAAATTAATTCCTTGCACGCCTCGGCCGCGACCATGTATTACGCGTCGGTAGTAGACAATGCAACCCACAGGACTATAAAGTAGCCCTCCAACTCACAAAGACAACCGCCAACAAGTGAACACATAACCGGTGAGCGACCTTCGCCCGTCGGTCGGCGACATAATCGGAATCCACATAGCCAATAAGTCCCTTCTCGGTTCTCTCAAACCGCAAACAAGAATCTGATGTGCCTCTGAGGTACACGAAAATCCACCGAACTGCCCCTGCAATGTTCTTTACTAGGATTAGACATATATCTACTAACCAAACTCATATCATATGACAAATCTGGGCGGGAGCAATCCATGGCATACATTGTTGACGTTTCTTAACGTCGCAGAAGAATCCGCAAGCGTACAGAATTGTCGTTGTAGCTTTCACCCGGAAATATTCAGGGTATCGTATTTTCCACAGGGAACGGAGGTACTCTCTCTAACTAGTTCGCCCAAGGACACACAAGGCCAAAGATGGGGAGGATTATCGAGAAGGATTCTTACACCTTTAGGGTCTATGGTTAGCCAGTCTCCAGAGCTACTTGTTCACTTCGGGCACCGGCCCACGCCCATACCGGCAAAGGCGGTGTCCGGCAATTAGCACTACGTCACACCCGAACGAGGGGGATTACAAGGGACGGACAAGGCATCCACGACCGCCGCCTACCCCCACGACCGTGGGGTGCTTCGCAAAGATAGAGAACTGCTAGCCCAAACACCACGTCTACGCTAGTGATTATCACTCTAGTGTTTGCCAGGTTCCCCGGTCAAAGGGTTCCACCACTAGAGTTCCGCCCCGAAGGTATGACTATCTATCCCGCAAACAAGTAGATAAATCTTGGATAAACAAAAGATAATAAAGATTATCAGAACTGTGGAAGCTTACTTAGCCAAGATCCCGTGAAAGGAGCCAAGCCCGAATCCACCGAGGTACAAGTCCGGGGAGACACCGACAAAGTCCGGCACTTCCCGCTCCCGGCCCTCACATCTCTCCTCCGCCGATCTCTCTACTACTAGTGTGAGCCTAAGCCCATTGGAGTGAGGTAAAGAGTAGAGGGAAGAGCTCTACTAAGAAGAGGGAGAGCTCTTGCCTTGGAATGGTGTGTTGGATGAGAGGAGAGGAGCCTCCTACTTATAGGAGAGGTGGAGGGGCTGTTTTGTATATTTGCAGGCGTCCAGGTGCATCCTCCACCTCCATATGACAGTACCATAAGTGCTCCACCGACCTGGGCCGAGAACCAGAGAAGAACCGGCCATTAAGGCCTTGAATCGGAGCCAAACCACGTCCGTGCGTTGTACAGCATTTCTGGGTGAGAAAGGCGGCGCCACGGGCCGAACCGGCCGAACCGGCCTGAACCAGCGGGTCCAATCAGCGCTCGGCGCGCGCTGGCGCGCAAGAACGCTTTGTGGGCGCCAACCACCGGCGCCACGTGCCCACTGGCCGGCCGAAACCCGCGTCGTCGCGGCGTCCAGCGTCAGCGCTGACGCTGAGCGTCCCCCGAAGCCGCCACGCGTGGCGCCTTTCGGTGGAGGATTTGAATCCCGAGCGCTCGTCCGCGTGGTGAAATTTCTGGCGCCGATAAATACGCCCCCCTTGTGATGGCGGCGGAGTCTCGGCCGTGCGGTCGGGCGCTCCGCCGCGTTGCGGGGGCAGCCATGTGGCCGCTGCGCCGATTGGGCCCGGCTTCGCCAGGTCCCCCGCCGACAATAACCCGGCTGGGGCGGCTTGTCGGCGCCGCTTCTTCTTGCTTTGGCTTGCCGTGTCTACGTATGACAAGGTCATGCATGGTTTTGTTCACGTGGAGGATCATCATTCCATGTGTATTTTTGTTTGTACAATATCTTTTCCATCCGGAGTCCAAATATATCAAGTAATATATCCATTTTGATCATCGCGACGAGCTCTCCGTGATGGTGTACTCCGTTTTGCCATATAAGATACTTTTTTTCATGATGATAAATGGAGAATTCCTGCATTGCACTTGAAAATACCAAAACTTCGTGGAACTTGTTAGATTTAAACCCTATCACTAAGTTTGGTAGTCAAAGATGAATGTTTTATGCAGGCGTTGACGGTGTTTTTTATGTAGTTAACGACCGTCAACAAACTCCCCCACACTTAGTCCTTTGCTCGTCCTCGAGTAAAGGTTGAGGACTAAGATGGGTCATCTCCTTGATATGTAACCTGCATACAAGTTATTCCAAGCTTCACCTGCACTTGTGAACTTTTTATGTGTCTACCATGTTAATCTTGGGTAATTGAATTATGGAACAACATAGATTCAAATCCCCTTGCTTCAAATAAGTGCAGGAACTTGGGTTTTCATTTGATTTTGAAAATGTAAATATAGCTTTGCTCCTCAAATGATTCACTCGGATCACTTTCAGTTTTGTGTTTGGTTCCTCACCAAGGCATATCAAAGTTTTGCCTTCTTTCTTTCCTACTTCTAAAAAGCTTATATGAATCTTTGGGTAGGGAAAGATATGAAGGCATACTTACTTTGCATATATTGCCAGGTCAAAGCTCGGATCCAAGGAGAAGGATGGCATACCCCTAGATCAAGAAGTGCATGTGTGTGGATTTTATAAAGTGGAACCTATACTATACTCCTTGATATGAGTGTTCTCTCTTATGAAAACTTTATTCTTGAGAACATGGCTATTTTCTCTTTTTTCTTGCATGAGCCTTCATGTGCTCATCATTTTTTTTACTCTTGGACCTTCATGTGTCCAACTTTTTTTTCATTGGGACCTTCATGTGTCCCTAAATTTTTTTTTTTTCTCGATAGCCATGTCTCTTAAACCACAAGTATATATAGAGATCACTATCCGGTAGAACATGGAGTATTTATTTCTAAGATATATTTTTTTGTGTCTACTCCCAAGTGTAGGAGCGAGCTTTTTGTATGGTGGACGGAAGCATGTTTTAGCGTATTCCCCAAGTGTAGGAATAGCTGGTATATGTGGAGTGTACGTGATCTTGATCTTGGGGGCATGACAACTATCTCAACAAGGGTCAACAAGACTTGACACAAGCTCAATGCAAAGATAAGTAGCATATGTGTAAGAGTTTTTGCACTTTGATAAACTTCGATATGGCTCGTAGGAATTTGCATATCATTGAGGAGCATGCTATTTGAATTTTGAATTTTGAAAACAAATCCCAAGTTCATATAAAAGAGCAAGGTTCAAATCATCCACTATATCACATATTCCAATTACTTAGATAACATGGGGTCCCTATGATAGATAGTTCACAAGGCATAGGAATATTAGCGAGGAATAAAAGAGTATTCAAATTTTATCAAAGAATAGCATGGAGATGGTGCATCCAAAGAGTTTTGTCTTTTGATATGTTCAAGTTTAAAGTTCAAAACTTTTTGGGAGATGTGAGAGTGAGAGTTTTGCACAAACCACCGCTTGAAGAGGAAGGAGTTAATGGTAGTTGTTTGTTTCGTCCTTCTCCATCGTGATTTGCTCGATGATTGTGCATTGTGTTGGGGAGATCTCGGAAGTTTGTTCATTGTCTTTGGGAGATCTCCCCACACTTGGTCCTTGTACCTAGTTTTATTTAAAACAAGAAAACAAAACAAAAGAAAGAAAAAAACACATGGCTCTATCGGTATGAACGTCCGTAGAGCCTTTATTGTGAGAACTTTATTTTATTTTATTTTATTTTATTTTATTTTTATTTTACTTTATTGTTTATTTTTATTTGTTCGCCTCATCATGACTCAAGCAAGGCTCACAAAAAGAGGCAAAGAAAAACATAGCCTTGATTTATCTCCAACATAAGATACTTCCATAGATCATGACAACAATACTCTAAGCTCATTAACCAAGATCCAACGCCATGTCGAATTTTGATTAAAGGAGGTCTTTTTAACCTAAGAACCTTGCTCAATTTAAAAAAGACCTATGGATGTACTCAGTATACGAGCTCATCCAAACTAGAGCATAAATCAAGAACATGGGAAACATAAAGTTTAAGTTTTTATGGAGACAAAAAATGAGTGAAGAGTGTTGGTGAACATTTATTTCTCTTGCATACCGGATATACTTACCGGCATCTACGGATGAAGCATCGAAGTTGTTCTTTGCGGTGCATGATGGCTCTACCTGGTGCACCTCAAGGCTAGGCCACACATGTGTGTATGGGCCATGAGTCTTGATGGTTGCCGCAAAGGATGAGAGACAAACCCTTCTTGCTTGTGGAAGCAATGATGGGTGGAGTCGAGCGACACTTTGGTATATATCTTGACCATGCGAGGCCAACCTGCTCTTCTCTTATTATTATTTTTTTATTCTATATATTTTTTTTTTTCTTTTTTTCGACAACACTCTTTCTTTTCTTTTCCTCTTTTTTTTTTTTTTTTTTATATATTCTCTCTTTCTTTTTTTAGTTCTCTCTTTTTTTTTATTCTTTTCTTTCTTCTCCTTTTTTTTTTTTTAGCAAGGCGGGGTGACATCATCTTTTATTCACCATCATTTTTTTTTTTTTATGACGCTTGGTGTATGGAACTTGAGGTTTTCACCATCTTTCCCCCACACTTGGACTTTTGTGCGAAGTCAAGTGTGCAAAGTCCGGTCTCCTTTTTGAGTGTGTTCCACCATCCATGAGCATCAAAGTTTTTTTTTTTTTTTGATGTCGCCCTCATGTTTTCAAGCATCGTGTGCCTCTTTTGATCTTCTTAATCGATCTTCACCAAAATGGTTAACGACAAGAATACCCGAAGGTGCATACTAGCCCCGATAACATGCTCTTGCTTTTATTAATAAGAACAGAGGAAGACTTTTTTTTTTTTAATGACAAATCCGGGTTACCTCCCTAAGTGCTTTGTTTATGGTCGTAAGCTTGACCGTGGGAATTCATCTTGCGGCTATGAAAGGTGGTGAAGTTCCCGGCTTCTCCACTAAGAGGTTAGCGTTAAGCTTTAAGTCGCAAGGTTAGTGCCATCGTGCCACTACGAGATCGGCAAAACTTGTGATACACGAAGACATCCACAACCATCCTCTTAAAAAGTTTGTGAACGGGGATTAAGAGAAGGTTGGGGTCCTCATAGGGGCACGTGGTCGAAAGCGAGACAACTCTAGAGATCCAAAAGGTGAGCATGAAACGTTAGGAATCTCAAAAAGAAAACTTTTCATGCTCCTTAGCGGTTTCTATCTTGGTCTCTAGAGTTGGCGCTTCGTGCATGTCCATGGCACATGAGTTTTTATCCTCACAAGATGTGTCATGAAGGATGAATGTTGAATCTCGACCATTGTCAAGAACAACGTTTTGTTGGCCAGAGGGACATTTCTTGCGTTCGAGTGAGGGCGACGGGTGCTTCGTTTCACTAAGATGCGAAAGCAACTTAGGTGAATCGAATGGAGTTATGAACTTCGCCTCCTCGAACAGTTTTTGGTTGGGAAGATGCTTCGCCTTTGGGATCTCTAGGTGAGAGGCACAAGCATTCTTTCCCAACTTCTCATCATGGCTCTCCTCTATAGGTTTTTCATGAAAAAAAGCTTTTCGAGAGGGTAGCCTATGAGAAGATCAAAGTCGAGGATGGGATAGATATAAAAGTCTAAGTGAACCTCGGTTTCATGAATTTTTATTGGCACGGCCCTAGCAATCCCACAACATGTAAAGATGAGTCCGAATTGACCCCCGAAGAGTCTATCGGTCGAGGCTAGCGGCATTTTACCCAAAAAGGGTTTCCGCAAGATATTGTGACATGATATTTGCCTCTATTGTGGGGGTTGTGTAGGGCATCTAAGGAATTGCCTCGTAATGAACAAGATATGGTCGTGGAAGGTGAAAGAATCTGAATTGCTTCAGAAGAACGTTTCACCTCCATTAACCATTCTTTTGAAGGTTTCGTGTTAGAGGAAGTTTCCTTAGAAGGAAATGTGTTCCATTTGCTCCATTCGTGCCATAGAAGGTTCAAGGTTCTCCCATGATCCTCGAATTTGATCGAGAACTCCGAAGGATGAAGCATCCCTTCCTTCGGTGTTCGTGGTTCGTGAGGGCTCAACGGTCGGTTCGAATGATGGTGCGGGGAATGGTTCGACCGATGAGGGCTCCTCAAAGCTTGGTATGCCATTGTTATGGTGGGGAGTAGGTTCTACAACGGGAGAAGCATGCTTCTCTAGGATGCTATCAAGGATTCTCCTCTGTTCCGTTGTAGGTTTACGTGAAAACGACCCTCCGGCGGTCATGTCAAGGCATAGGGCAGCGTCTATGTCAAGACCCGAACAAAAGATATGCAAAAGCACACTATCGGGTAATGACAAGTCTGAGCTAGCATGTATCAACATTGTAAACCTAGCCCAGGCTGCACCTATGGACTCCTTCTCATCCTGCTTTCGAAATCGAGGATTGCCCTTGGTAGGGTGTTGATGGGGAAAAATGCTAGACAGAAATTGTCTTTGAATTCTTCCCAATCCCCATTCGCACTTCCTAAGACATTAGTGTACCATTGTTTTGCTCTCCACGAGAGGGAGAACGGAAACAACTTCCACATGATAGTTTCTTGTGTCATGCCGTGAATGCTTAGGCATGCACATATCTCCTCGAAATCTTGGAGGTGGCTACATGGGTTTTGATGTAGTAGCCGGATAAAGGGTCCGCCCGAACAATGGTTTTTAAATATGGGGGGGGAGTTCATAGCGGATGAAAGTTTTGGTTTTGAAAAAGAATGTGGCTCTGTGAACTCCTCCGTTGAAAGCGAATGGATTTTCGAAATGATTGGTTGGCTTCATTTTGAAAAGAGAAAATAAATAACTATTTTGAATTTTTTAAATAGATAGATACGAGGACAAACTAGGTTCAAAGATAATAGCAACCATTCCCCTCGGCAACGGCGCCGAGAAAAGCTTGTTGACGTTTCTTAACGTCGCAGAAGAATCCATAAGCGTCTGAAATTGTCGTTGTAGCTTTCACCGGAAATATTCGGGGTATCGTATTTTCCACGGGGAATGGAGGTACTCTCTCCTAACTAGTTTGCCCAAGGACACACAAGGCCAAAGATGGGGAGGATTATCGAGAAGGATTCCTACACCTTTAGGGTCTATGGTTAGCCGATCTCGGATCTACTTGTTCACTTCGACACCGGCCACGCCCATACCGGGCGGTGTCCGGCAATTAGCACTACGTCACACCCGAACGAGGTGCAATTAGCACCACGTCACACCCGGCAATTAGCACTACGTCACATATGCCCGCTCTCCACCCCTTTGTTATTTTTTTACTTGTAATAACAAGCTACTCCACTCCACATTCTGTTTGCTTTCAGAGTAAAATACAAGCAGAGGAGCCAGTCATCTCGTGCCATATGCATGGGTTAACACATAAGCTCTTTGAAATTATGTGACCTCAAATGACTTGGAGTAATGAAATGTCACCCACTTTTTTTGTTCTCTTCTTTCTTGCCCAAGTTTTTAAAAGAAAATTTTCGTCTTTATAAACTAATAAGATGTTGGCATTGCAGGGTGTTTCTTCTTATTGGTATATTTCATATTTCTGACACAGATAGACACCAAAGGTGACATTTATGTTCCTGCACTGAGCAGGTCTGTGCTCAAAGTTGTAGAAGCTATTTCAAAAAAAAAAAAAAAAAAAAAAAAAAGGTTGTAGACCCTGGTATTAAATTCTCATTTAATAGTAGTGCTGAGTTTAGTTTTACATCTGGGAGACACCATTCCATTGCTGATTTATTCATGTATTTCTGTGTTTCTGCGACGTTGTCAAACAATATTTTGTAACGCTTACGTGTACAGTACCTGTTATTTCTTTTTGTTCCAGGTTCCAGCTTCAGATGGGTCTATCTACATTTTCTAAAGCAAACATAATATGCACTGTACCGTTATTGTAATGCTATATGGAATTACTTTTCAATTATACTTAGTGATCAAAATATTTACTTGTGTCAGACTGCTTGGTAATGGCTTCATTCTAATTTCATGAAGAATTTTCAAGTTCTCAGGGCACCCCGTAGGCTGATATAACTGCTTGAATATCTTCTATCCTTCTCCTATTTCTACTTAACATAATATGTTGGAAAGGAGTCATTTGCAGCTATAGAATCCAACCTCCGTCCAGAGTCCTGCTTGAGTTGCCTTTTTTTTCGTTGAAATGCATGGGTACTTTTTTTTGCCAGGTTGAAACAAGACCCAATTTAAATGTTGTTATGGCTAAATTGATCCACTCAATTTTTATTTTAACAATGAGACCACACCATCAATTTTAAATTAACTGATGATGTATCGTGTTTGAAGCTTTCAATGTTTATTTTAAAATTAAGGATTAGAAAGGTTCCACTTCTCTTCCCGGCAACATTCTGAAGTTTATTGTTTTCGGAGTGAACAGATGGGCAATTAGAAGTATATATAAGTGGAACCGAGAGCTTTAAAGACGGGATAACCCTCTCTATTGGAAAAGAAAGAAATGTAAATTAACTAAGAATATTGAAGTTTAGCATCTGTACCTTGGGTTGGCTCTGCTTAATAAGTTCAATAGCCTCGAACTCATCTAGCAAGTCCTCAATGTCGTAGGCTGCAGCCTTGAAATCCTTCATCCAAACCCGCATGATCTCTCGTCTATCTCCTTCATCCTGGCCCTCCCTCCGGTCAGCATGGCGCATCAAAGCTTGCAGCTTCACCATGGTCCTCTTCAAACCATCCACGTCGTCCTTGTAGCTCCACAACAGGGTAGCCTCGTCCCAGACAAGCTCGGCAAGCTTGCCGGCGATCAGCCCGCCAACGGCACTTGCCATCTCGTCGCTGGCGCCGACCAGAACAACTCGCAAGGGATGTTGGGTCCTGCAGTGTTTGTGGGACCTTCTTGGGTGCGGAAGACTGGTGCTCCCGGTGTTAATCCAACGCCCTGCATATAAGGTTGTCATTGGCACCTACTGAGCAGCTTAGCATCGATACCTTGAGTGTACTCTGCACACGTTCCTTTATTCATCAGCACATTGGCAGCACGCAAAGCTACATGTATGAATAGATCCTTGCCTCTTTATGCAAAGAACAAACTTCATATGCTTTGACGAAAAGAAGGGGATGCTGTTTCCAGATTGCGTGTGCTGAGAGCTGAGTCCAGGATTGATCTTTATTCCCAACATAGCCTGGACGCTATCCAACCAAATTGCAAACCACACAGGCTGAAGGGGTTTTCGGAAGGTTAAACCAGACCCAATCAGATGTTAGCACAGTCTATCTCAGTCGGCAACAGAAATCTAAAGCTCCTATTGCTAACAGGCAGCTTCATGTTAGGAAGACCAGGGCCAGGGGTTCCGACATCTATGCCAAATTAATCATGTTTTTGCCAAGTTTGAAAATTTCGTTGTAAATGTCACAGTAGCTTAATCTGAAAAAGATTCAGTTTCAAATTCATGTCAGGTATAGCAAAGGTTTGAACCTCAAATGCAAGGCTACAGACATTTTTCATCAATGTCCTGGCTACAAGCCAAATAGTTGCAACAAAGAACTTCACTATTTTGAGCAGTCTCTGCCTACTTTAATTGCAGAACGTAGTCTGTCAGCCAAGAGTCGCAGAGGCATTTCAGATTTTGGGCTAAGGAGACAATGAAGGCAAGAGCGAGACTCACCTTCTTGTCGTTGCTAGTCACTTGCTGCCACTGATTACACAGAGAAAATAAAGGGTTGTCTCTCTCTATTTTCTTCGTCGCCGGTCTCCCCACCACGGTCGAGCTCGTGGCCACGCTGCCCCACTGCGCTTGTCCCCGGCATGCCCTTCCACGCCTCCGGACTGGACCCTCCCTGGCGGCCACCTCCACCATCGCCCCCGGGCCTCCGTCTTGCACGGCCGCGCGGGGGCTCAGACGCCTCCCGCCATGGCTGGGACAGGCCCGAGCGCTGCCAACCACGGCGCCCTGGATAGCTTTAGGTCCGGCCAGCGCCGCCGGCCACCGCGCCCTGGCCGGGCCACGAAAGGAAGGAGACGAGAAGAAGCCTGATGGGCTATTGCTGGGCCATGATGGGCTGGATGTTGGGCGTATAGGGCCAGCAGCAGATCTGCTGTGGAGCTGTCCAAAATATTACTCGTAGGCTCTGGGTGAATCTGGTGCTTCAAATCTTGTTTTTCAGACAGAGTTAGAGCTATCTCAAACAGGCTTTAAGATCATGGTTATGTCAATGCCAATTTTACCATTTTTTTTGAGACCACGCCCACCTAGGTTGGCACGTTTTTTATTAAGCGAGATAGAGTTGACAACACAATTACAATGTACCTCCCGGTAATACCGATTACCGAGAGAGGTTGAGGGACAAGAACCAGCGGTTACCGAAGCCCAACTAACAACAACTCTGCGACGTGATTGTGATTACAAATAAACAATTACAACTAAAAAGACGGACGCTCTAGAACCTACACTTCGTTCCGTGCCTTCCAAGTTCAGATCCAAGGCTGTTACGTCGAAACGTCCCTAAGATTGCCCAGTTTCAAATTATCAAAGAAAGAGTAATTAACTTGATCTGAGTGTTGAATGAATTCAAAATTTTCATTATAGTATATTCCCTTTTACGGAGTGTTGAATTTCAACTCAAGTTGTATTGATAACCTATTTAAAAATCAAACTCTACTACAGGACACCTCCCGTGCCATTTTTACTATGAAACACTGCTGGCTCGTATTTGGACTTTTGGAACCGTTAGTAGAGATAAGTCCTCCAAGCGTTTATCCATCGAAATTATATTATCTCTGCCGCACTAGAAAACAACACTCACAAATGCCTACAAGATTATGAGAAATTTTCAACCTTCCCTAGCTCAGGAGTAAATAAATGGTGCAATGTATACTTTACTAAATTAAAAGAGAGGGACCGTACCAAAATTAATGGACAACATAATTACCAAAATAGGTGGGACTAGATTTGTTTAAGGTAAAATTGTCATTTTATTATCTTCCATGAGGGGTAAATGTTCCTGCTAACGCCCGTTGCCGGTCGCACTATAGGCCGGTGAACCTCGGGGTTATAGCGTCATCGTTGATTCATCAACAGCCAGTTCAATCACCGTGACACGTACCTCCGGACGATGCAGGAGGGACTCAAAAATCAGTGCGTGCATTAAAGAAGCTGAAACTAATCAGAGCTGAGAGCTCTATCAAAAAAAAAAAAAAAAAAAAAAAAAGAAGCTCATGGCACTGCTTGTCAGCTGCACAACCAACCAGCATCAGGGAGACACGGAGGACCAAGAGAGCAGAGCATCCAGCAAGGAGGAGGACTAGGACAACGATGAAGAGACTCGCTTGACATGCTATGATACTGAAACTGCAGAATGAAGTTGATTCCCAGTATCCAGATTTCTCAAAACATCAAGACTCATGCTTGTAATTAAGCTCGTTCATCTTAATTCTGGTGAATCCCTAATATAATGTCCCATATATCTCATCGTTAGCAATCAGTAAGAACAGAAGCAATTTGAATAGGCAATCTGCATCATCGCGACATTTCATCCCGAGCCGACGACATCCAATTTTCTGATAAAAGTCTAATCTATATTGTGCAGAGCTGAACAATCAAATTTAATAGGACAATTCTTTGTCGGCAAATAAATTTCAACCATTTTGAAGAGTT
This sequence comes from Hyparrhenia diplandra, assembly GCA_015847255.1. Taxonomy (NCBI): domain Eukaryota; kingdom Viridiplantae; phylum Streptophyta; class Magnoliopsida; order Poales; family Poaceae; genus Hyparrhenia; species Hyparrhenia diplandra. Next base: position 462,485 of record JADLZK010010448.1, on the reverse strand, counting down.
GCCTCGAGATATGTTCCCCCCCCCAACAACTGGGTGCACATTAGTGTTTTTTTTTTTTTTTTTTTTTTTGAAAAGAAGTGCGAACTGGAATTCAGAGATGACTGTCGACTGATGAGCTTGAACATGTCCATACACCCCGCCTTTTGGCCCCTCCAGTCCAAGGACATCATGTCCTCCGATCCATCTCCTATACGTTGCTTCCTTGTTTGCTCACCATGGTCGCCTTTGCCTAGGTAACCTGATTTACAAAAAGACAGTCCATGATGATCAAGAGTTGTAATGCAATGCTCTAGTGAGCTAAGTTTTTTTTTTTTTTGGGTGGAAATGGAGCTCGTAGCACCCATATCCAGGTGATTAGACTCCGATCATTCACACACTATCTTCAAGGTAAATAATCTGTGTGTAGGACTACCCATTTTTTTTCTCTTTGTACTTTATAGGCTTATTTGTATCAAACACCGTTTGTGTTAACATTGTTACATTGATATTGAGTTTGCTTTTGCTGCCTTTCTTTTCAATGTAACCTATTAAATTAATCTTGATGTGGAGACATCAAATGGTTCAGAGTTAAATACGCACCATGACTAATAAGAGATACAGGTACTAGATGATCTTGTTTGTGATAACTGTTAGAATGTAATTGTGACAGCCCATATTGGGCGTACGGCCCATTGGCCTTGTATATTGTAACCCTAGCCTATTAGGCTATATAATGAAGGTCACCCCCCTAATTGAGGGTGTGCGGTGTTTCTACATGGTATCGCCCTAATCTCCGATTTCTTTCCACCTTCGCTCGCGGACGCCGCCGCCGCCCCGACGCCCGCGCCTCTCCCACCCGCCCGCCCGTCCTTTGCCTCGAGGGCGCCACGCCGCCACCTGGACCCGCCGCCGCGCCAAGATCCCGGCCAAGGCCGCCACCACCAGGCCGCGCGGGCTCCTTCCTCGCGCCGCCGCCCGCGACCCGCGCCGCCTTCAGCCACGCCGCCCGTCGCGAGGCCGACCCCGAGCCGCCGCGCATCGACGCCGCACCGCCCCCGAGCCGTCGAGCTGCGCCCCCTAGCGCCGCCCGAGAAGCCGCGCCGCCCCTCTACCCGATCGGGCCGCGCCATGGCGTCCTCCACGACCTCCTGCGCTACGGCCCGGGCGTCCTGGGCTCCGGAACCTCCGGCGCCCAAGGTGATGGCGTCGCCCCCGGCTTCTTCCCCGCCTACGCCGCCGTCAACGCTGTCAAAGACGTCGACAACCTCAGTCTGCGCGCATCCGAACTACTCCAAGTGGAAGGCCTTCTTCACCGCTCTCTGCGGCAAGTATGGCCGACGGCCACATCAACGGCGAGGCAGCGGCGCCCGAGGACCCCCTTAGGACTCAGCCCGACGACCGCGCTTCGCGGCCGATCTCTAACTCGCCCGGACGCCGTCTCGACCTCGCCATGGAGGACGATCGACGCACGCCTGGGTCGCCATCGGTGGCCTGCCCAGCGAACAAGGAGTCTCGCGCCGTCAAAGCCCTCGGTGCCAGAGTTCCACAACCCGCCCCAAGGCGACCTCCGCCGACGCCACGCCAGCTACCGAAGCGCACCGCTATCGCTCGGAGAGGCTCCGGACACACCGCCTCGCCCGCCGCTAGCCGGTGTGCCAATCTTCGCGCGCTGCTCAACCCCTCGCTTCGCCACCACCGCCGACATCATCGCCAACACTATGCCGCGTTCGGAAGTTCACGCCCGCCACCAACATGCTCCATACAAGGAACTCCGCGACGGGCGCCGAGCATAAGGGAGGCTACCACGCATCGGCCCTTGTCGCCTCCACGCCCCTCCCCGCACGTCGCCGTTTTGCCGCTCCACCCCCCTTACCTCCAACAATGGGGGCGGTGGCAAGGGGGAAGGGCAAGGGCAAAAGGGTCAATCGCGGGGCAGCGGCAACGCTGCAAAGAAAGAAGCGGCTCCTGTGGCGGTCGGGCGCAACCAGCAGCCAGCGGTGGGCGTCGCCGCTCCCCCGTCGGCCGGCCCCTTGGGTTTGCTACAACCCTTGGGGGACAAGGCTCTCCTGGCTGGTCGTGGCCGCCTCGGCCAGGCAGGCAATGGACGCCACCTCCACCTCCTCCACAGCGAGCACACACCGCCTTTGCGCCAGCCGCTCCCGCCCAAGGGTGCTCCTCCGGGAGGCTGGAATCCGGCGGGCTGATTGCCGTTTCAACCGATGGCGGTTCGGGACCACTCTCCTTGGGTTGTGGACAGCGGGAGCGACATCCCACATGTCATCCAATGACGTATACTTCTCTCCGCCTCCCGCCACCACCATCCTCCATTATGGTCGGTAACGGGCAATCCATTCCTATTTCCGTCGGGCACCTCTCTTTACACATAGCTGATCGCCTTTTTATCTTGATAATGTTCTTGTCGCTCCTCAGCTTACTCGTAACTTTACTATCTGTTCGACAGCTTACTCGCGACAATAATCGTTTCTATTGAGTTTGACGCCTCGGTTTTTCTCATATGGATCTCCCGGACCAAGACGGTCCTCCTTCGATTGCAATAGCAACGGGGACCTCTACACCATTCCACATCGCATGCCTCCCTCGCTGCCATGTCGCTGTCGCCTCCCGGAGCTTTGGCATTCCCCTCTCGGTCATCCAAAGACCAAAGAGCCGCCCGTACTCTAAATAAACTTTCAGCTATCCAAAGTAATAAAAGCAGCTCGCCGCATTTGTCATGCTCGCTCGCCTAGGCAAACACGCTAGGCTGCCATTTGCTAGTTCGGTTTCTAGTACTTCAGCACCATTTGAACTCATTCATTGTGATGTCCGGACCTCTCCAGCTTTGAGTCTTTTCTCGTTATAAATATTATCTTGTACTAGTTGATGATTTTACACATTATTGTTGGACGTTTCCTTTGCGCCATAAATCTGAAGTTCATGAGCATATTGTCCAGTTTCTTGCTTACGCTCACACACAATTCAGCTATCCCGTGCGCCGTTTTTTCGGCGGATAATGGCACGGAGTTCCTCAACAATGCCATCGGCTACCTTATTGGGCCGACCGCGGCATTCTCCTTCGCACCTCGTGCCCCTACACATCCGCCCAGAACGGCAAAGCTGAGCGGATGCTTCGCACCCTGAACAATGCTGTTCGGACGCTTCTGATTCATGCCGCCATGCCTCCCTCTTATCGGGCGAAGCTCTTTTCGACGCTGTGTTTCTTATCAACCGCGGCCTTCATCGCCCATCCATAACGGTATTCCTATCATCTTCTTCATCGCAAGATGCCGATTACTCACTCCTTCGAGTTTTTTGGTTGCCCGTGCTATCCGAACCTTAGTGCCACGACCCCCCAAATTGTCTCCCTCGCCGCCAGCGTGTGTCTTCCTCGGTTACCCTCCTTCCCGAAGGGCTACCGCTGTCTTGATCTTTCCACTCGCAAGATCATCGCCTCTCGCCACGTTGTTTTTGATGAGACTCACTTTCCGCTTGCGGCTTCAAGCCCCAACCGGATTCGCTTTGATTTTTTGTTACTGGACATACTCCCCGCGCCGCCCGTCTACCTCGTGCCGCCGCACACGCGGCCCTCGGGTCGCTGCCGGTCTCTTCCACCTTGGTCGACGCCGGCGACCCTTCGCCGGGCCGGACCCGCCATCCCCCGTGGCATGGTGCGCCTACCGGGCTGCCCCAGCGCCCGGCCGGGCCGCACCCCGAGCCCGCTGCACCCGTACCACCGGTGCCGCATCCCCGGCTCCCCGCCGGGCCTCGACGCTCGGTCTTCACTTCAGCAAAGTCCATCTCCGCCCCGGGCTCCAGCGCCCCTTGCTCGGAGGTTCCTCCGCCCCGAAGACCGCCGGGCCGAGGTGCTCGCGCTCCAAAGACCTCCGGGCGCCTCCCCGCTGAGACTCGTTCCCAAACGGGCTTGCCACCGCCTATACGTGATGCGGCCACCGCGACCAGCCCGGGCGTCACCGCTGCCCTGGTAACAACACCCGCGCCGCGGCTTGCCGATGAATTGGCGCCGCGGGCGATGGCTGGAAGAGCAAGGTCGCCGCCGATCAATGGCACCGCGCCCGTTCTCGACCGCCTCGCCAACGCCATCACCCCGCAAGTGGGTCTTCAAGCACAAAGTATCACGCCGACGGCTCCCCGCTCGCCATAAGGCCGTGGGTCGCTCGCGGGCTTCGCAACGAACGCGGCAAGACGACGGCCGACGACATTCAGCCCGGGTTGTCAAACCGCCACCATCCGGCTGTTCTCAAGATCGCCGCCGCTCCCCGGGCCGATCCATCACCGGATGTGAAGAACGCCTTCTTTCACGGCCATCCAACGACGGCCCATCGCCGCAGTCGCCCCGCTTCGCGACCAGTCCGCTCCCGACCACGCCCCTCTCCCCGCAGGGGTCCTTGAAGGGCTCAAGCAGCGCCCTGGCGTGGCACCCGCCGCTCCCGGCTTCGTTCAGCGTGCCGCTTCACCGCGTCGACCTCCGACACATCCCTCTTGTTTACGCAGAGGCGCCCGACACGCCTACTTGCTGCTCCACGCCGACGACATCATTCCGACAACCTCGTCGACCGGCTCCTCCGGGCCGCATCACCAGCTTCACGACTCGAAGTTCGCCATGACCGCATCTCGGGATCTTCACCACTTCCTCGATCTCTCGTCACGCGCTCCTCCGACGGCCTTTTCTATCCTGCGTCGACGCGCTGCCGGATCTCGCTAGCGCCGGCATGGCTGAGTGTCACTCTACCGCGACTCGTCGACACTCATGCCAAGTCAAGCCGCTCACGGGCGGCGCCCGGTGGCCGATGCCACTCGATACCGCAGCCTCGCCGAGCTCTACAGCACCTCACGCCGACTCGTCCGGACCTCGCCTATGCGAAAGCAGGTGGTGCCTTTTCATGCACGACCCGCCGAGCCTCATCTTGCCATGCTCAAGCGGCGTCTGCGTATGTCAAGCGGGCACTCTCTCCACCGGACTTCACATCGGCCACCGAGCAACATCACCAGCTTGACCGCCTACCCGATGCTGATTGGGCGGGCTGTCCAGACTCTCGGCGCTCCACTTCCGCTACTTGTGTCTTCCTCGCGACAACTTGGTCTCTTGGTCCTCCAAACGCCCGGACTACGGTCTCTCGCTCGAGTGCGGAGGCTGAGTATCGCGTCATTGCGCCTGCCGTGGTCGAGACTTGTTGGCTTCGCCGGTTTGCTCCAGGAGCTTCACGCACCCATCACTTCGGGCGACGATCGCCTCATCTGCGACAACGCCGTCTCTTTGTCTATATGACCGCCAACCCAGTTCATCATCGTCGCCGCACGGCACATTGAGATAGACATTCACTTTGTCCGTGAGAAGGTTGCTTTGGGACAGGTTCGGGTGCTTCATGTTCCATCGCCTCATCGGGCCATTCGGGACATTATGACCAAAGGGTTACCAATACAGTTGTTCACTGACTTTAGGTCCAGTCTTTGTGTTTGTGACACTCCCGCTTAGACTGAGGGAGGGTGTTAGAATGTAATTGTGACAGCCCATATTGGGCGTACGGCCCATTGGCCTTGTATATTGTAACCCTAGCCTATTAGGCTATATAATGAAGGTCACCCCCTAATTGAGGGTGTGCGGTGTTTCTACAATAACTATCTGCATTATAATAATTCACCTTTTTTTTTCTCACACCAGCAGTCCGCATTAGAAATGCGATAAAAAACATCACCCTAAGGTAGCTTGATCATATAATGAATCTCATTCATAGTGCAGTACATAACTGCATCCTTGTAATGGCACAGAGAAGACACTGAACAGGGCGGTGCAAATTTGACTTACAGTGAAACAAAATGTGTAGCAGCTGCTGGAATCAACCAACCGATGCAGCAGTCTTGTTTGCACCTCTCTGCTTCTTGTCCTGGCCAGTGACTAATCCATAAATACTTGTTTCTATTCTCAATCATGTCAGGCTATGAGCATGTAAGCCCGATAACTGTATTGATGATTGTTACTTGCAATCATTATTCAGATGAAATATTTCATTGCCTCCTAAATTTAGCCATGTGGAGCTTATATCGTCACACACCAAGTTTCTTCAACTCATTTTGATACAACCTACACGCAATAATATAACTTTTTAATGACAACACTAAGTGCAAAATCTTGGAACAAGTTGACAACAACTCAGCACTATAAGCCATGTAGACTGCGAGCGTCCCAAGAATACCACAGGCAGTGGAACAAGCGTGAACTTGATATATAAGAACATCCAACTAATAACAGTGCAAAATTGTTTCTGAAGAACTTGATTCACCTCCATATTCTATACCACCGTGCTTTGGTGCTTCGGTTGGCCTCCTCTGTTCCTTTGCTCGTCCACAGCCTAGCTAGTAGGGCGTCAATGGGTTCATCAGTTCAGGTTCATCCATCTGGTCTTGCTCTCTGTCTCGTGCCCTACCTCTGTTTGTGAAGCAATACTTATTTTCACAAGATCATCAAAATGAAGCACTACATAGTCACATGTACAAAGCAGAGATTTTACTAGGCTTTTGGGAGGTTTCTTACCTCTTATAATTCGACAGGTTGTCCTTGCACGAATCTTATGCCATCCAACACAACTAATGGGATTTGAGAAATCTTGTGGGCATCCTCCCCCTTGCACCTCTCAATCAGTCTTGGACACTCTTCACCAATATCCAGTCTCTTCAAGGCGGTAAGGTTACGTATGCTTTGAGGCAGAGATGTTAGGAAGGACAAGGACCAGATGAATAATTCTTCAAGGGTAATGAGCTGCCCCAGCCATTCCGGCAGCATCTCTAGGCCAGATAACTGCAAATTTAGTCTTCTGAGAGAGGGGAAGCATGGAGTGGCCTCCGGCAAAGACGACAATGAGCATGTGAAGTCGCTGAGAGTCAATTCCTCGAGGGTGGAAAGGTGCTGAAGCCGACCCCACTTGTTAGCAGTAAAACTCGAGGTTGTGATTAAGGCTTGAAAAGGAAGAGTGGAAGATGAAAGCCTCCCAAACCCATGCACAGGTGGTAGCACCTCATCGCTGTTGTCCAAGTCCCAATATATACTTTTTGGGGATATGGCAGGAACTTCAACTTTGGGCAGTTGGATACATGCAACCGGTGCAGATTAGGGATTAAAAACTCATCCTCTTCTTCACCTGACCGGGTTGTCCACCATTCCTCCAAGTTCTCCAATGAATTTAATTGAATAACTCTCAACCTTTTGCATGTTCCTTCTTCTCCAAAGAATTCCTTTCCGATTTTCATGATGTTGGGAATTTTCTCAACATGCAACAGCCTGAGATTCGGCAGCAACCCAAGTGCAGGAAGAGAATCACATGGTAAATCTATGAGTATGATGGTGGTGAGATACGGAAGATACGAGGAGACCTCAAGCATCCAGTTAGGGAAGTTTGTGCTCCTATACCCTTGTAGTGAAAAGTTTTCAAGAGTTCTAGGAGGTACAAGGTTCTCCAACACCTCTACGTCTTTCTTGTTCTGTGTCCTATCTGCATGATTCCAGGAAAGGATTAGCCCCTGGAGGTCGGGATTATCTCTCAGTTTAGCTCTCTCTGCATCTTCTGGATGCTTGACTTTCTCTAGTTCATTAATTTGTAGGTTGTGACAAGCCAGTTTCCCAATGCTCACTATACTGCTTTTTACCGTCCATAACCCACGTCATGCACATTATGTACAGTTTTAACTCTGTCATGCAACTGCAGCCGAATCAAAATAGAAGGAACGATCGAGAAATCTATCCCTAAGTTGTTTCCTGTGTAGGCTTCAAACATAGTGAGACTAGTCATGTTGCCAATACCAAATGGAAAATGACGGAGACTCAGCATAGACTTCATGTACAGTACTTGAAGCTTCAAGCTACAAAACGAGGATGGGAAATTTTCAAGCCTCACACAATATGATAAATTGAGATGCTTCAACTTTGACAGACCACCAAATGACTTAGGCAAAAATTGCAGCTTAGAACAACTTGTTACGTCCAGAGACTGAAGCTCGTAAAGGTTACCGAAGCATTCAGGGAGCTCTTTCAGATCATGACAGTCTGAAAGATCTAGGTCTTTCAAATGCTTAAGCCGCAGAAGGACTCGTAACAAATGAACCTTGTAGCAATCGTAAAGGTTTAAGAACTTGAGTTTTTCAAGATTTCCAAAATTGTGTGGCAGGATTTGTAGTTGGTGGCAACCTAATAGGTTTAGATGCTCTAAGGACTTGAGGTTAATACTGTCGGGCAGTTTAGCTAGTTTGGAACAGCTGGACAAGTCTAGGAACAAGAGTTTTGGAAGGCTACCAAACTTATAAGGGAGCTTTTGGAGCACACTACAACCTGACATGTCTAGGGCGCTGTAAGCTTTCAAGCTTGTGAATTGACTCAGGTAGCTCATAAAGTTTCGAGCATGCTGATAGGTTGAGGAACCAGAGTGCAGAGAGCTCCCCAAATGGCACGGGTAACTTATTGAGGCTGCTATTGCCAGATAGGTCCAAATAACAAAGGTTTTGGAGTCTACCAATATTGTCAGGCAAGGTATCAAGTGCGCAGTTGGACAGAATTAGTGTCTGCATATTCTGAAGTTTATGCAAGGATTTTGGAAGTGATGTGATTGGTAAGCCTGATGCATTGAGGTACCTTAGCGTAATCAGACCATGAATGGAGGATGGCAGTGATATGTTGCTCGGGGCAGATTTCCCTTGGATGGAGCATCCACTTATGTCCAAAACACGCAAATATTTGGATTTAGAGAATGACTTTTCTTGAAGCTTCAATCCATTGCACTCTGTAAAGTGGAGAGATCTAATCTTGTTTGGAAATTTGAGACCATTGGACTGGTTCTGATAATTGATCAACTGCATATGTCGGCAATATTGCTTCCCAAGTCTACTCCTTGTCATTTGTTCTGAATCATTTAGAGCAATTAACTCTTGATCAAGTATTATGGTTGCAAGATCGTACACCAAATCGTGCATGGTAACCATGATGGGAGCTTCAGCATTCTCTGGAGCACCCTGCAAATAAATGAGTAGTTAGTACTGAAATCAAATCAATAGTTGATGTATCATTTCTAATGAAATCAAATCCGCTTGCAGAACTACTGTCTCCGTTCTATGCCAAGCAAGGTCACTAGGGAAATGATTCACATCTTCCAAGGTGAAATTTCAATGATGTGAGGGCCAATGGTTTCAATCGTTTGGGTACACAAGTTTGTTCTAATTGCACCCTTTAGCGAGCTGAGATTTTTTTATATTCTTAATATATATAAAAAAACTCAATGTATACATACATGATGTGTCACCCTGCAAAAGCGATAAGCATATTGATTTTCCTACAAAACATGTAGCTTGAGCTAATGTTCCATCTAAACATATTTAGACAAGCATAGAAGTACTATGGAAAGGGGAAAAGGCCGTGATTGAGGGTGAAAATAAAATACAAAAGTTGGTAAGTAAAAGGTATCTATCCGCCCGGTCAGCAAGAAGATGCCTTCCGTCCCTGCACCGTGCAGTGCGACAGTGCATGCTCATCGCCAGCACCAACACCGAATGGGGCTGGGGCGGGTAACAAAGAACGGCAGAGGGTCGGGAGGGGAGGATGAGGCGGAGAAGGGGACGAACGCGCCGGCGGCCCGATTCCGTTTTTTTTTTTTTTTTTTGAGATTACACAGTACAATGCAGATGCTCAGATACATGCATTATTGAAAAGCCAATATGACTAAATTTGAAATGGAGGGAGTACTAAAACATTGCAGGAGTATAAGTTGATAAAAAATAACCTAAAGTATTCCAATATGTGCTAATAAAGTCAAAATGTATACCAAATAATGGATTTTATCATGTTATGCGTGGTGATAACTTTGTGGGACAAAGACCATATTACCAAGACTCAATTCAAAACTAAGTGTCTATACATAGAAATGTTGGCAATCTAGTAATTTAAAAACATGTGGTAGTATTGTACTATGTTGTATCAAAACCAACAAATGGGATAGAGATTATTCTACTAACCTGAGAAGTCTTTGAAATTTGAAGAAACGACATCCCCAATAAATACTTGACGCAAAGATAGCCATTCCTTGATTGAATAAACCCAAGAGCTGTCCATTGCTGGATAAGATGGTCACTAGCAATGGCAAAGCCCTTGGGAAAAACTGCACAATATATGAAGCACAACTTGAATTTGAATGGCATGTAGTAATAGCTCAACATGAGGCGCTCCAAAGGGTCTTGCAGTTGAATGTCTTCGTTCATACCCAAAATAATCTTCTTGTCCCTTATGTCTTCCCATGCCTCTGTAGACTTATGTTGGGATAGCAAACATCCAAGAGACCGCGCTAGTAGTGGTAGACCTGCATACTTTTTGGTGATTTGTATCCCAATAGTTTCTAATCCACCTAGGTCTTCATCTTGACCCAATGATGTTTGTTGCATCACATTCCAACAATCGTCATCTGATAATATGCTCAAATTTATTTGGTCACTCTTTTGCACAAGGCTTAATTATTTCTTGACCGGCTAGAGCGTGATCCATGTATCCACTACACGTTGTATCCGTGTAGTTAATACGATCTTGCTTCCCTTCCCACCATATTGTAGCATTTGCTTCAACTTTTCCAAATTATTGACACCTTCCTCCCACATATCATCCAATACGATCAAATATTTTTGGTAGGGAGCATGGTTTTCAACATGTCTTTAATGGAATGCAAATCATTGTCTTTTGGTTGAATGTACCTTTCACTTAGATCATTATTAGTACTTGTACTAATTGCTGATAAGATTATTGCCCCAATTCTTTTGCAGATCAAACTTCTTAGACACATAAACCCATACCCGTACGTCAAAGGTTTTGGTTCTACTATCTGAAAAAAATTGATTGGGCCAATGTTGTCTTCCCCATGCCACCAAGTCCAACAATAGGAATGATTGAGATAACCTCCTCCGCTTCACTTTGTAGTAACTTCATTATCTTTTTTCCTTTTCAGTGTCCCTTCCTACCATTCTAATGTCTATGTCCCCATAGGTAGGTGCAATGGTTGCTTGATTAGTAGCCACCACCTCAGCCCACACCGGTGTTTCTTGGGGCAGCATACCGAGTGTCCGACGACCCTCACTCTCTATGTTGGTTAAAGCTTCCTTTATCTTCTTTATTTTGTGAGCTATTGTAAATCGCAATAGGAGTGGATTGTAGTATGGAAAGAACAGCTTAATCTGTAAGAGAAAAAAGAAAAAGTCATAAAACATTTAGTTGGACATGTATTTTGTTATATATTATAGTATATTTTAAAACTCTCTTATGATCATTAATTGTTGGGCAAACAAAACTCGTTGAAAAGGCAAACATGTTCCATGTTGTTTGAGAAATAAATTAGAATATATTGATTCGTCACTATCGTATATGACAAGCATGACAAGTTCAATGGCTTCCAACAACGAGCACTGAGCCATTGAATTTACAACAACGAGCAACGAGCACAGTTCAAGAAGTGCAACTGATGTGGTACAGCTATGTAGTATCGAACTTTATAAACTGAACTTCGACCTTGTAATAAGTTAGTTGAAACAAAAATTCAATAAAATCCTATATCCAACCAAACAAGTGGCTGACACGACTTGCCCGTGCCCCCTCTGTGAGCGTCCGGTCATTGGCTATGGCGTTGTTCTCGTTGGGGTCCGCACATTGCAATGTGGGTGGCGCTGGGCGGTGGCCGTGGAGTAGCAGTTCTACCAGCTGTCTCAGTGACCGCAATTGATGTTCGGGACTTGTGGTTGTGCCTAGTTACGGTTGTGGCTAAGTGTGGCTGGTTGCACCGGTTTGGCAGTCGGTGGCCGGGGTGTGACAATGGCAAGGCTGCTGGGCAGGGGACGCCGGGGTGCGAACATGGCTAGCTACTGGGAAGGGGATGCCTCATTCTTTCTTGGGGGCATCGTGTAGGAGTTGGTGTTGGTCACTGAAACGTATATATGTGCAGCGGCCAGCCCGACACGGGGCGATAGGGCATGGCACGAAAGGGCCCACTAGGCCATGCCTCCCTAGGCCACCGGGCCTACTTGCCAGCCCGGCACGCACGGCCAATTTTGCGTGCCGGGCCAGCCCAAAGAGCACGGGCCCAATAGCACAGCCGGGTCGGCCCAAAACACTAATTTGGATTTCAAATTCAAAAAAGTCAAAATCCTACATTCAAACCATTGAGAATTTTGGGATGGTCCAAAAAGCAAAGTTGGAGATCTTGAGAAGTTGAATAACTTTTGTTTTTGGAGATTTTGATGTTACTATGGAAATTTGAAGTAATTTGAAGAATAAAGAAAAAGGAGAGACCAATACAGTACATGGCCATGGGGAATGAGACTGCCACACAGTAGCTTGCCGTCCCACGCGGGCGAGCGCTGCGGGGCCGAAGGCGACATGCTGGCTGGTGCTACCAGACTAGGGGAGTAGTGGGCTCTGGTCGATGTCATCATCCGCCGCCAGGCCTGTTTCATTTTTTTCGTGTCGGGCCGCGTCGCCCGCCGGGCCGAGGGGGCAGCCCAAGCACGGCCTACTACATGCTTCGGGCCGCCCGGCACAAATGGGGTCGTGTCGCGTCGTGTTTGGGCCGGGCCAATTCCCGTGCTTCAGGCTGCATGCTCTGAAACACATTGCTGTTCAGCGGTGCGCGCGTCCAGCTTATTTCTGATCTCTGATTGGCTGCGTTTTGGTTTGGGCCCAACATGCATGCGAAATTTCGCTCTGGCAGGACTACTACCAACTAGGGTGTTTCAATGGAAGGTCTTGGTTGCGGTGTCCGGTGCAAGTGGACACTAGTGTGGCAACCTTTCTCCAATGTGCGATCTTCAGTGGTGAATACCTGCTCGTTGGTTGCAGTCCATTTCAACAGCGCCGTAGATCTGGCCACGCCAGCTCGCTACCGCTAAGAAACCAAAGGGATGGTGGCTTGTTGAAGACGATCGCGCGTGCAGGAATGCTGCTGCTCGTGGCATCTTTAAATTAGAAGCCGTGACGGACGACGACAAGCAACAAAATTGGTGACAACCTTTACATGTGCAAGAACAAGATGTGACTCCCCACGACCGGGCATCATGGCGATAGTCACACATGCCTGTGACCTTGTCGGTACCATTGTGATTCTCCTACTAGTGGAGGCTTGTTATGGTTCTGGCTACGCCAAGTCACGGTGGTGGCTGGATTGGGGCTTGGTCATGAGGTTTGTGGGGGCAAAGGCCCATGGCGGTAGGTAACAATGGCACCGCGCTTGGCGTCACCTTGTCTGGATGGAGGCATTGTTTGTGAGGCTCCCTGATCCTCCAAGAGTTTGTTCGAAAAACCGTGGTTCTCCTATCAGCGTTGACAACATCTGTGGATGTCGCTTTCCCCACTCCTTTGTAGGCATCGCTATGGAAAACCTACTCCGCCCTCCTAGCTTAGTTTGCTTGTTCTCTGTGGTGTGTAAGGAGGTGTTTTCATGTGGTGGTGGCCTTGCCTCCTTCGTGAGAGTTTTGTTTTTGTTTTTTATAAAATCTTCTTCTCTATTAATATATACCTGGTAGTGCTCTTGCCGCTGGTTCTTCTAAAAATTAAGTTAACCTTCTAATCATATCATTCACTGCAAATTCTGCAATATAATGTAGGTTAAAATATGTCCAATTTAAATATTATTATGTCTATATTGAGAGCAGCGATTCTTCAATTTTTATTTTAACTACTAGATCTCACTATTTATTTGTAATCTACGCATGTAACGTGTTAAAACCTAGTATTTTTTATTTTAAATTAAGGATTAGAGCGGTTCCACTTGTCACATATTCTTTGGCACCATTGTAAATCATTAATTTGGAAAAGTGAACAAATGGATAAGTATCTAAAATCAAGTAAACCATATAGTAAGAGAACTTGCATGTTGAGATAAATAGCTAGTTGAGTTTTTCTTGGTGAAAGTTAATTGTGTATGATAGTGGATTGCCTTGATAGCTTGTATGTTAAGAGAAACAACTAGTGGGATTCTTTTGAACGGACGCTTCGACGTAATGGCCTTGGATCTGAACTTGGTAGGTCCGGAGGACGAGTTGTAGGTTCCGAGTGTTCTGTCTTTTTAGTTGTAATTGTTTATTTGTAATCACAACCACGTGCGCGAGTTGTTATTGGGTGGGCTTCGTAACTACGTGTTGCCGCCCCTCAACCTCTCCCGTAATCGGGGTATTTGTGTTAACACTCTCTTCTCGCTTAATGAAAAACGCTACCGATCTAGGTGGGCGTGGTCTCAAAAAAAAATATAATGGGCTAACCCGCTTGCTTTCAAAAAAAAAAAAAAGGTGAAGAGAAAATTGATTGAACATATTATTGAAACTTTACCATCAATACCTTGGATTGGCCTTGCTTAATGAGTTCAATTCCCTCAAACTCATCTAGAAGGTCCTCAACGTCGTAGGCGGCAGCCTTGAAATCCTTCATCCAAATCTTCACGATCTCTCGTTTAGGTCGTTCAGCCTGGCTCTCCATCTGGTCAGCATAGGGCATCAAAGCTTGAAGCTTTTCCATCGTCTTCTTCAACCAGTCCACGTCATCCTTGAAGGTCCACATCAGGGTGGCCTCATCCAAGGCAAGCCCAGCAAGCTTGCTGGCAATCAGCCCCACAACGGCGCTTGCCATCTTGTCGTCGCTGGTCAGAACAACTCACAAGGGATGCTGGCTGGTGGCTGCTGCGGTGTTTTTGGTTGTGGGAGCTTGTGTGGCTGTGGAACAGTGAAGACTGGTGTTCCTGATGTTAATTCCAAGCCCTGCATATGTAAGGCCATCTTTGGGACCTGCCGAACGTCTTTCCATTGCATCGATACCTTCCTTGCGTAGAGAGTGGTGTGCTCTGCGCTTGAATAACCTTCAGGGAAAGCAACGAGCATGATTAGAACATTGGGCAAAAGTAGATTAGACTATATAATAATATAATGAAAAGAAGGTAATGCGGCTTACAGATGGCTTGTGCCAGGAGTCCAAGAAAGATGGATCGTCACTCATTACGCATACTTTGAAAGACACGGGGATCAAGAAAGCAGCAGGTGCTGAAACGGCTGAACTGAACCTGCCCTGGACAGCACGGCTACGCCAGGAACCCAAGAGAAACAAACTAAGACGATCAAGGGGCCCTTTTGTATGTATTATATAGTCGGAAAAAGGGGTAGCAACGGCATCCAAATCTCCTATACCGCGCGCAACAATCTGTCACGCATTTCGTCGAACAGGTGCTGGGCGAACCAAGCGCCCACTCTATCACGACCTTGATGCATGGCGGAGTCAGGGTGGCAGATTTTTTTTCCCTCTATCGCGACCATGGGGCATAGTATAGGAGTCGGCAGATTTTCAGACTGGAAGGCAGGAGCATGGAGACGCGAAGCTCTACTGGTTTCCCTCAACGAGCCGCTCGATGGTTCAGGGCCTTCAGGCCCTTCAGGGAGACAGGGAATAGTTGGCCTGGTTGACGCTGCCAGCCTGGCACGTGGCCGGTAGTCCACAACGGAAGGCTGCAATTTCATCCAGTTTAAAACTCCCCATTTTAATTTTTAAGAACAAATAAAGAAATACTCTTTTTTTTAGATTTTTTTTTTTTGCGAGAAAGGAGAGAGTTCTATTGATTACTCATGAAACATGTTACAATCTTTTCGCAATCAATGACTCCACACATTGGGGAACCTGCGCATGCCACACAGCTGAGTGTGACGACGTTTACCAACTGTGCGCGAGCTCATGAGCGACTTCATTATACTCTCTCCTCACATACTGGAAGCTAACCTCGGATAACAAACTGGACTCATACTTAATATCATTTACAATGAAAGCAAACTGAGATTTATCTAGACCTGGGCGACCAACAGCTTGGATAACCGAAGAGCAATCAGATTCTATAATGATTTTACCTCCTGTCAACTCCATTGCCAAGCGCACCCCTTCTAAACAAGCAAGAGCTTCAACCTCCTCTGCATTTGTCCCATCAGTAATGGCCTTCCATTTACATATTATGGGCATACCTGAGCTGTCTCGTATCACAATCCCAATTCCTGCATTTCCAGATTCTTTGCTAAAAGCTCCATCAACATTAACTTTCACCCAACCATGTTCAGGAGGGTTCCATCTTTCTGATAGCCGCCTAGCTTTTTTCCTTTCATTGTCAATCCTATTTTGTTCATATTCAGATAAGATGGGTGTTTTGCCTTTCAAATCTTGCTTCAGGGACAGGCCATGGCTTAAATGTAGAGATTCAACATAATTTAAAAAGAAAGTTGACTGATACAGCCACAGGCATTGAACTGGCGCCATGTACAACTTCATTTCTCAGAAACCATGTCCTACAAAATAAGATAGCTGTCAACTCCGCCATTTGTTTGGGAATATGGCTCAGAATTATGAGAAGCCAATCTGGCCCGGTATAAGTAAGAAACTCCTCACTTGGTAGTGTCCAAAACTTCCTCATAACATAGCGCAGGTTCCTTGCGTGGTTGCACATCACCAAGGCATGGAATTCCGACTCAACCTGCTGCCCACACAACTCACACAAGTTATCCTTTCTAGAGTACGTTTCCATTTATTTAGCCTTGTTGCCAAGCCATGGTTCACAACTCGCCATAGGAACACTTTTATTTTTTGAGGTACATCGAGCTTCCTAGATTGAATTCCATAAAGAACTATTTCCGGAAGGGTTTGTGCTACTACTGCAAAAAGGAAACAATTTCTCTATCCTCAATTGTACAGCAAGCTGATAAGCACTGACGGACTGAGAAGATACCTGATTTTTCATAGTGCCAGGCAAGAATATCACCATGATCCTGGCCATGTACTTTTATCTTCAAAATCTCATCTCTGTCATGAGGTAGGAGAAAATGATCTAACCGATCCCAGTCCCATTGTGTTCTATCTTCATTTAGAAGTTGGCCAACTCTTTTAAGACGACAAGGACGTCTTTTACCTGTAACTTGGAGACCATATTGCCTTGGTATCCAATTATGCCTCCAGATGTGGATTTTATCCCCATTACCAACTCTCCAAATGAGCCCCCTTCTTCAAAAAGATCAAGGCCGTGAGAGATAGCTTTCCAGGTTGGCGAGGTAACTGATGGGAATGCCGTGTCAATAAGATCACCATTGGGGTAATATTTGGCTTTTAGAACTCTCCGGGTATTCCAAAAGCCTCCATGCCGTGTCAATAAGAGCGAGCATGGCTTGGTTGAAAAGCTTGAAATCTCTGAAGCCCAGCCCTCCTCTATCTTTTGCTCGTGCCAGTTTCCACCAAGCTGTCCAATGAACTTTCCTTTTACCATTCTTTGTTCCCCACCAGAAATTCCGGATGGTTTGCTCCATCTGTTCACACACTCCATCTTGTAGCTTGAAAATGCTCATAAAATATACAGGGATGGCTTGGCCCACTGCCTCTATCATTATTTCTTTTGCACCCAAAGATAATTCCCTCTCAGTATATGCCGATAAGCGCTTGCTCAATCTTTCTTGTATGGGTTGGAACCTTTCTGATTTCATTCTTCCATCAGGCATTGGAAGGCCAAGATATTTAGGTTCAAAAGAAATCTGATTAGTACCCAAGATGAAAGATATTTGGGCTTGAGTATCTTGAGAGCATCGCTTATTAAACATAATGGAGCATTTTGCAGATTAATAAGCCGGGCCACCACTTTGCAAAAAATATCTAGAGCATGTTTCATCTGAGCAGCTTGCATTTGATCAGCCTTGAAAAAGAGTAGACTATCGTCGGCAAAAAGGATATGAGAAACCCCCGGAGCATTTCTTGTGACCTTGATCGGAGATATGGTTTGATCCTCATTTTCCTTCTTTTAAAATAGCGCATGCAGCATCAGCAACAAACAGAAATAGATATGGTGAAAGAGGATCACCTTGACGTAGGCCACGCCAGTAGGTTGGAAGGAGTCCAGCCGACCCCATTGAAGCAGCATGAATAACGCATAGAGGTCACACAAGCCATTACCCACTGTACCCATTTTCTATGAAAGCCCAGCTTCAAAAGAACCTTGTATAAGAAATTCCAATCTACGCGATCATACGCTTTGGATAGATCCGCTTTATAAGCGCAATAACTGTTGTTGCCATTCTTACAATTCTGCAGGTGTGAATACATTCAAAAAGAAATTAGAGCTGCTATCGCTTATCAAACGCCCCGAACAAAGGCACTTTGATTTGGAGAAATGATCTCCTGAAGATACGGCCTCAATCTGTTCACAAGGCATTTAGAGACAATTTTGTAGATCACGCTACAGAGGCTGATCGGCCTAAAAATCCTTCAATTCTTCTCCGATGCTGAATTTTTGGAATCAAGACAATCGAAGTATCATTTACTCCCTCTGGCATTTGCCCCTTCTCAAAAAAGTTTTGTACAGCTCTCACAACATCAGACTTCAAGAGACCCCAATTCCTTTGAAAAAAGCGGGCAGGAAATCCATCGGGCCCAGGCGCCTTCAATGGGCCAATCTGGAATAAAGCGTCACTGATTTCTTTCTCAGAAAAAGGCCTGCACATGCTTTCATTCATCTCTTCAGTAACAATTGGTGCGAATAGATGCATTAGCAGATCTGCATTTACCTCTGGGTCGCTGGTGTACAGACTGCTGAAAAATGATTTTGCCATGTTCTCCATTTCTTTTTTCTGATTTGTCCATTGCCCATCCTCTTTCTTCAATCTTTGGATTTTATTCTTACGTGCTCGCCAAACTGCTTTTCTGTGAAATTTTTTTGTATTTTTATCACCTTCTTTTAGCCACATCACACGAGAGCGTTGGAGCCAAAGCATCTCCCTCTCTATAGAGCATCTCATCCATCTTCAGACTAGTTTCTTTTATGTGTCTTCTTGTTTCTTCATTTTGGTTTTGGGAATGTAAGTCTGCCAGTTTGTCTCTCAAGGACTGCAATTCCTTACGAACACTCCCAAACTTTACATGGCTCCAAGATTTGAGGTTTTTCATCACATATTTCAGTGACTGAGAGATGTGTCCCAGGTCATTTTTGCTTGAGCGTGCAGTCCATGCCTCCTTTATTTCCAGCTCTAGAGACTCCTCCCTTTCCCACATAATTTCATACCTTTAGATATTTCCATTCTTTATTTTCTCATTTGAATCATCCAAGCAAATCAAAAGGGGACAGTGGTCTGACCTAGGGGGCACAAGGTGCTGCACATTTGCAACGGGGTACAGGTGAGACCATTCAGAATCAGCGATGGCTCTGTCAAGTCGCACTCTGACATTCCTTCCCTCTGGTTGTTTATTATTGTAAGTCCAGGGAAGCCCACAGAAGCCCAAGTCCATTAGCCCACAGTCCTCCATCATGTCCCTGAAAGCTTTCATTTGACTTTCAGATCGACTGTGCTCTGAGAAATGCTCAAACTGCCAAGCTGCTTCGTTGAAGTCCCCACAGACCATCCACGGTTCCGCAACCATTTGTTTAATTGATCTCAGTTTGTCCCACATTTGATGACGATTTTCACATCTGGGCTCACCATATACAAATGTTGCACGCCATGTATCCATTGTTGGGCTTTCTTTGACCAAAGTATCAATATGTCTATGTGAATATGATTTAATGTCAACCATAATAAACTCATCCCAATAGAGTACAATACCTCCACCTCGATTACCAGATTCAACAGCAAAACAATTCCTTAGGCCTAGTCTCCATTTGAGATTCTCCATCCTCTTCTTCCATTGCCATGTTTCTGACAAGATAAAGAAATACTCTATTAATTTGATAAAAGAACTCGTCAATAAAAATTAAAATTTACCAAATATCCTCTCCAACTTGTAAGCTTCCGTGACGGAGAGTATCTCCGTATCCGCTCCTTGTCCTGCTGTTCAGCATTTTTTTTCCCAGGAGATTTGAGGACATTAGACACATGAATAATTAAGAAAATAAAGGGTTTTACATGTGAAAACGATAAAAGATAAAGAACTATTAAAGAGGGTTTAGTTATTAAAAAAGGTTTGGTTGGTTAGGCCGGTCTCAATCGAAGTTTTATCAGAGTTCCATTCACACTTAATAAGCTGCCACATAAGCGCTTTTGTTCCACTTTTTTACTTCTAAAACTTTGTTTTTTGTACCACTTTTTAACTTCCTAAATTGCCATCGCACCATCCCACATATGGGTACATGATCCAGACTCATGATCCGTGCTCACATCACAACTCACATGCAGACATATTAAGTTCCCACAACCACAAGGAATGGACATGTTCCCTAGTCCAATAAAAATAGCTAGTCCATTATCAATATGAGCACCTCACAATACATTCCATTGCAATATACGAGTATTTTCCCAAGTTAATCTTAAAAAAAAAGCTGAAATTAATATTTTTTTGACGCAAAAAGGCTGAAATTAATATATTGCAAAATCAGAAAAGTATTACTATAGTGCCGGCTGAAGCCTAACGGGTATCTGTACGGAGAGCCCTCCCGGGCGACTAGGTAGGCGACTCTCCGCCGCCGGGCCGCCTCTCTCCGCGGCCGGCCTCTTCCCGTCCCCGCCTTCCCTGCACCCTCCTCCTCCCTTCCCCTCTCACCCGCCTCTACCCCGTGGTAGTGGTTTCCCCCAGCTCCTTCGCCCTCCCCCCTTCTCTCCCCATTCTGCCCATTGCGGGATCCGGGGGGCTGCCATGGACGGAGCTTCTTACGTCCCGCGCTCGCTGGGCGAGATGCGGATGAGCAGATCCTTGCCTCGCCTACCAGCTCGCGGCCGATGGATTCGGGCGACGCGACGAATGGCGCGGCGAGGCGTTTCTCAGCGCTGGCGCGGGTTGTCGCCGGCGACGGGTCCTGAGCCGCTTTGGGCGTGGTCACGGAGACGGACTTGCTTCGATGATTCCGGGCGTCCGCACCGGACTCGGAGGAGGATGGCGAGGTTGTCGCCACGCCTCTCGCCGGACCCGCGGCCGGGGGGCGGGAGGGTTGTGCGCCGGGCAGCCCCGCGCCGTTATATAAGCGGGCCGTGGCGCGCCGCCCGCCGCGGATGCTCAACGTCGCCGACGAGATTCAATGCGCCAAGGTTGGCGCGGGCGCTGGTCGCTGTCGGGGACCCTATGCTCGGCCCTCGTCGCTAGATCTCGCCCTCGCACTCCGCGCGGCCGCGCGGAGTGCCTGGCGCGGGAGGGCTTCCTACCGGTCGCTAGTCGCCCGGTTTGGGCGGACGCCGTCGCCACCGCGGTCCCCTCGCCGGGTGCCGCCCCAGCTCCAGGCCTCCCGCTTCAACTCGCTGGATGACCATGTCAGGCGCAATGTACGTATCCTCCCGTGCTTCCGATGCTACAAAAGAGGGGCATCTTATGGCCCTTGCCCACATTCTCCACGGGGGCGAGGGGCCAAGCGGGCGCTCCTCATCCGGGGGGGATTCTCGGCGGCCGGGGGGTGCCGCACGCCGTGGATTACCTTCCTCGGCCACCTCCCACTCCACCGGAAGGTCCCCCGCCGCCACACCGCGGGGGCTCATGGATGCTCGCCACCCCCTTACCGCCGGCGGTACGGCTTCCACGGCAAAGCGGTCTGGACCGGGTGGAGTTGGGGGCCCTCTAATATTCCGGTGGTGGTTGTGCCAGCTTCACCGGCCATTCAACGTGCTGAGGAGGAGCTCGATTTGGCGCTGACGGCACTAGTTGGTGGCACTCGCCCGCCAGTGTCGGTTGAGGATGTTTACACCTACCTGTTCGATCTATTTGGCATCACGGCGCATGAAGTTATGATTCGTCGGCATGAGCCTCGGGATTTCCTAGTCAGATTTCATCATGCCTCGGACGGAGAATGCGTTCTAAGAGCACGCCCGGGGGGAGCGCCCGGCCGTAGGTTCTCGCTGATCTGGCGTCCCTGGCGTCGCACAACTTGTCTTGCTTCGGAGACCTTTCATTTCAGGGTGTTGGTGGCCATCCATGGTGTGCCGGCGCATGCTCGTGACATTGCTACGGCACAGACCATCCTGGGCTCTTGTTGCACCTATGTCCAGCTCTCAGCACTCCGTGACACTCCCATTGATGATGACAGGGAATTCTTTGTGGCGCCCGGTGCCTTCATCCGAGCAGGATTCGAGAGACTCGACTCATGTACATCCCGGAGCCTTCTACTTTGGCCGAAGGGAGAGTGCGGCTGGCGCTTGGACTGCTCTACCGAGGTGTACTGCAGGTTGGTATTTGCTGAGCTTACTGGCGCGTCGCCTCAGGTTCCGGGGGGTGGAGGGGGCCCTGGTCCTGGCGCCCACGGTGACCGGCACCCGAGGATGATTACAATCGGAGGACTACTACAACCCTGCCCCTTCTTCCTCCTCGGATGGCTCACCCCCGAGTGGGTGCCCTCGGGGGACTGTCGAACTGAAAATGTGCTGTTGATGCTATGGCTGTGATTGTGGGAGAGGTCACCTGTTGTTGCCCGCAGTCCTCTCCTCTCCCCTCGAGCCGTGCGTCGCATGACTCCCCTTCACCTCGGTGGTTGGGTTGCGATCGAGCTCTCGGTCGAGGAGGATGTCGACCGCGTGTTCGGCTTCGTTGGTTCTTTTTACGTCGGTGGCACCGCGTCTTCTTCAAGATGGTCGATCCGATCGCCCTCCAGTGCGGGCCACTGGTGGTAGATCTGGCGTGTGGAAATCGGGTGTCTAATCTCCGGTCTCTAAGCCCTCGCTCCGGAATCTGAATTGATGGATGTAATTGGTGGACCGTCTGGTGATCCGGTTGCGGAGCCGTCTGGATCTCCCTCCGGGGGGTGATTGGTGGGCGAAATGGCCCTCTCGAGCTCCCGGTTGACTCGGTCCCGCCCTCTCTCTTGCTGCGCTTTCTCGAGGAGCCTCACCTTCTGTTGATACCGCAAGCAGGCTGATCCTGAACCGCCATTGGCGTCATCTGGAGGATGAGGGGGGCTGATCCCCTCTCTCTGCCGGCGGCCAGGTGATCGAGGAAGCGTCGCGTGCCGCCGCCACGCCAATCCTCAAGTCCGGCCCGAGACTCCGATGCCCTCGCACTCCGGCCGCGGCACGGTCGGGCCTCGCCGGAGTGGGCGATCGCGGCCCGGCCCACGAAGCCGCAAACGCGACGCCGCAGCCCGCTCCCTCTGCTCAAGAAGCTTGGGGAGCGTGGTTGACCGGAGAACCGCCGCCGCGTGGAAGATAGGTGCGCGCTGCTTTTAGGCGTGGCATGTCTGCAACTAAACGCCGTCGCTTTGAGCTTCTATTGGATGGGGCCTTTGACCTTTCTTCCATGGAACTCAATTTGGAGGGCATCACCGCGTGAGATGACCCAATTGAGTCCTCCCACGCATGTCGAAAAATGGTTTTCCAATGACGTACAACCTATGCTTCATTGTTTGGAACGTGTGTGGCCTAAATGACTGTGCACGGAGGTGTGTCGTTTTTACTATGGTGGAATCTCACCGGCCAGCAATTGTTTGTCTTCAAGAAACCAAATTGTCAGCGGTTGATCGGCACTTGATTAATGAAATTCTAGGCCCTGCTTATGCTTATGTCTTCTTGCCATCCGCTGGTGCTTCTGGAGGCATCATTCTTGGCTGGCGAAACGATCTATGGGTCTCTTCCGCCACGAAGCTTGCGCAGTTTTGTGCATCGGTGCAGCTTTCTCAGGTTGGCTCTGACGTTGCGCGTGGTGGATTTCAGTTGTCTATGGGCCGCAATCTGATGTCGAAAAGGTGCGCTTCCTAGCGGAGCTCCTCCAGTTCAGGCAATCTCATCCTGATGCATGGCTTGTATGTGGCGACTTTAATCTAATTTACCAGGCAGCGGATAAGAATAATGATCGTCTCGATCGGAGGAACATGCGCCGCTTCAGGGCTTTCATTGATAGAGCGCACCTTCAGGGAAATTGAACTTGTGGGCCGACGTTTTACTTGGTCCAATGAGCGACCGCGGCCAACTCTCGGCGCTGGACGAAAAATTCGCCACCGCCGAAAAAGTGGTTTTTGGCCTTCCCCAATGTGCCGCTTAAGCCATTGTCGCCGTCGATTGTTCGATCATTGTCCACTTATGCTACAAATCATGGGGGCGCCACGCTCTAAGCGAAGATTCCGGTTCGAGTCCTTTTGGGTGAAAGTCCCGGGCTTCCTCGGATGTCGCTCACTTCCGCTTGGGCGCCCACGGTGCCCGCGTCTCGATTCCATGCGCACCCTTGATCAAAAAGCTGCGGGCGACCGCCACGCCCTATCTAGCCGAGTGGTAGCGGATTGGCGAAGATAAGGCTTGAACCGCAATGATTCGGGGAGATCATCCTACGCTTCCATGAGCTAAGAGAAGCTCGTGACCTGAACGATTGGGAAATTGACATGAGAGCCGATGTAAATTCAAGGTGTTGGGTCTCGGCGTCTCTCCTACGCACCATTCTTGCAGCGGCGTCTTGTGGCGTTTCTTTCTTCTTTGAGGGGATGCGAACACCAGATTTTACCATCTCCAGGCTTGCCACAGGAATAGGCGTAATCGAATTGATCACCTCCGAGTGGATGGATCAATGGTACTTTCTGATGAAGGAATGGCTGATGCTTTGTATGAGCACTTCAATGGCATATTGGGATCCTGCTTCCAACGTTCCAGGGGCTTCGATTTTCAGGCTCTCGGGTTGCCGCCCTTGAATATGGAGGGACTTCAAAACATGTTTTTTTACAGGAGGAAATTTGGGGTGTCGTCGGGGACCTTCCTCAATGAAAAGCTCCCGGGCCCGATGGATTCACGGGCCTCTTTTACAAAACATGTTGGCCCATCATCAAAGCCGATGTCGTGAATGCATTCAACGCCTTTTGGGCCATGGACTTTAGGAGCCTGCATCATCTCAATGGGGCCTTCATGATTCTACTCAAGAAGAAGGATCAGCCGGAGGAGATTCGTGATTATCGGCCTATAAGCCTCATCCACGGTTTTGGCAAATTGATTACTAAGTGCTTAGCCAACCTGGCTAGTCAGCTGCCTTGGATAGTTTGGTCCTCGTGAATCGGTCGAAATTTCATTAAGGGAGAAGTATTCATGACAATTTTAGGGCCGTGCAGCTTGCCCTCGTGAGCAATCCATGGTTCCAAGCAGCCATGCATTCTCCTCAAAATAGATATTGCCAAAGCATTCGACACCGTGGCTTGGCCTTTCTTATTAGAGCTGTTGCAACACCTTGGCTTCCGAGAGGACTTGGCGAGATTGGATTGCTTTGCGGTGTTGTCGCCCTCGAAAGCACAAAAATTCTACTTAATGGGACGCCCGAAAAGGATATGTCATGCTCGTGGCCTCCGGCAAGGGGACCCTCTTTCCCCTATGTTGTTTGTACTGCGCCATGGAGGTCCTCAATCTACCGCTTCCGGTGGACCGAGCAACAAGGCCTCCTCACCCCCTTGCCGATCAATCTTGACAAATGGAGAGTCACCAGATGCGTGATGATGTCGTTCTCTTTCTCTCACCGGATGATCACGCCATCGACCGTCATGGTCGTGCTATCCACCTTTGGCTTGGCCTCGGTCTTTTCTCCAACCTTGGCAAGAGCATTGCCACCCCTTACATTGTCGCCGAGCATCTCAATGCATCCACGGGATTCTCGCTTGTCGGGTGGGCCACCGCCATGCCGCTATCTTGGCATCCCCTCTCGGTAAGGAAACCGGGTGCTCCGAGGAACAATTTTTGATTGATAAAGTGGCTGCCGCTTGCCCGGCCGGATGGGCAATTTGCTTAATGCTCTTTGGAAGGACAGCGCTAACGAAGGCTACTCTATCCGCTATTCCTATCCATGTCGCCATTGCGCCGTGTTTATCGCCTTGGGCCGTGAGGGAAGTGGACAAGCTCCGCCGAAGCTTTCATTTGGCCGGGCGCGACACCGCTTCGGGCGGGCAAATGCAAAATCGCCGGGCGGTGCTTCTTCGCCCGACATATTTGGGCGGCTTGGGGATCTCCGACCTGCACGGGACTGGTGTCGCGTTGAGGACCCGGTGGAGTCCAGGGCAGACCCGGCGTCTTTGGGCGCCGCCGATTAAGCCGACGGGAGACCATTGCTCTCTTCAGCGGTGGTTCAGATCACCGTCGGCAATGGCGAGTCCACTTTCTTACGGGACGGATCGCTGGATCGGCGGCCGGGGCATCCAATCCATTGCGCCCGACCATGTTCCCGGCCGTGCCCCGCCGCCATTGGGGGTGCACTGCTTGCAGCGCCGCAAATGACTCTTGGATCCGCCATATTCGAGGCCCTTGTCTTCGCCTCATCGATGAGTTCGAGGCTCTTTGTGCTTTGTTGGACGGCGTCCCACCGGAAGACCGCCGGACACCTTCTCCTCGGAAATTCACTTCCCGCCCACACATACACGGCAGCCTCAGCATATGGAGCTATGTTCTTGGGCTCCTCGCCAATCCTGAGGAGCCAGCCGTGGAAAGTCGCCGCTCCGCCAAGGGTCCGGTTTTCTTACGGTTAGCAATGCACGGGAGGTGCTGGACTGCTGACCGCCGCTTTTCGCCATGGACTACAGGACTCCAATTCATGCATTTTTTCGTGACCAAAGCGCCGGAGACGATCCATCACATCCTCCTCGGCTGCCTTTTTCAAAGGGGAAGTTTGGCATCTGGTCTTGCTTCGCCGCATCTTCACCGGTCTTTGTCGCCTCGGGAGGAGATCTTCATGGAGTGGTGGCTCCGCAGCCGCAAACAAGTGCCCAAAGCTCATCCGTCGGGGTTTGACTCGTGTTTTTTCTTGGTGGGCTGGTTACTCTGGAAAGAGCGTAATGCCAGAACTTTTGATTCGGTCGGTTCAACCCCGACGAGCCCGGGCGTTGCGGATCAGGGAGGAGGCTTCGCGGTGGTGCCGTGCTGGTAACAAGCGGCTGGCGGAGCTCTTAGCACTAGTGGATGCTTAGTTTCCCGTTGTTTTTCCTGGGTCGCTCAATTGTCCACAATGTAGCCGTTATTTCTGTATCCAGTAGATGCTAGGAGTTGCTCAGTAACGGTGCGTTACTGGGTTCTTTGTATTTTGTACTTTTCTTTACTTAATGAAATACGCGCAACGGCGTGATCGCAAAAAAAAGAAAAGTATTACTATAAATATAATCTCAACACATATGCTTGCCACAGAAATGCCAAAGTACTATTGGTCTCGTTTTAGGACAGAGTCAGAGACACAAGCATGCATGGATCTCCGAGACATTGATACTACTACCAGCACATAGACTTCTCGTGGAATTCAAGTGCATGCTCGTACCCCCCAGAGAAGCATTCCTCGTAGAATATCAATCAACATGGGTCATGGAACAAACACGCCAAGCACACCTCCGTTACATTTGTCGGCAAATGAATTTCAACCATTTTGAAGCATCGCCTCGAGAGATTTTTCCCACTTGCGCCGGCCCTTGAACTCAGCGATGAGGTCATCATCCTTGACCATGTCCATCCCTCCGTGCTCGCTCACCATGGTCGTTGGCTTTGCCTCCACCGATTGGTAACACCTGATTTACAAAGAAGAGATATATATAGCTCCATGATGAGCAAGAATTCTAGTGTCCATAAATAGTGGATGAGCAAGAATTGTAGTGTATTGCTCTAGTGAAAGACTACTCATTTGGGTGTGAAAGACTACTCATTTTCGCCCATTGTACTTCATAGGCTTATTCCTATCAAAAATCATGAATAATGCACAGAAAATATGTACATGTTGTGGAAGAAAGCAAAAAGATGCATGGTTATATGAACGCTGCCTCTCTCTAATTTCTATGTAACCTATTAAATTAATCCTGATCTGGAGACATCAAATAGTTGAGACCATTGTAGTTAAATAGGCACCATGAATATCTTGGCGATACCTATATGCAGTGTAAAAATTATCACCTCTTTTTGTTTCCTCGCACCAACAGTCTGCAATAAAAATGCGATAACTGGCATTATCTTAAGGCAACTTGATCCTTTATCCCTGCATGTTCATAGTGGATTATATAACTGCATCTGCATCTTTGCAATGGCACAGAGAAGAGAGTGAACAGGGCAGTGCATACTTGGCTTACAGTGAAACAAAATGTTTAACAACTGTGGGAATCGACCAACCAATGCAGCAGTCTTGTCTGCGACTCTCTGCTCCTTGTCCTGGGCCTCCTGGCCAGTGGCAGTGATTATAAATAGTTTGTTTCTGTCTATTATCAATCCATGTCAGGCCTATAAGCATATATATATAAGCCCGATAAACTGTATCGATGCTTATTACTTGCCTTCATTATTTAGATGAAATATTCCATAGCCTCCTAAATTGAGTGATATGGAGCTTATATCATCACACACACCTAGTTTCTTCAAGTCATTTTGATATCGCCTACAAGTAATAGCATAAATTTTTAATGACAACACCACGTGCAGAAACTTGGAACAAGATGAGCACAACTCAACAAACTAAGCCATGTATACCGAGAGGTCATCGTCAGATCCATTGACCCACAACACAGTATTAGTGCCCAAAGAATACCGCAGGCAGGGAAACAAGCGTGAACTTGGCATATAAGAATATCCAACTAATAACAATGCAAAATTGTATCTGAATAAGTTGATTCACCTCTGTACCACCATGACGAGTTGATTCACCTCTGCTCGTCCACCGCCTAGCTGGTCTTGCTGTATCTCGTACCTACCTCTGTTTCAGAAGCAACATTTTTTTAATCTTCCAATTCCAAGATCATCAAAATGAAGCAATACATAGTTACATGTACAAAGCAGAGATTTACTACGCTTTTGTGAGGTTTCTTACCTGTTACTCTTTGACAGGTTGTCCCTGCACGAATCTTGTGCCTTCCAACACAACTTCTGGGATGTGAGAAATCTTGTGGGCATCCTCCCCTTGCACCTCTCAATCAGTCTTGGACACCCCAACCAATCTTCAGTCTCTTCAAGGCGGCAAGGTTCCGTATGCTTTGAGGCAAAGATGTCAGTTTGGGCGAGTGCTGGATGCTTAGTTTTTCGAGGGTAGTGAGCTGCCCCAGCCATTCCGGCAACATCTCTAGGCCATGTAACGACAAACTTAGTCTTCTGAGAGAGGGGAAGCACGGGGTGGCCTCCGGCAAGGACGATAATGGCCTGCTGTGGGCTTGGACAGTCAATTTCTCGAGCGTGGAAAGGTGCTGAAGCCGACCCCACTTGTCAGCAGTAAAATCTGAGCTATAGATTTTGGCTTCAAAAGGAAGAGTGGAAGATGAAAGCCTCCCAAACCCATGCACAGGTGGTAGCACCTCATCGCTCCTGTCCAAGTTCCAATACATACTTTTGGGGGATATATGGCAGGAACTTCAACTTTGGGCAGTCAAATAATTCCAACCGGTGCAAATTAGGGATTAAAAACTCATCCTCTTCTTCACCTGACCGGGTTGTCCACCATTCCTCCAAGTTCTTCAATAAACCTAATTCAATAACTCTCAACCTTTTGCATGCTCCTTCCTCTCCATAGAATTCATTTCCGATTTTCGATGTTGGGAATGCGCCATATATTAAGTAACCTGAGATTCGGCAGCATCCCAAGTGGAGGAAGAGAATCACATGCTAAATCTGTGAGTTCGATGGTGGTGAGATACGGAAGATAAGAGGAGACCTCAATCATCCAGTTAGGGAAGTTTGAGCTCCTGTACCCTTTTAGTTCAAATCCTTCAATAGTCCGAGGAGGTACAAGGTTCTCTAGCACCTCTGCGTCTCTCTTGTTCTCCGTCCGATCTGCATGATTCCAGGAAAGACTTAGCACCCGGAGGTTTGGATTATCTCGCAGTTTAGCTCTCTCTGCATCTTCTGGATGCTCAATTTTCTCAAGATGATTAATTTCTAGGTGGTGACAAGCCAATTTCCCAAGTGTTCACTATCTTTGCTATGCCATCCGTAATCCACTTGGGTGCACATCATATGCGGTATGTTGTACTATCTTGTCACGCAACCTCCACGGCTCAAAATGGAAGGAGCGACAAAGCGATCTATAAGTGTGTTCCCCTGTGTAGACTTCAAACATGGTGAGACTACTCATGTTGCTAATACCAAATGGCAGATCACGGAGACTCCGCAAAGACTTCATGTACAGTACTTGAAGTTTCAAGCTACAAAATGAGGGTGGGAGATTTTCTAGCCTTACACAATATGATAGATTGAGATGCTTCAACTTTGACAGAGCACCAAATGACTTCGGGCAAAAAGTTGCAGCTTAGAACAACTTGTTACATCCAGAGACCTAAGCTCGAAAAGGTTACCAAAGCATTGAGGGAGCTCTTTTCGGATCATGACAAATTGAAAAGGTCTAGGTCTTTCAAATGCTTAAGCTAGCAAAAGGACTCGTAACAACCTAACCTTGTAGCAATCGAGAGAGGTTTAAGAACTTGAGGTTTTTCAAGATTGCCAAAATTGTTTGGTAGGATTTGTAATTGGTGGCAACTTGATAGGTTTAGATGCTCTAAGGACGTGAGGTTAATCTTGTCGGCGGTTTAGCTAGTTTGGAACAATTTGGACAAGTCTAGGAACAAGAGTTTTGGAAGGCTACCAAACTTATCGTGGAGCTTTTGGAGCGCACTACAACCCGACATGTCTAGGTGCCGTAAACAAATAAGCTTGTCAATTGACTCGGGTAGCTCATAAAGTTTAGAGCATGTTGATAGGTCGAGGAACCAAAGTGCGCAGAGCTTCCCAAATGACACGGGTAACTTACTAAGGCTGCTATTGCTAGATAGGTCCAAATAACAAAGGTTTATAAGGATACCAATATCATCGGGCAAGGCTTCACGTCTTGCAGTTGGACAGATTAGTGTCTGCGCATATTGTGAAGTTTATGCAAGGATTTTGAAGTGATGTGATTGGCAAGCCCGAAGCATCAAGGTACCTTAGCAGGATCGGATGATGAATGGAGGATGGTAGTGATATGTTGCTCGGGACAGATTTCCCTTGGATGGAACATCCACTTATGTCCAAAACACGCAAATATTTGGATTTAGAGAATGACTTATCTTGAAGCTTCAATCTGTTGCACTCCGTAAAAGTGGAGAGATCTAATTTTACTCGGTATTGTTTTTTCGATCAATAGACTGGTTCTCGATAATTGATAAACTGCATATGTCGGCGCAGTAATTCTTCTCAAGTCTGCTCGAAGTCATTTCTTCGGGATCATTTAGAGCCATTGACTCTTGGCCAATTATTATTTTTGCAAGATCATACACTAAATCATGCATGGTCACCTTAATGGGACCTTTTGCATCCTCTCGGAGCATTCTTGCAGACAAATAAGTTGTTACTAATGTTAGTAGTGAAATCGAATCTTTAGTTAAAACATTATCTTGACTTTTAGAGAATCTCAAGCAAAAACCAGGCACCAACTAGTTTTCTTGTAATATTTTCACTCCACCGCCCCCTGATCAACCGCTCCCCACCACGGGGCTCGTTTGTGTGCCTTCAGGCAAGTTGGCCAGGGCCAACGAAATTTAGCCATTGCTGGTCATTTTTAATATTATATAAACACCCGTTCTTATGACTCTAATTAGTTAGATAAAGTAAATATCCCAATTTACGTCCCCAACAAATTTTGTGGTAGTTGGCACATTCTCGCTTATATAGTTGATGGTTTCTTTTGTTTTTTTCAAGGTAAAATAGTTCATATTTTCTTTATGTTTTCATGTATATATGTGGATTCTGGTGACAATAAGAACTCTCAAGGATAAGGAATCAAGATGATTTCGTAAGAAGAAAAAGTAAGTCCATAAACTAGAATGACGAGCAAGTACACATCCTAAACTTACCCTTTTTAAAAGGAAAAAGGTTTTTCTTTTTAAGAAAAGCTGCTATGCTATCTTACCATTTAGAATATTCATGCTCTTCTTACAAGATGTCTTAGAAAAGAGATACATCCTAGAAGTTCACATAGAAATAGAAATACCCCTATCAATTTGCTAGACTCTAATTGTAACACTCCAGCCCATGTAGGATGTAGTAGTTGTGAAGTTGGCCCATGTAGCCTAAGTGGCACATGTGGACTTGTTGTTGATGGGTGAGAGAGAATTTATAAGCCTTGTTGTTTAAAAGTAGCACCTTCGGGTTGACCTTTTTTTTTTTGCGAGGATGAAAGTGTAAGAGAAGTGCTACGCATTATGCGTGTTCATTCCATGTATGGAGTTGGGCCGTGAATGTAACACCCTAGCCAATTAGTATTAGTAGTTGTGAAGTTGGCCCATATCTTACCTTCCCAAAGGGTAAACCCTTTTACAAAGAAGCGAAGACAAAAGTTTAAGAGAAGTGCTACGCGTATGCAAGATGCGGGTGTTACACTAATCATCCTTAATAATTATATCTATTAGACCTATAGTGTTTTCTAAAAAGTTGCCACCTTTGCAATCAGAAAAAAAAAGTAGTATAAAGTAACCCTCTAAATCTAAATATATATTTAAATTACCTATCTTTTGTCAATCTTCATATAAATTGTGTCGGTATGAAAAATAATCTCAAGTACCTCTAAATTCATACGGTACCCCAAAATTCGTAACTACCCTAAGTTATATGTCTTTGCCATTATTAAATTAAAAAATTAATATAAACCCTATAAACCCTACCAAAAAAAATAAACCCCAGAATACACCTAAATTGCCTACCCACACCATTATAAAGAAAATCCCAAAGTACTCATACATATATGTTTCTAAACTACCTATACTTATGCCATTGTTAGCACAAAAAAAAATCTAACTTAAGGTATGCATGCAAAATATGTGTCACATCCAAAAGCTATGCATATATATCGATTTCATATAAAAGATGTAGCTCAAGCTAAGGTTTTATACTATGCCAAATACATATGGATGTATGATGGTGGAAAACTATGAATGTGGGTTGAAAAATTTATAGAAACCGGTAACTATAAAGTATCTATACCTGCATTACGTTAGAATATGAACAAATGATAGAGGGCAAAAAATAAGCAGTTTTGATTATTTGTAGGTCATGAATTTTTCCATGAACTTTTAACACTCATGTCGATTTCTTAAAGTTACTAACCTGTGTATGCGAGCACAGGTTTACAGTATTATTCCTAATTATAAAGTACGTGCTAGCAAATTAAACTTAAAAAATGTAGAGTGAGTAAGTGTATTCCAAAGCATGAATTGTATCAAGTTTATTTGAACTAGATGTGGTGATAACCATTGGATAATACCACCGCATAACTCAATTTGTAACTAAATGAGTACTATGAACCAACAAACTGGGAAGAGATTAGTCAGCTGACCTGATAAGTATTTGATATTTGAAGAAAAAGACATTCCCAACAAATAGTGGACACAATGTTTGCCCTCGATTGATGATTGAATATATCCAAGGGCACTCCATTGCTGGATGAGGTGGTCACTAGCAATAGTAAAGCCCTTGGAAAAAACTGCACAATATGTGAAGCACAACTTGAATTTTAACGGCATGTAGTAGTAGCTTAACATGAGGCGCTCCAAAGGTTCCTGCAACTGCATGTCTTCTTTCGTACCCAAAATAATTTGCTTGTCCCTTATATCTTCCCATGCCTCTGTAGACTTGTGCTGGGATAATAAAAACCCAAGAGATCGTGCTAGTAGTGGTAGACCTGAGCACTTCTTGGCAATTTGTCTCCCAATTGCTTCTAATCCACATAGATCCCCATCTTGCCTGAATGCTATTTCTCGCATCACATTCCAACAGTCATCATCTGATAAAATGCTTAAATTGATTTGGTCACTCTTGCACATAGGGCGGATTATTCCTTGACTGGCTAGAGTGCCAATACCCAATTATCCACTACATGTTGCATTCGTGTAGTTAATATGATCTTGCTTCCCTTCCCACCATGTTGTAGCATATGCTTTAGTTTTTCCAAGTTATCCTCACCTTCCTCCCACATATCATCTAGAACAATCAAATACTTTTTGGTAGGGAGCATAGTTTTCAGTATTTCAGTAATGGACTGCAAATCACCATCTTCTCGGGTGATGTGCCGTTCCTTTGGCTCAACACTAGTACTTCTACTCACTGATGATATGATTATTTTCCCAATTCTTTGTAGATCAAACTTCTTAGACACATAGACCCATACCCGTAAATCAAAGGTTTTTGGTTCTATTGTCCATAAAAAATTGATCGGGCCAGTGTTGTCTTCCCCATGCCACCAAGTCCAACAATAGGAATGATTGAGACAACCTCATCAGCTTCACTTTTTTAGTAACTTCATTATTTTTTTCCTTTTCAGTATCCCTTCCTACCATTCTCACAATGTCGATGTCCCCATTGGTGTATGCAATGGTTTCTTGATTTGTGGCCACCTCGTTAGCCCACATTGGCGTAGCTTGGGGCACCAGATCAAAGGGTCTCACGACCCTGTTTCTCTATGTTGGTTAAAGCTTCCTTTACCTTCTTCATTTTGTGAGCTATTGTAAACCGCAACAGGAGTGGATTGTAGGATGAAAATAATAGCTTAATCTGTAAGGGAAAAAGAAAAATCATAAATACAATTTTGTTGTACATGTGTTTTATTATGTATTTTAGTACTTGAGTCTTGAATATATTCCAATGGTATATTAACCGATGAACAAAACAAAACCAGTTATAGAAGCAAACATATTACATCTTGAGAAATAAATTATAATATACTCCCTTCATCCCAAAATAGATGTCATTATCGCTTTTCAAGAAGTCAACTTTTATGAATTTTGACTGATTATATATTAAAGAATACTAATATTTATAATACATAATTAGTATCATTAGATAGATCATTGAATATACTTTCATAATAAACTTATTTGGAGATATAAATGTTGCATGCATTTTCTATAAACCTAGTCATAGTTGAAAAATTTGATCGGTGCGCATCCCATAACGTCATCTATTTTTTTGGGGCGTAGAGTATTGGTTGGTCACTATAGGTCTATAATGACAAGTGCAACAAGTGCAATGGCAGCCAACAAACGCCCAGCCATTCAATTTCACACCAAATTAAGAGAAAGTTTATAAAACACAACCGTTGATGATACATATTATGTAGTATAAAAT
The DNA here is from genome assembly GCA_015847255.1 of Hyparrhenia diplandra. Classification (NCBI taxonomy): domain Eukaryota; kingdom Viridiplantae; phylum Streptophyta; class Magnoliopsida; order Poales; family Poaceae; genus Hyparrhenia; species Hyparrhenia diplandra. The sequence continues at coordinate 427,514 of JADLZK010010448.1, read as the reverse complement.
ATAAAAACTCAGCTTCAAACTCGAAATAAGTTAGTTGAAACAAAAAAAAAAAATCTTATGTCCAACCAAGCAAGAATAAGTTCATATGAAACTTTTGTGTACCAGAGTAAAGTTAACCTTTCTAATCATTTCACTTGCTGCACATTTTGCAATCTTTTCTTTATTTCTAAAGCACGGATTCTGCTGTCTATTTGTGGGTCTAGGATAATTTATGGCCCAAGTTGTTAGGTGAAGCCCAGAAACACACCTCATGGATACTGCTTTATGGGCCAAGTTCGTGGGCAGCCCGAGCCTAGTGAACAAAAATGCATCCGGCAAGTATGCCCGCTACCCTTCACATGAGTCAATGACATGTGGGCCAGGATGACATATCTCCAATTTAGCAAAATTATAATGGCAGCAGTTTTCCCTTGTTTTTTTTACTTGTAATAACAAGCTACTCCACTCCACATTCTGTTCGCTTTTTAGAGTAAAATACATGCAGAGGAGCCAGCCACTCCACACATAAGCTATTTGAAATTATGTGGCCTCAAATGACTTGGATTAAGGAAATGTTACCCACTTTTTTGTTCTCTTCTTTCTTGCCTGAGGGCATGTTCACTTGCTGAAAAGTGAACCCAAAAAGTGCTTCAGATTCCCGTCACATCGAATCTTTTGTCGCATGCATGAGGCATTAAATGTAGGTAAACACAAAAATAAATTGCACAATTTGGCTGAAAAAGTACGAGACAAATCTTTTTGAGCTAAGTTTATCCACAATAGGACAATAATTATCAAATAAAACAAAAAGTGCTACAAGAGCCCAATATATTTCACCAACTAAACACATCCTGAGTTTTAAAAACAAAATTTTCAGCTTTATAAACTAATGAGATGTTGGCGTTGCAGGGTGTTTTTCTTATTGAAATATTTCATATTTCTGACACAGATAGACACCAAAGGTGACGTTTATGTTCCTGAACTGAGCAGATAGACACCAAAGGTTAGTGCTCAAAGTTGTAGAAGCTATTTCCAAAAAAAAAAAAAAATTGTAGAACCTGGTATTAAATTCTCATTTAATAGTAGTGATGAGTTTAGTTTTACATCTGGGAGACATCATTCCATTGCTGATTTATTCATGTATATGGTTACTGCACTCGAATACTGATTATTCACTCTGTGTTTCTGTGACGTTGTCACACAATATCTTGTCATGCTGCTGTGCCCGTGACATCGTGAAAGAGGCCGTTCTGATTATCTGCTATGTACTGCTGTAGAATGATTCTGTTCTCTAGAACCTAGAGCCGGGCCGTGGCAGCGCGTGCAGCAGCACGGCACGCTGCAGCGGGCCGTGGTGGTGCGCGCGGCACTGTAGCAGGTAGAAGCGCGCGTCGCGTGGGCCACGGGCCCCAGGGCACGCTGGCAACAGGCCGCGACAGCGCTTGTGGCAACCGATAAAAATTTATGAAGTTCTCTATTATTTTGTCTTTGTATAATTTTTTCGTTGAAATGTTGTCGAAAGTTTTCTCAAATTTCTTAGTTTTAGACTGATTGAGTTGTCTAATCCATATAAAAATTTTTCTCAACTAAAGGCTAGTACTATTAGAACCTAGCCTCACATGATATTACATCTAGCAAAATGCAGAATATCCAACGACCACTACTAAAAAAAAAAAAAAAAAAAAAATCTTTTACAAGTAGTTTCTATTTTATTAACCGCCCTGGTTAAACCACCACCTGAAATCGGCCTAGCCCACCAAACGCCACATTACATATACTAAACCTTATGGTTTCCGGGGCTATTCCACTCCCTCCACTTCCCACCCAACAGCAGCCGCCTCCCACCCCCACGCCAAGACAGCACCCGTCCCTCTCCACTCTCTCTCTCTTCCACTCTCCCTCAACCATGGCTGCCCTCCCTCTCCCATGGCCACGCCGGGCGGGAGCGACCTGGCGGGTGAGGGGTCAGCGCCCCCGCGGAGCTGCACTCGATGGCCGAGGCCGCGACCCCGACGGATCCGGCAAGCAAGCAACGACGACCCGACCGGGGAGGCAAAGGAACGGTGGCCTCCTCACTGGGATCTGGCCGACGGGCGGGCCTATCCTTCACCTCCCCGCGGCGGTGACCCTCCTCTCCATAACTCCTCTCCTCCTCCCTTCATTGACGATAGTGGCGCCAGCCCCACGGGAGGCCGGATCTAGCCTGCCGCCGGGCGGATCCGGCGCCAACCACGAGGCCGGATCCGGCCGCAACCTCTCCTGCCGGTGGGCGGGCACGCATTGCAGGTGCGGATCCGGTGGCGGGCGGCGCCGGTGGTCGCCCGGATCCGCACGTTAGGGTTTCGATATGGGATTTTATTTTTTTATTAACCATGGCGTACCTCTAAAAACTGCCACAAGAAATGAATCATTTATCGGCCTTTCATTAATGGTCTGTTTCAAAAACTGCTACGGTTAATGATTTTTGTCCGCCACGGAGGTTGTTTTGTGTAGCAGTGGACACCTATAACTAACCAGCCAAGCTACACGCTCATGGGCGCACACAATTAAAAGACTAGTATATATGCAACTCTGATCTGAGTAATGATATGAAAGCATTGAAGTTTAGCTATATTACCTTGGAATGGTTTCGCTGAAGGAGTTGAACAGCCTCAATCCTATCCAACAAGTCCTCAGCATTGTAGGCGGCGGACTTGAATTTCTTCATCCACAGAACTCTCGTACGCTGTCCTTGGTCCGGATGGCTTGCCTGCCTGGCATCAGCATCATGCATCAGGGCATTGACAAACAACATGGTCTCCCTCATGCCTTCGACGTCGTCCTTGAACTTCCACAGCAGCGTGGCCTCATCCCAGACAAGGTCGCCAAGCTTGCCGGCAATGCGGCCACCAACGGCACCCGCTGTCCGAGCTGCAATGGCGCTTTCCATTCCAGCGCCCCGGCCTTCGTGGCCACCGAGGCCAACTCTAAACGGATGCTTGGAGCTGCTGTGTGTTGTTTGTGGGGACCTTGTGCAGTGGAAGACCGGTGCTCCTGATGTTAAACCCCTCCAGCATATGTATAATTAAGGTTGTCTTTGGCACCTATCCAACAGCTTTGCATCTATTCCTTCCTTGACTTGAGTGCACACTGCACTTGAATCTTCAGTATATTAAATCAAGGAAAGCAACAAGCATAATTTGAACTTTGGGCAAAGTAGATTGGATTATATAATAATAAAATATAATCATGAAGGGTCATCACCACATACTCGCTTCAAAAGTCTCGGGGACCAGGAAAGCTGCAGTTGCTGAAGTGGCTAAACTCAACCTGCCCTGCACAACACGGCTTGAATACCGCGCGCAACCATCTTGGAGGCATTTCGTCGAACAGGTGTTAGGCGAACCAAACACCTCACTCTGTCACAAACCTTGCGATCAATTGCGCCCTGCATCAATTCCGCCACCGGAGTGACGTCAGATCAGTGGCTAGTTGTCTAGTCGACGCTGTCAGCCTGGCACATGGCCGCGGCCTGGTGCCGGACCTGAGGTACTCTTTGTGGAATGGAAGTTCACAACAGAAAGCCTGCAATTTGGTTCAGTCATAGGAGTACTTATATTTTTCCCAACAATTTCCAAAATGTATTATGCATATTTCCATTTGACATGGTGGCTGGCTGCTTCTCATGAACAAACAGGAAGGTTCGTAACCTCACAGAAATGCAGTTCCTTTCCTTGTTTCCGCTTTAGTGCCACGTCTGACATGCATGACCGTCATGGCCTGGCAACTGATGACGCAGGGGGCTTCTGCTGCTGTTTCGGTTGAAGCAGAAGAGAGCACGCATCAGGATCCATCTTCTCGTAGTTCTAGTGGCATCCCAAGATGATGGTCAGATCAAGCCTGCCCTCCCAAATATAACTCCGCTGGGCGCTGGCGCTGGCTAGCCAGTGAGGAGCTTGGATAACCTGCACAAAATGATCCACTGTGATTCAGGTTTACATGGCAGGGGTAAGCTCCCACTTGTTTCGTTGGAAGACCGGTGGTCCTGATCATAATCGCCCTCCAACATATGTAAGAGCTTCTATTAACACCTACCCAACAGGTTCCATTGATAGCTTCCTTGAGTGTTGTGTACTCGATCTGCGCTTGAATAATTAATCTTTATTCAGTATACTAGACCAAGGAAAGCAACAAGCATAATTAGAAGTCTGGGCAAAGTAGATCAGCTATACTAGTATAATATAAGGAAAAGAAGGCATTCCCGTTTACAGATGGCTTGTGCCAGGAGTCCAAGAATCGACCCTCGCACACTATACACACTTTGGAAGACACGGGGATCAAGAAAGCTGCAGCAGGTGTTGAATTGAAAACAGCTAAAGTGTACCTGCCCTGCACAGCACGGCTACTCCAGGAACCCAAGAGGAACAAATTATCATCAGACCCTTTTGTATTCTATATATATAGTAGGAGAAAATAAAGGGTGGCGACAGCATGCAAAACTGATATACCGTGTGCAACAGTCTGTCAGACATTTCGTCGAACAAGTACTGGGCGACCCAAGCGCCCCCCTCTTGCTGTCGACTTCAGGCATAGTATAGGTGTCGGGGGGATTTCAGAGTAGCAGGGGCGTGGCCGTGTGGGAGGCACGAAGCTCTACTTGTTTACCTCGGCGAAGCCGCTGGAATGGCTGCCACTGCCATCGCCGCCTCGGCGTCAAGTTAAACTACGGAGCGGCGGGCGAGGAGCGCGATAGTCGGGTCAGGGATCATGTGTCTAGCTGACGCTGGGTCCTCCAGAGTCAGGGTATACTCTTTGTGGAAAAGGGAGTTCGCAATGGAAAGCCTGAAATTTGGTTCAGTAAAATACTAGTTCAACACAATCTCAAATTGTAGTCTGTGTACTTATTTTCCAAATTCTAGTCAGGGTAAACTACTTTAGAGTGACATGAGGTTCAATAAATAAATATGTGATCAATGATGCCGATAAATGATGATCAATGTTGTGGTCCAGCTAATCAATGATACCAATGGGGCTCTTCTCTATTTTGTTACGAGATAAAAGCATTGCACGATAATAAGTTGGGTTGATAAGTTTAAGTGAATAGGGCGAAAAAAGAAAGTCTCCTTCTTTCCCCAAGCACCCCACGGCGCCCCTCCTCTCTATCGGCTTCCCTCTGTCGTCGTCACCGCCGTGGCTGTGCGGGCGGCGGCGTTCCCAAAAGGGGGGCTTCCACACCGCAACCCCTCTTCCCCCTCTCCTCCTCCTGCCCCGCTTCGGCTCCTATGGCGTCCCCGACGACACGCGATGACGGACAGCGGATTTTGCGCCCCCGTGGGCTGAATTTAAGCCGCCTAGCTCACCTTCCTCATCCGGCGCCCGGTGGCCTTGTGTTGGTCGGACGGCCGGCCATCGCCAGCGCCGCTGGGGGCTCCAGCGGCCGAGATTGGTGGCGATCGCCTAGATACGGGCCCCCGGATTCGCCGTCGTCTAGCCCCCCCACGGGGGTGCTGGACAGCGTCCACGGGGGTCGGCGGCGCAGCCTCTACGGCCGCGGGTCGTGCCCCCCGGTCCAACCGGCTTGGGGCCCGCGCCATACGCCTCCCTCAATGTTGTTGTTTGGGGCTGCGACGGCCGTGGCGTCATTCCGTACTAGGGCTACCATTGGTGGGGGCGGTGCGGCAAAGGCTCATTGGCCCCCTAGTGAAGCGGTGGTATTGGCGATAGTTACGGGTGAAAGCTCATTTCGGCTCTTCTAGTGAATGACGGTGGCCTTGGGCACCACATTCTTCTTGAGGCGTCGTTTAAACCTCGTGCCTCTTCGCCCGGCGTCACCGGATTTTGGGCGAAAAGCCCTATCTTTGAAGCCTCTAAGGACAGCGGCGATGGCATCTCGGCGCCACCTTCTTCCCCGATGACGTTGCTAAAGAATCGGCTACAACCCGCCGATGCCTACCACCATGGTATTCATCTTGTTGTTCCTAATCATACTTCATGTTGATCTCCACTTTGGTTTGTCATGTTGGTGGTTGGTGTAGTTGTGGTCATGCTCGGGCGGATGCTTTGCCGCTAATGTCGCTTAGCCCCCTTCATGCAGCTGCTTGGTTGCTGAGAGCGATGGCCCCATTCGCGGATGCTTTGCGGAATCGATGATTTTTGTTGCTTATGCCCTCTCTCAAAAGCGGTGCTTTGTCGCCGAGAGTGCGACAACCCCATTTGCCGATGCTTTGATGCATCGATGGTTGTTGTTGCTTAGGCCCCCCCTATCACGTAGATGCTTTGCTACCGAGAGCGTGATCGATGGCCCCATCTACTGCATGTTTTGCCACGATGATGATTGTATTTAGCTGATACTTTGCCACCATGGTTCCAAAGCAGGATGCTTGGTCTGTTGAGGTCATTGCTTTTACAATTACACTACACCACCGCCTACCATAGTGTTAAGTTTTCTTTGTTTGGCTCAATTGTTTGGGGTTGTTAGGTGAATGTCCCCCTTCGTTTTCTTGTTGTTTGTTTGTGCTTAGGGATTCGTTGGTAATCTATGGATTACGTGTGAATCTCCATCTTTCACTTAATGAAGTATGTGTTAATGCTAAGGCACGCTTTCGAAAAAAAAAAGAAGATATTCATGATGATGAACAGAGAGTAATTGTTTTGTGCTGGGAGGCCTATAATATTACTGGAACATGCATGTTCATAAACATAAACACGATAGTAGAACAACCACTTGAAACATGTTTATGCAACCACACGTTTCAGACAGGAGTAACAAAATGACATGTACCTATAGCTAGTAACAACATGTAGGACCGGATCAAATCAGAGCCTTCACTCACCAAACAAACCTAGGCCCTTCGTAACATAAACAATACAGGCACACAAACACCATTGCTACACCCTTATTTTCTTCTACCAAAGCTAGAACCATGGCACCATTCTTACATCACATAGAAGATGCCGTCCTAGCTATAGAACGGATGCATGTCCACGTTTACACATTTACGGCGTATCAACAAAGAGCACTGGCGTAGCAATTAACGAAGTCGACGCCGCGGTAGCAAGAGCTAGGCTGTACGTGCCTTTTTGACGAACGCGATTGCCATACGACATGAAGTGGCACACCGACGTACTGGCACCAGGGTGGGTCTTCAGAATCTGGAACGCCGGGTGTGCCGGATTCCAGCAGGAGGTATCGAAATGGCAGAACGCCAGCAAAGGAAACCGCTGGGCCCTCGTCGTCGTCGCCGCGGCCGCGGAGGGTGACCTTTGTAGGCTCCATACCCCGTGTACGCGATGTGACAATGGAAGACGGCGTACGGGAACGGCACCTTGTGGCAGGCCACGTAGCCGGCGCCCTCTAGCTTGGTGACCGTCTCGACAACGTACTCCCGGCGTGGCAGAAGGCCGCCGCGTGGGAGCGCCGACGTGGCCGCCCACACGTCACCACCGCCACCGCCCTGCTGGATGGTGGTGGTGCCGCCGAGCATCTCCATGGCGGCCTTTACAGTGCTCTCTAGCGACGTGGTGCAGACCTTTGCCTCGCCGGCGAGCGGCGGCTCCTGGCACTTGCGCAGGGTGTCCTCCACCTGGGCCGCCTCGGCGGAGCCCGGCGAGATGTGGAACGTGGAGAGGACGTCGCTTAGGTTCTCGAATGGGACCTTGTCGGCGACGTTGTGCGGGAGGATGGGTGTCTCCGCCTCCGCCGGGAAGGAGAGGGTCATGGTGTTCCCTGGATGTAGGTCGGCCTCGTGGAAGAAGATGCCGGTCTCTTCAACCGTCTGCGTGTCGCAGATAGTGTTGAAGAGTGTGCACATGCTGATACTGGCCGGCGGTACAGAGTAGTGTCCCATAAGTGGTGACTGATCGATTCCTGCACGAGGACACATAGTAATATTTTTTTAATAATCGAACAAATTTCCAGCCTCTACCACATACAGTTAAACATGTACGCAAAGGTTACCTTTTTGAACAAAATCAGCTAGGACCTCCGGCATCGGCATGCCGGAGAGGGCCTGGTCCCAGAACCGTGCCGCCGGAGTGCTGGCCGCAAGGTGGCCGTGCACCATGGCGGCGGTGCTGACTGCCACCACGATCACAAGGAAAGCGGATTTTGAATGCATGATGTTGCTATATGTTCTCATGAATACAGCACCTGATGAGAATGAGAAAAGGAGGAGATGTGATCGATGGCTGTTATAGAGGGTCTGGGGTCTATATATAGCCCTTGATGTTCCTCTGAGCAAGTGACCCCACAAAAAAGCCAAGGCATGCACCAGTACTTTTTTTCTGCTCATTTTAGCTGCAAATGGTTCTTTTTTCTTTATTCGAATAAGGTTTCAAGAAAAAAAAAGTTCATTTCATTTAATATTTTTCAAGCCTAGTAGTTGCTTTCATATCGTACTCAATATGTTCACCGGCTCTTAAGCCGGTGTGAGTGGATACAAGTTAAGTAAGAGTTCACTCTTCATCCATATTCCAAGTAGTGCTTATACAAACTCCTGGCTATCTACAGGAGTCCTCATGAGCCATCGTCTTCTATAGATTGAGGTTGTATTTGGTACATCTTCTAGAAAGTGTTTAGATTTATTGTAAAACCCAAACCAAATATGTGGAACCTAAAGTTGTTTTTCCATAACTCATATATCTGAAACCGCTTTGAGAGCATCACTTCCGCCCAGCTGTCATCGAGGTCACCACTGCACCGTGGGCGCAAACTGAAGACCTCCAACACCCATGGGCCCTTTGCACCACCCTGCGGACCATGTGCACCACCACAGCCGCAGTGCACAAGCAACACCACCAGCCAACCACCACAACTGCCACAAGCCGAGATGGGTCTCCAAATGTGGCGCCTCCAAGGAGGGCACGACGCATGGCACCATCGTCGCATGTCCATAGAGGACTGGATTTTCACCCTGAGATCGCTGTGCTGCAAGCTTGCAATGACATGGTAGCCCTCAGTGATGCCCCCAGTGGGGAAACAACGCCCGAAGGGCGCCGCCACCATTGCCACCGACGTCAGTGGAGGCTTACATCTAGTACAACACCATGCCTGTTGCACGCTCGCGGCAATGGCAGTAGCTTGCACCCCATCAGCTCCTCATCAACTCTACCAGGAGAAGCCCGGCACAGCCCGAGGCACCACCACAGCACCACTAGCAAGAACCTGCCAACCCCTAGCCCCACCACTAAGGTGGCGGCATCGCTGGTTGAGGAGAAGGGAAGCACCAACCACCTTGCCGCACACACCACCACCGCACCGCGCGATGCCCCCAGCCCACCAACACCAGGATGAAGGCTCCGATCAAACAAATCTAGCGGCACCCGGCCGTAGCAACCACGGACGCCACATGCCGCCGTAGCCGCCCTCCCACGCACCGCACCGACCGCTGCATCTGTAGCCACCGTCGCCGCCGCTGGCTCCGACCGCGGTCCCCACGCACCATCGCACGCCCCCCACCCGCGTAGCCCACCAGATCCGTCAATGACGACGCCGTTCGGGTGTGACAACGATCGCCGTCGTCGCGGGAGTCGGCTGCGCCAACAAGCTACTTCCGGGTGCCCAGCGGTCGCACCCACCCAAAACCACCAGAGTGGAAGGGGAGAGGCCATGCCGCCGCCATCCCCCCAAGCGGCGTGGCGTGGCGGGTAGGAAGGGGCGGCAGCGGGCTAGGTTTGGGTCGCCCCGTCGTCCGCGAAGAAGCGACGCGACCATATATGCAACTTTTCAATAGCATATATCTTACATTAGTTTTTTTTTTTTTCATATTTTAAAGCTTACAGTGACATTTCCTAGCTTACAACCGAAACAAAAATAGACCTTGACTTTTATGTAGTGCGATGCCTCGAAGGTTTTTATGTGATTCGATAGAGATGTGACAGAATCTTAAAGAAACTATGTTATTATGTTAGCTTCGTTTAATAAGTTAGTGCAACAAGCGATGATGCATGTACCACTGTATCATACATCATACAAAGTTTTTTGTGTGATTTGATAGAGAAGTGAGAGAATGTTAAATAAACAAGGAAAAGGTCCAAATTACTACCTCCATCTATTCACTAGGTCCAGATGACTCCCGAAGTAACAAAAGGTTTACTTAACCCCCTCCTTTTGCTAAACCGGTTCAGATTTCACCTTTGACGATACGCAAAAAACGGAACTTGCTGACTTGGCTGTTTTTTTTTTTACTTTTGTTGACACCTCAGCTACATTACGTGGTAGTTAAGTAGGTTGTGGTTCAGATTAATAACCCATCGTATTGGCTCCTTCGTTTAGCACACTGCGCTAGCGGCCGCCGCCGTCGTACGTCATCGATTTTTGCATCTGTGAAGTCAGATTAATCAGACGAATGATCTGGAAGTGCAATGATTTTGGCATGGACAAACCAAAAGGTGCAGGTGTGTATCAACGTCTTGTTGCCGTGTAAATTTGACAAAATTAACTGCATTTGCTGCTAGGGTTTTAAGACTGCGTGTATATATATAATTTTGCATGCTACATAGCAGCCGGCGATCTTAGCTGTCCTCCCTGTCAAACTATTGAATAACCATTTAGGGGCTATTCTGAACCAAAATATGCATGTAGCTGACGTGTCAATCATGGTAAAAAAAAGCCAAAGTTAAGCGTCAAAGGTGAAATTTGAACCGGTTTAGCAAAAGGAGGGGGTTAAGTAATTGTTACTTCAGGGGCCATGTGGACTTAGTGAATAGATGGAGGTAGTAATTTGGACTTTTTCCCAATAAACAATCTTATTATCTTAGGTTAATTTAGAGTAATAAGTGCAACAAGATGATGCATGTAGCACTGTATCATACATCATATATGAAGGATCCTATGCGATTTGATAGAGAGGTGAGAAAATTTAAAAGAGAGTATCATATTATATATGCTTAATTTAGTGCAACAAGATGATGCATGCACCAACGTAGCCATGAATGTGTTTTTCTAGTCTCTTGCAATTTTGCGTTATATGTAAGTGTACATATGTACATTCACCAATGAACGCATGACCTCCGTGAGACTAGACCGATTGGCATATCCTAAGATTTGATAAGATTAGACACCTCCCTATCTATAGACACGACTTTTTAAACTTTGCCTCTGATCCATTGAAAAGAGCCAAACTGCAAAGATCCTACTTTCTTTGTTCTAGTCAGTTTGGAGGGGTTTAGATTATACAACTTTTACTATGTATCGACATAGTGTATTTATAGGTGCATAGTAAAAAATATATAGATTAACAACTCAAACTGGAGAGAGTACTTAAAAACCAATTTGCATTAGGGACTGTCCCTTAATTTTCTCAGATATTACACACACAGAGCAGCAAAGGAAAAGAGCAAATTGCTAATGTTTTATTCACTTTTTTCTTTCTTGTAGAACGTGGATACGATCTTGTGGGAAAAGAGACGTTGAGATGTAACTTTTGGTGGTGAGGCATGCAATCCCATTCATGTGTTTGTTAGCTTGCTAGTTTGCTATCAACGACCATAAGAAAAACATAGGTTGACATTTCCGGTTCCATTGTATATAGTTGCGTTTTCGATTAGTACGGGCTATTACTGTATTACAGAACATTTTGGAGGAGAATAAGCAAAGCATGCAAGCATCTAGCATGATGTTCATCTTTTACTTAGGTGAACATAAAATCTGGTGGAGATACTCTTACTTCAATGAAATCGCTATTAATGGAGCGACACACGTACGCTATGACACACGCGAGGACAGGGAAAATGCAAGGCCCGGCAGGCCGTGCTAGACGACAATTGCTGCTGTTATCGTGATGCTCTCATCAAATACTAGTATACGTAAACTCAAACCGTAAATAAGTGGGAGAACAAACCAATAGCGACAGCACAACAACCATGCCAGCACACCATTTTTTGATGGGTCTCGGTCTCCCAATAGTGTGGCCAGACAGAGAAATTCATGACTATTTCTGTCTCTTTCCGGGAGTAGGAAGTAAACAAATGATCATATATGCATGTAAATTATAAATCGTGTGGATATGCATCCAACGTCATACAGTGTACAGAGAAATTAAAGCAGCGTACTGCAGTAGGCAAAACCTTAAAATGTTCACTTTTAAAAAAGTGAAGAACCACTTTTAAAAAGTGAAGAACCGTTTTTTTAGATTTAATACGTTTGTATGCATCTTCTATTCCTCAATGTATACTTGCATTGTCACTACGTAAAAAACGATTTATAACAACGCCAACTTTTATTTGTAGGGTGGCTTCCCTGCGTGTCCGGACCCACTGGAGTAGCGGCCCCTACAAATGTGTCTATTTGTAGAGCCAGCTCAATATAGAGCAGCTTGGGTGACTCTATACTAAGGCACTCAATAAATATATCGTCAAATAATAAAAATTAGGCAATAAAAATTGACTTTTTAAAAATGGCCTCAATGGAGAAATGACCAAAATAAAAGTTATAAATCTCAAAGAGTTATAAAACTTTGTTGTTAACAACTTTTCTCTTTGAAATCATTTGATGTTTCAAAATGTTGTTTTAAATTTAATTCTAAATTGTTGAAGAACACTTTTTTAATTAATGCGGCTAAAACTTGTAACTAGTCTTTTTCTCCCTTTATAATAACTTCAAATATGATATTTTTTTCTCCTAAATTTTTCTATGGTCTATCAAGTTATTCCACTATATAGTACACAATATATTTTTGCGTGACACAACCAAAAAAAATGGAGTCGTGGCGGGCACACACTTCGCCGCGCCACTGTTATTGGCTAGTTGGCCTAGCCACCGGTCGAGCCGCCCACCACGGTTAATAAATATTAGCCGTGGCGTGCATTCTAATATGCCCGCACGGAAAATCGATTTTTCGTGGCGGGCGTACTATAAAGCCCGTCACTAAAAAATGCCTAGGCCCAACAAGCTAGGTAAAAAGCCCCACTCTCTTGCACTACCGGGTTCATATATAAAGTAGACTTAGGGTGCACTCCTCTCCTATCTCCAGGTCCACGCGCCGTGCGACGGCTTGCGAGTAGAGCGGCACATCTCCTCCACTCTCTATTGTTCCTTCCTCCACTCGTAGGCGGAGCGACACCTCTCCTCCTATCCATAGCTAGCCACCGCGACGGGCATGACCACAGCGACGTGCGACACACGGAGGCGCGGCACCGACAGCACACGGCGCTAGGGCCGACAAACACAATGGTGGCGCGGCACTAGACAAGATGGGCGGCGGCGGGGCAAGAGCCCTCCCTCTCCCGACGGTCACGACGGCCTCCTTCCTTCCCGACGGCCTCGTGGTGTTGGATCGAGGCCTCCCGGGCGGCAGATCGACGATGTCGGTCTCCTCCAAGGGCCAGCGAGGCTTCCCGATGTAAGATCGAGGCCTCGACATAGCGGATCGACGACGGTGGCCTCCTCCAAGGGCGAGCGAAGGTGGGCGAGCCGGGGGCGCGAGGATCGGCCTCCTCCTCCGGCCCGGTGGATCCAAATGACGAGGACCTCGTTGGTAGCGCGACTCCGGCGAGGAGACCTCGCCGGCTACGGATCCGCAACGGTGACGCGGACACAAATATGGTTGCGGGCGGTGGCACCCGGCAGCGCCATCGGGCCCAGCAGCCCGGATCCGTGCCCAGCCGGGCTTGGGTTTAGGATTTCTTTTATTATTATTTTTGAATTCATTTACCGTGGCGGGCCTAAAGGCGCCGCCACGGTTAATCTTTGATTTATCGCGACCATACCATGGTGACAAGCGCCTCTTCTCGCCATAGGAAATGTAAAACGCCTGCCACCAAAAAAATTTGTAATAGTGTTGTTTTCTTACTACTATTCTTTTGGTCATCTTTTCTTATGTAAATTTCAAATTTTGAATTTAAAATGACAACTTTTAAATAATATTTTGAAAGATCAAATGATTTCACCTGAAGAAGCCATGAACATAAAAGTTTTACAACTCATCAAGATGTACAAATATTGTTTTTGTCATTTTTATATGACATCATGAAAGTAACATTGTTCACAAAATTTAGATATCCTGCCTTATATTATACCTAAACTACAAGAGCGATATATAAGATTTGTAAACAATGTTACTACCACCATCGATGAACAAATGATTAAAATTAAAATTGTAGATCTTGAGAAGTTGTTAAACTTTATAGTTGACAAGTTTTTTATTTGAAATCATCTTGTCATGCAAAACTACATTTGAATTTCTGAAATTTGAAATTTGATTTTGTTCAAACTATCTCGGATGGACAAACATCCAAAATAAAAATTGTCGATCTTGAGAAGTTATGGAACTTTGTAGTTGATAAGTTTTTTATTTAAAATCATCTTGTCATGCAAAACTATGTTTTTTTTTTCCAAATGTAAAATTCAAATTTTGTAAACGACCTCGGATGGAGAAGCTACCTCAATAAAAGTTGTAGATCTTGAAAAGTTAGGAAACTTTGTAGTTGACAACTTTTCATTTAAATTTGTTTAGGGCCTCAAACAATGAATTTACACTTTCAGCTTTTAGGATAACATGTGGGAACCAAAATGGATTATAGACACAAGTGACAAAGTAGTGCAATGATAAAGGAGGGTGCGCGAGGGTGAGGCTTTGTGGGTTTCAATCCGCCCGCGTGACGTACGCGTAGCGCTGCGCGATCTTCGGGCAAAAATTCCACGACTTGTTCTTCTTTGGCCATTTTTTCGCGATTTCTACAAATCAATTTGCAGGGGTGGCTAGGCGGTTGGCCACCTATCCCTATAGAGGGGGCATTTGTAGCAACCCCTTAGTAGGGTGGATGGGCAGACGGCTCCTACAAAGGGTCATGAGCAGCCCCTACTAAATGGTTTTGTAGTTATGTGTTTTTCTTTATAAGTTGAAAATTAACATGTGCTATTCACCTAAATCACACCTTGTCTATTTATTTATTTTATATTATATTGTTTATATGCTTATAAACTTAATTATGATACTTGATTGTTACATTTATTACAAATCTGACCAGATTAAGTTTATACTATAACAGTTAAAATTTATGAGAAAAAAATATTGGTCAAAACTTTTAAAGTTCGAATCTTAATATGTGTCTGCACCTTATAAAAGAATGTAGGAAGAGTACGACAGAGAGAGCCCTTGTTAAAACAATTTTTCTGTAATTTTATCTTTAAGCTTCAGTTTTCTAGCCGACTCAATGGTAACAGTCCTAATCCCCTTCAAGGGTTTGAGGGAGCGGCAAAACCCTAGACTCTCCCTTCCTCTTCTTGTTTCTTTTCGCTCTCGCGTGAGATTGTACAGAGCGGTAGCGGCTATTGGAGCAACCGGTCATGAGGGTTGTCGGAGAGGAAAGAAAAATGTATGGCAGGAGGTATCCAACTTAGATTGGAAAAGGGGGTCACAGAGCTGTATCTGCGCTACAATACTTTCATTTTTTTTATTTCATTTACTTTGGGCTAGGGCGCCACACGGACGCCATAGTGTGCTCCTCCCCGCCGTCGCATGGGAATCAACAAGAGCACCGGAAAAGGTTCTGGGGCGAAACCTCAACTTAGACCAGTCTGGGCCAGTGATCGAGATCTCCTTCTTTAAGGCATTACTAAAGAACCTCTTGCTCCTGTTTCTCTTGGATTGGCCCGGTCAAATGCAGTTGGCAAAAGCTCTGCCTGGCTAATGATGATGACATTGCGGCGTCATTCACTTCTCTGGAGGCATCATCGAAGAGTTTTTGTGTCTTGGTGTTGTAGTGTTTTCTCCCTTTTTGTTGTATTCGTGGTTGTGCCATCGGTTTCCCTTGTGATGGTGCTTCTTGTTGTTTTCTTATTAGTGGATATGCCATATGTATAATCTAGCCCTTGTGATGGGGCTGTTGTTTCGGTTTTAGTATGGTTTTCCAAAATTAACTAGGCGATAGAGTTTTGCCTCGTTCCCAAAAACGAGGTTAAATCAATACTATTCAGGTGGGGAGATTCTCTCCCCTGTGATAGTTCAAAATAAAAACAACATGACACACACATGGGCACACATAACAACCATGTATTTGCAGCAGTTTACATACATGGACATGTTAATACACATAAACACGACAATATACAATATGTTGATTGATAGCTAGGCCACACACAGGACCAACCACAAGTTTCAGATAGGAGTAACAATGACATGTACCAGCACACACCATTCCTACACCCTTATTTTCTTCCACAAAGCTAGATGGCACCATTCTTGCTTATCATATAGAAGACGCCATGGTCCTAGCAGCTAGAATGGATGCATGTCCACGTTTATAATTACGGTGCATGAACAGAGAGAGGGCCATGTTGATATCCAGAACAGGATGACACTGGCGTAGTAACGAAAACATACATACTGCAGTAGCAAGCTAGGCTGTGCGTGCCTTTTTGACGAACGCGAGATTGCCATACGACATGAAGTGGCACACCGATGTAGTGGCACCTGGGTGGGTCTTCAGTACCTGGAACGCCGGGTGCATCGGGTTCCAGCAGGTGGTGTCGAAATGGCAGAACGCTAGCAAGGAAACCGTCAGACCCTCGTGACGGCCGCTAAGAGAAACCATGTAGGCTTTGTACCCCCTATGCGTAGCGTGACACTGGTAGACGGCGTACGGGAATGCCACCTTGTGGCAGGACACATAGCGGCTGCCATCGAGTGGGGTGACTGTCTGACCACGTACTGCCGTCGTGGCAGCAGACCACCGCGGGGGAGCGCCGACGTGGCCGCCCACACGTCACCATCACCACCCTGCTGGATGGTCCTGCCGCCGAGCATCTCCATGGCGACTTGCACGCTGCTCTCCAGAGAGGTGGTGCAGGCCTTTGCCTCGCCGGCGAGCGGCGGCTCCTGGCACTTGCGCAGGGTGTCCTCCACCTGCGCCGCCTCGGCGGAGCCCGGCGAGATGTGGAACGTGGCGAGGACGTCGCTTAGGTTCTCGAAGGGGACCTTGTCGGCGACGTCGTGCGGGAGGATGGGTGTCTCCGCCTCCGCCGGGAAGGACAGGGTCATGGTGCTGCCCGGATGTAGCTGGTCCTCGTGGAAGAAGATGCCGGTCTCCGCCACCGTCCGCGCATCGCAGATAGTGTTGAAGAGTGTGCACATGCCGATACTGGGCTGTGCAGTGTAGTGCTCCACAAGTGGTGACTGATCGATTCCTGCACGAGGACACGTAGTAATTTTATGCAAGGAAAATCTTTTATGCATTTATACAACATATATAGTTAAATATTTTTTTAGATAATGGAACAAAGTTATTCCTGCATGTACCACATATTTGTTAAACATGTAGGAAAACATTACCTTCTGTACAAAATCAGCTAGGACCTCCGGCATCGGCGTGCCGGAGAAGGCCTGCTCCCAGAACCGTGCCGCCGGAGTGCTGGCTACAAGGTGGCCGTGCACCATGGCGGCGGTGCTGACCGCCACCACAATCAGAAGGAAAACAGAATGTTGATGCATGTTTCGATAATGTTATGTTACGATTAATTGCACCTGATAAGAATGAGAGAAGAAAGGAGATGATTGATGGCGTTATAGCTCCCAATGGTCTGGGGTATATATAGCCCTTGACGTTCCTCTGAGCAAGTGACCCCACACAAGCCCAAGATATGCATGCGCTGCGCCCCTCCTTTTTTTCTGCTAGTTTTAGTTGAAAATGGTTCTTTTTTGTTTGTTCTTAAAAGGTTTCAAAGAAAAAGATGTATAGTTTTAATATTTATCTCATTTGATATTTTTCAAGCCTAGTAGTTCCTTTCATCGTAGTCAATATCTAAAAAGATGTATAGTGTGAGTGAATACAAGTTGAGTAAGAGTTCACTCAACCAATCCGAGCAATGCTTTTACAAACTCCTGCCTATCTACACGAGTCCTCATTAGCTATCTTCCATACATTGATGATGTTGTATTTGGTACATCTTCTAGAAAGTTTTTCTTCTGCCAAAGGTAAAACGCAAACCAAATATGTGGAACCTAAGCTGCTTTTTTTTTTCCAAGAAGTTGTTGCTTTTGCGTAGTATAATTTTCACAACACCTTGAACTCTAGCCACTTTGGTTTTCGGCTTTCTGCTTTTTTCTAAAAAATGTGTGGAAATAGTTAGTTGTTTCAATTCATAGAGAGAGAGAGAGAGAGAGAGAGAGAGAGAGAGAGAGTAGGTTCTTTAGTTATTTCAACCAAACAACTTTACATATAGACATTTCAACGACATATATATAGCAAGCTTACATTAGCTTTTTCATATCTTACATCTTACGGTGACGTACTTTTACCAGCTTACAGCCAAAACAAATAGACCTTGACTTATGCAGTGCCTCGAAGGTTTTTATGTGATATGATAGAAGAATCTTGAAATTTGAAAAAAAAAACTATCTTATTATATTAGATTAATTCAATAAGTGCTACAAGTTAATGTATGTACCACTGTATCATACGTCATACGAAGGGTTTTATGTGATTTGATAGAGAGGTGAGAGAATCTTAAAGAAACTATCTTATTAGCATAATTTAATATGTGCAATAAGATGATGCTGCATACATATACATTCATATGACGTAGCCATGAAGGTGTTTTTTCTACTCCCGCAATTTTGCATCATCATATACATATTCACCAATGAACACATGTAAAGGATATGTTAGCACGCGCGAACACGGTACCTCCATTAGAATAGATCGATTGGCATAACTTTAGATTGATACAATTATAAACACCTTCCCTGCTCTACCATTTCCTTGACCATTCAACAAATTAAGTCAGGGCCTGATTTCTATGGCGGTTAGCCTCCAAGAAAATTATCCTTGAGTGTCGAAACCGTCAAGGAAAACTAATTTCCCTTGCCCTCTATTCTTGAGTGTGTTTGCTTGACGGTTTAGGGTCAAGGATCATTTCCATGGCAGTTTTCCCCTTTCCTTGGCAGTTTTCGGCTCTCAAGGCAATTTGAAATTCTGGTAGTGCTATGGATGGACAGATTTTAAAACTTTGCCTATGATCCATTGAAAAGGGCCAAACTGCAAAGATCTTACTCTCCCATTCTAAATTGTTAATCATTTTATTATTTTTGACATTTAACAACTTTTACTATGTACCTAGGCAGTATATATGTAAAGGTATAAAGTCAAAACGACTTAGAGCATCTCCAAGAGTTTGGCAAATTTGTTTGCCAACGTTGTTTCTTTTGAAAAAATGATAAAAATAATACCTCCAACAGTCTGCCATATGATTTGGTAAATTTTAGCAACTTGGAAAACAACACTCCTAGACGCGCATATTTGTGCGTTGGGTTTTCACTGCTGTGTCGCAATTTTATTTTTTTGCCGGCGTTGAGCGTCTAGGCTCTAGGTTGTACCGCACTTGATCTGCTCACGGGGAAGTGGCCGTGGTTGGAGCTCGGCGGCGCCAGCGAGCTGCTGCTCCTCGTCGGGTTCGGCCGGGCTACCTCCTGGCGTCGTCCCCAACGTCGGACACACTACTACAAAAAAAAAAAATTTTATAAAGGCGTTTCCATTTTTATTAACCGTAGTCGTTTTTATAATTAACTGTGGCGGTTATAAAACCGACATGTAAATCAATTAGTCGTGGTAGTTTTTTTTATAAAAAAGCACGGCATAGAAAAAAACTCATTAATCGTGGCGGTTTTTATAAAAGGCTGCAGTTAAAAAGGTCGGGCTCACTAAAATCTCTAAAAGCCCACTCAACCGTGATATTGTGCTCGCCTATAAAAACGCGATTCACTCCCTCACCCAACCTAACCTAACTTGTTCACTCTCCACCCATCGAGCCAGCCCAACCCCTTCTCTCGTCGCTCTATCTCCCACCGCCACTTCTCCCTCCTTCCTCAAACTCCGGCGTGCGGGTTCGGTGCATGCCGGGGGCCGGCGGCGCGCGGGACCAATGGCGTCTTGGGATCCGGGCGGCGCACAAGATCCGGCGATGGGCGGGGCGGCGGTGTCGCGGGACCCGGGGCGTGCGGTCGGGCATCGGCGTGTTGCTAGTGGCGCGCGAGGGGACGAATCGGCCATGGTGGGTGTGGATCCGATGACGTAGCCCAGATCGGCCCGAGTTAGGGTTAGGTACCCACTCGCAAAAAGTATATACTTAAAACCAACCTTCATTGGGATTGTCTCTTAATTATCTCAAATATTGCACACAAATCGAGCAGCTAAGGAAAGGACCAAAATGCTAGTGTTTTTACCTTTTCTTTTTCGTGTAGAACGTGGATTCTCACTAGTAACGGAATGATTTTGGCGTGATATTAAAAATCTTTACCGTGGCGGACACACGCCTTGCCCATCACGGTTAATACTGATTTTTGTGTGGCGGGCGTTTTTTATTTACCGTGGTGAGCACATTTGCCCGTCACGTAAAAAATACCGTGGCGGGCATCTTTGTAAGGCCCGTCACCGAAAAGAGCCGAGGCCCAACCAGCCAAGATCGAGGCCCAATAACCGGATTCGATATATAGTGCAGTTTAGGGTTTCCTCACTCAGCCTCACATCATCTTCCGTTCTCTCGTCTTCCCCCAACCACATGACACGCTCCCACTCGGCACCGCGAGCCGCGCCTTCCTCCCTCTCCCCACTCCCTCTCCCACTCGGCACCACGCGCTCCACGGCGACGACGGCGGCGGATCCACCGTGTGCTCGGTGCGGATCCGCAGCCCGGCGCAGCGGGGCCGACGATGTGGTTGCGGTGTTGATCTGGGCCTCCCGGTGTGGCAGCGGTGGCAGATCGAGTGGAAGGCGCGTCGGGCGGGCTGGAGGCGGCGGATCAAGAGGATCCGGGCCTCCCTAGCGGCGGGCGCATCGGCGGAGGCCTCCCGGCGCAGATCCAGCCTCCTCGTCATGGGGGGCCTCCACGCTCTGCGGGCGGCGCATGGGGAACGCGGGCGATCCGGCGGCGAATCCAGGCTCGATGTCGGCCCGTATGAGCTTGCATTGGGCTTGGGTGGCACTTTCTGCCCGCCACGGTAAAAAAATATTAACCGTGACCTTTGAATAGCGATGGGCACACTTGCCAGCCACCTAAAATGAATTTTGCCCGTCACCTAAAACAAATTCGTTACTAGTGTCTTGTGGGAAGATGTTGAGATGTCAGTTTTGGTGGTGAGGCATGCAATCCCATTTCGTTTGTTTTTAGCATTTTTTTATTTTAGATTGCTTTCAACAACCATAAAAAAAATTGCATAGGTTGACATTTTTCAGTTCCGTGTGTATACAGAATTGCGTTTTTGATCCTCCAAAACCTGTCTTAGATAACATTTTGGAGGAGAATAAGCATGCATTCATCTAGCATGACGCTCTTTTTACTTTAGTTCCTATGTAGCCTCCTGTAACACTTTTTTTAAAAAGATCCCAGAACATATGTTCCGGCTTTTTATATATTATTAAGAAGAGGAGAATTGACCTAATTTATAAGTAAAATCGGGCACCAAAACCATACAACTACTTATATCAACTACACAACTTCTATCACTAACTACAACTACAAGCTAGGGATGAGAAGGATCAGCTAGCTCGCCAGAGCACTAGGGCCAACCATCGAAGAAAACTCAGCTGCCGCGCCTTCTTTTGTCACGGGTCTGCCCGAGCCGCCCCACGGGAGCGACATGGGGGTGACGAGCCGCCAGATATTTAATTTTGTTCCTCCTGTAACACTTGAAAAATTATTTTAGCTAGCTTTGACGTGGAACATACACGTATACATATATCATATCTCTTATACTTTTTTTTTTGATAAACAAAAACTGTGGGGAGATCCCTACAGTGGCGGCTAATTTTCATTTAAGAGAGGGAAAAGGTACATATCTCTTATACTTTGTTTCTCGTTTTGTGTAAAAAGGTTTTATCTAGATTCTAGAGGTTATATGTTTGGAGTGGCAATGATTATACGTGATTATACGCTAGTTCGAACCAATTTAAAAACCATAATAATATGACTAATTTCACTAGAACGCAACAGGTGGACTATTAGGGGGCCGACATCAGAACGTTAATAGGTTAGGATATTGCTCATATGTATAGGGTGCAATGTTTGTTATTATTGTTACATATGCTCGCAGCTATAGGAATAACTAAGAAAAGGGCGAAACATTAATAAATTTGTTGGAGAACAGGACGATGCAACATGAGCTTGGTGGGAAATTTGTAGAGGAAACAAGCTACACTTTCTTTGCACGCTATCACAAGTATGACGTGCATACGCAAACGTACATCATCACCTCCTAGGCACACAGCGAGTACGCAACACCTACTATAAAAACCAATTAACCAAAATATCTCAAGCCAGGATTTGAGATCATTGCATCCTCTATAGTGTACAATTCACTGGAGTTCGAACGAAATAAGGAGATCATGTTTCCTGGATTCTTTTCGTTCTTCATCTTTTTATAGAGAACTTGGCATTCATTCCAGAACTTGAATTGTATGGTACTCACTAGTAACCAAATCTTTTAAGGTGACGGGCACTTTTCATTTTGCATGGCGACAGCGGCGCCGCCCTGCTACAAATGTCACGGTTAATGCCCGGGTTTTCCGTGGCGGGCCCTTTATGCCCGCCACGGAAAAATGAATTAAAAAAAAAAGCCCGGTAGGCCACCGAGCCCGCCGCCCGATAGCAGCCCACCGAACCCGTCGATGTCACCGCCGGGTGGTCGGACTCCGCCGCCGCCAGGCCGGATCCGCCCGCCGCTTTGCCGAATCGCCGCTCGGTGGCGGATTCGGGCGCCATCGCCGCATCCTCGGCCCACCGCCCTAGCTCGAACCCGCCGCCGCCGAATCCGCCATGGATGCGCTGAAGCTCCACCTGGATCCGCCATGGATCTGCAAAAGGAGAAGGTGAGGGGATGGATCCGCCATGGATCCGCAAGAGGAGAGAGAGAGAGAGGATGAGGATCACCGTCCGGATCGAATCCGCCATGGATCCGCCGCCTGCGCGCGGTCACGGCATGGCGCACCTACTCGCGGATCCGTTGTCGCGGCCCGGTCCGCTGGCTCCGCTTCAGCGCGCCCGACGGCCTGGCGCCGTCGCTGCCCTCACGCCCGGCCTTGCTCGCGCGCCGACATCCACCGCCGCCGTCGCCGCGAGATCCGCCGCCAGCGCCCGCCGCCGCCGCCCGGCCCGACAGGGGAGAGGAAGGGAATCGTCGCGCCGCTGCCACGAGGGAGAGGAAGAGGGGGCCCCTCGCGCCATCGTCGCGTGCGCCGTCGTCGCCGGGAGGGAGAGCGCCATGGGAAAGGGAGCCAGCGCAAGGAAGAGAAGGAAGAGCGAGGTCACGGGAGGGAGAGAAGAGAGAGTGGACAGGGAGGGAAATGAGTTAGGGTTTGGTGGGGTTGGGAAGTCCCGGTTTTATATATGGACCTGATAGTGATGAGATAATGGGCTTTCGCCTGGACTCGTAGCTGGGCTTTTTATTTTTTTGTGGCGGGCCTTTAAAGACGCCCGCTAGCGGAAAATTGATTTTCGTGGCGGGCAAAAGTGCCCGCCACGAAAAAGCGCCCGCCCCGATAAATCATAGGCATTAACCGTAGCGGGCAAAAGTTGTGCCCACCACGAAAAAAAAATTTTGCAGTATCACGCAAAGTCATTTCGTTAGTAGTGACTTCAAGTCTGTTTTTTTATTACTGCTATACAATTGTGGGTTTGAAATAGATTAGAACCAGGATTTGAGATCATTGCATCCTCTATAGTGTACAATTCATTGAAGTTCGCAGGAAATAAGGAGATCATGTTTCCTGGATTCTTTTCGTTCTACTTTTTTTTATAGAGAACTTGGCTTTCATTCTAGAACTTCAATTATGGCACTTCAAGTCTGTCTTTTTTTATTACTGCTATATGACGTGCGTTTGAAATAGATTAGAGTATCTTCAATAGTTTGGTAAAACAACCCTCGATCTTTGACTTTTTTTGTATAATGGAAAAAGAAACTTCCTTTGAATCTTAATATTATATTGTTTATTCTCATAAGTCTAACCACATCAATTTTATATTATAACAATCAAAATTTATTACAAAAACTATTCGTTAAAAATTTTAAAGTTTGAATCTTAATATGTGTCTCGCACCTTGTAATAGAACATGGAGGGAGTATGGCAGAGGGTTATATCTTTTCTTTATGGTATCAAATAAAGATACTTTTTACATCATAGTTGTAGCTCCAATGAAATCTACATTTTAGTTTTTTTACATTTGAGGTCGTTAAGAGATGCACGAAATATAATATAAACCGGCATTTGGATTTCCTCACCCACTCCCTATTCCCACACCCACCTGCCTCCCTCCTCACTTCACCTCCCAGCCGTAACCACCGAAGGCGCTCTCTCCCTTCTCTCACGCGAGTAGCGCCCCCTCTCCTTCTCCCCCCCCGCGCTTCCTCCCCTCCCTTCCCCAGCGGCGCTCCCTCCCCGCCCCCTATCCCACGAGGATGGCGGCGGCACCCCCCTCCTCTCCTCTTTGCTGGTCGCCGGGCGCTCGTGGCACCCTCCCTCCCCTCTCCCCGTGAGGAGCGTGCGCGCGAGGTGCCGGGGGCGCGACGGATCTGCGCGAGGCAAGGGCCGTGTTTGGGCTAGTGCATCCCAGCGGCGCGCGAGGCGGGTGGGGAGGCATTGTGGATCCGCACGAGTAGTGACTCCCTATGCTCGTCTCCGTGGCGTTGGCGAAGCTCTTCTTCTCGGCAATCACGACCTCCCTCTTCTCCCTCCCCTCGCGAGATCCAGAGTAGACACCGCAAACGTGGACCTGCGGATCCGGCGAGCTTGTCGGCGGTCGGCCTTTCTCCGCGCCCGTGGTGGCCAGATAGCCCCGTGTTGGCCAAATCGAGGTCCCACGGTGGTGGATCGGCAAACTCTAGCAGCAGCAGAGCCTAGATCCGGCGGCGGCGAGGGGGGGAGGGGGCCGGCGGCTAAGGCGCCCATCCCGGCCCATTAGGGTTTGGGATCTGGGATTTTCTTTTTTTGTTGTTTTTAATTAAACATGATGGTTTTTAGTGGTTCTAAAAACCTATTCACTATAGTTTTCGTTGGTGGCGGTTTCAAAAACTGCCACGGTTAATAAAAAAAAGCACCATGATTAATTTTCTGTGTAGTAGTGGGTGTTGGCATGGTGGAGCAGGCGGTTGGTGGCTTAGCCCCTCTTTGTAGTACCCGCTTACAAGCGAGGGGAGGTGCTGATCATGCAGGGTATGGGCTTCATCGAGAGCCCATCAGCGCCATCCACGTCGGGGCTTGCGGCATATGATAAACTCTGCGGCGGCGACCTGATTGCGGTCAATGGCGAAGTGCTCGACGACCTCTTCCCAGCTGTTCTGCCGCGAAGACACAAGGCCACCTCCTATGTCGTGCCGTTGCATCAGTATTTGTTGTTCCTTTATGAATATCGACCTAGAGTTCTTTTGCTAGGATGGCCCAATTATGCCTGTGTTACATTGACCTCCCTCGGTGATCGTTTGAAGCGCGTTATATGTTTATCTAAACTCTTCTACCAAATATACGATGGCAAATCTTTTGGGTATTCAAGAAAAAAATGGATATTTACGGTGATGAAGAGAGTAATTGTTTGCTGGGAGGCCCATATATGTAGTATACATACTTTCATATTCATATACAAACACGATAATACAGTATGTTTGGCGCTAGCCAGGACACACACAGCACCAACCACAACAAGTTTCAGACAGGGAGTAACAATGACATGTAGGATCGGAGCCCCCGCTCACCAACACTAGCGACATGTACTTGTATGAACATCCATCGCCCAAACAAACATGGACACACACCATACCATTGCTACACCCTTATATATTTTCTTCTGCCAAAGGTAGAACCATGGCACCATTCTTATTCTTATCATATAGATAGAAGACGCCACCGTACCATAGCTAGAACGGATGCATGTCCACGTGTGTACACATTTACGGTGCACGAACAAAGAGCGCCACCATGTTGATATATATCCAGAGCACGAAACTGGCGTCGTCTGTAGTAACGAAGACCGCGGTAGCAAGCTAGGCTGTGGGTGCCTTTTGACGAACGCGAGATTGCCATACGACATGAAGTGGCACACCGACGTACTGCCACCAGGGTGGGTCTTCAGGATCTGGAACGCCGGGTGTGCCGGATTCCAGCAGGAGGTGTCGAAATGGCAGAACGCCAGCAAGGAAACCGCCGGGCCCTCGTCGTCGCCGCCGCGGCCGCGGAGGGGTGACCTTGTAGGCTCCATACCCGTTATACGCGATGTGACAATGGAAGACGGCGTACGGGAACGGCACCTTGTGGCAGGCCACGTAGCCGGCGCCCTCTAGCTTGGTGACCGTCTCGACAACGTACTCCCGGCGTGGCAGAAGGCCACCGCGGGGGAGTGCCGACGTGGCCGCCCACGTCACCATCACCACCGCCCTGCTGGATGGTGGTGGTGCCGCCGAGCATCTCCATGGCGACCTGTACGGTGCTCTCCAGAGACGTGGTGCAGGCCTTGGCCTCGCCGGCGAGCGGCGGCTCCTGGCACTTTCTCAGGGTGTCCTCCACTTGCGCCGCCTCGGCGGAGCCCGGCGAGATGTGGAACGTGGAGAGGACGTCGCTCAGGTCCTCGAAGGGGACCTTGCCGGCGACGTCGTGCGGGAGGATGGGTGTGTCCGCCTCCTCTGGGAACGAGAGGGTCATGGTGCTGCCTGGATGTAGGTCGGCCTCGTGGAAGAAGATGCCGGTCTCCGCCACCGTCCGCGCGTCGCAGATAGTGTTGAAGAGTGTGCACATGCTGATGCTGGCCGGCGGTACAGAGTAGTGACCTACAAGTGGTGACTGATCGATTCCTGCACGTACGAGGACACATAGTAATATTTTTTATTTTTTATTTAGATAATGGAACAAAGTTCCAGCCTCTGCCACATACAGTTGAACATGTAGGCAAAGATTACCTTTCTGAACAAAATCAGCTAGGACCTCCGGCATCGGCGTGCCGGAGAGGGCCTGCTCCCAGAACCGTGCCGCCGGAGTGCTGGCTGCAAGGTGGCCGTGCACCATGGCGGCGGTGCTGACTGCCACCACGATCAGAAGGAGAGCGGATTTTGAATCCATGATATTGCTATATGGTCTGATGAATATTGCACCTGATGAGAATGAGAAAAAGAGGAGATGATCGATGGCTGTTATAGCTCCCGAGGGTCTGTGGTGTATATATAGCCCCAAGATGTTCCTCTGAGCAAGTGACCCCACACAAAGTCAAGGTATGCACCCCTACATTTTCTGCTAACTTTAGTTGCAAATGGTTCGTTTTTCTTTATTCGTAGAAGGTTTTCAAGAAAAAAAAAGTTTCTTTCATCTAATATTTTTCAAGCCTAGTAGTTCCTTTCATCCTAGTCAATATGTTCACCGGCTCTTAAGCCGGTGTGTGAGTGGATACAAGTTAAGTAAGAGTTCTCTCATCATCCACTCCAACTAATTAAAGCTTATACAAACTCCTACCTACTATCTGCATGAGTCCTGATTAGCCATCTTCAAGTTGTTGATTTCGCTTATTAGATTTTTCACAATATACCTTGAACTCTACTTTGATTTTTCGCTTTCTGCTTTTTAAAAAAAAAAAATGGGTGGAAATAGATAGGTGTTTTAGATATAGTTGTTTCAGAGAGAAGAGAGAGAGAGAAGGTTCTATAAAGTCTTTTTTTCGAAAGGGCCTCGAAGAAAAAGAAAACTACAGATGAGTCCTCAGGTCGCAAGGTCGTCTTCCTGATCTCCGATATCTAGCTTGTCGTGGACCCATCAGTCCAGGTCCATCTCCCCACCAACCAAGGAACTCTAAACATTGGTATTGCCGCAAGAGCCATCGCCTAGAACACCAAGCAAATCGGTTTCATTGATAGGGTATTGGCCGTCACCTTGACAGAGAGGGGGGGAAGAGATCCGCCATCACCAGCCCAAGACCAGCGACCGGAGAAGGATTCCACCGCTGTGAGGGAACCCAACAACGAGGACAAGGCGCAGACCCGCAAGGACGTCGGAAACCCCAACCCTTTCGCGGGCAAAATAGAACCTCACATACCGACCACCACACCGATCCAGCAACCCACCGCCTGTAATGAAGGAGCTCTTTATTCTCCAAATGAGGTTGCTCCCTGCACCACCACACCGGGGCCAAGATTGATGCCGAATATGCCGCCGCCGTCAACACCTCCGCTCACAAAGTGGTCGAGAAGGCGGACGAAGGAGCAAAAAGCTCATCCTCATCGTTAACGCCAGGAGCATCCACAACAGGGGAGGAGAACCCGCCCTTGCGCATCACCGAACTAGGGCCGTGCATGTCGCCGCCATCGCCGAGGATGCCTAGAGGGA
This sequence comes from Hyparrhenia diplandra, assembly GCA_015847255.1. Taxonomy (NCBI): domain Eukaryota; kingdom Viridiplantae; phylum Streptophyta; class Magnoliopsida; order Poales; family Poaceae; genus Hyparrhenia; species Hyparrhenia diplandra. Next base: position 399,269 of record JADLZK010010448.1, on the reverse strand, counting down.
GACCTAACCCTAGATGAGGACGATGCCACCGCTGGGATATAGGAGCTCAAAGACCTAGATCTATAACAGTCCACCCGCCAAGGAGTGGGGCTCCCCTCTCATCTCAAACGCCGAGAGGGCCACCGGAGGGAGGGGGGATCGATGGAGGAAGGAGAATTTTCCCTCGAAATCGCCGATGCTACTGTAGCATGGGGAAAGTAGGGTGCTCGACTCTTGTGTGAGGCAGAATATCTTCTTCGGATGTGTGTATAAAGTTATTTCAACCAAACAATTTATATGCAACTTTTCAATAGCATATATCTTACATTATAATTAGTTTTCATATTTTAAAGCGCTTACAATGACTTTTCCTAGCTTACAACCGAAACAAATAGACCTTGACTTTTATGTAGTGCCTCGAAGGTTTTTATGTGATTCGATAGAGTTGTGAGAGAATCTTAAAGAAACTATCTTATTATATTAGCTTCATTTAATAAGTGCAACAAGCGATGATGCATGTACCACTGTATCGTACACCATACAAAGGTTTTTGGTGTGACTTGATAGAGAAGTGAGAGAATCTTAAATAAACAATCTTGTTACATTAGCTTAATTTAGAGTAATAAGTGCAACAAGATGATGCATGTATCACACATAAGAAAGTATCATATTATATTAGCTTAATTTAGTGCAACAAGATGATGCATGCACCAACGTACGTAGCCATGAATGTGTTTTTCTAGTCTTGCAAATTTGCGTCGTATGTAAGTGTACACATGTACATTCACCAATGAACGCATGACCTCCGTGAGACTAGACCGATTGGCATATCCTAAGATTGATAAGATTATAGTGTTGACACCTGTTATCGTATAAATTTATTAATCAAATAAACATAAGAAAGGGGTAAAAATAATAATACCAACTTAGAATAGGGTGTCACTAACATATTTCCACGAAGTTTTGGTGAAGTTATGATTTGCGAGGGGACTAAACAGGAAAACACCGTAATTCACGAGCCATACAACTACGCCGACGTAATGCAATCCAACTCCGAGAAAGGCTCTAGAAGGCTCCGGACTAATCCCGACATGATCAAGACTTAACACCCGAAATTAGGAGTCCGTAAGGTCCGAGAAGCCACGACGCACGACGGGACCCGGTGGGCCCGCTGGGGCCGATCGGCCCTATTATTGGGCCGATCGGCTGCCACCTCCGCCATATCGGCCCGCTTAGGAAGCTTCCTCCACCGCCTCCAAGATGCAATCAAAACCGGTTGTTTGATGTCGGTTCGATCCGAGGGCGTCGGTAGAAGCACGAGATGGATTAAGATCAAACACCGGATTAGTACCGCATCGCTGGCGAAGCTTGAAGGGATAAGAGAAGACCCATATATATAGACCCTAGACCCCTCATCTAATCATCAATCATCTGATAAGATCAATTTCAGATCATCTCATACATCGATGGAGGCACGACGCCTTTGGAATTAGATTAGACAATTTATAATGTAATAGAATAGATCTAGTAGAGAGTTAGGGAGAGAGGAGCCGCTCCCCGGTTCGAGAAGTCTTCGCCGTTACGGTATATCTTTGTATCTCAACTCTATTAGACTTTATGCTTTAATATATTTATCTTCTCTAGTTACTTTTATGCCTTTCATTTATTGATTAGAATATAGTTGTTATATAATTGCATGGGATCTTCGCTCGTATTGAGTGCTCGGTTATTCATGATGATTAGAGTAGTAATTAATAGTGTGGACATGGTGTCTAGACTAGAGGTTACCTTAGATTGCGCCCAATCCCACGGTTAGTTGTGGTAGCCCCGGGGGTGACAGCCACTGTCGGTCTTTGTATTCCACCACGTTCGGGTTGGTGATTCGTAGAGCTTTTTGGCGGCCTTCCCCGATCACCTTTTCCCCAGTCTTTTTCGAGGATCGGGGCGGTACCGTTGTTCAAGTGTTCTTATATAATCGCTATACCCTTTTCATGCCTTAGTTACTCAAGAACCAAAGTACTAGAGAAGTATTCGGGAACCTAGATCTCTCCCGTTGTCCTCTCGACCTAGTTATCTATTCTATATTATAATATTCTCCCGGTTAAGTGCTATTAATTATCATTCATATCATATACATTATTTACCCCTCACTTTAGTTTAGTTGATATAATAAGTTAGTAGATACATGATGGTAATTTATCATAGTCTTTACCCTTGCTTCCCCGTGGAAAATATAAATAACGATACTGAATACTCCCCGGGTAAAAGCTACAATGGTATTTTTATTCTCAGGCGCTTGCGAATCCCTTATATTATGTGTGCACTTAATAAATACCAACAAGCTTTTTGGCGCCGTTCTTGGGAAGCAATTGGCGTAAAGATTTTGATAATGATCTTGATATCTCTGCTAATTTAGTATATTAACTAGCTTTAGTAGGATTACCCTTGTTCCGTTGAGTGTGGAATAGACAGACATTTGATGCCGTCATGACCTTTCGGCAAGCTTCCAAAAGGAGAAACCGTGGTGTTTGAGCATCAAGATCCATCAACACCGGAGCCCCGCCATCTCTTAGGTACATTTATATATATTATTCTAACCATGTGTAGATTGAAGAAAAGGTCACCGTCACAAGAATTCAAAGCACATCTCAAGTGACGAAAGTAGAAGCTTTGCACAACTTACAAACTCTATTAGTGAGTCATGGTAAGTATGATCAAAGGTGAGAAAGTCTTGCTCATGGACTTTAATTTATGAGTAGTTATCTTTTCAATTATTGCATTGCATTGCATGTTTACTTTGAATAATCCATGCATTCACTCCACTTAGTTTATGTTTTTTTTTTATCGTAGATCCATTGCATGTTTAATTCCTTGCAATCACCCATCATGTCGTTTGCATATAAAAAAATAATAAATAAATAAAAATATTATCCTCACCATGATCATGCTCTTTAATCTCTTTTAAGTGAATCTCTATAGTGCTTTCATGCTCTCTTTGTTTGCTCATGCATGCTTTTAGTTTGGAAGTATTCAACATACTTCCATTGGCTTTTAAACGTAAGCGTGGTGCTTAGGTTATATCGCTTTCCTTAGTTAAATTAGACATGGAGTCTAGTTTAATTATTGAACTAATAATTGCTTGTGTAGACATTGGCTATTGTTGGACTAACCCCCCGAAAAAAAAGAAAATTCTCAAATCCAATTCGGGTAAGTCAAGAGATCAACTCACACGATGAAGCAAGGCATATGATGAACTCCAACAACTCTACGCTTGTAGGAAGACCCTGGATCGTTCCTCATAGAAGAAAGATCTGTAAGTATCACATCATTTATTTTGTCTTTTGCTAAAAGTTACATTTGCCTTGATCCATGCTAGAGTGCAGCTAAGAACATAATTTATTAAAAAACAAACATGATATGTGCTAAAGTAATCAATGAACCATCCTTTTGTTAGCATAGATGAGGTTATATCAACCTTTGGACAATAACCCGTTCTTCAATTAGTTGCAATCCTTCGGGTATACGTCCATTAATATTTTGCAGAAAAGAATCATCGGTGTGCACGCTCATTGTTTAGCATGAACCTACCACACCACCATAGTCTACCTCACTTCTACATCTTTAGAAGACCTGTCAAGATCCAAATTTTGGGGAGTGCAACCCCATTATCCGGTAAGTACTCTTATCCTTTACCTTATTTACTACTAGTTTGGTGTGTTTGTTAAAAAAAATATAAAAAATATGCATAACTATAGAAAACTAAATAAAAAGTTTAAGTTATATATATAGTTTATATTTGCTATAAATAAATAAATAGATAATGTGCTAGAATAAAATTAACTTGCTTGAAGATGATCCCTATGCTAAGGAAATGATGAATAGTTGCTCATGTTAATTCCTCTTAAAAGTACTTACAATTCGGACTTAGATTTTCCTAAAGCTTTAAAATCTTAATTTGCTCTAAACCCAATACACATGGGAAGCACATGCTTAATCTGAATCTTAGCATTAAAGGATAAAGATACATGAAAAGTTGAGCTACTATTTATCATATTTCTAGAGATACCTGATTCCTGGTTTTTATCTTTGAAAATTATAAAATATTACATGATGAGTTCCTTAGCTATGACCCTTAAAAGTTTATCTTTCACATTCCATTCCACCAAATACGCCGCTTCTAACCCTAAAGCACGCCTCCCCATACTCCATCGGCCGCTAGCCATAGTTATAAAAAAAAAATAAACTCTTGCAATCTTTGGATATGACTCTCTCGGTGTTTTTTATGCCAAATAGAGGTCTGGGCTACATTCGAAAAAAAAATAAGAAAAAAAAAAAAAAAAAAAAAAAGAAAAGAAAGAAAAATAAATATTTAGAGAGAAAAGTGAGACGAGAGAGGGAGAGTAACGGACAAAAGTCATACTAGGCGAGAAGGGCCTACCTCCCTAATAATAAAAATATATATATTTAGAGATGAATAAAGGACACGTGTCCGAGGGTGAGTAGGGCCCACATCTCTAAGGAGAGAGAAAATGGACACAATTAGGGCAAAGCCCACCTCTCCAAGAATGGTTAGCCCGGACCTTAGCAATTTTTAGAAAGAGAGATATAGTTCAAGATGCTTGAGAAGAAAAATACTAGAAAAAGGCTAAAAGGCTATTTACCTTTCATCCTCATTCACTTCACCACTATCATCCCACTATGTATGTCCTACCACATGTGTAATTCCACTACCACCATCTACTTAAGAGGGTCATACATAGGATCTCCTCGAAGTTTCTTTTGAAAAATATTGCAAAACCCCGGGATGATAGTTGATCAAAGAACTTGAGACATGGTACTTGACTTGATTATTCTGTCTTTTAATTGCTTATGATTCGTGAAAAGGCTACCCCCATGGTAAAAGGTGATGAGAGAGCAATCTGGTTAAGTGGAGAATTTATTTCCGATAAACACAAGATTTCCGAGGTATAGTAGCAACTCCCGATCCTACTATAGCATATAGCTTTGCTAGGGACTAGCAAAGGGTAAGCTTGGGGAGTTTGTTGACACTGTTATCGTATCAATTTATTAATCAAATAAACATAAGAAAGGGGTAAAAATAATAATACCAACTTAGAATAGGGTGTCACTAACATATTTCCACGAGTTTTGGTGAAGTTATGATTTGCGGGGACTAAACAGAAAAACACCGTAATTCACGAGCCATACAACTACGCGACGTAATGCAATCCAACTCCGAGAAAGGCTCTAGAAGGCTCCGCACTAATCCCGACATGATCAAGACTTAACACCCAGAAAATTAGGAGTCCGTAAGGTCCGAGAAGCCACGACGCACGACGGACCCGGCGGGCCCGCTCGGGCCGATCGGCCCTATTATTGGGCCGATCGGCCTCGCCACCTCCGCCATATCGGCCCCGCTTCCGAAGCTTCCTCCACCGCCTCCAAGATGCAATCAAAACCGGTTGTTTGATGTCGGTTCGATCCGAGGGCGTCGGTAGAAGCACGGGATGGATTAAGATCAAACACCGGATTAGTACCGCATCGTCTTGGGCCGAAGGGATAAGAGAAGACCCATATATATAGACCCCTAGACCCCCTCATCTAATCATCAATCATCTCGATAAGATCAATTTCGATCATCTCATACATCGATGGAGGCACGACGCCCGGAGAATTAGATTAGACAAAATATAATGTAATAGAATAGATCTAGTAGAGAGTTAGGGAGAGCGGAGCTGGCGCCCCGGTCGAGAAGTCTTCGGCGCTTCGGTATATCTTTTGTATCTCAACTCTATTAGACTTTATGCTTTAATATATTTATCTTCTCTAGTTACTTTTATGCCTTTCATTTATTGATTAGAATATAGTTGTTATATAATTGCATGGGATCTTCGCTCGTATTGAGTGCTCAAGGTTATTCATGATGATTAGAGTAGTAATTAATAGTGTGGACATGGTGTCTAGACTAGAGGTTACCTTAGATTGCGCCCAATCCCACGGTTAGTTGTGGTAGCCCTGGGGGTGACCCTGTCGGTCTTTTGTATTCCACCACGTTCGGGTTGGTGATTCAGAGCTTTTTGGCGGCCTTCCCCGATCACCTTTTCCCGCCTTTTTCGAGGATCGGGACGGTACCGCTGTTCAAGTGTTCTTATATAATCGCTATACCCTTTTCATGCCTTAGTTACTCAAGAACCAAAGTACTAGAGAAGTATTCGTGAACCTAGATCTCTCCCGTTGTCCTCTCGACCTAGTTATCTATTCTATATTATAATATTCTCTGGTTAAGTGCTATTAATTATCATTCATATCATATACATTATTTACCCCCTCACTTTAGTTTAGTTGATATAATAAGTTAGTAGATACATGATGGTAATTTATCATAGTCTTTACCCTTGCTTCCCCGTGGAAAATATAAATAACGATACTGAATACTCCCTGGTAAAAGCTACAATGGTATTTTTATTCTCGTGCGCTGCGGAATCCCTTATATTATGTGTGCACTTAATAAATACCAACATATAGACACCTCCAATATCAATAGACACGACATTTAAACTTTGCCTCTGAGCTGGAGCCAGACTGCAAAGATCCTACTCTCTTTGTTCTAGTCATTTTGGTTTTTTTAGATTCAACAACTTTTACTATGAATCGACATAGTGTATTTATAGGTGCATAGTAAAAATATATAGACTCCGGAGAGAGTACTTAAAACCCACTTGCGCACATTAGGGACTGTCCCTTAATTTTCTCAGATATTACACACAGAGAGCAGCAAAGGAAATGAGCAAATTGCTAGTGTTTTTCAATTTTTCTTTCTCGTCGAACGTGGATTATTCGATCTTATGTGGGAACAGAGACGCTGAGATGTTAGCTTTCTAGTTTGCTATCAACAACCATAAGAAAAACATAGGTTGACATTTTCGGTTCCATTGTATATAGTTGTGTCTTCGACCAGTGTATACATATAGTACATCTCTTTGTTTTCTTGTTTCAGGTAAGAAGGTTTGTTTACATGCTATATATTTGATGAAGTGACAATGATTACAAACTGGTCCCAAACTATTTCAGGTAAAAATCTTTTGTAGTTCTCTCTACAATTTTGGTCAATCTTGAAATTATTTGAGTTTTCGAGTATTTTTAGCTTATAATTTGGGATGGATGAAGTATATGATAGTACGATCTGTTCTCTCTACCATGTAGTCGGTTACTCTAGTTGTGTTGTTATCTGTTCTACACATTCGTCGTACTCTATACAAATTCCACCCCAAATTGAGTTTATCCTCGGCTGACAATTGGTACTGGAGCAGTTGATCCTCGGCGGGGAGAGTTTATCGCTGTCGACGGGGCCGTCGCCTACCATTTAATGCATAGCGCCGGAAAATCCTGGAATAAATCCAGGATAATGTGTCGCACCCAGGATTTGAACCCTGGGTGGGAGAGTCCCCAACCAATGGCCTTTGCCATTGCGTCGTGATCCCCTTGACTAACATGTTCACTCTTCGTCTTATATAAACTCCTGCCTAGCTTCTAGAGATTGAAGTTCTATTCGGTACATCTTCTAGAAAGTGTTTCTGTTGCCAAAAGTAAAACCCAAACCAAATAGGTGGAACCTAAAGCTGTTTTTCCATAATGTAAGTTGTTGCTTTCCGCTTAGTATATTTTTTTCACAATACCTTGAACTCTACTTTGGTTTTCGGCTTTCTTATTTTAAAAATGGGTGGAAATAGATAGGTGTTTTAGATATAATTGTTTCAGAGAGTGTGTGTGTGTGTGAGAGAGAGAGAGAGAGTGTGTGTGTGTGTGTGTGTGTGTGTGTGTGTGAGAGAGAGAGAGAGAGAGAGAAAGAGAGTAGGTTCTATAGTTATTTCAACCAAACAACTTAAGTTTTCAATAGCATATAGCTTACGTTAGCTTTTTCATATCTTAATAAAGCTTACAGTGACTTTGCCTAGCTTACAACGGAAACAAACAGACCTTGACTTATTTAGTGCCTCGAAGGTTTTTATGTGGCTTGATAGAGAAGTGAGAGAATCCTAAAGATATTATCTTATTATATTAGCTAAATTTAATAAGTGCAACAAGATGATGCATCTGCCACTGTATCATACATCATCATATGATTCGTATGTGATTTGATAGAGAGGTGAGAGAATTTTAAAGAAAATATCATATTATATTAGCCTAATTTAGTGCAACAAGATGATGCATGCACCAACGTAGCCATGAATGTGTTTTTTCTAGTATTGCAATTTTTCGCGTCATATGTATGTACACATGTACATTCACCAATGAACGCATGACGACCTCCGTGAAACTAGACCGATTGGTATATCCTAAGATTGATAAGATTATAGACACCTCCCTATCAATAGACACGACTTTTTAATCTTTGCCTCTGATCCATTGAAAAGAGCCAAACTGCAAAGATCCTTCTCTCTTTGCTCTAGTCATTTTGGGTTTTTTAGATTATACAACTTTTTACTATGTATCAACATAGTGTATTTTTAGGTGCATAGTAAAAATATATAGACTTACAAACTTAAACCGAGAGATCGAGTATATTCAAAACCAATTTGCATTAGGGACTGTCCCTTAATTTTCTCAGATATTACACACACAGAGCAGCAAAGGAAATGAGCAAATTGCTAGTGTTTTTCACTTTTTTATTTCTCGTCGAACATGGATTATTCGATCTTACAAAGATGTTGAGATGTAAGTTTTGGTGGTGAGGCATGCAATCCCATTCATGTGTTTGTTAGCCTTCTAGTTTGCTATCAACAACCATAAGAAAAACATAGGTTCACATTTTCGGTTCCATTGTATATAGTTGCGTCTTTGATCATCAGTACGGGCTATTACTGTATTACAGAACATTTAGGAGGAGATGCATCTAGCATGAAGATGTTCTTTTATTGGGTTCCTAGGTAGCCTCCTGTAACACTTCAAAAATTATTTTTAGCCACCCGATTTTATGTTGAACAAATTAAAGCCATCTTCTTCTACATATAGAACATCTCTTTGTTTTCTTGTTTCTGGTAAAAGGTTGGAGACACTCTTACTTCAATTAAATAGCTGTTAATGGAGCGACACACGCTATGACAAGCGAGGACAGGGCAAATGCAAGGCCCGGCAGGCCGTGCAAGACGACAATTGCTGCTGTTATCGTGATGCTCTCATCAAATACTAACTCAAACTATAAATAAGAGGGGACAACAAACCAATAGCGACAGCACAACAACCATGCAAGCACACCATTTTTATTGGACCTACTTGATGGGTCTCCCAATAGTGTGGCGACACAGAGAAATCTATAAAGATCCTTTAATCCTGGTGATCTCATGCACTGTACATGAACAGTGAAAAACAGTAACCCAACTACAACCGTCCGATTACTACGCACATGCTCATCCTACCGTCAACACCATCACCCCTTTGACGATCTGGAAGGTGCCCGGCCACATATCCACCGACGCCGCTCTACCAATACGCCGCCTCAGCCGCACCTCAATCACCCGTCCTCGCTTTTCCGCGCCGCCCGCGCCGTTGCCGTCCTCACCCCCAGCGCCGCAGCGCTTCACCCCACCACAATCATCACCGACGCCATCCTCCCACCTCCCACTTCGCCCGGCGCCCGTCTCGCACCCTCGCCGCCCGCGACCGCCCTAAGCCCCGCCACAAATCGTCGCCGTTTTCCATTCCGCCGCCCGGCAATCCACCCGCGCACGCGACAGCTCGGCATATTCAGGACCATACGCGTTCGTTATTCCAGCCAACATCGCGAATCGACGTCACCGGCTGTCCGCGGCTCCACAATGCCTCTCTGCGCCACGACCGGAGGCGCGCCGCCGCCAGTCACACAGGAACCGTCCAATTATCCCTCCTATAGAGGATGCAGCCTCCGTCGATTCAGACTATCCTTATGGTATTACTATTTGCATTCGCTTTTGCCAGAGAACAGCTGCTTCCCCGCTACATATGCCTTCACAATTGTTCTGTCACACTTATGCATCCCGATGGATGTCCATGCGTCAATTTGATACCTTTATATCCTTGGTTATTTAAATGAATCATTGGTTATTGTTGCAATTTAGTTGACGATTGCAGATTTTTTTGGTAATTTTGTACGCACGACCGCACGTGCTCCACCAAAAAAGCTGAGTACCTGATTCAGAGTTCACCTATGCTAACTACCGACTCAATTCAGAATAGAGTTCAGGAACTGAATGTGCAGCATGTTTTTTAATAGAAGCAGAGACAATATAATGACCGACATTTTTGTGTTCGTTTTATCCTAAGGTCTTGGAGCCTACAGGGAACGCCGCCGAGGATGAGCATCGTCGTTACTAATGCAGCATTGCAGCTTACTAGGAATCTGCCATTAATGATCCTTTGCCCTCTCATATATTTCTTCGGATTTGCAAACATTGGTTTCTCAAGCTGATTTAAAATTAGTCTTAACAACTAAATGATCTGAGAGCAAGCTATTGATTTCTGAACACTTTCCTTCCGGTATACTGCTATGCTTATTCTACATCTCCATAAAACTAACTTTCTGAGGTATACTTATTCAACATCTCCATTCAAAGCAATGAAAAAATAGGTTGTCTAGGCAACAGGATTACTTTGTTTATTCAGCTATTGTAATCCTGTAAAAATAGTAGTTCCTTCATTGTAATTATGTTTGCGCATTATAATCAACTGTTGACCACCCATGTATGATATAAGTTCCATTTCCCCAAACAAAAGTGTATGCTACGTCTTTCTAATATACATTGGAGTTGCAGGCAGCTTCCTGCTTCCTTGCTTTGTGATTGGTACAGCAGTATTTCTATGTGTGTATTCTTTTTTGGACATATTTTCTTGTTTACATTTCAAAATTTGAATATTAAAAATGACAACTTCAAACAAATGTTGAAACATCAAATGATTTCGCTAAACAAGTCATGAACATAAAAGTTCTAGAACTTCGTCAAGATGTACAATTATTATTTTGGCCATATTTTATATGACATAGTGAAAGTAACATTGTTCATAAAATTTAATAATCTCTCTTATAGTATATGATACTACAAGAGAGATATATAAGATTTGCAAATATTGTTACTACCACTACATTAGATGAACAAATGTCTAAAAATAAAAATTGTAGATCTTAAGAAGTTATGAAACTTTGTAATTGACAAGATTTTTATTTGAAACCATCTTGTCATGCAAAAGAAACGTTCGAATTTTTCAAATTTGAAATTTGAACCTTTTTCAAACTTCCTTGGGCGGTGAAACAACTGAAATAATAAATTGTAGATCTTGAGAAGTTATGTAACTTTGTAGTTGACAAGTTTTTTATTTGAAATCAAATCTTGTCATGCAAAACTATGTTTGAGTTTTCCAAATTTAAAATTTAAATTTTGTAAAAGACCTTAGATGGAGAAACTACCTCAACAAATGTTGTAGATCTTAAAAAGTTATGAAATTTTGTAATTGGCAGTGTTCTCATTTGAATTCATTTAGGGCATGAAACAATCACTTTACACCCAATTTAGGATAATATATGGGGAACCAAAATGGATTATAGACACATGTGACAAAAGGGGTGCACTGGATAAAAGGAGGGTGCGCGTGAAGATGAGGTCACGAGTTTCAATCCCGCCGGTCGTGTAGCGCGCAATCTTCACGCGAAAAATACGGCGACTTGTTAGTTTTTGGCAATTTTTCATGATTTCGCAAATCGATTTGTAGGGGACGGCTGGCCAACCTGTCCCTATAAAGAGCGCTTTGTAGCAACCCCTTGGTAGGACAGCAGGGTAAACCTCTCTGGAGGCATCGTCGAAGAGTTCTTGTGTCTTGGTGTTGTAGTGTTTTCTCCCTTTTTGTTGTTGGTTGTGCCACCGTTTGCCCTTATGATGGGGCTTGTTGTTGTTTCCTTAATTATTAGTGTATATGCCATAATCTAGCCCTTTTCCTGGGACTGTTGTCTTGGTTTTAGTACGGTTTTCCAAAATTATCTAGGCGATAGGGTTTTGCCTGGTTCTAAAAAACGAGGTTCAATCAATACTATTCAGGTGGGGATTCTGTCCCCCGTGATAATTCATAATAAAAAAAACATCATGACTTCACATGGGTACACACAACCATGTACTTGCAGTAGTTTACATACATGAACATGTTAATACAACAACAACAACATAGCCTTTAGTCCCAAGCTAGTTGGGGTAGGATAGAGATGAAACCCATATGAAACGGTATAAAAGAACGTAAAAAAGATAAAAGACAAAAGGTAAAGATAGGGTAGATAGAAAAGGAAACAAAGGTCATGGTTCGGGCACGCTGATAGCTAGCCTCCATGCGCTCCTGTCCATAGCTAAATCCTTGGAGATATTCCACTCCTTAAGGTCTCTCTTAACCGACTCGTCCCAAGTCAGTCTAGGTCGACCTCTACCTCTCTTTACATTATCTACCCGCTCTAAAACACCACTACGCACCGGCGCCTCAGGAGGCCTCCGTTGAACATGTCCAAACCATCTCAACCGATGTTGAATCAATTTCTCCTCGATAGGAGCCACTCCGACCCTATCCTGAATATCTTCATTCCGAACTCTATCCCTTCTAGTATGCCCGCAAAACCAACGCAACATACGCATCTCTCGCCACGCCACCGCTGGACATGTCGCCTTTTGTAGGCCAACATTCAGCACCATATAGCATCGCCGCGAATCGCTTTGTCCTATAGAACTTCCCTTTCAGCTTCTGTGGCACCCTCTTGTCACATAGGATGCTAGAAGCTTGACGCCACTTCAGCCAACCTGCTGCGATTCTATGTCTAACATCTTCATCAATGTCGCCATCCTTCTGTAGCATAGATCCTAAATACCGAAAAGTATCCTTCTTGGCCACCACTTGTCCATCAAGGCTAACGTCCCCATCCTCGTGCCTAGTAGGGCTGAAGTCGCACCTCATATACTCGGTCTTGGTCCTACTCAGTCTGAACCTGGCCTTTTGACTCTAGCGTGTGCCTCCACAGCTCCAACTTCCTATTTACCCCTGCTCTACTCTCGTCCACTAGCACCACATCATCAGCAAAGAGCATACACCAAGGGAGATCACCCTGTATATCCCTTGTGACCTCATCCATCACCGAGAGTAAATAAATAAGGGCTCAAATGCTGACCCTTGATGTAGTCCTATGTTAATTGGAAAGTCACCGGTATCACCATCACATGTTCGAACACTTGTCGTCGCATCCTTGTACATATCCTTGATGAGGGTAATGTACTTAGTTGGGACTTTGTGTTTTTCCAAGGCCGACCACATGACGTTTCTCGGTACTTTGTCATACGCCTTCTCGAGGTCAATAAAGACCATGTGCAAGTCCTTCTTCTGCTCCCTAAATCTCTCCATCAACTGTCATACTAAGAAAATCGCCTCCATGGTTGACCTCCCGGGCATGAACCCAAATTGGTTTTGGGTCACACTTGTCGACCTTCGTAGGCGATGCTCGATAACCCTCTCCCAAAGCTTCATCGTATGGCTCATCGCCTTAATCCCTTAGTTAGTACAACTTTAAACATCTCCCTTATTCTTGAAGATTGGTACTAATATACTTCGCCTCCATTCTTCAGGCATCTTATTCGACCGAAAAATAAGGTTAAAAGCATAGTCATATACTACCGCTCTCGCTCCCGGACATCTCCACACCTCAATGGGGATGCCATCAGGGCCCATCGCTTTACCTCCCTTCATCCTCTTCAAAGCCTCCCCGATCTCTGCCTCTTGAATCCTCCTTACAAAGCGTCTGCAGGTATCGTCAAGTGAGTCGTCCAACTCAAAGGTAGGACTATCATTCTCCCCATTAAACAGCTTATCGAAGTACTCTCGCCATCTGTCCTTGATCTCCTCGTCCTTCAGCAGCAGTCGATCTGTCCCATCCTTGATGCATTTAATTTGGTTTATGTCCCTTGTCTTCCTCTCACGTATCCTAGTGATCCTATAAATGTCCTTCTCCCCTTCCTTCGTGCCTAGCCGTTGGTAAAGGTCATCAAAAGCCTGACCCTTTGCTACACTCACAGCTCGCTTTGTAGCCCTCTTCGCTATTCTATAGCCCTCGATGTTGGTTGCACTCCTATCAAGATGGAGGCGCTTGAAACACTCCTTCTTCTCCTTAATAGCCCTTTGCACCTCATCATTCCACCACCAGGTATCTTTCGCTTCATGCTTGCCTCCCCTACTCACACCTAGTACTTCTAAGGCCACCTTCCGAACATATGTTGCCATCTTCAGCCACATGTCGTCTGCATCTTCTCCTTCTTCCCAAGGTCCCTCGTCTAGCATCCTCTCCTTGAACGTTTGCGCCTCTTCCCCTCTAAGCTTCCACCATTTCGTTCTCGCAGTCTTGGCACGTTTACTTACGGTTGGTATGCACCCAAAAACGAAAGTCCGCAACCACAAGCCTATGTTGAGTGACAACACACTCCCCAGGTATCACCTTACAATCTAAGCAAGCACGTCTATCCTCCCTCCTTGCAAGGATAAAGTCAATCTGGCTCGAGTGTTGTCCACTATGGAAGGTCACTAAATGCGATTCCCTCTTCCTAAAGAGGGTATTCGCTACCAGCAAGTCGTAGGCCAACGCAAAATGCAAAACTTCCTCCCCCTCTTCGTTCCTACTACCATACCCGAATCCCCCGTGCACTCCCTCAAACCCTACATTAGTCGCATCCACATGGCCATTCAGGTCTCCTCCTATGAAGAGTCTCTCACTGATAGGCACAGAACTAACCATGCTATCTAGGTCCTCCCAAAACTGACTCTTGGCGCTGTCACTAAGACCTACATGAGGGGCATAGGCACTGATCACATTCAGAGCCAAATCTCCAACAACCAGTCGGACTAGGATAATCCGATCACCTTGCCTCCTAACGTCTATGACTCCATCCCTAAGGCTCCTATCTATCAAGATACCTACACCATTCCTACCCGATGTTGTCCCTGTGTACCAAAGCTTGAAGCCATTACCCTCCACCTCTTTCGCCTTCTAGCCCTTCCATTTGGTCTCCTGAATGCATAGAATATTCACACGCCTCCTAGTTGCTGCATCGGCTAGCTCTCTTAACTTACCTGTTAGGGACCCTACGTTCCAACTACCTAGACGAATCCTAGTCGGCTCGGCTAGCTTCCTTACCCTTCGCACCCGTCGACGGAAGTGCGAAGATCCTTACTCATTTATCACTACACCCGGGCGCAGATGTAGCGCGCCACTAAGGTTGCGGCGACCCGACCCTTGCTCACTTATCATTGTACCCGGATCACGATACGACGCACCACTAAGGGGATGGCGACCCGGCCCTTGCCCATTTAACACCACACTCGGGTTCCGATGTAGCGCGTCGCTAAGAGGGTTACGCCCCAACGAATTTCTTATGGGTTTCCTATACATTAGAGTGGCTGATTTTTACGCTGGTTCGCCAAACCTATCGCAACCCTCCTCTTTTACCCGGGCTTGGGACCGGCTATGTTGAGACGATTCAAGAAAGTCTTCCAGTCAACATAGGCTGGAGTTATACATGAACATGTTAATAATACACATAAACACGACAATACAATATGTTGAGTGCTAGGTAGGCCACACACAGACACAGGACCAACCACAAGTTTCAGATAGGAGTAACAATGACGTGTACCAGCACACACGATTCCTACGTACACCCTTATTTTCCTCCACAAAGCTAGAACCATGGCACCATTCTTGTCATATAGAATGGATGCATATCAGCGAAGCTAGTCTGTGTGTGCCTTTTTGACGAATGCGAGATTGCCATACGACATGAAGTGGCACACCGATGTACTGGCACCTGGGTGGGTCTTCAGTACCTGGAACGCCGGGTGCATCGGATTCCAGCAGGAGGTGTCGAAATGGCAGAACGCCAGCAAGGAAACCGCCGGGCCTTCGTGGCGGCCGCTAAGAGAGACCATGTAGGCTTTGTACCCCTTATGCGTAACGTGACACTGGTAGACGGCGTATGGGAATGGCACCTTGTGGCAGGACACGTAGCGGCTGCCAACGAGTGGGGTGACTGTCTGGACTACGTACTGCCGTCGTGGCAGCAGACCACCGCGGGGAGCGCCGACGTGGCCGCCCATACGTCACCATCACCACCCTGCTGGATGGTCCTGCCGCCGAGCATCTCCATGGCGGTCTGCACGGTGCTCTCCAGAGACGTGGTGCAGGCCTTGGCCTCGCCGGCGAGCGGCGGCTCCTGGCACTTGCGCAGGGTGTCCTCCACCTGGGCCGCCTCGGCGGAGCCCGGCGCGATGTGGAACGTGGCGAGGACGTCGCTTAGGTCCTCGAAGGGGACCTTGTTCGCGACGTCGTGCGGGAGGATGGGCGTCTCCGCCTCCTCCGGGAACGAGAGGGTCATGGTGCTGCCTGGATGTAGGTCAGCCTCGAGGAAGAAGATGCCGGTCTCGGCAACCGTTTGCGGGTCGCAGATAGTGTTGAAGAGTGTGCACATGCTGATACTGGCCGGCGGTACAGAGTAGTGTCCCACAAGTGGTGACTGGTCGATTCCTGCACGAGGACACATAGTAATTTTATGCATTTATACAAAATATATATTGTTAATTTATTTTAGATAATGGCACAAAGTTATTCCAGCCTCTACCACATATATATATGTTAAACATGTAGGAAAAGATTACCTTTCTGAACAAAATCAGCTAGGACCTCCGGCATCGGCGTGCCGGAGAGGGCCTGCTCCCAGAACCGTGCCGTCGGAGTGCTGGCTGCAAGGTGGCCGTGGGCCATGGCGGTGGTGCTGACCGCCACCACAATCAGAAGGAAAACATATTGTTGATGCATGTTTCGGTATTGTTATGTTCCGATTAATATTGCACCTGATAAGAATGAGAGAAGAAAGGAGATGATTGATGGCGTTATAGCTCCCGATCGATGGTCTGGGGTATATATAGGCCTGGACGTTCCTCTGAGCAAGTGACCCCACACAAGCCCAAGACATGCATGCAGTAAGGATGCCAGCGGGATCGGGTTCGGGCGGGTAATCGGCGGGTTTTGGGTCCCACGGGTTCGGGTTTGGGTATGATTTTTCACCCATACTTTTCGGTGCGGTTCGGGTTCGGGTTTAGTATTCCACCCGTAGATATCCAATGGATACCGAAATAAATTATTTAGAATTCAAAATTATATTTATAATATGTGAATAATAATTTGTTTACTTAAATTATTAAGTTTATTCAAAGTTGACACATGAAAATATTTATTATTTATTGTCTCTTGTTTATACATGTGAATATATGTATATATATCCGTGGGTAACCTACAGGTTTTGGGTATCTATTTGGGTTTCGGGTATCCATTCGGGTTTCGGGTACCCACGGGTTTTGATTTGGTGATGGATTTCCACCAGAATCGGTTTTTGGTTTGGGTTTGGGTACACGGAGACTCCACCCGATCCGAACCCAACCCATTGCCATCCTTAGCATGCACCCCTCCTTTTTTCTGCTAGTTTTAGTTGCAAATGGTTCTTTTTTGTTTAAAAGAATTCAAAGAAAAAGATGTATAGTTTAATATTTATCTCATTTTATATTTTTCAAGCCTAGTAGTTCCTTTCATCGTAGTCAATATCTAAAAGATGTATAGTGTGAGTGGATACAAGTTGAGTAAGTGTTCACTCAACCAATCCGAGCAATGCTTTTACAAACCCCTGCCTATCTACACGAGTCCTCATTAGCCATCTTCTATACATTGATGATGTTGTATTTGGTACATCTTCTAGAAAGTTTTTCTCCTGACAAAGGTAAAACGGAAACCAAATATGTGGAACCTAAGCTGTTTTTTTTTTTCCAAGAAGTTGTTGCTTTTGCGTAGTATAATTTTCGCAACACCTTGAACTCTAGCTACTTTGGTTTTCGGCTTTCTGCTTTTTTCTAAAAAAAAAAAAATGTGTGGAAATAGTTAGGTGTTTATGAGTTGTTTCAATTCATAGAGAGAGAGAGAGAGAGAGAGTAGGTTCTTTAGTTATTTCAACCAAACAACTTCACATGACTTTTCAACAACATATATATAGCTTACTGCTTACATTAGCTTTTTTCATATCTTACATCTTACGGTGACATACTTTTACCAGCTTACAGCCAAAACAAATAGACCTTGACTTATGCAGTGCCTCGAAGGTTTTTATGTGATATGATAGAGGTGAGAGAATCTTAAAATTTGAAAAAAAAATATCTTATTATATTAGCTTAATTTAACAAGTGCTACAAGTTAATGTATGTACCACTGTATCATACGTCATACAAAGGATTTTATGTGATTTGATAGAGAGGTGAGAGAATCTTAAAGAAACTATCTTATTATAGCAGCATAATTTATATGTGCAATAAGATGATGCTGCAACATCACTGTGTCATACATTCATATGACGTAGCCATGAAGGTGTTTTTTCTACTCTCGCAAAATTTTGCATCATCATATACATATTCACCAATGAACGCATGTAAAGGATATGTTAGCACGCTCGAACACGGTCCCTCCATTAGAATAGATCGATTGGCATAACTTAAGATTGATACAATTAAAAACACCTTGCCTTGGTTGGTCTACCATTTCCTTGACCATTCGGCGAATTAAGTCGGGGCTGATTTCCTTGGCGGTTAGCCTCCAAGGAAATTATGCTTGAGTGTTGAAATCGCCAAAGAAACTAATTTCTTTTGCTATCTATTCTTGAGTGAGTTTGCTCGATGGTTTAGGGTCAAGGATCATTTCCTTGGCAGTTTTCCCCTTTCTTTGGCGGTTTTTCGGCCCTTAAGGCAATTCGAGATTCTGGTAGTGTCTATCGATAGACAGATTTTTAAATTTTGCCTATGATCCATTGAAAAGGGCCAAATTGCAAAGATCTTACTCTCTCATTCTAAATTGTTAATCATTTTATTATTTTTGACATTCAACAACTTTTACTATGTACCTAGACAGTATATATGTAAAGGTACAAAGTCAAAACGACTTAGAGCATCCCCCTAAAACTGTGGTGTGAGAATAGGCCAAATGCATAGTATATTTTTTTCCTTTTGGGTCGTGAGGGCCTTGTATTTTGTAAATATGTTGTAATTATCATCCTTTTATATCAATAAAATACCAAAAAAATAGGTAGGAGCTTCCCTGCCGTTTCTTCAAAAAAAAAAAAAAAAAAACGACTTAGATTATCTCCAAGAGTTTAGCAAATTTGTTTGCCAACCTTGTTTTTTTTTTTGAAAAATGATAAAAATATACCTCTAACAGTTTGCCATATGACTTGGTAAATTTTAGCAACTTGGAAAACAATGCTCCTAGACACGCATATTTGTGCGCTGGGTTTCACTGCGGTGTCGCGATTTTATTCTTTTGCCGGCGTTGAACGTCTAGGCTCTAGGCTGCACCGCACTTGATCTACTCACGGGGAAGTGGCGTGGTTGGAGCTCGGCGGCGCCAACGAGGCGCTGCTGCTCCTCGTCGGGTTCGGGCGGGCTACCTCCGGGCGTCCCAACGTCGGCCACACTACTACAAAAAAAATCTTTTATAAAGGCGTTACCAGTTTATTAACCGTGGTGGTTATTTAAAAACTGTCCCGGTTAATGTCTCGATTAACCGTGGACGTTTTTTATAATTAACCGTGATGGTGGTAAAACCGACAAGTGAATCCATTAGTCATGGTAGTTTTTCTAAAAAGCACGGCACGTAAAATAACTCATTAATCGTGGCGGTTTATATAAAAGGCCTGCAATTAAAAAGGCTGAGCCCACTAAAATCTCTAAAAGCCCACTCAACCGAATACCGTGCTCTGCCGATAAAAACAGATTCACTCCCCTCACCCAACCTAACCTAACTTGTTCACTTTCCACCCATCGAGCCGGCCCAACCCCTTCTCCCATCGCTCTCTCTCCCGCCACCACTTCCCCTCCTTCCTCAAACTCCCCGCGTGCGGGTTCGGTGGCGCCACGGGGCCTGGCGGCGCCGCTGGCCGGTGGCGGGATCCGGCGGCGGGTGCCGGCGGCGACAAGATCCGGTGTTAGCCGGGGTCGGCAGCGTCGCGGGACCCGGCGACGTAGGGCCAGCGCGCGCGGGGCTTGTGGCGCCGCAGGGGACCAATCTGGCCGTGGTGGGTGCGGATCGGCGGCGCGCCCAGATCCGGCCAGTTACGGTTAGGTACCAACTTCGCAAAAAGTATATACATAAAACCAACCTTCGTTGGGGATTGTCTCTTAATTATCTCAAATATTACACACAGATCGAGCAGCTAAGGAAAGGAGCAAACTGCTAGTGTTTTTTACCTTTTCTTTCGTGTAGAATATGGATTCTCACTAGTAAGGAAATGATTTTGTGCGATATTGAAAAATCTTTACCGTGGCGGGCACACAGCTTGGCCGTCATAGTTAATACCCCGATTTTGCATGTCGGGCGTTTTTTTATTTACCGTGGCGGCCACATTTGCCCTGTCACGCAAAAAAAAAAATTTACCGTGGCGGGCATACCGTAAGGCCCATCACCGAAAAACAGCTGAGGCCCAACCAGCCTAGATCGAGGCCCAATAACCGACTTCGATATATAGTGCAGTTTAGGGTCTCCTCACTCAGCCTCACATCATCTTCCGTTCTCTCGTCTTCCCCCAACCGCGCGCCGCACTCCCACTCGGCACCGCGCTGAGCCACGCCTTCCTCTCCCACTCCCACTCGGCACCGCACGGTCCACGACGACGACGAGCGGATCCATCGGCGTGCTCGGTGGCGGCGGGCGGCACAAGGAGGCAGCGCCGGCGGGCCTCCACAGCGGGACGGTGTCCAGCGGATCGGCAAAGACGGGCGCGGTGGCCAACGACGTGGTTGCGGTGGTGGATCTGGGCCTCCTCGGGCGTGGCGCGTGGCGGATCGAGCGGATCCAGCGCGCCGGCGGGCTGGAGGCGGCGGATCGAAAGGATCCAGCCTCCCGGCGTCGGCGTGTCGGCGGGCCTTCGTGGTGGATCCAGGCCTCCTCGCCATGGGGGCCTCCATGCGGCTGCGGTGCACGGGGAACACGGCGGATCCAGCGGCGGCGAATTCAGTCTCGATGTCGGCCCGTGTGAGCTTTGCATTGGGCTTGGGTTTTTTTTATCTTTTGCCCGCCACAGTAAAAAAAATATTAACCATGACCTTTGAATGGCGACAGACACACTTGCCGCCACCTAAAATGAATTTTGCCCGTCACCTAAAACAAATTCGTTACTAGTGTCTTGTGGGAAGACGTTGAGATGTCAGTTTTGGTGGTGAGCTATGCAATCCCATTTCGTTTGTTTGTTAGCATTTTTTTATTTTAGATTGCTTTCAACAACCATAAAAGAAATTGCATAGGTTGACATTTTCAGTTCCGTGTGTATACACAATTGCGTCTTTGATCCTCCAAAACTGTCTTACATAACATTTCGATCTTCTTACACAATTGCATTCATCTAGCATGACGTCCTTTTTTTTACTTTAGTTCCTATGTAGGCTCCTGTAACACTTTTTTAAAAAAGATCCGAGAACATATGTTCCGGCTTTTTTATATTATTAAGAAGAGGAGAATTGACCCAATTTATAAGAAAAATCAGGCATGAAAACCATACAACTACTTATATCAACTACACAACTTCTATCACTACCTACAACTTCAAGCTAGGGATGAGAAGGATCAGCTAGCTCGCGAGTGCACTAGGGCCATCCATCGAAGAAAACTCCGCTGCCGTGCCTTCTTTTGTCACGGGTCTGCCCCAGCCGCCCCACGGGATCGACATTGGGGTGACGAGCCGCCAGATATTTAATTTTGTTCCTCCTGTAACACTTGAAAAATTATTTTAGCCAGCTTTCACGTGGAACATACCCGTATACATATAGCATATCTCTTATACTTTTTTTTTTTGACAAACAAAAACTGTGGGGGAGATCCCTACAGTGGCGGCCAATTTTCATTAATTTTAAGAGAGGGAGAAGGTACATATCTCTTATACGCTAGTTCGAACCAATTTAAAAACCATAATAATATGACTAACAGGTGGACTATAAAGGGCAAAAATCAGAACGTTAATAGGTTAGGATATTGCGCATATGTATAGGGTGCAATGTTTGTTATTATTTGTCACGGCACAAGTCCGACCTAGCCCGGGGAGGGCAGGCGCGGCCCAACCGGCCAGGATGGCCTAGGGAGAGGGCGCACGTGCACCGTAAGGGGGGATGTTGTCGGCGCCGCCGCCACCCCCCGCTGCCAACGTCATCGCCATAGTCTTCATATTGGAATAAGACTTTTGGTGTGAATGAGATATTCCAATGTGTAAAGAAATCTCCTGTTAGGAAAACAATAAGGGTTTACTTGTAAAAGTATTCGGAAATATAAGCAAACCTTTATAGATTGCTTGAGAAACAAGTTTCACATGAGGGCTATATAAACAAGGAGGATGTAATCTTTTAGGGACAAGCAAATAAAGGAAATATTCCCGCTCTTGCTCCCCGCCCCGCCCGCCCCTCCCCCTACACGCGCACGCGCCGCGCCCCCGCCTAGGGCAGCGCCACCGCCCCAACCACCGCCGCCCCGGCACCGTCATCGCCTCCTCTCCCCAAAGCGGTTGTAACACATGGTATCCGGATACCAGGATAGTTCCCACCACCGATGGCTTCCGAGAACTACGACTTCTTCATGGCCCGGCGTCTCCTCGGAGGACAACTTTCGAGAGGATTGATCGCCGCCGACGACGAGATTGAGGCTTGTCTTCAATGCATGGAGAACGCCTACATCAAAATCTTGATCTACCTCCCGCCTCTACGATCAACGACGACACCCAAGGACGACCCAGCCATGTCCGCCGCCTCTGTTGGCCATGGGGCGCCCCTAGGCGCCACACTCGTCCCCAACGACGCCACCGATGACGACATCGGCCTTGACATCGACCTTTCCCAAGCGAAAGATGTGATCAATGAGCAACCGCCGCCCCGCCCAGGCGCCACCTGCCCGAATGCCACTCATCAAGAGGGGAATTCATCCGACACCGCCGACATACGACGGTACCGACGACCTGGCAGGCTGGATGAACAAGATGGAGATGTTGTTCGCACTACAGCAGGACCTCGATCCCCAGCTCTACGTCAGGTTTGCAGTCTGCTATCTCACTGGTGCGGCACACCTCTGGTTCCTTTGGATGACGAGAACGAAGACATTGAAATCGTGGGACGTCTTCACACGATTCCTCAGCGCGACTTTGGACCTCCCATCATTAGCACCATGACGGGACAACTAGCACCACAGAGGCAGGACGGTACACTGAACGACTACATCAACACCTTCTACAACTACGCTAGGCGCTTGGAACTCCCGAGTCCTCTCCACCGCATGCACCTCTTCATCACCGGTCTCGCCGCCTCTTCGGAAGCGCTTCGATGGGAGGAGCCAAGCTACATGCACGTGGCCATTCGCCTTGCTCGGGACTTCGACGCCACCGCCACTTTGCTCGATCCACTCCACACCAACGATGCTCCCGACACCCCTATACCAGCCACAACACCATGTAGTGACCATGGACTCCATCGACGACCATGTCAGCCTCGACCTCCTCGGCGAGCTCCGCCTTGCTACCTCGATGAACCAGGACCTCCAGATGATATCAACAACCATCGAGCTGCAAGCTGCAGCCCCAGAATGATATCAACTACTACATTCCAGCGGCTTCCACTCTCCGACAAGACCTCCTACTGCAGCAAGGAGTCACAAGACATGCTCTTGCGGTGGGCTTTCATCTCCCGATGTCAGAACCAGCTCAGCACGCCTTCCCAGCAAGCATCATGCTCATGGGACGGTAGACGGACATCAACATACACGACTCCACGATCTTCCCCTTCGACGACAACGACAACGAGTTCATCCACGTTGAAGACATGACGGTGGACTCTTTCGGTGCCGGCACCCACCAGGTCAGCCCGACGGAGCAGATCATGAGCGACCTCCTCTACGGCCATTACTTCACTTCACGTCCACGCCAATCTCCCCGACGTGATACGCTTTCTACAGGCACATATACATGCATGTGGAGGTTGGTATAGTCTAATCCATTTAGATCCCGCGACATCCCTGCAGACGCTCTACCTCACAGGGTCATGAGGGGCTCTGTCATGGCGGTAGCACGACTCGACAGACCCCATGTGCACCCACCCTTCAGCTACGTCTTCTTCGTCTACTTCGGGCAGCTACACTTCGACTCCACCTTCGACGATGACAACTTCTTCATCAATGAGTTCCCTGACAGTATGGATCACCTTAGGCTACGGCATGGCATCGCCGCCACTACATTTTCCACCGTAGCGTCCTATGCTCCTACTTGGTCGGTTAGCCGACGCGTGGACGCGTCGCCTCGTCGATCGGTGGGGAGATGTCACAACACAAATCCGGCCCAGCCCGGGGAGGGTCGGGCGCGCCCAACCGGCCAGGACCGCCAAGAGAGGGCGCACGCGCGCCATGGGGATGGGTCGGCCGCCGTCACCCCTACCGCCAACGCCATCCGCATCGTCTTTTTATCGGATTAGGACTTTTTTGGTATGAAGGAGATATTCCAATCTATAAGAAAATCTCCTATTAGGAAAATAATAAGAGTTTGCTTGTAAAAGGTATTCGAAATATAAAGAAATCTTTAGAGATTGCTTGAGATAGAAGTCCCATAGGAGGGATACATAAACAAAGATGATGTAATCTTTTAGGGACAAGCGCCGCGGTAGGGATGCAAGCGGCAGCCTCATGGAACCCACATATAGGCTTAATTAAGTGGGTTGCCGCAATAACCCGCGAAAGTTTAGCCTATATGTGGGTTTATGGGCTAGCCCACTTGCATCCCTAGCGCCGCCGCCCCCCCCGCAGCGCACGCGCACGCCGGCGCCCTACCTAGGGCAGCGCCGCCACCCCCCAACCCGCCGCCATCGCGCCCCCCCAAGGCGGCCATGACATTATTGTTACATATGCTCGCAGCTATTGTATCTAAGAAAAGGGCGGAACAAATAGATTTGTTGGAGAACAGGACCATGCAACATGAGCTTGGTGGGAAATGTGCGGAGGAAACAAGCTATTCTTTCTTTACACGCTATCACAAGTATGACGTGCATACGCAAACGTACATCATCAGCACCTAGCACTACTACAAAAGGCCACTAAGAGGGTGCTCGCGTTTTTTTGATTAGGGCGGCTCGTGTACCAGCCGCCCCCCTAATGACGATTACATTAGGGGCGGCTCGTGTACCAGCCGCCCCTTTTGTTATTAGGGGCGGCTCAATCACCAGCCGCCCCTAATGTGGTCCCAAATAGGGGCGGCTCTATATTGAACCGCCCCTACAAAGGGGTTGCCGAATTTTATAATGAGGCACTAAAATTAAAATTTTATAAACGACCTCGGACGGAAAAACTTTCTAAATATGAAATGTAGATCTCGAAAAGTTATGAAACTTTATAGTTGACCACTTTTTAGTTCGAAATCATCTAGTCATGCAAAAGTCTGTGTTCAAATGTCTCAAATTTGAAATTCAAATTTAAGAAACGACCTCAAATGTAAAACTTCCTAAATATGAAATGTAGATCTCGAAAAGTTATGAAACTTTGTAGTTGACCACTTTTAGTTCGAAATCATCTAATCATGCAAAAGTCAGTGTTCAAATGTCTCAAATTTGAAATTCAAATTTAAAAACGACCTCGGACGGAAAAACTTTCTAAATATGAAATGTAGATCTCGAAAAGTTATGAAACTTTGTAGTTGACTACTTTTAGTTTGAATCCATTTAGGGTCTCAAATTTTTCAATTTACACTGGATTTGTATAATATATGAGGACGCGGAATGGGATATAGACACATACAAGTGTGTAGCATAGTGGAGGGAAGGGTCGCGCAGAGCTCAAGGTCGCAGGTTCGAATCTTGGCGGCCGCAACATTTGCAAAAAGCCTGAAAAAAATCACCATGTGTAGGGGATGTGGGTGGTTGGCGGTGGGGTCTTACCCTCGATTAAAAAAATATTTTGTTATTTATTTTTTAATTTTAAAAATGCTAAACCTGGGATTCACATTAGGGCGGCTCAAACAGAACCGCCTCGATGTGTTCACATTAGGGGGCGGCTCGTGTCAACCGCCCCTAATGTGGAAGCACATTAGGGGTGTTTTATTAGGGGCGGCCGGAGGAGCCACCCCTAATGTGCATCTTTAGCCGCCTAATGTGCCTGTTTCGTAGTAGTGTAGGCACAGCGCGAGTACGCAACACCTACTATAAAAACCAACGAAATATCACAAGCCAGGATTTGAGATCTGTGCGTCCTCTATAGTGTACAATTCATTGAAGTTCGAAGGAAATAAGGAGACCATGTTCCTGGATTCTTCTCGTTCTTCATCCTTTTTTATGGATAACTTGTCATTCATTCCTGGATCAAGTCTGTTTTTTATTATTGCTATACAACTGCGCGTTTGAAATAGATTAGAACCAGGATTTGATATCATTGCATCCACTATAGTATACAATTCATTGAAGTACGAAGGAAATAAGGAGATCATGTTTCCTGGATTCTTTTCGTTCTACTTTTTTTTTATAGAGAACTTGGCTTTCATTCTAGAACTTCAATTATGGCACTTCAAGTCTGTGTTTTTTATTACTGCTATACGATGTGCGTTTGAAATAGATTAGGGTATCTTCAATACTTTGGTAAAACAACCCTCGATCTTTGATTTTTTTTTTTTTGTATAATGGAAAAACAAACTTCCTTTT
The DNA here is from genome assembly GCA_015847255.1 of Hyparrhenia diplandra. NCBI lineage: Eukaryota > Viridiplantae > Streptophyta > Magnoliopsida > Poales > Poaceae > Hyparrhenia > Hyparrhenia diplandra. The sequence goes on along the minus strand of JADLZK010010448.1, from coordinate 372,515 downwards.
GATAACTAGGATCATGTTCATCATCATTTTGGGAACACATCCCGTTATACTTAGTAGGCATTCCATTAAATCGAAGGAACAAGATCAAGCTATATATCTCCTTTGTACCGAGTTAAGAAGTACCACGATCCCCTACCACGACCACAACCCAACATTCCGGGAACCTAGTTGCTATGGACACATGACAAATGCAAGGCCGGTCCGGCAGGCCATGCTAGACGACAATTGCAGCTGTTATCGTGATGCTCTCATCACATAACTCTACACAGACATCCAAAACTTAAACCGTAAATAAGTGGGACGACAAACCAACAGTGACAGCCCAACACCCAAGCACAAACACATTTTTTGACCATGTTGATGAGTCTCCCAGTGGCCAGTAATGTGAGCACACTGAAAAATTAATAACTATTTCTGTCTCTTTCCGGGACTAGGAAGTGATCATATACGTAAATTATAAATCCTGTGGATATGCATCCGACGTGATACAAAGTACAGAGAAATTAAAGCATAGTATTGCAGTAGGTAAAAAAACCTTAAAATATTCACTTTTAAAAAGTATAGGACCGGTTTTACTAGATTTAACATGTTTGTATTATTCCTGAAGAAGCATACTCTCGCAAATTACACTTTTTCTATTTATTTATTTTATATTATAACAATCGAAATTTATTACAAAAACTGTTGGTTAAAAATTTTTAAAGTTTGAACCTTAATATGTGTGTGCACCTTGTAATAGAACATGGAGGGAGTACGGCAGAGGGTTATATCTTTTTCTTTATGGTATCAAATAAAGATACTTTTTACATCATAGTTGTAGCTCCAATGAAATCTACATTTTAGTTTTTTTAAATTTGAGGTCGTTAAGAGATGCACGAAATATAATATAAACCGGCATTTGGATTTCCTCACCCACTCCCTATTCCCACACCCACCTGCCTCCCTCCTCACTTCACCTCCCAGCCATAAATCGAGCTCCCACAGTGGTGTATCGTCAAACCCTAGCAGTAGCAACAGGGCCTAGCTAGATTCGGCGCGGCGAGGGGAGGGGGGCAGATCCGCGGCTGTGGCTAGATCTTGGCCTATTAGGGTTTGGGATCTGGGATTTTTTTTTTTTTTGTTGTTTTTAATTAACCATGATGGTTTTTAGTGGTTCTAAAAACCTATTAACCTATTAACTTTAGCCTTTCATTGGTGGTGGTTTCAAAAAACTGCCACGGTTAAAAAAAAAAAAAGCACCATGATTAATTTTTCTGTGTAGCAGTGGGTGTTGCCATGGTGGAGCGGTACGGTTGGTGGCTTAGCCCCTCTCTCTGAGTATGGGCTTCATGGAGAGCCCATCAGCGCCATCGACGTCGGGGCTTGCGGCATATTGATAAACACTACGGCGGCGTCCTGACTGCGGGCGATGGCGAAGTGCTCGGCGACCTCTTCCCAGTTGTTCTGCCATGAAGACAAAAGGCCACCTCCTATGTCGCGCCCGTTGCATCAGTATTGGTTGTTCCTTTATGAATATCGACCTAGAGTTCTTTTGCTAGGATGGCCCGCTTACGTCTATGTTACATTTACCTCCCTCGGTGATCGTTTGAAGCGCGTTATATGTTTGTCTAAACTCTTCTACCAAATATACAATGGCAAATCTTTTGGGTATTCAAGAAAAAAAAATGGATATTTATGGTGATGAACAGAGAGTAATTGTTTGCTGGGAGGCCCATATATGTAGTATACATACTTTCATATTCATATACAAACACGATAATACAGTATGTTGGCGCTAGCCAGGACACACAGCACCAACCACAACAGGTTTCAGACAGGGGCGTAACAATGACATGTAGGATCGGAGCCCCCGCTCACCAACACTAGCGACATGTACTTGTATGAACATCCACCGCCCAAACAAACATGGACACACACCATACCATTGCTACACCCTTATATATTTTCTTCTGCCAAAGGTAGAACCATGGCACCGTTCTTATTCTTATCATATAGATAGAAGACGCCACCGTTCTTTTCCCGTGATCTTTTTGTTTCCCGTGATGTTTTATTTTTTGGCTCACGGGATAGGGCCTGATTTCCCCGTGTTTTGTTCCTGTTAGCTCACGGAAATAGTTTACCCACGGGATAGCGCTGGAATCCGGTAGTGAACGGAGATGCATGTCCACGTTTGTACACATTTACGGTGCACGAACAAAGAGCGCCACCATGTTGATATATATCCAGAGCACGAAACTGGCGTTGTCTGTAGTAACGAAGACCGCGGTAGCAAGCTAGGCTGTGGGTGCCTTTTTGACGAACGCGAGATTGCCATACGACATGAAGTGGCACACCGATGTACTGGCACCTGGGTGGGTCTTCAGAATCTGGAACGCCGGGTGTGCCGGATTCCAGCAGGACGTGTCGAAATGGCAGAACGCCAGCAAGGAAACCGCCGGGCCCTCGTCGTCGCCGCGGCCGCGGAGGGTGACCTTGTAGCCTTTATACGCATTATACGCGATGTGACAATGGAAGACGGCGTACGGGAACGGCACCTTGTGGCAGGCCACGTAGCCGGCGCCCTCTAGCTTGGTGACCGTCTCGACAACGTACTCCCGGCGTGGCAGAAGGCCCCCGCGGGGGAGCGCCGACGTGGCTGCCCACACGTCACCACCGCCACTACCCTGGATGGTGGTGGTGCCGTCGAGCATCTCCATGGCGGCCTTTACAGTGCTCTCTAGCGACGTGGTGCAGACCTTTGCCTCGCCGGCGATTGGCGGCTCCTGGCACTTGCGCAGGGTGTCCTCCACCTGGGCCGCCTCGGCAGAGCCCGGCGCGATGTGGAACGTGGCGAGGACGTCGCTTAGGTCCTCGAAGGGGACCTTGTTCGCGACGTCGTGCGGGAGGATGGGCGTCTCCGCCTCCTCCGGGAACGAGAGGGTCATGGTGCTGCCTGGATGTAGGTCGGCCTCGAGGAAGAAGATGCCCGTCTCGGCAACCGTCTGCGGGTCGCAGATAGTGTTGAAGAGTGTGCACATGCTGATACTGGCCGGCGGTACAGAGTAGTGTCCCACAAGTGGTGACTGATCGATTCCTGCACGAGGACACATAGTAATTTTATGCAAGGAAAATCTTTTATGCATTTATACAAAATATATAGTTAATTTTTTTTAGATAATGGCACAAAGTTATTCGAGCCTCTACCACATATATATATATATATATGTTAAACATGTAGGAAAAGATTACCTTTCTGAACAAAATCAGCTAGGACCTCCGGCATCGGCGTGCCGGAGAGGGCCTGCTCCCAGAACCGTGCCGCCGGAGTGCTGGCCGCAAGGTGGCCGTGCACCATGGCGGCGGTGCTGACCGCTACCACAATCAGAAGGAAAACAGATTGTTGATGCATGTTTTTCGATAATGTTATGTTCAGATTAATATTGCACCTGATAAGAATGAGAGAAGCAAGGAGATGATTGATAGTGTTATAGCTCCCAATGGTCTGGGGTATATATAGCCCTTGACGTTCCTCTGAGCAAGTGACCCCACACAAGCCCAGGACATGCAAGCACCCCTCCTTTTTTCTGCTAATTTTAGTTGCAAATGGTTCTTTTTTGTTTATTGTTAAAAGTTTCAAAGAAAAAGATGTATAGTTTTAATATATATTTATCTCGTTTGATATTTTTTTCAAGCCTAGTAGTTCCTTTCATCGTAGTCAATATCTAAAAAGATGTATAGTGTGAGTGGATACAAGTTGAGTAAGAGTTCACTCAACCAATCCGAGCAATGCTTTTACAAACTCCTTCCTATCTACACGAGTCCTCATTAGCCATCTTATACATTGATGATGTTGTATAATTGGTACATCTTCTAGAAAGTTTTTCTTACGTGTCGAACCCGGCTAGATTGGGTCGGAACTAACACGTGATCGCCGACCGTTAGAGCTTCAGAGGTGACGTGAGGGGCAGCGATCTCTCGTCGTCGGGCGGCGAGCAGCAGCACGAGCAGCAGCGAGGAGGGGAGGAGCCGTGATGGGGGAGGGGGCGGCGCCATGGGATGGCGGCGGCGGCAGCGGCGGCGGCAGGCGGCTTGCGAGGGCGGCGGCAGCGGTGGGAGCAGGGTAGAGATAGATACGAACTATTTTTATTGCTTGCTTATCCCCAAATAGATTACATGCCTCTGCTTATATAGCCCGGCTGGACTTGTAATCTAAGCAATCTCTCTATAAGGTTTCCTTATATGATTGGAATACCTTTTACAAGCAATATTTATTTATTTCCTAGTAAGGGTCTTCCTTATAGATTGGAATATTCCCTTTACACACCAAAAAGCCTAAGATAATCTTAACTTGAAGACGGCGCGAGTTGGACTCGGACGGGAGGGAGGAGACGGCGGCGGCAGGGGCCCCCCCCCTTGCCGCTGCCGCCGCCCTAGCCCCTTTGTCGGCCGGTGGCCGTCGCGTCGAGCCCTTTTAGCCCTTCCCGGCTGGCCCAATTCTGGGTCATGACATTCTGCCAAAGGTAAAACGCAAACCAAATATGTGGAACCTAAGCTGCTTTTTTTTTCAAAGAAATTGTTGCTTTTGCGTAGTATAATTTTCACAACACCTCGAACTCTAGCTACTTTGGTTTTCGGCTTTCTGCTTTTTTTCTAACTTGTGCAGTGCATCGAAGGTTTTTATGTGATATGATAGAGGTGAGAGAATCTTAAAATTTGAAAAAAAACTATCTTATTATATTAGCTTAATTTAATAAGTGCTACAAGTTAATGTATGTACCACTGTATCATACGTCATACGAAGGATTCTATGTGATTTGATAGAGAGGTGAGAGAATCTTAAAGAAACTATCTTATTATATTAGCATAATTTAATATGTGCAATAAGATGATGCTGCATACATCACTGTGTCATACATTCATATGACGTAGCCATGAAGGTGTTTTTCTACTCTCGCAATTTTGCATCATCATATACATATTCACCAATGAACGCAAGTAAAAGATATGTTAGCACGCGCGAACACGGTACCTCCATTAGAATAGACCGATTGGCATAACTTAAGATTGATACAATTATAAACATGGCGGCTCTTTCCTTGGCGGTTAGCCTCCAACAAAATTATCCTTGACTGTTGAAACCATCAAGGAAACTAATTTTTCTTGTTCTCTTTTCTTGAGTGTGTTTGCTTGACGGTTTATGGCCAATGAGTATTTTCTTGGCAGTTTTTCTCCTTTCTTTGGCCGTTTTCGGCCCTCAAGGCAATTCAAAATTCTGGTAGTGTCTATCGATAGACGGATTTTTAAACTTGCCTATGATCCATTGAAAAGGGCCAAATTGCAAAGATCTTACTCTCCCGTTCTAAATTGTTAATCAACTTATTATTTTTGACATTCAATAAGTTTTAATATGTACCTAGACAGTATACATGTAAAGGTATAAAGTCAAAACGACTTAGAGCATCTCCAAGATTTTGGCAAATTGGTTTGCCAATCTTTTTAAAAAAATGATAAAAATATACCTCCAATAGTTTGTCATATGACTTCGTAAATTTTTGCAACTTGGAAAACAACGCTCCTAGACGCGCATATTTGTGCGCTGGGTTTCATAGCAGTATCGCAATTTTTTTTTTTGTGGGCGTTGAACGTCTAGGCTATAGGTTGTACCACGCTCGGGGTAGTGGCCATGGTTGGAGCTCGGTGGGGCCAACGAGCTGCTGCTCCTCGTCGGGTTCGGCGGGCTCTACCTCCGAAGCGTCCCAACGTCGGACACACTACTACAAAAAAATCTTTACAAGGCGTTTCCATTTTTATTAACCGTGATGGTTATTTAAAATTGTCACGGTTAATGTTTCGATTAACCGCGGGCCGTTTTTATAATTAACTGTGGCAGTTGTAAAACCAACACATAAATACATTAGCCGTGGTAGTTTTTATAAAAAAGCACGGCATAGAAAATAGCTCATTAGTCGTGGCGGTTTTTATGAAAGGGTTGCAGTTAAAAAGGCCGAGCCCACTAAAATCTCACTCAACACAAGGGGGCTATGGCGCAATGGCAAAGACCATTGGTTGCGGAGCTCCCACGCAGGGTTCAAATCCGTGGTGCGACACTTTATCCCTGGATTTATTTCAGAATTTTTCAGCTATGCATTAAGTGGTAGGCGACGTCCCGTCGACAGCGGGCGCCCCGTGGTGACTTCGTAAACTTCAAGATTTCTTGGCTCAGCCCTTCAAGGTGCGCATAGAGGTAGGGTTTACGTATGTGTGTTCATAGGGGTGAGTGTGCATACGTGTTGAGAGTCTGTGGTTGTTTTGTGTAATCTCAAAAAAAAAAAGATATTGTGCTCGCCTATAAAAATGATTCACTACCCTTACCCAACGTAACCTAACTTGTTTACTCTCCACCCATCGAGCCGGCCCAACCCCTTCTCCCGTCGCTCTCTCCCCACCGCCACTTCTCCCTTCTTCCTCCCACTCCCGGCATGGGGGTTCGGTGGTGCACGGGGCCCGACGGGCGCTGGGCTAGTGGCGTGTGGGATCCGGGCGGAGCCGGTGTCGGCGGCGGCGGTGCCGGGCGGTGCACAAGATCCGGCAGTGGGCGGGACCCGGCGGCGCCAGGGGGTTAGTGGCGCGGAGGGGACGAATCCGGCCGTGATGGGGCGGATCGGCGGCGCCCCAGATCCGTCCAGTTAGAGTTAGGTACCAACTCCCAAAAGTATATACTTAAAACCAACCTTCATTGGGGATTGTCTCTTAATTATCTCAAATATTGCACACAGATCGAGCAGCTAAGGAAAGGAGCAAAATGCTAGTGCTTTTTACCTTTTTTTTTGTGGAACGTGGATTCTTGTGGGAAGACGTTGAGATGTCAGTTTTGGTGGTGAGGCATGCAATCCCATTCCGTTTGCTTGTTAGAATTTTTTTATTTTAGATTGCTTTCAACAACCATAAAGAAATTACATAGGTTGACATTTTCAGTTCCGTGTGTATACACAATTGCGTCTTTGATCCTCCAAAAATTGTCTTACATAACATTCTGGAGGAGAATAAGCATGCATTCATCTAGCATGACGTCTTTTTTTACTTTAGTTCCTATGTAGTCTCTTTTAACACTTTTTTTTAAAAAAAAAATCTGAGAACATATGTTCCGGCTTTTTTATATTATCAAGAAGAGGAGAATTAACCCAGTTTATAAGAAAAATCGGGCACAAAAACCATACAACTACTTATATCAACTACACAACTTCTATCACTACGTACAACTACAAGCTAGGGATGAGAAGGATCAGCTAGCTCGCCAGAGCACTAGGGTCGACCATCCAAGAAAACTCCGCTGCCGCGCCTTCTTGTCTTGTCATGGGTCTGCCCGGCGCCCAGGAGCGACATGGGGGTGACGAGCCCCACGGAAAAGGTACATATCTCTTATACTTTGTTTCTCGTTTTGTGTAAAAAAGGTTTATCTAGATCCTAGAGGTTATATGTTTGGCGTGGCAATGATTATACGCTAGTTCGAACCAATTTAAAAATCATAATAATATGATCGACTAATTTCACTAGAACGCAACAGGTGGACTATAAAGGGCCGAAATCAGAACGTTAATAGGTTAGGCTATTGCTCATATGTATAGGGTGCAATGTTTGTTATCATTGTTACATATGCTCGCAGCTATAGTAACTAAGAAAAGGGCGAAACATTAATAAATTTGTTGGAGAACAGGACGATGCAACATGAGCTTGGTGGGAAATGTGTAGACGAAACAAGCTACTCTTTCTTTACACGCTATCACAAGTATGACGTGCATACGCAAACGTACATCATCATCACCTAGGCACACCGCGAGTACGCAACACATACTATAAAAAACAATGAAAATAAGCCAGGATTTGAGATCATTGCATCCTCTATAGTGTACAATTCACTGGAGTTCGAAGGAAATAAGGAGATCATGTTTCCTGGATTCTTTTCGTTCTTCATCTTTTTTTTATAGAGAACTTGGCATTCATTTCAGAACTTGAATTGTATGGTACTTCAAGTCTGTTTTTTATTACTGCTATACAATTGTGGGTTTGAAATAGATTAGAACCATGATTTGAGATCATTGCATCCTTTATAGTGTACAATTCATTGAAGTTCGAAGGAAATAAGGAGATCATGTTTCCTGGATTCTTTTCGTTCTACTTTTTTTTATAGAGAACTTGGCTTTCATTCTAGAACTTCAATTATGGCACTTCAAGTCTGTGTTTTTTATTACTGCTATACGATGTGCGTTTGAAATAGATTAGAGTATCTTCAATAGTTTGGTAAAACAACCCTCGATCTTTGTTTTTTTTTTTTTTTTTGTATAATGGAAAAAGAAACTTCCTTTGATAACTAGGATCATGTTCATCATCATTTTGGGAACACGTTCCCGTTATACTTTGTAGGCATTCCAATAAATGGAAGGAACAAGATTAAGCTATATATCTCCTATGTCCCATAGAGTTAAGAAGTACCACGACCACAACCCAACATTCCGGGAACCTAGCTGCTATGGACACATGACAAATGCAAGGCCGGCCCGGCAGGCCATGCTAGACGACAATTAATTTGCTGCTGTTATCGTGAAGCTCTCATCACATAACTCTACAGAGACATCCAAAACTTAAACCGTAAATAAGTGGGACGACAAACCAACAGTGACAGCCCAACATCCAAGCACAGACACATTTTTTGACCATGTTGATGAGTCTCCCAGTGGTCAGTACACACACTTAAAAATTATTAACTATTCCTGTCTCTTTCCGGGACTAGGAAGTGATCATATACGTAAATTATAAATCCTGTGGATATGCATCCGACGTCATACAAAGTACAGAGAAATTAAAGCATAGTATTGCAGTAGGTAAAACCTTAAAATATTCACTTTTAAAAAGTATAGGACCGGTTTTACTAGATTTAACATGTTTGTATTATTCCTGAAGAAGCATACTCTCGCAAATTACACTTTTTCTATTTATTTATTTTATATTATATTGTTTATTCTCATAAGTCTAACCACATCAATTTTATATTATAACAATCAAAATTTATTACAAAAACTATTGGTTAAAAATTTTAAAGTTTGAATCTTAATATGTGTGTGCACCTTGTAATAGAACATGGAGGGAGTACGGCAGAGGGTTATATCTTTTCTTTATGGTATCAAATAAAGATACTTTTTACATCATAGTTATAGCTCCAATGAAATCTACATTTTAGTTTTTTTACATTTGAGGTCGTTAAGAGATGCACGAAATATAATATAAACCGGCATTTGGGTTTCCTCACCCACTCCCTATTCCCACACCCACCTGCCTCCCTCCTCACTTCATCTCCCAGCCATAACCACCGAGCGCTCTCTCCCTTCTCTCGCGCGAGTAGCTCCCTCTCCTTCTCTCACGCGAGTAGCGCTCCCTCTCCTCCCCCCCGCGCTTCCTCCCCTCCCTTCCCCAACGCGCTCCCTCCCGGCCCCTATCCCACGAGGATGGCAGCGGTGCCCCTCCTCTCCTGCTGCTAGTCGCTGGCGCTTGTGCGCCCTCCCTCCCCTCTCCTGTGAGGAGCGTGCGCGAGGTGCTGTGGCGCGACAGATCTGTGCGAGGCAAGGGCCGTGTTTTGGGCTAGTGCATCCCAGCGGCGCGAGGCGGGCGGGGAGGCGTTGTGGATCCGCACGCAGTGGTGACTCCCTGCGCCGTCTCCGGTGGCGTTGGCAATCACTTCTTCTCGGCAATCGTGACCTCCCTCTTCTCCCTCCCCTCGCAGATCTAGAGTAGACACGGCGAACGCAGACCTGCGGATCCAGCAAGCTTGTCAGCGGTCTGGCCTTTCTCCGCGCCCGTGGTGGCCGATAGCCCCGTGTTGGCCAAATCGAGCTCCCACAGTGGTGTATCGTCAAACCCTAGCAGCAGCAACAGGGCCTAGCTAGATTCGGGCGGCGGCGAAGGGGAGGGGGCAGATCCGGCGGCTGTGGCTAGATCTTGACCCATTAGGGTTTGGGATCTGGGATTTTCTTTTTTTGTTGTTTTTAATTAACCATGATGGTCTAAAAACCTAATAACCTATTAACTTTAGCCTTTCATTGGTGGTGGTTTCAAAAACTACCACGGTTAATAAAAAAAGCACCATGATTAATTTTCTGTGTAGTAGTGGGTGTTGCCATGGTGGAGCAGGCGGTTGGTGGCTTAGCCCCTCTTTGGAGTATGGGCTTCATGGAGAGCCCATCAGCGCCATCCACGTCGGGGCTTGCGGCATATGATAAACACTACGGGCGGCGTCCCTGACTGCGGGGACGATGGCGGCGTGCTCGACGACCTCTTCCCGTTGTTCTGCCATGAAGACAAAAGGCCACCTCCTATGTCGCGCCGTTGCATCAGTATTGGTTGTTCCTTTATGAATATCGACCTAGAGTTCTTTTGCTAGGATGGCCCAGTTACGTCTATGTCACATTTACCTCCCTCGGTGATCGTTTGAAGCGCGTTATATGTTTGTCTAAACTCTTCTACCAAATATACAATGGCAAATCTTTTGGGTATTCAAGAAAAAAAATGGATATTTATGGTGATGAACAGAGAGTAATTGTTTGCTGGGAGGCCCATATATGTAGTATACATACTTTCATATTCATATACAAACACGATAATACAGTATGTTGGCGCTAGCCAGGACACACAGCACCAACCACAACAGGTTTCAGACAGGGCGTAACAATGACATGTAGGATCGGAGCCCCCGCTCACCAACACTAGCGACATGTACTTGTATGAACATCCACCGCCCAAACAAACATGGACACACACCATACCATTGCTACACCCTTATATATTTTCTTCTGCCAAAGGTAGAACCATGGCACCGTTCTTATTCTTATCATATAGATAGAAGACGCCACCGTTCTTTTCCCGTGATCTTTTTGTTTCCCGTGATGTTTTATTTTGGCTCACGGGATAGGGCCTGATTTCCCGTGTTTTGTTCCTGTTAGCTCACGGGAAATAGTTTACCCACGGGATAGCGCTGGAATCCGGTAGTGAACGGAGATGCATGTCCACGTTTGTACACATTTACGGTGCACGAACAAAGAGCGCCACCATGTTGATATATATCCAGAGCACGAAACTGGCGTTGTCTGTAGTAACGAAGACCGCGGTAGCAAGCTAGGCTGTGGGTGCCTTTTTGACGAACGCGAGATTGCCATACGACATGAAGTGGCACACCGATGTACTGGCACCTGGGTGGGTCTTCAGAATCTGGAACGCCGGGTGTGCCGGATTCCAGCAGGACGTGTCGAAATGGCAGAACGCCAGCAAGGAAACCGCCAGGCCCTCGTCGTCGCCGCGGCCGCGGAGGGTGACCTTGTAGCCTTTATACGCATTATACGCGCGATGTGACAATGGAAGACGGCGTACGGGAACGGCACCTTGTGGCAGGCCACGTAGCCGGCGCCCTCTAGCTTGGTGACCGTCTCGACAACGTACTCCCGGCGTGGCAGAAGGCCCCCGCGGGGAGCGCCGACGTGGCCGCCCACACGTCACCACCGCCACTACCCTGGATGGTGGTGGTGCCGTCGAGCATCTCCATGGCGGCCTTTACAGTGCTCTCTAGCGACGTCGTGCAGACCTTTGCCTCGCCGGCGAGCGGCGGCTCCTGGCACTTGCGCAGGGTGTCCTCCACCAGGGCCGCCTCGGCGGAGCCCGACGCGATGTGGAACGTGGCGAGGACGTCGCTTAGGTTCTCGAAGGGGACCTTGTCGGCGACGTCGTGCGGGAGGATGGGTGTCTCCGCCTCCGCAGGGAAGGAGAGCGTCATGGTGCTGCCTGGATGTAGGTCGGCCTCGTGGAAGAAGATGCCGGTCTCTGCAACCGTCTGCGTGTCGCAGATAGTGTTGAAGAGTGTGCACATGCTGATACTGGCCGGCGGCACAGAGTAGTGTCCCACAAGTGGTGACTGATCGATTCCTGCACGAGGAGACATAGTAATATTTGTTAATAATGGAACAAAGTTCTAGCCTCTACCACAAACGGTTAAAGATGTACGCAAAGATTACCTTTCTGAACAAAATCAGCTAGGACCGCCGGCATCGGGGAGCTGGAGAGGGCCTTCTCCCAGAACCGTACCGCCGTGCTGGCCGCAAGGTGGCCGTGCACCATGGCGGCGGTGCTGACTGCCACCACGATCAGAAGGAAAGCGGATTTTGAATGCATGATGTTGCTAAATGTTTTGACGAATATTGCACCTGATGAGAATGAGAAGAGGAGGAGATGATCGATGGCTGTTATAGAGGGGGTCTATATATAGCCCTTGATGTTCCTCTGAGCAAGTGACCCCACACAAAAGCCAAGGCTTGCACCAGTACTTTTTGCGCTAATTTTAGTTGCAAATGGTTCTTTTTTCTTTTTTCGTATAAGGTTTCAAGAAAAAAAATGTTCATTTCATTTAATATTTTTCAAGCCTAGTAGTTGCTTTCATATCGTACTCAATATGTTCACCGGCTCTTAAGCCGGTGTGAGTGGATACAAGTTAAGAGTTCACTCTTCATCATATTCCAAGTAGTGCTTATACAAACTCCTGCCTATCTACAGGAGTCCTCATGAGCCATCGTCTTCTATAGATTGAGGTTGTATTTGGTACATCTTCTAGAAAGTGCTTCGATTTATTGTAAAACCCAAACCAAATATGTGGAACCTAAAGCAGTTTTTCCATAAATCAGATCTGCTGCTTTGAGAGCATCACTTCGCCCAGCTGTCACCGAGGTCACCACTGCACCGTGTGCGCCCACTGAACACCTCCAACACCCATGGGCCCTTTGCACCTCCCCTCGCCAACACAGACCAAGTGCACCGCAACACACAAGCAACACCACCAGCCAACAACCACAACTGCCACATGCCGAGACGGGTCTCCAAATGCGGCGCCTACAAGGAGGGCACGACGCCAATGGCGCCGTCATCGCATGTCCATAGAGGATTGGATTTTCACCCTGAGATCGCTGTGCTGCAAGCTTGCAATGACATGGTAGCCCCCGGTGATGCCCCCAAAGCAGGGAAAACAACGCCTGAAGGGTGCCGCCACCATTGCCACCGACGCCGGTGGAGGCTTACATCTAGTACAACACCATGTCTGTTGCACAACAATGGCAGTAGGCTGCACCCCATCAGCTCCTCATCAACTCTACCAGAGAAGCCCGCACAGCCCGAGGCAACCACAACACCACTAGCAAGAACCTGCCATCCCCTAGCCCCACCACTAAGACTATCTCCAACAATAGAATGCAAATACACCACCTATTCCCTTGTTTTGGATCGTGCACAGGGAAAGAATCCCCACCCAAACTTGCCTTTCTCCAACAGTCAACGCAAAAACAACACCTATTCCCCTGCAATTCCGCTGGCTGTGCTACCGTGCGCTTTTCCAAATGGCCGCGAAAGGCGGGACCACCTTGGCAGCGCGAGAGGCATGTGCGTGCCACACCACCGATGCTTTGCGTTGCGAGGAGAGAGGATAGCTTTTTTTGCGTGGCGTTTGGGCTGGAACACAAAATAGATAGTGTGTTAAGGTTACCTGTTGGAGGGGTTTTGGAAAGGTAAAACCCCGGAAAGACGGATTTTGAGTTTTAGGTCTCCTCTTGGAGACAAATCTAAGGTGGTGGCAGACCTGTATCGCCGTTGAGGAGGAGAAGGGAAGCACCAACCACCTTGCTCGCGGACCCGCCGCACGGGATGCCCCCGACCCCACCAACACCGGGATGAAGGCTCCGATCAAGCAGATCTAGCGACACCCGACCGTAGCCACCACGGACGCCACACGCCGGCCGTAGCCGCCTCTCCCCACCCGCACCGACCGTTGCGCACCGTAGCCACCGCCGCCGCCGCCGCTCCGACCGCCGTCCCCCACACACCATCGCGACGCCCCACCGTGTAGGCACCAGATCCGTCAATGACGACGCCAGCTTCAGTGACAACGATCGTCGTCGCCGCGGGAGTCGGCCTGCGCCAACAAGCTCCTTCCGGTGCCCAGCGGTCGCACCCACCCAAAACCGCCGGAGTGGAAGGGGAGAAGCCATGCCGCGGCCATCCCGCTCAAGCGGTGGCGTGGCGGGTGGGAGTTGGAGGAAGGGGCGCAGCAGGCTAGGGTTTGGTCGCCTCGCCCCCGTCCGCGCGAGAGCGACAGCGACCATATATGCAACTTTTCAGTAGCATATATCTTACATTAGTTTTTTTCATATTTTAAAGCTTACAGTGACTTTTCCTAGCTTACAACCGAAACAAATAGACCTTGACTTTTATGTAGTGCGATGCCTCGAAGGTTTTATGTGATTCGATTGAGATGTGACAGAATCTTAAAGAAACTACGTTATTATATTAGCTTCATTTAATAAGCTAGTGCAACAAGCGATGATGCATGTACCACTGTATCATACATCATACAAAGGTTTTTGTGTGATTTGATAGAGAAGTGAGAGAATGTTAAATAAACAAGGAAAAGGTCCAAATTACTACCTCCATCTATTCACTAGGTCCGGATGACTCCCTGAAGTAACAAAAGGTTTACTTAACCCCCTCCTTTTGCTAAACCGGTTCAGATTTCACCTTTGACGATACGCAAAAACGGAACTTGCTGACTTGGCTGTTTTTTTTTACTTTTGTTGACACCTCAGCTACATTACGTGGTAGTTAAGTAGGTTGTGGTTCAGATTAATAACCCATCGTATTGGCTCCTTCGTTTAGCACACACTGCTAGCGGCCGCCGCCGTCCGTGACGTCATCGATTTTTGCATCTGTGAAGTCAGATTAATCGACGAATGATCTGGAAGTGCAACGATTTTGGCATGGACAAACCAAAAGGTGCAGGTGTGTATCAACGTGTTGTTGCTGTGTAAATTTGACAAAATTAACTGCATTTGCTGCTAGGGTTTTAAGACTACGTGTATATATATAATTTTGCATGCTACATATAGCAGCCGGCGATCTTAGCTGTCCTCCCTATCAAACTATTAAATAACCGACACGTGCCATTTAGGGGCTATTCTGAACCAAAATATGCATACTTGCCACGTCATGTAGCTGACGTGTCAATCATAGTAAAAAAACAGCCAAAATTGCCTCAAAGGTGAAATTTGAACCGGTTTAGCAAAAAGGAGGGGATTAAGTAATTGTTACTTCAGGGTCATGTGGACTTACTGAATAGATGGAGGTAGTAATTTGGACTTTTTTCCAATAAACAATCTTATTATCTTAAGTTAATTTAGAGTAATAAGTGCAACAAGATGATGCATGTAGCACTGTAGCATACATCATATATGAAGGATCCTATGTGATTTGATAGAGAGGTGAGAGAATTTTAAAAGAGAGTATCATATTATATTTGCTTAATTTAGTGCAACAAGATGATGCATGCACCAACGTAGCCATGAATGTGTTTTTCTAGTCTTGCATTTTGCGTCATATGTAAGTGTACACATGTACGTTCACCAATGAACGCATGACCTCCGTGAGATTAGACCGATTTGCATATCCAAAGATTGATAAGATTATAAGACACCTCCCTATCAATAGACACGACTTTTAAACTTTGCCTCTGATCCATCGAAAAGAGCCAAACTGCAAAGATCCTACTCTCTTTGTTCTAGTCATTTCGGGTTTTTTTAGATTCAACAACTTTTAACTATGTATTGACATAGTGTATTTACAGGTGCATAGTAAAAATATATAGACTTACAACTCAAAACAGAGAGAGTACTTAAACCCACTTGCATTAGGGACTGTCCCTTAATTTTCTCAGATATTACACACAGAGCAGCAAAGGAAATGAGCAAATTGCTAGTGTTTTTCACTTTTCTTTCTCGTTGAACGTGGATTATTCAATATTGTGGGAACAGAAACGTTGAGATGTAACTTTTGGTGGTGAGGCATGCAATCCCATTCATGTGTTTATTAGCTTGCTAGTTAACAACCATAAGAAAAACATAGGTTGACATTTCCGGTTCCATTGTATATTTGCATCTTCGATCAGTACAGGCTATTACTGTATTACAGAACATTTTGAAGGAGAATAAGCAAAGCATGCAAGCATCTAGCATGATGTTCATCTTTTACTTGGGTGAACATAAAATCAGGTGGAGATACTCTTACTTCAATTAAATCGCTATTAATGGAGCGACACACGTACGCTATGACACACGCGAGGACAGGGCAAATGCGAGGCCCGGCAGGCCGTGCTAGACGACAGTTGCTGCTGTTATCGTGATGCTCTCATCAAATACTAGTATATGTAAACTCAAACCGTAAATAAGTGGGAGAACAAACCAATAGCGACAGCACAACAACCATGCAAGCACACCATTTTTGATGGGTCTCGGTCTCCCAATAGTGTGGCCATACAGAGAAATTCATGACTATTTCTGTCTCTTTCCGGGAGTAGGAAGTAAACAATGATCATATATGCATGTAAATTATAAATCGTGTGGATATGCATCCAACGTCATACAGTGTACAGAGAAATTAAAGCAGCGTACTGCAGTAGGTAAAACCTTAAAATGTTCTTTTAAAAAGTGAAGAACCGGTTTTTTTTTTTATTTAATATGTTTGTATGCATCTTCTGTTCCTCAATGTATACTTGCATTGTCACTATGTAGAAAACGATTTATAAGAAAGCCAACTTTCATTTTTGTAGGGCGGCTTCCCGGCGTGTCGAGACCCACCGGAGTAGCCACCCCTACAAATGTGTCTATTTGTAGAGAGCCAGCTCAATATAGAGCAGCTCGGGTGACTCTATACTGAGACACCCAATAAATATACGTCAAATAATAAAAAAATTAGGCAATAAAAATGACTTTTTAAAAATGGCCTCAATGGAGAAATGACCAAAATAAAAGTTATAAATCTCAAAGAGTTATAAAACTTTGTTGTTAACAACTTCTCTATTTGAAATCATTTGATATTTCAAAATGTTGTTTTAAATTTAATTCTAAATTGTTGAAGAACACTTATTTATTTTTTTTAATCTGTGGCTAAAACTTGTAACTAGTTTTTCTCCCTCATAATAACTTCAAATATGATGTTTTTCTCCTAAAATTTTCTAAAACCATGGTCTATCAAGTTATTCCACTATATAGTACACAAAATATTTTGCGTGACACAACCAAAAATGGAGTCGTGGCGGGCACACACTTCGTCCGCCACTGTTATTGGCTAGCTGGCCTAGCACGCCGGTCGTAGAGCCGCCCACCATGGCAAGCATTCTAATATGCCCGCCATGGAAAATTGATTTTTTTGTGGCGGGCGTACTATAAAGCCCGTCACTAAAAATGCCTAGGCCCAACAAGCCTAGGTAAAAGCCCAACTCTACTGCAGTACCGAGTTCATATGTAAAGTAGACTCGGGTGCACTCCTCTCCTATCTCCAGTCCACGATGCAGCGCCGTGCGACGAGGTAGAGTAGAGCGGCACATCTCCTCCACTCTCTATTGTTCCCTTCCTCCACTCGTAGGCGGGCGACACCTCTCCTCCAATCCATAGCTAGCCGCCGCGACGGCATGACCACGGCGGACGCGCGACACACGCCTGCGCGGGCACCGGGCGGCACACGGTGCTAGGCCCGACAAAGGGCACAGGGGTGGCGCGGCACTACAAAGTGTGACGACGGCGGCAGCGCCCCTCCCTCTCGGCGGTCACGACGGCCTCCTTTCCTTCCCCAACGGCCTCGTGGTGTTGGATCGAGGCCCCCCGACCGACGGATCGGCGATGCCGGTCTCCTCCAAGGGCCAGCGAGGCCTCCCGATGTCAGGTCGAGGCATCTCAAGCCAGCGGATCGGCGACGGTGGGCCTCCTCAAGAAGGGCGAGCCCCGGGCGGCGGGCGGACCGGGCCTCCTCCTCCCGGCCTAGTGGATCCGGCGAGGAGGACCTCGTTGGTAGCGGCTCGGCGCGGAGGACCTCGCTGGCTACGGATCGGCAACGGTGACCCGGACACGGCGGCGGCTCGGCGGTGCCACCGGGCAGCTTATCGGGCCCAAAGAGGCCCGGATCCGTGTCTAGCCGGGCTCGGGTTTAGGATTTCTTTTTTTTATTATTTTTTGAATTCATTTACCGTGGCGGGCCTAAAGCGCCCGTCACGGTTAATCTTTGATTTATCGTGACCATACCATAGTCACAGCGTCTCTTCTCGCCACGGGAAATGTAAAACGCCGCCATAAAAAAAAAAATCTGTAATAGTGTTGTCTTCTTACTACTATTCTTTTGGTCATCTTTTCTTATGTAAATTTCAAATTTTGAATTTAAAAATGACAACTTTAAACAATATTTTGAAAGATCAAATGATTTCGACTAAAGAAGCCACGAACATAAAAGTTTTACAACTCATCAAGATGTACAAATATTGTTTTTGTCATTTTTATATGACATCGTGAAAGTATCATTGTTCACAAATTTAGATATCTTTCTTATATTATACGAAACTACAAGAGAGATATATAAGATTTGTAAACAATGTTACTACCACCATCAGATGAACAAATGATTAAAATTAAAATTGTATATCTTGAAGTTATTAAACTTTATAGTTGACAACTTTTTTTATCTGAAATCATCTTGTCATGCAAAATTACATTTGAATTTCTCAAATTTGAAATTTGACTTTGTTCAAACTATCTTGGATGGACAAACATCCAAAATAAAAATTGTCGATCTTGAGAAGTTATGGAACTTTGTAGTTGATAAGTTTTTGATTTAAAATCATCTTGTCATGCAAAACTACGTTTGATTTTTTCAAATGTAAAATTCAAATTTTGTAAACGACCTCGGATGGAGAAGCTACCTCAATAAAAGTTGTAGATCTTGAAAAGTTAGGAAACTTTGTAGTTGACAACTTTTTTCATTTAAATTTGTTTAGGGCCTCAAGCAATGAAGTTACACTCAGTTTTAGGATAACATGTGGGAACCAAAATGGATTATAGACACAAGTGACAAAGTGGTGCAATGATAAAGGAGGGTGCGCGAGGGGGTGAGGCTGTGGGTTTCAATCCCGCCGGCTGCATAGCGTGCAATCTTCAGGCGAAAAATTCCACGACTTGCTGTTCTTTGGCCATTTTTTCGCGATTTCTACAAATCAATTTGTAGGGGTGGCTAGGCGGCTGGCCACCTATCCCTATAGAGGGGGCATTTGTAGCAACCGCCTTTGTAGGGTGGATGGGCAAACGGCTCCTACAAAGGGTCATGAGCCACCCCTACAAAATGGTTTTGTAGTTATGTGTTTTTCTTTATAAGTTGAAAATTAACATGTGCTATTCACCTAAATCACACCTTATCTATTTGTTTATTTTATGTTATATTGTTTATATGCTTATAAACTTAATTATGATGATTGTTACATTTATTACAAATCTGACCAGATTAAGTTTATACCATAACAGATTAAAATTTATGAGAAAAAAAATATTGGTCAAAACTTTTTAAAGTTTGAATCTTAATATGTGTCTGCACCTTATAAAAGAATGTAGGAAGAGTACGACAGAGAGAGCCCCTTGTTAAAACAATTTTTCTGTAATTTTTTTCTTTAAGCTTCAGTTTTCTAGCCGACTCAATGGTAACAGTCCTAATACCCATCAAGGGTTTGAGGGAGCGGCAAAACCCTAGACTCTCCCTTCCTCTTCTCTTGTTTCTTTTCACTCTTCGTGAGATTGCATAGAGCGGTAGCAGCTATTGGAGCAACCGGGGTCATGAGGGTTGTCGGAGAGGAAAGAAAAAATGTATGGCAGGAGGTGTCCGACTTAGATTGGAAAAGGGGGTCACGGAGTTGTATCTGTGCTACAATACTTTCATTTTTATTTCATTTACTTTGGGCTAGGGCGTTACACGGACGCTTGCCGGTGTGCTCGTCCGTCATCGCATGGGAATCAACAAGAGCACCAGCAAAGGTTCTGGGGAAAACCTCAACTTAGACCAGTCTGGGCCGGTGATGATCGAGATCTCCTTTAAGGCATTACTAAAGAACCTCTTGCTCCTGATTCTCTTGGATTGGCCCGGTCAATGCAGTTGGCAAAAAGTACTGCTTGGCTAATGATGATGACATTGCAGCGTCATTCACTTCTCTGGAGGCATCATGGAAGAGTTTTTTTGTGTCTTGGTGTTGTAGTGTTTTCTCCCTTTTTGTTGTATTCATGGTTGTGCCATCGTTTTCCTTGTGATGGTGCTTGATGTTGTTTTCTTATTAGTGGATATGACATATATATAATCTAGCCCTTGTGATGGGGCTGTTTCGGTTTTAGTATGGTTTTCCAAAATTAACTAGACGATAGAGTTTTGCCTCGTTCCCAAAAACGAGGTTAAATCCATACTATTCAGGTGGGAAGATTCTCTCCCCCGTGATAGTTCGAAATAAAAACAACATGACACACATGGGCACACATAACAACCATGTATTTGCAGCAGTTTACATACATGGACATGTTAATACACATAAACACGACAATATACAATATGTTGATTGATAGCTAGGCCACACACAGGACCAACCACAAGTTTCAGATAGGAGTAACAATGACATGTACCAGCACACACCATTCCCACCCTTATTTTCTTCCACAAAAAGCTAGAGCCATGGCACCATTCTTGTCATATAGAAGACGCCATGGTCGTAGCAGCTAGAACGGATGTATGTCCACGTTTATAATTACGGTGCATGAACAGCGAGAGGGCCATGTTGATATCCAGAACACGATGACACTGGCGTAGTAACGACGACATACATACTGTGCAGTACCAAGCTAGGCTGCGCGTGCCTTTTTGACGAAAGCGAGGTTGCCATACGACATGAAGTGGCACACCGATGGAGTGGCACCTGGGTGGGTCTTCAGGATCTGGAACGCCGGGTGTGCCGGATTCCAGCAGGAGGTGTCGAAATGGCAGAACGCCAGCAAAGGAAACCGCCGGGCCCTCGTCGTCACCGCGGCCGCGGAGGGTGACCTTGTAGCCTTTATACGCATTATACGCGATGTGACAATGGAAGACGGCATACGGGAACGGCACCTTGTGGCAGGCCACGTAGCCGGCGCCCTCTAGCTTGATGACCGTCTCGACAACGTACTCCCGGCGTGGCAGAAGGCCGCCGCGGGGGAGCGCCGACGTGGCCGCCCACACATCACCACCGCCACTACCCTGGATGGTGGTGGTGCCGCCGAGCATCTCCATGGCGGCCTTTACAGTGCTCTCTAGCGACGTGGTGCAGGCTTTCATCTCACCGGCGATTGGCGGCTCCTGGCACTTGCGCAGGGTGTCCTCCACCTGGGCCGCCTCGGCGGAGCCCGGGGCGATGTGGAACGTGGCGAGGACGTCGCTTAGGTCCACGAAGGGGACCTTGTTCGCGACGTCGTGCGGGAGGATGGGCGTCTCCGCCTCCTCCGGGAACGAGAGGGTCATGGTGCTGCCTGGATGTAGGTCGGCCTCGAGGAAGAAGATGCCGGTCTCGGCAACCGTTTGCGGGTCGCAGATAGTGTTGAAGAGTGTGCACATGCTGATACTGGCCGACGGTACAGAGTAGTGTCCCACAAGTGGTGACTGATCGATTCCTGCACGAGGACACATAGTAATTTTATGCAAGGAAAATCTTTTAGATAATGGCACAAAGTTATTCCAGCCTTTACCACATATATATATGTTAAAATGTAGGAAAAGATTACCTTTCTGAACAAAATCAGCTAGGACCTCGGGCATCGGCGTGCCGGAGAAGGCCTGCTCCCAGAACCGTGCCGCCGGAGTGCTGGCTGCAAGGTGGCCGTGCACCATGGCGACGGTGCTGACGGCCGCCACAATCAGAAGGAAAACAGATTGTTGATGCATGTTTCGATATTGTTATGTTCCGATCAATATTGCACCTGATAAGAATGAGAGAAGAAAGGAGATGATCGATGGCGTTATAGCTCGCGATGGTCTGAGGTGTATATAGCCCTTGACGTTCCTCTGAGCAAGTGACCCCACACAAGCCCAAGACATGTATGCACCCCTCCTTTTTTCTGCTAGTTTTAGTTGCAAATGGTTCTTTTTTGTTTAAAAGGTTTCAAAGAAAAAGATGTATAATTTTAATATTTATCTCATTTAATATTTTTCAAGCCTAGTAGTTCCTTTCATCGTAGTCAATATGTTCACTAGCTCTGAAGCCAGTGTGAGTGGATACAAGTTGAGTAAGAGTTCACTCAACCAATCTGAGCAATGCTTTTACAAACTCCTGCCTATCTACACGAGTCCTCGTTAGCCATCTTCTAGAGGCTTTTTCATGGATACCATTATAAAAAGTGGCTTGCTCACCTATACCACTGAAAAATTTGATCTATCATGTGTACCAGCGTCATTTTGAACTCTTTCATATGTGTCATTCCGTCCGCGGGGTGTTAGATTCCTGCCGTTTGAGGATCTGACGCGTGGGCCCAGCACTGGAAAATGACCTCCTTGCCCTCCTCTTGTTTCTCCGAGACCACAGCCATCGTATCCCATTCTCCTCTCTCCGAGACCCGCAGCCATTGTATCGTTCCTGCCCGACGGAATGCCCGGCCCCGAGCGCGTCGGACGTCGCGGTCTCCCCGCGCTGAGCTCGTGGGCGGCGCCGCGCCCAGCAAGTCGAGCTCGCGGACGTCGACCGCCCGGCGCCGACCGCTCGGCCCGGGCGCATCGCGGTGCCGTTCCAGCGAGCCCTCGCTGTCGCTGCAGCTGGTCGATTAAGCGTCGCGGCGGGTTCGCGCTGTCGCGTGGCCGACCAACTACCTGCTCGTGGACGGCCCCGCGGCTGATGGCGCTGCCCAACGCGTGGGCGGAGCTCCTCCGCACGGGGGAGGGGGGCATCTCGTGGGAGCCTCACCACGGCGGGCCTCGCTCTTCCGGCCGCGTGACCCGTCGCGGTTCAGCCCGACGCTGGACGCCGAGTTCACACGCGATGCAGCGGCCGGGAGCCTCCCCTCGAACTCCGCTTGACGGCCACCCTCGCGTGCGCCGGAACTGCGTGGTGTAATGCGCGCGGGCGTGGACCGTCTCGGGCGCGGCCGGCACCAGCGGCGTGCCGCGCCACGCGACTCGAGGCATCGTCCGCGCGCGTGTGGAAGCTTCGCCGCCAGCGCTGGCGGTGTCGGCGGCTGAGCTGCCGCGCATGGCGTGGCTCGTCGGCGACGGCGGCACCTTGTGGACGCCGGCACGACGCGCCACCGTCTTGGCGGTACCTCGGGAACATGGTGACGTACAGGTCGTGGGAGGCGGACGTGGAGGCCGTGTCGTCGTAGCCCGGTGGCGACGCGGGCGGCGATGGCGGGCGCGCCATCGCGAGGTGTTCCGGCCGGAGCGGTGCGAGGAGCTGGTGGGTGCGGATGGAGACGCGCAAGGGCGTGTTCCGGGAGGCGGAGGGGCGGCGGCAAGTGGACGGAGGTGGTGGGCACGGGCACGGGGAGCCCCGCTACCGGTGATCTCGGGCGTTCGCGTGGCGTTCCGCGTGGAGGGGGACTTCGGGTTCGGGCGGCCAAGGCTGGTGAATCGTGATACCGTGGGTGCGCCGGGCGGGCTGGGTTCCGCGGCCATGACGGGTGGTGCGGGCTCGGTGGAGGACGGGTCGTGGCGCGATCACCGCCCGGGCTGTGGTTGCGGCTTGCCGATGCCGTGGACAAGGACCCGGACGCCGTGCTCAAGCCCGGCCACTGCCCGCGGCTCGGGTTGGCGCGCCCGATCCGGCGACGTGATGCTGCAGCATACTACCACTACCCGTCGCATGTGAGTCGTTCCCGCAGCGTTCGATGTCGCGAGCCGGCCGATGGGCCTCAGCCCCGGCCGCGTGGGCCGTGTATGAGATATGTGGCCGTGTGACGGCATGGCGATGACGAGCTGTGTTTCGTGTGCCCGAGTCCGATGGAGAGAAGGATGAAGAGAAGGAGAGCAGGAGAAAGAAGAGGAGGGCAAGGAGGTCATTTTCTAGTGTCGGGCCCACGCCACGTCCTTAAACGGCAGGAATCTAACACCCCGCGGATGGAATGGCACACACGAAAGAGTTCAAAATGACGGCACACACATGATAGATCGAATTTTTTCAGTGGTATAGGTGAGCAAGCCACTTTTTATAATGGTATCCATGAAAAAGCCTCCATCTTCTATACATTGATGATGTTGTATTTGGTACATCTTCTAGAAAGTTTTGCTTCTGCCTAAGGTAAAACGCAAACCAAATATGTGGAACCTAAGCTGCTTTTTTTTTTTCTAAGAAGTTGTTGCTTTTGCGTAGTATAATTTTCACAACACCTTGAACTCTAGCTACTTCGGTTTTTCGGCTTTCTGCTTTTTCCTAAAAAATGGGTGGAAATAGTTAGGTGTTTATGAATTGTTTCAATAAAAAAATATCAGAGAGAGAGAAAGAGAGTAGGTTCTTTAGTTATTTCAACCAAACAACTTTACATATGACTTTTCAACAACATAAATATAAAGCTTACATTAGCTTTTTCATATCATACATAGCTTACAACCAAAACAAATAGACCTTGACTTATGCAGTGCCTCAAAGGTTTTTATGTGATATGATAGAGGTGAGAGAATCTTAAAATTTTAAAAAAAACTATCTTATTGTATTAGCTTAATTTAATAAGTGCTACAAGTTAATGTATGTACCACTGTATCATACGTCATACGAAGGATTTTATGTGATTTGATAGAGAGGTGAGAGAATCTTAAAGAAACTATCTTATTATATTAGCATAATTTTATATGTGCAATAAGATGATGCTGCATACATCACTGTGTCATACATTCATATGATGTAGCCACGAAGGTGTTTTTTCTACACTCGCAATTTCATATACATATTCACCAATGAACGCATGTAAAGGATATGTTAGCACGCGAGAACACGGTACCTCCACTAGAATAGATTGATTGGCATAACTTAAGGTTGATACGATTATAAACACCTTCCCATGGTTGCTCTACCATTTCCTTGACCATTCGGTAAATTAAGTCAGGGCCTAATTTCCTTGGTGGTTAGCCTCCAAGGAAATTATCCTTGAGTGTTGAAACCGCCAAAGGAAACTAATTTCTCTTGCCCTCTATTCTTGAGTGCGTTTGCTTGACGGTTTAGGGTCAAGAATCATTTCCTTAGCAGTTTCCCCCTTTCCTTGGCAGTTTTTCGCCCCTCAAGGCAATTCAAGATTCTGGTAGTGTCTATCGATAGACAGATTTTTAAACTTTGCCTATGATCCATTGAAAAGGGCCAAATTGCAAAGATCTTACTCTCCCGTTCTAAATTGTTAATCATTTTATTATTTTTGACATTCAACAACTTTTACTATGTTCCTAGACAGTATATATGTAAAGCTACAAAGTTAAAACGACTTAGAGCATCTCCAAGAGTTTGGCAAATTTGTTTGCCAACCTTGTTTTTTTTTTGGAAAAATGATAAAAATATACCTCCAACAGTTTGCCATATGACTTGGTAAATTTTAGCAACTTGGAAAACAACGCTCCTAGACGCGCATATTTGTGCGCTGGGTTTCACTGCGGTGTCGTGATTTTATTTATTTTTTGCCGGCGTTGAACGTCTAGGCTCTAGGCTATACCTCGTTTGATCTGCTCATGGGGAAGTGGCCGTGGTTGGAGCTCGGCAGTGCCAGCGAGCTGCTGCTCCTCGTCGAGTTCAGCGGGCTACCTCCGGAGCGTCCCAACCTCGGACACACTACTACAAAAAATCTTTTACAAGGCGCTTCCATTTTTATTAACCGTGGCGGTTATTTAAAAAACTGTCACGAACAATGTCTCGATTAACCATGGCGATTTTTATAATTAACCGTGGCGGTTGTAAAAACCGACACGTAAATCCATTAGCCGTGGTTGTTTTTATAAAAAGCACGGCACAGAAAATAACTCATTAATCGTGGCGTTTTTCATAAAAGGCCTGCAGTTTAAAAGGCCGAGCCCACTAAAATCCCTAAAGCCCACTCAACTAGATATCTGTGCTCTGCCTATAAAAAACGATTCATTCCCCTCACCCAACCTAACCTAACTTGTTCAACCCATCAAGCCGCCCAACCCCTTCTCCTGTCGCTCTCTCTCCCACCGCCACTTCTCCCTCGTTCCTCGGACTCTCGGCATGCGGGTTCGGTGGCGTCTGAGGGCCCGGCCCGGTCTTGCGGGACCGGTGGCGTGCGGAATCCGTCGGCGGTGGCGGTGAGGCGGCGCACAAGATCCGGTGGGCGGCGGGGCCGGCAGCAGGCGAGACCCGCAGCGTGTATGGCGGGGCGGCGCGCGGGGAAGAATCCGCCGTGGTGGGGGCGAATCCGGCGGTGCAGCCCAGATCCGGCCGATTAGGGTTAGGTACCAACTTCGCAAAAGTATATACTTAAAACCAACCTTCATTGGGGATTGTCTCTTAGTTATCTCAAATATTGCACACAGATCAAGCAGCTAAGGAAAGGAGCAAAATGCTAGTGTTTTTACCTTTTCTTTCATGTAGAACGTGGATTTTCACTAGTAACAATATGATTTTGAGTGATATTGAAAAATCTTTACCATGGCGGGCACACAGCTTGCCCATCACGGTTAATACCCCTGATTTTGCGTGGCAGACGTTTTTTATTTACTGTGGCGGGCACATTTGCCCATCACGCAAAAAGAAATTTACCGTGGCGGGCATACTGTAAGGCCCGTCACCGAAAATAGCTGAGGCCCAACCAGCCCGCATTGAGGCCCAATAACCGGGTTCAATATATAGTGCAATTTAGGGTTTCCTCACTCGACCTCACATCATCTTCTCTTCTCTTGTCTTTCCCCAACCGTGTGCGTCGCTCCCACTCGGCACCGCCGCGAGCCGTGCCTTCCTCCCCCCTCCCACTCGGACGCTGCGCGCTCCACGGCACGACGACGAAAGCGCGATCCACCGGTGTGCTCGGTGGCGGCGGGGCGGCACAAGGAGGCGGCGCCACCGGCCTCTACGGGGGGACGGGCGTCTAGCGTGGATCCGGCAGCGCAGCGCGGTGGCCGAACGCGTGGGTGCGGTTGTGGATCTGGGCCTCCCGTGCATGGCAGCGGCCGGATCGAGGATCCAGTGCGCCGGCGCGGGCCGGGAGGCGGCGGATCGAGCGGATCCAGGCCTCTGGCGGTAGCGCGTCGGCGAGCCTCCCGGTGGCGGATCTGAACTGCCCGCCGGCGGCGTTAAGCGGGCACGTGGGGAACGCGCGTCATGGGGCCTCCGGGCAGCGGATCCAGCCTCCTCCTGCGTCATGGTGGCCTCCACGCGGCGGCGGCGCCGCGGGAGCGCCGTGGATCCCGGCGGCGGCATATCCAGGGCTCGGTGTCGGCCCGTATGGGCTTGCATTGGGCTTGGGGTTTTTATTTTTAATTAACCGTGACGGGCAGTTTCTGCATGCCACGTTAAAAAAATATTAACCGTGACCTTTGAATGGCGACGGGCACACTTGTCCGCCACCTAAAATGAATTTTGCCTGTCACCTAAAACAAATTTGTTACTAGTGTCTTGTGGGCAGACGTTGAGATGTCAGTTTTGGTGGTGAGGCATGCAATCCCATTTTGTTTGTTTGTTAGCATTTTTATTTTTTAGATTGCTTTCAACAACCATAAAAAAAAAAATTGCATAGGTTGACATTTTCAGTTCCTTGTGTATACACAATTGCGTCTTTGATCCTCCAAAACTGTCTTACATAACATTTTTGGAGGAGAATAAGCATGCATTCATCTGGCACGACGTCCTTTTCTTACTTTAGTTCATATGTACCCTCCTGTAACACTTTTTTTAAAAAGATGCGAGAACATATGTTCCGGCTTTTTATATTATTAAGAAGAGGAGTCTTGACCCAATTTATAAGAAAAATCAGGCACGAAAAAAACCTTATATCAACTACACAACTTCTATGTCACAAACCGGATCGATTTGGGCCGGAAGTGACACACGCCGACGACGAGCTGGACGGCGGCGCGCGGGCGACGGGGCGGCCGCGGCGCTGCAGCCCTAGGGCAGCGCGGCGCGAGGAAGATGGCGGCGTGTGGGTCGGTCGGGGTAGGAGGCGGTGGCAGCGTTGGAGGTTGTGGAGACGGTGGCCGGCGGCTTGATGGCGCAGATGATGACGTAGGGCTGACGATGAATGGCGAGGTAGGAGGCAATGATGATGACGCATAGCAGCTCCGGGCGGCGACGAAGGACAGCGAGGCAGCGGAGAGAGAGGGGAAGGAGGGGCGGCGCAGCAGCGGCGCGGCAGGCGGCGCGGGCGGCGCGTGGGCGGCGTGCCAAGGGCGGCGGCGCTAGGTGGTGACGGCGCACGCGTGCGCTAGGGTAGAGAGAGAGAGAGAGAGCCCGAGAGACAAGAGCTGTTGGGTGTTACCCCTTTAATTTTTTCTCGATTAAGATCCAACTGATTACATCCCCCTTGTATTTATAGTCCGAGGGAGACTTGCATGCTAAGAAAGATCTAGAGGTTTCCTTATAGATTGGAATTCCTCTTTTTCCAAGCAATCTATTTATTCCCTATTTTATTCCTATCTTTATTCCCTAAATATTTCTTACTTAATTGCGAAGCAACTGACGTGGCGTGTTTACGGTGGACGATGGCGGCGGCCGGCCAGGAGGCGCGCGCGTGCGCCAAGGCCTTGGGCCCTAGTCGGCGCTTGGGCTCCCCCTAGTTGGACCCTTCTCCGGCGGTGCTCCTTTGGTTCATGACATTTCTCTCCCCTTTCGCTGACAGCGCGTCCTCGCGCTGTCGTTCTGCACTGTTGTCGTTGTTGATGAGCTGGGCGAAGATGGAGATGCTGACCTTTGCTGGTTGGAGAACATCCCGTAGCACCTTTGATAAGGCCGTGACGTAGTAGCGATGGTTGCCGAGGAAGACAATCTCCATTGCTGGCGCCCAAGTTGTTGCTCCTGGTTGGAGCTTGATGGTTCTCATGTCGTCGTCGGTGAAGCCCTCAAGTCTAAGCTTGCTGTAGACCTCATAAGAGACAGGAGCGTCGAACTGGTGGGTGAATTGCATCATCATGCCCAACATGTAGGGCGCCTCCTGGTGCATTGCAGCCCAAGGCTTGTTGGCGTAGTCGTACTGAGCGTAGATGTCGTCGCGGAACGAGGGAGCCAACTGATTTGGCTCTGTAGTCGTCCCGGCTGCCGTAGCCTTGTTGTCGATGGCGTGATGGTTGTTGCTTGGCGCCGTGGTGTCTGGTAAGCCCATGTTCACTACTAGAAAGCCCCCTTGTAGCTACGCATTTTTTAGGTAATAGACACGCTTTAACTCGCCTCTATAGAGATGTAGGCACGCTTTACAAAAATGTATTAGAAGCGTCTTCGTATGGACCGTGTCAGGCTTCGTAGAGACGATTTGCGTAAGCATATATATTAGATCAATACACGTTTTATAGATACGTTAGATGCATGTCTAGACACATTGACACACTTTTATAGATGTGCATATAACATGTGTGTATTAGTGTTGATACGTCGTATAGTGACATTTCATCACGTGTGAACAAATTGTAGAGACAATATTATAGATACATTCATAATTCGTGTCTACTACTATAGTCACGTTTTGTAGTGACACATCATTGCGTATTAAGGATAAGACGCGATATAGTAGGTGACGTGGAAAGGTGAGATGGTAGATGATGTGGCAAGGTAACATGGCACAGTGACGTGGCAGGTGACGTGGAAAGATGACATGGCAGGTGACGTGGAAAGATGACGTGGCAGGTGATGTGGAAAGATGACGTGGTAGCTTACGTGGAGAGGTGACATGGCAGACGACACGTTTTATTACACGTCTAAACACGTGTTAACAAGAGTAGAAACAATAATGTAGCCGCGTCTTTATTGCGTGTCTATATATATCAATACGTTGTATAGTAACATTATATTGTGTATTAACACCAGTAGAAACGATTTCCTATATACATTTATATTTTGTATATAGTATTGTAGACACATATTGTAATGCTTTAATACATCCCAAAAAAAATATATGTTTTATTTAATGATTAATAATGGGAAGTAACCATCAATGATATTGCATTTGTCCTTGACAAAACATCAAGAATATAACTAACTAAGTAGCCAATATGTCCATTACTCAATAGATGATTGTGTTCACAAACAAGCAGAGACAGAGTGCCAATATCATACAAAAATTAATTAACTATTTTCGGAGGAACAACTAAAACCTATCTTGTTCACTTTAAAAACTGTACTTTGCTTTCCATCTAGCCTTGTCCACATGTTGAGTTGCGGGTACAAGATGAACTTCTAGCTTTCATCACCTACAATGGAACACGTGTTGGATGAATAACTCAATTTGAAATGAGTATAGAGGAAGGATACATAATTGTAAACTGATATAAATGATTGATTAGTCAAGTCAAGGTCTCTACATAATTGATTAAATATGTTACATAAAATACAAATGGGACACATCCAAACTCTTCAAACTTTTTGCTGCAGCAGTAGCAACTTTGCCCCTCCGAACTATCCAAGAAAGCCATAGGGATTTGTTGATTCAACTACACAATATGCCGTAGAAAAACAATATTTGTCACCGAGATGTTCTAGCATTGGTTTGCCAACACTACATGTCTCAAATGTCAAACTGGTGGCAACAAAACAAAGAAAATGCTGGTTGTGCTTACTTGATTCCAATGCTGCTCACAAGTTGCACAGAAATAAATATTTGCATTTTATGCCATATTGTTTTAGAGTCAGATAGTGTTATCAATAACTACCACATCGTCATTACCGAGAGTCCTAGAAGTTGTGCCAAATCCTACAGAAATACACATTTGTGAGCTGCAATGAGAATAGATACCAAGGTTATGGAACAATACATCTGAAATGGAGCATACCATAAGTTGAAATGTGGAATGCATAAAAACCTTACCTTATATTTAATTTTTGAAATGATCCAGGCTTCACTTCTCTTCATGGACTTGGCACTTAACAGTCATGTACTTCTGTTTAATTTTAGAGAAAAAAAATCAATCCCATGACTTTTTTTTTCTTTTCATCTGACTTGATACTTTACTCATTTGATATTCCAGCATAGTTTGTGAAAGTCGAGTCGCGTGGTACCACTAAGAATTAAAATCTGAGTAGCTTTGATTTTAAATAATATAAGGACACTCAAATGAGCTATCAAAACTAAATTATGAAGTGAGCACATACTGAATGGAAGTGTCTTCACCTTGAGCACCAACACTGAAATGTGCAAATAATAAAGTTAAGGCCCACTCTGAATGCTAAACATTTTTATACAGTTAGAAATTCAAGGAAAAAGACTGGAATTTTTATTAATTTATTTTTGAGTTTATTGGCCAAGAATGAAATGCATCTAGATGGCAGAAGCGTCAGCGACTGCAGCGTGCATGTAATGGTATACCTCAACTCAATTCCCATCTTCCATCTCTTCAGTTAAGGTTGCTAAAACCCGCACAATTCATGAGTGGATAAATCAAGCAGTCGAGTCATCAGTCTCACTCCGATCCATGATCTGACAACATCTTCACATTAAAGAAAATGGTCAGTTGTACGTAAAAACTGACAAATTGATAGTGAATTAGATTTAGAAGAGGTACACAAAACACTTATATTATTATCTAAGAAAAACTTACCGCGCCCTATTCTATTGGTGGACCTTTTCTGAGGCATGTCCATTACAAGCGGCCGCTTGAATATTTCTTCAGAGGACCATTGGAATTCTATCCACCGTACCTCATCTGTTTTCACACAGCGATTTCCATACATCAACCATGAAAAGGCCAATAGTACGGTTGCATCTAAATCACCTCCCATCTTTTTTATTGAGCACAACAAACCAGCCTGCTATTTTTTTTTTTTTTTTTTTTTTTTTTTTGTGAATACAAACCAGCCTGCTATTAAGATTTTCACTTTGCAACAAGAATGATCATCTTAATAATAACGATCGCCTTCATGATGCTCTAGAAAAAGAAATTTCTTCGTTCAGTCATCATCAGATTAACTGTCGACAAGAATTTGTAATAGGTGTCAAGGGCCTGAACCAAATTAAGGGAACAAAGATTTGTACGTGCACGACATGCATACGCCTGATGGCTCGAAACCATTGTAGCAGTTTTGGTTCCGTTTAACCCACAGCAGATCGATTCAACAGCTCTTCATCGTCGATTCATTGTACGGAAAATTCAGTCAATATCAGAAATTCAGGGCGACCCTTTTTGGCAGCGTTGACGCAGCAGGACGTCGTCGAGGGCGATCTTTGCCGAGGGATCGTCATTACTTGCTCGGCACTTCATTACTTGCCAGATCGACGGGAACCTGAAGATGCAAGTGCTATACTGAGATGCAAACAAAGCCAAGATCGATACATATGTGTATATATGCATGCACGTAAGGACTCGTATGTGTACAGTGGGCATCTCCGTAAATACAAGGAGGCGGACACAGAAGCACGGCAGCAACGCGTTTGTTTCCTCTCACCTTCATCTCCTTGGGCCGTGGGCCACAGCACTGCCACCATCGTCGATGTTACATAGAAGGGTCTGGATGTGAGAAGGATCTGGATGTGAGGTGCAGACAGGGATCGAAAGGGCGGCGTTCGAAAGAGGAGGAAATCGCGTGCGAACCTGATTGATGGAGAGGACCCGATACTGTGGGGGACATGCGCATCATCGTTCTACGAGTCGGCAGGAAGATGCCGACGATGGACGATGGCGGCGTCGTACGGTGCGGGGCCCAAGACCACGAAGCGCGGGGTGACGACGGAGAGCACGTCTGCACCGCGCGTCGTCGAGGGCGACCTTTAGCCGACCCGGATGCGGAGTATTTTGGGCGAGCCCTGTTCCACGCGTGAGGAGGGGAGGCGAGCATCGCGCGGCACCATGGCGGCGTTTCGGGATGTTCCCGCCGGTTCGGAGGCCCGATCTGTGTGTCTCGCGAGCGGCGTTGGTCGTGCGGCTGATTCAAGATGTGAGGGAACACCTAAGGTCGGTCCATATCCGTTAGATGAGATCATGATCTAATCCGACGGATGTGACCGCGACACATGGCATCCAATTCCTTCGCTTATAGATTTATAGTATAGATATAGATATGAGTTATAATTATAATAAAAAAATCTCAAAAAGATATTTATTAATTAAACAAAAAATCAATGGAGCTACGATCTTGATTTTGTATATGGCAGCTAAATGCTCCAAATAAAGTTAATTTATTTTGCAACACGTATATTTCCAAATACATGTTCCTCCTCATGTTGTTGCCAAAAAGTTATAATGATTGTAATCTATCTATACAACATAAAAAAGAACATGTAGCCATTTTCTCGG
Organism: Hyparrhenia diplandra; assembly: GCA_015847255.1. Lineage (NCBI taxonomy): Eukaryota > Viridiplantae > Streptophyta > Magnoliopsida > Poales > Poaceae > Hyparrhenia > Hyparrhenia diplandra. Next base: position 339,230 of record JADLZK010010448.1, on the reverse strand, counting down.
GTTGAGCCCCAAAAAATTCCCCACATGTAAAATAAATAAATACCTTTGTCTCATACATTTGCCCTTTTCCATCCCGTACGTCTTCGCCTTGTCTATTTGCCCTTGTCCAAATATTTTAAAATTTAAATTTGAATTTCACAAACGATCTTGGATGGAGTAATGCCCAAAACAAAACTTGTCGATCTCGAAAAGTTATACAACTTTATAGTTGATCACCTTTTTATTTGAGATTATTTATTGCTTCAATATGTTGATTCAAATTAAATTTTAAAATCATTTAAGAACTCTGACTTTTCCCTTTAATCTTTGGCTAAAACTTGTAACTAATCTTTCTCCCTCATGCTAACTTCAAATTGATGATTTTTTTTAAAAAAACTAAAATCATTTTTTATCAATTTAGTGTATTATTATCGTTTCATGTTACCGCGTTTTATATATTTGAATTTTGAATTTCAAAAAATAGCAAATTCTAACATCATTTTGGAATACTAAACTATTTCAGCTAAAAATCATAAATATAAAAGTTGTATAACTCATCAAGATATATAATTTTTATTTTCGTCATTTGTTCATTTGACAAAGTGACAAAGTAACATTGTTCACAAAATCTACACATCTATCATGTAGTTTGTGAAACTACTAGAGGGAGATATAACATTTGTGAACAATGTTACTGCCACTATGTTGGATGAATAAATGACCAAAATAAAAAGTTGTAGATCTTAAGAAGCTATAAAACTTTATAGTTTCCAACTTTTTTGATTTGAAAGCATATTGTTATGGGAAACTACATTTGAATTTTCAAAATTTTGAAATATAAATTTTTAAATGATCTTGGATGGAGAAACAATAGAAACAAAGGATGTAAATGTCAAAAAGTTAGGAAACATTGTAGTTGACAAGTTATTTATTTGAAATCATCTTATCAAGTGAAACGACATTTGAATTTCTTTAAATTGAAATTGAAATTTTGTAAATGACATCGATGTAGAAACTACTAAGGTGAAAGATGTACATCTTGAAAAATTATGAAACTTTGTAGTTGGTAAGTTTTTCATTTGAATTCATTTAGGGTCCGAATACTAATTTCAAAATCAGATGGACATAAAATGGCTAGCACGAATATCCCAACTAGGCATGAACATGTGTTTAAGTGGAGTGGTTAGGTGCAATATACATGAAGTTGGAGCTCAAGGGTTCAAGTGTTAGCAGCCACAAAGTCTGTGTTTTTTGCGTGAAAATCATGTGACCATTTTTGTAACCTATTTATTATTAAGTAGTACTAGATGTGTGCACGGTTCCTACGAATTTTTTCCACGACAAGTGCATAGGATTTGATTATTTTCACAAATAATAAAAACTATTAAACGATTTTGCAATAGGAATCTAAACTATTTCCAAACGCATTTAGGCTTTTCGTTCGTATTTAAAATACTTCATGTGTATGCCATTTCTTTTGTTCCAAATTGAGTATGGCCCTGACATCAAGCGTCTTCCGGTCCACAAGCCTCAACCCCCGACCTGTTCCAAATTCCCAATCGAAGAGGAGGACAAGGCGAAGAGCCGCGGCGCCCTGACGGTGGGTTTCGCGTTCGGATACGGCGGCATTGGAACCGTAGCCTGGGTCAGACATGCACATGAAGTATAGCTGTGCACAGGCGTACGTGCGCACGAAGTCGCACGAAGTTAGTTGTGCACGAAACCCCTAGAGGCTAAATATAGGTGGTAAGTAGATTAAGTGTGTGCTCTATCGCACATATACAACAAACACTAGCGATTTATTTGTACTAGTATTTTTAATTAAAATTAAACAAAACATAATTAGTGTTGGTATTATTTTACCCTCCAATAATATATGCCACGTCAGCTTATAGTCCCGTTCGATAGGTTACATGTTTACGATTTCACAAAAAAAAACGTCTCTACATGGCTAATGACAAATTTCTAATACACATCAAAACATCTTTATCAGCCAGTAATGGTTCAGAGCGTATCTAATTTCATGTCAATTAGAGATATTTCAGTATCGCATTAAAAAACATGTCTACGCACCTGGGTACGCGGTAATTTGATACGCTTTTACGACGTGTCTTCATGCTATGCACGGTTGAAACTATGTTTAACTATGTGTCATTTCTATACGTTTTTAGTTGCATGTCAAAAAAACATCTTTAGGTGCCTATTGACGATTTTGAGATGCGCATTGCAACGTGTGTAGAGGTTACCGACGTTTTAAAGCGTGTCCAAGTTTGTGTCATTTTAACACGATTTCAATAGCGTGTTAAAGAATGTGTTAAGAAATCTATTAACGTTGAAAGCGTGTTAAATATCATGGCACTTAGATACGTTCTTGAAATTGTGTCAAAGAACGTGATTTACGTGCGAACGTAGACACGCTTTTGATGGCGCCACAGATACTGGCGTAGCTACAAGGGGGGTTTTCTAGTATTGGAGGTGCCGGGGCCATAGGTGTAGTCGATCAAGGCGTCGTTCCATTGAGGTAGCACGAAGTAGTCGTTGTGTCGCCATTGATGGGCAGCTTGAAGCCGCGAGGAAGACACCGTGTGGAGGTGTCCCAATACTCCCGTGTCGTATGGGTTGGCATGTAGACGAACCAGAGAAGGAGGAGTGCCACTCTTGTCAGAAGTATAGCGGTGTACCTGATGTTCAACTGACGGGGTACTGATGGTGGCGCCTTTGCTGGATCTGGAGGTTGCCTGATGGTGTTCTCCACCATTGTTGATGTCGGGAGGATGTCTAGCAGGTGTAGCAGATTGTTGTTGTCGTATGTCGATGTCGTCGATGCCGAGGACGTTGTAGCTAGCGACGTCAATGGTGATGTCGAGGATGTCGTTGACGCTCAGGGAGGTGTCGCTGTTCCCACCTTTGGGGGTGCCGTTGTTGTCGTCGATGGTGCGGTGTCGAAGACGCGTCATGGTTGACGGCGTCGGCGGCATCGTTGTAGCATGGGTGGTAGAGGTAGAAGTTCCTTGTTGATTGGAATGGACTTGCACGGTGACGAGGCGTGTGGTGTCCTGGTCGGCAAAGATGTTGATGTCGTTGTTGTTCATGTCGCCGGTGTTGTCCAGGGTGTCGAGGTCAGCGATAGTCGATGGCGGCGTCGGTTGGCGTCGTTGTGTCGTCCTTCTTTGGTGAAGGCGTTGGCACTCGGATGGTCGGTGTCAAAGATGATGTTGGTAGTGACCGGGAACTTATACGTGCCATTGTAGTAGCCGCGAGACGTTGGCCTAGTTGGGTAGGCTTTTCGTCGGCGGTAGTGGACGTCGGGTGTAGCCTCGATCTGATCCGGTGCCGCAAGCAGCGGGGGCGCGTCGGGTAGACATGCTCATTGCTTGCAGCGTCGATGAGCTTGGAGGGTGTGGCGTCGGCGGCGCTGGGGGCGTCGTCACCGTCGGCGGCGCCATGGCGGGGATGTCGTCGGTGGTGGCTGAGATGATGTCGGAGGCGCGTCACGTCGAGCGGCATGGCCGCATGCTTTGCCGGTGTTCTTTGTTGGCGTGGCCACCGGTTTGTTGTGGATGTGGAGGGGCGGCGTTGTCGTTGACCGTGGGCGGCTTGATGTACAGCTGTTGTTGCTCCCTCTTTGTCCACAGCCTGCCGTCGTATTCGTCGAAGATGGTGTGGAGCTTCTCCATGAACGCGATTGTCCATGCGCTGGCCATCTGATCTTGAAGACGGTGGTGGTCGTCGGAAGCCTTCGGTGGTGGGAATCGTTCCGGTCTCCGGATACCACCGTCAAAACCGGATCGATTTGGGCGGAAGTGAGACGTCGGCGACGAGCTGGACGGCTGAAGATGGCGGCGGTAGAAGCGGCGGCGGCGCTGCAGCCCTAGGGCAGCGGCGCGTCTTGCGAAAGATGGCGGCGCGTCGGGTCGGGGTAGGAGGCGGTGGCAGCGTTGAGGCGGTGGAGACGGTGGCGGGCGGCTTGATGGCGCGCCAGATCACGTGGGGCTGGCGATGAACGGGCGAGGTAGGAGGCGATGATGATGACGTACAAGCAGCAACTCCGGGCGGCGAAGGCGACAGCGACGCGGCGAGGCAGCGGAGAGAGAGAGGGGAAGGAGGGGCGGCGCGCGGCTAGTGGAGGTGGCGGGCGCCGGGGCGGCGGTCGGCGCTGCGGCGGCTGCGGCTGAGCCAGCGGCGCGCTTAGGTGGTGACGGCGCCGCGTGCGCTAGGGTAGAGAGAGAGAGCCCTGAGAGACAAGAGCTGTTGGGTGTTACCCCTTTAATTTTTCTAATTAAGATACAACTGATTACATCCCCTTGTATTTATAGTCCGAGGGAGACTTGCATGCTAAGAAAGATCTAGAGGTTTCCTTATAGATTGGAATTCCTCTTTTACAAACAATCTATTTATTCCCTATTTTATTCCTATCTTTATTCCCTAAATATTTCTTACTTAATTGCGAAGCAACCGACGTGGCGTGTTTACGGCGGGCGATGGCGGCGGTCGGCCAGAGGCGCGACGCCGCCGGGGCCCTTGGGCCCTAGTCGGCGCTTGGGCTCCCCCTTGTTGGGCCCTTCTCCGGCGGTGCTCCTTTGGTTCATGACATTCTATCACTACCTACAACTACAAAGCTAGGGATGAGAAGGATCAGCTAGCTCGCCAGAGCACTAGGGCCAACCATCGAAGAATACTCCGCTGCCGCGCCTTCTTTTGTCACGGGTCTGCCCGAGCCCCCCCACGGGAGCGACATGGGGTCACGAGCCGCCAGATATTCAATTTTGTTCCTCCTGTAACACTTGAAAAATTATTTTAGCCAGCTTAATAGGTTAGGACATTGAGAAATCAGAACGTTAATAGGTTAGGATATTGCGCATATGTATAGGTGCAATGTTTGTTATTATTGTTACATATGCTCGCAGCTATAGTAACTAAGAAAAGGGCGAAACATTAATAAATTTATTGGAGAACAGGACGATGCAACATAAGCTTGGTGGGAAATGTGCAGAGGAAACAAGCTACTCTTTCTTTACACGCTATCACAAGTATGACGTGCATACGCAAACGTACATCATCACCACCTAGGCACACCGCGAGTACGCAACACCTACTATAAAAAAACGAAAAAATATCTCAAGCCAGGATTTGAGATCATTGCATCCTCTATAGTGTACAATTCACTGGAGTTCGAAGGAAATAAGGAGATCATGTTTCCTGGATTCTTTTCGTTCTTCATCTTTTTTTTATAGAGAACTTGGCATTCATTTCAGAACTTGAATTGTATGGTACTTCAAGTCTATTTTTTATTACTGCTATACAATTGTGGGTTTGAAATAGATTAGAACCAGGATTTGAGATCATTGCATCCTCTATATTGTACAATTCATTGAAGTTCGCAGGAAATAAGGAGATCATGTTTCCTGGATTATTTTCGTTCTACTTTTTTTTATAGAGAACTTGGCTTTCATTCTAGAACTTCAATTATGGCACTTCAAGTCTGTGTTTTTTTTATTACTGCTATACGATGTGCGTTTGAAATAGATTAGAGTTTCTTCAATAGTTTGGTAAAACAACCCTCGATCTTTGATTTTTTTTTTTGTATAATGGAAAAAGAAACTTCCTTTGATAACTAGGATCATGTTCATCATCATTTTGGGAACACGTTCCCGTTATACTTAGTACGCATTCCATCATTAATCGAAGGAACAAGATCAAGCTATATGACACATCGACCACAACCCAACATTCCGGGAACCTAGCTGCTATGGACACATGACAAATGCAAGGCCGGCCCGGCAGGCCATGCTAGAAGACAATTGCTGCTGTTATCGTGATGCTCTCATCACATAACTCTACACAGACATCCAAAACTTAAACCGTAAATAAGTGGGACGACAAACCAACAGTGACAGCCCAACACCCAAGCACAAACACATTTTTGACCATGTTGATGAGTCTCCCAGTGGCCAGTAATGTGGGCACACTGAAAAAATTGATAACTATTTCTGTCTCTTTCCTAGGAAGTGATCATATACATAAAAATCCTGTGGATATGCATCCGACGTCATACAAAGTATAGAGAAACTAAAGCAGAGTATTGCAGTAGTAAAACCTTAAAATATTCACTTTTAAAAAGTATAGGACCGGTTTTACTAGATTTAACATGTTTGTATTATTCCTGAAGAAGCATATATACTACCTCGGTTTTTCTTTTATAAGGCAAAATTTAATATGACATAGTCTCACAAATTACATTTTTTCTATTTATTTATTTTATATTATATTGTTTATTCTCATAAGTCTAACCACATCAATTTTATATTACAACAATCGAAATTTATTACAAAAACTATTGGTTAAAAATTTTAAAAGTTTGAACATGGAGGGAGTACGGCAGAGGGTTATATCTTTTCTTTTATGGTATCAAATAAATATACTTTTTACATCATAGTTGTAGCTTCAATGAAATCTACATTTATTTTTTTTTTACATTTGAGGTCGTTAAGAGATGCACAAAATATAATATAAAATTTCAACATCATAATAGTCACGTCCTTCCTCTGTTCTAAAAATATGCAATTCCAACACGGTGTCATGGTTTAGTATACCAAATTTGATTAGTTATAGATAAAAAACTATCAATATTTATGTTATCAAATAAATATCATTAGATTCATTACGAGATGTATTTTTTTAAAATAATTTGAAGTCATAAATGTGAATAGTATTTAGTAGCAATTTGGTCAAACGTACACTACTTTTGTTGACACGAAACTCATAGTTACACGTTTTGTGAAACGGAGGGAGTACTATCGCTTGTCACATTAAAAATAAATATCATTTTTTATGGTGTAAAATGAAGATATATTTTATATCAAAGTTGTAGCTTTTAATGAGATCTACAATTTTATAGAAATTTTTAGAAAAGAAAGAAAAAACTGAAAACTGAATGGAGAACAAATGTTGTGCCATTGGCCTTACTACTTTTCAGGCTGCTTTGCAGGCTGTAGCCTTATACTACTTTTCTAGGCCCATGGCACCACGTGATGACGTCTCGGCCTGTCCTGATGAGGCCTCACCACGGGATCTGGGAACTAGGAGGCCAACCTGGATGCCTTATGGCGGCCCATGGGCACAATTATGAAAAAAGGGCCTTATTTGGATTCTGTATGAAACGAAGTGGCCTGGGAGCAATGTAACCTTTTTTTTTTTTTTGACGGCATGACCAGTTCCTTGGATAGCTTGTTGCCACAACTAAAGTCTTCCAATTTATCGCTACCTGCAACAGCAAGGTTATTCTCAAAAAAAAATCAAAAAACTAGTCTCCACGGCAATGCAATTCCTGATAAGCACGAATCCTAGTTTGTATCACCAGGGTCGTTTCTGAACATGCTTGTCCCTTAGTGTAGTTTTTTTTTTTTTTTTTTTTTTGAGGGGGAAACATGGATTTCCATTACTTTAAAAAGAGCTGAATCGTCAGCAATTACACGATGGATGTGCTCCGGTATTGAGTCCAAAGCTGGATCATCATCCGGATCACTCCTACTACCCAAACTGGCCAGCTCATGGGCCACTTTGTTACACGACCGATTACAATATTGAAATTTCCATGAAATAAAATTCCACTGAAGGAGACTACGAAGCTCATCTACCAAAGCGAAGACCGGACTCAGGGCATAATCATCCGAACGAGTAGCTTGCACCACTTCACTAGCATCGGTCTCCACAATGACATTGCCGACACCCAGCGTGATTGCTGCTTGAACACCCTGGATGCACGCCACCAATTCCCCATGCATGGCACTCGACAGAGCTTCAATTCTTCCTCTGATGACCTTGATTATGTCACCCGAATCATCTCGAAATACACAGCCCCAGCCACCATTACCCGACTCCGGATCATAAGCAGCGTCGCAGTTAACCTTGACTCTGCCCTCCGGTGGTTTTTCCCATCTATGCTGAACACATAGACCCCTCGGTGGAATGCGTGGCCTCAGTTGCTGCCACTCCACCGCGGTTACCAGAATGCCATGAGCTAGATTGCTCGGCTCACGTCTTGTTTCGCCTTCTCGGACCCTATTCCGCTCAGACCAGCACCACCAGAGCGCAATGCAACAAAGCACTTTCTTCTCTTCCTTCATTGCCATAATTGTTTCAGTGACCTCCTTGGATGAGCTCTTCTGAATCAAGGAAGCTTGCTCGGTTTGTAAGTCCAGACGTTCCCAAACCTGAGTCATATACTTGCACTTGAAAAACAGATGGGCTCCATCTTCATCCAATCTGTTGCACAGAACGCACTTTGTGTCCAGGTCCATCCCCCTTCTCTTTAGGTTCATTCTTAAGGCGTGGCTGTTATGACAGAACCGCCACATGAAGTGTTTCACCTTGTTTGCACATTGCATACTCCAAATTTTGTTCCAAACTAGAGCTGAATTGGGGTTAGCATTCGAGGACGAAGCTCCCCCACTCCTGCTGCTAATGATCTTGTTCGTTCTGAAGACTTTGTAGGCGCTTTTCACAGAGAAAACACCCTTCTTATCAAAGAACCACGCAGCTCTGTTTTCCAGTCCACCATGTACAGGGATAGCTAGGATCAACTTTGCATCTTCTTCCCAGAAGGTATCTCTCACTAGCTGAACATCCCACCCACCAGTGACCGGGTCAATCAGCTCGACACCGACAACATTAGCTGAGCGCCCCTCGGCGTAATGGTCTTCTCGACATACCTCTTGGCAACCATGGGTCTGTCCACATATTCAGACCTTCACCGTCGCCGACTCTCCAAATAAGTCCTTGTTTAAGGAGATCAAAGCCCTTGAGAATACTCCTCCACGTGTATGACATTCCAGGCATTGGTTTTGCATCAAGACACGAATTACCAGGGAAATACTTAGCTCTTAGCACCTGTGCGCACAGGGATTTAGGGTGGTTCAGTAGCCTCCACGCCTGTTTGCTCAGCATTGCCATGTTGAAACCATGGATATCTCGAAAACCCAGCCCTCCTTCTTTCTTGGATTGAATCATTTTTTCCCAGCTAATCCAATGCACCTTATGTTTGCCCTCCTGTTGGTTCCACCAGATGAGCGACATATCATGGAACTGATTTGGTCACACAAAGTTTTTGTGATGTCGAAACACCCCATGGCAAATGTGGGGATCGCCTGAGCGATGGCTTTGATCAGGATTTCCTTCCCGGCCCATGACAAAAATCTCTTTTCCATCCCTCGCATCCTCTTCCACACATTATCTTTCAAATATGAAAATTGCTTCACTTTTGAGTTACCAACATGGACCGGTAGCCCCAAGTACTTCTCATTCATGGTCTCCTTCTGCACATCTAAAGCATCCTTCACTAGAGTCTTGTTATCCTCGGTCGTATTGGGGACTGAACAAAATAGCGAACTTCGCTTTGTTGATCATCGACTGAACACCGTTCATACAACTCCGCATGCCCTGAGCTGCATTGCATCCTCCCCCTTTGTCTGAATCAAAATGAGTGAGTCATCGGCAAAAAGAAGGTGAGAGATGCTAGGAGCATTCCTACAGATCCTCACACCCGAAATCAGACCATCGGTTTCAGCTTTTTGACAACAAGCTTGAAAACCTTCGCACCGCGGAAGAAGAGGTATGGAGACAATGGATCTCCCCGCCTCCCTCCTCTCTCGGTGTAAATGCGTAAGACAAAACTCCATTCACCTTGATCCGGTACTGCACCGCCGATACCGCGCTTCATTATTAATTTTATCCAAGCCCGACATGAACCCCAACTTCTCCATCATCTCGTGCTAAAAATTGCCACTCAACACGATCGTAAGCCTTGCTCATGTCAAGCTTGATAGCAAAGATAGCCTGTATTCCCCTTCTTCTTATTCAACAAATGGTGAGTTAACTCATAGGCAATGAGTATATTATCGAAATTAATCGACCCGGCACAAAGGCACTCGTGTAGGGGAAATGATATCTGGTAGGATCACCTTCAATCTATTGGCTAGTACTTTTGATATTAACTTATACACCACATTGCATAAACTGATCGGGCGCAAGTCGAGAACTTTATCGAGCTCTTTTACCTTTGGGATGAGAGCAATCACCGTATCATTCCACCTAGCCGGCATATCACCACCATTCAAAACGCCGGCACCTCACGAAAGTGACTTGATCACCAATCAGATCCCAAAACTTCTTGTAGAAGACAGCCGGCATGCCATCCGCCCCCGGTGCTTTCAAATCGCCAATCGAGTCCGTGGGCTTTCTTTACTTCCTCGACGAGAGAAAGGGCTCATCAACTCAACGTTCATATCTTCCGAGACTCTAGGCGACACGGCTTGGAGGAGCCGGTGAGTGTCGCCCATTGCCCCTGGACCAAAAAGCTGCACAAAGTGGTTAGTTATAAACTCCTGCTTCTCTACTTCATCTTCCACCCACCCCCATCCTCCTTTTTAAGCCTCCCAATTCTATTTCTCCTTCTCCTCTCACTACACCAGGTTATGAAAGAACTTTGTGTTCCTATCCCCCTTCTCAGCCAATCCGCATGAGCTCTTTGCTTCCAAAAAGATATCAACCTCGCTCCTCAATTCTATCCAACCTATATGCTAATACCGCCTCCCTCTCGCACCGAATTGTCACTAATTGGTAGTCTCCTGCGCAGCCTCTAACTCCTTCTTTAACTTTTTATTCTCTTCTCTAGATCACCTAGCACATTGGAATTCCAAGAGTGCAAGCCCGCCGCCACACTTCTCAATTTATCCGCCACCAGCCCATCTCCCCATCCGTCACCATCCGCCCATGCCTCCTCCACAACTTTTCCCACGGTTCTCCTCCCTTAGCCAAATGGGGCTTCAAAGCGGAACCCCGATCTCTCTTTCCATTTGCACCTGGTCGGTTCAAACCCTCCAAGGACAGCACCACCTGACGGTGATCGAGTGGAAATGATCTCCGTTTTTTGACATGGACCAGCGGAAACCAGTCCCTCCAAAGCCCGTTAGCAAATGGCTCTGTCCAACCGTTCTCCGATGTAATCCTTCCCCACTGCTTCGCTATTTCTCCACGTAAACACATCCCCCACGAACCCTAAATCATGCAAGTCGCAGGCTTCCCGAGCATCCCTAAACCCCTCCAAGCAAGCCCGAGATCTCTCGGACACCTCCCTCCTTTTCATGGTGAAACAAAATTTCATTAAAATCACCCGCGCACATCCATGGAAGAGGGTCATCTTCGTGTTGGCCAAAAAGACTTGTGAGCGAGCCCATGTTTCGTGCTTGAGCTCGGCCCTTGACTCCCCATACACTCCTCAGAATCGCCATCGCTTCCCATCTCCAAAGATCAATCTCCATATCAATGTGATTCCTCGATTTGCCTCGAATCATCACATCAATCCCACTCCTCCACAACACAAAGAATTCCCCTTTACCAACCGAATCCACCGCCACCATGTTTCCCGGTTGCAAAGATTGTTTAAAACGCTCCATTTTCTTCTCGGACATCTTTGTTTTACGAGAGGAAAAGAACGTCCACCCTCTCGGGGCCTTTGAAAATTCAGGAGTCCCGAACTGCCGGCTTGTTTCCAAGGCCCCGGCGGTTCCACACTACTAGTTTCATTGCGCACCGCAGACCGGTCCGCCGGTCCCATCAAAGTTTGAGCATCCGCAGACGCCTCGGTCATCAACGCATCACCGTTCTCGCGCCTTCTTCCGAACATCTACCTCCTCATCCCCACTAGTCTCACCTTCACCTCCACGCCCTCTTTTCTTTTCTTTCCGGCCGGCCACACCCTCTTCGCGACCACCTAGGTGGCCGCTGAAATTCTACCCTCCCTTCTTGACCACTTCTTCTTTTCTTTTTTTTTGTAGGATTTTCCACAACCTCCTTAGATACCTCCTCCCGTACCTCGGGCGTGTTCTTTACCTCTTCTCCTAGGGACGAGACAGATTTTTCTTTGCCGTCTTCTCCTCCTTCCTCTCTCAAGTGTTATTTTCGAGAGATCTTCTTCAACGGGCTGTTGACTTCTTTCTCTTCGCCATCAGGAAGGTCCTTTTTCTTGTTCCCTTCAGCAGATTGAGCGTCTTTGCGCCAAGTGAGCGCATTGCTGCGTGCATCCCCCCCGTTTTTTCCCATGGAATCACTCATCGCCCTCTACTACCACTCCCACCCGAGCTAGTCCGCCATGGGAGCATAGAATGTGAACCTCCTCTCCCTCCAGAGCCCCCTGACACTTTCTTCTTTGGAGGGAAAACACGCAGGCTTCGATCATAGGGTGGAGGCTGGCCTTTACCCACCACAACCGAAAGCACGGCTTTGCGGTATGCCCAACCGGTCCACACGAGTAAATGTAAATCCGGCAAGTGTTCATAGGCCGAGGGCACCACTTCTCCATATCACCGCTATCAACGATCACCGTGACTCCTCTCATCGTGGGTTTACTAATATCAATTCTCACCTTCACCCTCGAAAAAACTACCCACTGCATTCTTCCCATCGTCAGTTTCCACATCCATGAACTCGCCGATTTCATCTCCGATTATTTCAGCAGCCTCCGCATTCATCATGCCTAGTGGGAGATGGGAGATTTGCACCCACATTGGCACCAAATTGAATTCGAGCTCTTCTAGGGTTTTTGACTCATCTATCTCTCTAACCACCAGAATCTCCTTCGACAGGTTCCATGGACCCTCTTCTAGAGCCTTCTTCTTCCCCGACGCCTGATGGAAAGTAATCAGGAACCTGTTCTCCTCCAGACTCTTACAATGGATCCCTTTCATGGGGCACCACACCGGTCCCAACGCTTGTTCCAGAGACTCTGGATGAGCGAGTTTCTCGGAAAACAGCTTTGCCACCGCTGGATCTTCCCCGCCGCCATCTTCGCAAAACCCTTACCACCGCCGCCACCCGTGATCCTCACCCCCTTCTTCTCCGCAGCCGACAGAGACATCGACTTCAGCGCCCCTTCTATTGAGTCCATCTTGGGCTTCGATCTTCCACACTGATGTGAGAAGAAGAAGACACAAGGCTAGCAGATTTGGATCTTGGCTACGCATCGTAGATGGACGTGGACACCGTGTGAACTAGGGCGTGGACACCGGGTGAAAGCGAGATCGAGATGGGAGAGAGTAGCAGAGATCGGGAGCTGAGGCCGGAGGATGATCGATCGCGAGGACGAGAGGCCACGTCGCCCGATCGCCCGAAATCGCCCAGTCACCTAGGAAACCCTAGGTGCCGAGGAAAAAAAACCTTGGTTTGAACATTGTCCCTTAGTGTAGTTGGTATGTAGTGGGCTAGTTGCCCCAATTGTCGTGAAACTTATATGTAGCTGTGGGGACACGGAGCTCTCGGTTGCTGCTGAACAGTGGGCCACTGCAAAGAGGACAACTAGGATTACATGTTCGACAAAAAGTCAACTAGGATTACATGAACTGCTGATTCGCTAGCAACTGGCTGTATTTTTCACCAGTGCAGCATTTGGTCAGTTAACTTCGCTACAGAAACAGAGATTTTTCAGACAAGGAATTTACATTCAGGCTGTGCAATGCTGCTCTGCATATTGCACAAGACACTAAAACTTTGCTGTAGATTCTGGGGTTCAAAGTTCTCGTAGTTGTGTCGTACGTAGTGCCAGCCTTTCATTACAAATTCAAGCTACGTCAGATGCTGCTTTCCTTTTCACCACTTTACAGATCATTGGGGTTGCAACTTTGAACGGCCAACTTAATTCAGAGAAAGAGCAAGCACTTGTGTCTTGAACCAATTGGGAGATGAGCTGAATTTCTGGAAAACCTGCTTTGTCGGTACTTGCTTGTTCGATGTTCAATTCCTGATGCCCAGGTCAGAGACTTTTTTTTTTGACCGAAAGGCAGGGAAGCCCCCTACCTGTATTTTTGGTATTTTCTATATATGAAAAGTGTTTTTTTATGTACAAGAGTAGGCAGCTAGGCCCAAACATAAAAACATGGAAAAATTACAAAATGCTATCTCTCCAGTTCCCAGGTCAGAGACTCAGAGCACGTAGTTTCTTGCTGCTGAGAGTGACAGCTCTTGCAAACAGAAAAATACAGAAATTCGGCGAGTCACCTTCAGGGTGTACAATCATCTCCCAACGGACAATTCAGTTACTTCGTTTACACCCCTGAAACCAACGGTTGCTAAGGATACAGGTCTCCCCTCTCACTTTGTTTAGATATCATATCTTTCAGATTGAAATCTCTAAAGAAATCGATTTGTTAAAGTAGTTTGTCACAGTTTAGGGATTACGAAGGATTCAATAATATTCAGTGCTTCAACTAACATGTGATTGCTTAAGAAAGCATATGGTCAAAATCTATCTGTGTTTCAGGAAATTGCTACTTGCAACTTTTTAGGGGAAATGCTAGAGATTCAGAGATCAAAGCTGTTGAGTTTAGGGGAGCATTGCTCTGCATCATTGCATGATTAGTTATTTGGTCATGAGTTCTGGTTCTTTGTCTCCTGAAGAGTAATCTTCAGTTTCCTACATGCTGCTAGTCGGCAAGCACATAATCACCGATAAGATATCGTGATGTGAGCAACTGTAATGAGAGTCTGACAAGTTGTTCTTGCACTTTTGGGGGCATCAGGGGGATAACTTATTCTTCTATGCTTCCAATGAAAAGTGAGGAGCATGGTCAAGCAGATAGACTAGTTTAGGTGAAGTGATAAAGGAGAGGACACCGTGTTTTGGATTGTTCTAGGACTGATTATAATATATTTTCCTTCTATACAATGTGATGTTTGATAAGCACAAATCTTTGTAGACATTTTCTTTTTGTTTTTTGATATGCTTTGGATCATCCTGGGACTGTTTTTGTTTCTTCGTTATGCTTTATCAAGGAAGAATTCTTAGTTGATATGTCTAGCAGAGTTCTTTTCCCACCAGCTGACTGAAATACGCTCCTATTGTCAGAGAGTTTTTCTGTGCATCAAGGTCATGTTCATATGTTCTCTGTTGGGGAACAGGGAACTTGCTAGCCTTGAAAATGGGTTATTCCTTTGGTTAGAGAATAACAGTCTTATTATCTCTGAGAAGTGAGAACACGGGTTGGTGCCTTGAATCAATTGGGAGGTGAGCTGAATTTGTAAGCATCCTGCCTTGTCTGTACCGGGATATTTTTTTACGATTGCCATGTTGACTCGACACATGGGTCTGCAACTGAGAGTAACGTCTCCTGCAAATCGTAGAAATTCAGTGAGTGACAAATTAAGCTCAATCAGTTGAGTCCATGGAAGCATTCCCTGCATTACAACTACAACATGACCATTTCCCTTCATTACTCATTACTGATTATATTGTAGTTGTACATATAGACCTCCAAATCGCAAAAAAAAAAAAAAAAAAAAAGAATTCCATATGATTTACAAGCAGCGAATAGTCATGTCAGAAATCTTGGCAGCTATGCCAAGTCCTAACTACATCTCCTAGCTCATGTTTCAGCTCTTCCCAACCGAACCCTTGTCCCTCCCCGTCGCCGTCTCTGTCGACCACCTCAAGCCGCAGCTCGACGAGCATCAGAGGTGGCGCCACCGCTGACATCTCAACCGTCATCGCCACCAGGCCTGGCAGGCCACCCAGCGGCAGGCAGTCCACTCCTTTCTTACCTACCACAACATACCCGAGCTTCCCGCCGGCGCGGCCAAGCTCCTCCAGTGTACGCTCCGGCGATGCCGTCGTCATGAACCTCCTCTCTCTGTTCCGCTGGTCGAACAAGCCGGACAGATCGAGCCCGGACGACATGGAGATGATGTCGAAGGCGTTCATGGCCGGCGCCTGGAACGCTAGCGCGCGCTCCTGCTGGCCGTTGAGCAGCCCACCGAGCTGCGAGTCGACGCTGAGCGAGCGCTTGAACCACGGGTGCGTCGTGAGCGTCTCGACGGCGACGCGGGTGGCCGGGTTTGGATCGAGCAGGCGGCTCACCAGCCGGCGCGCCGGCTGCGACACCCACTCCAGGAACTCGAACTCCCGGCGATGCGCCTTCCGGCACATGTCGGCGATGTTGGAGTCATCGAAGGGGAGGTGTCCGGCGAGGAGAACGAAGAGGATGACGCCGCAGGACCACGCGTCGGCCTTGGCCCCGTCGTAGGCCTTGCGGCGGGAGCACCTCGGGCGCTGCGTAGGCCGGTGTGCCGCAGGCCGTGTGGAGGCGGCCGTCGTTGCGGAGCGAGTCCGGGAGCGCGGAGAGGCCGAAGTTGGAGACCTTGAGGTTGCCGTCGCCGTCGAGGAGCACGTTCTGCTGCTTGACATCGCCGCGCGCGTGGCAGTAGGAGAGCGCGGCGACGAGCTGCACGAAGACGCGGCACGCGGCGTGCTCGGGGAGGCGGCGCCGCAGGAGCGCGGCAAGCCTGGAAAGAAGGTCCCTGCCCGGCGCGAGCTCCATGACGAGGTAAATCCTGGCGCGTGAAAATAAGATGTTGACACCCGCGTTACGTACCCACCCTGCTGTCCGCCTCACGATGGGGCGTTGAGATTCGTACGTAGAACATAGCCCCTGGCCCCGTCCGGCCCCGTCTCAGCAATTAGCTCCAGTATTTAACACGTAGGATGCTGACGTTTTTGCTACACGTTTTTCTTGATCTGTTTTTTTTTTAGAACTTGCATAGCACGTGTTTCATTAAGAAGAAGTTACAAATTTTACACGTCCAACATCACATCACGGCGAGATGCCATGAGCGATGGGGTTGAACACAGAATGTAAGGCACCGCTAGGAAGTGAAATGCACGCTGTTGTAACTAACTAAGAAACTAACTGTGCGACCGAAGGAACTTGCGATGTTGACCGAACCCTCGCTCAAGACGCCTGCGTCGCCACCCACCATCCGCGAGCACCAGCCATGGGGAAGAGCTCCCGCATTGCCGCACTCTTGGACGACGACAGCAGTTCTTGGACGTATCCGTGTTCACATTCCAAGGTTTTCTTGGGTTAATCTTTTCTCTCTCGATGCGCTATACTGTTTTCTCTGTGCTTTCTGCGGTGAGCTCCCATTCCTATGGTCGTCTATTAGTTCCGCTCCAAGATTAATCCCACTGGCCTGCTGTTCTTGTGGGCGTCAGATGAGTCCAGCTCACTGTAACACTAGCTGCAGTCGACCAACCTTGCGTCAGGAGGCGGATCCGCCGCTCGAAGCTTCGGTGAGTGCTTGCAGCAAGTAGGTACTCCGCAGCTAGATCCCATTTGTTCCCCTTCATTTGTGTGATTCGTGTATCTTTCTAATCTCTACAGGAGCCGAATCGCGCTGTAGATTTCATCCTCTCATGCCTGCCGACGGGACAGGCGGATCTCTCATGAGAGGATGAAATCCACAGCGATTCGGCCAGCAGGAGCTCGGTGGGCTGCTCAACGGCCAGCAGGAGCGCGCGCTAGCGTTCCAGGCGCCGGCCATGAACGCCTTCGACATCATCTCCATGTCGTCCGGACTCCGGCCTCGATCTGTCCGGCTTGTTCGACTAGCGAAACCGAGAAAGGAGGTTCATGACGACGGCGTCGCCGGAGCGTACACTGGAGGAGCTCGGCCGCGCCGATGGGAAGCTCTGGTATGTTGTCGTAGGTAAGAAAGGAGTGGACTGCCTGCCGCTGGGGGCCTGCCAGGGCTGGCAGCGATGACAGTTGAGATGTCAGAGGTGGCGCCACAACTGATGCTCGTCGAGCTGCGGCTTGAGGTGGTCGACGGAGACGGCGACGGGGAGGGACAAGGGTTCGGTTGCGAAGACCTGAAACATGAGCTAGGAGATGTAGTTAGGGCATGGCATAGCTGCCAAGATTTCTGACATGACTAGGGCGCTGTTTGTAAATCATATGGAATTCTTTTTGGCTTTTTTTTTTCTTTTGCGATTTGGAGGTGTATATGTACAACTACAATAAATTGGTGTGTTTAGTTAATTTTGCCTAGAATTGTAGTGCTGAAGAAATGTTGATTGTGTGTGTACTTATTATATATTACTCCCTCTTTTCCCTTTTATAAGATGCAGTTCGATATGATACGGTCTGCGAAATTACACTATAACATTTATTTATTTTATTTTATATTGTTTCTATTTATAAACTTATGATAATTAGACAATACATTTAACTGCAAATCTAATTGTATCAAGTTTTTATTATAATAATTAAAAATTAGCTAAATTATTGGTCAAAGATTTTAAAGTTTTAATCTTTTGTTATACATGTGCGCCTTATAAAAAGAACAGAGAGAGTAGTAGCAGATTGTTGTGTATCCAATTGATAAATACTTGGAAAATATTGCACATCTAAAAAAAAGATTCAAACAAGAAGTAGAAATCTCACAGCATAGAAGTTTATTGTTGACATCGCCTAGAAGTTATCACAATAACCAACACATCTATTCTTAAATTTGGTACACTCTAATTAATTACCGGCTATTAGTAGCCATATTTATAAAAAATCACCCATCTCTACCATTATAAAGTTATAACTTAAAACAACTCATAAATTTGCATGTATATTGCCCTTTTAACATTATGAAAGATAACACAAAGTAACCCCTTAAATTTGCTTCTAAATTACCACATTTGCCATTATGAAAGATAATAGAAAGTAACTCTTTGAATTATATCTAAATAAACTAAAATATCCCTCAATCAACATAGAAATATCAATACAATCTATTACTTAAAAATAACATTGAACATAAAATATGCAGCATGTTTCTAAATGATACACTTTAAAAGTCCCTATTTTAAATATAAAAAAGTAGAGTAAATTAAAAATACGACAAGCACGAGAGATTCAATTAAACTTTGGGATAAAATATATAGCTACTAATAGACTAAAATTTGAAAAATAAAAACAATATTGATGACATCAAAAGACTATTGCTGAAAACAGGATTGTTCAATCCCATCCAGATTCATGCCTTTTTCGTATCTTGCCCTCCCTATTTTTGTATTTTTGGAAAATCTAAAAACAAAAGGGGACGCAGGTTGGGGGTCTGCAGGAATGGGATGGAAACAAATAGCCTTCATCCAACTGTATTTATGGGATCTTATATTTAGGCGAGGTGGACCTTCCTTAATGAAATACGCGCTACGGCGTGTTCTAGAAAAAAAAAAAGAGGTGGACCTATATGTCACCCATTTCTGTTTTAGCTCCATAACACCAAACAAGTGACCATCATACGAGGCCCAACAGAAAGCTCACCTTAGAAAGCCCACTAGATTCCACAAGATACCGAAAAACTCTACTCCCACTTCATCCTAGCCACCGGGTACTCCATACTTTGTTTCCCTAACTGTCTCGGCCGTCGCCCGCCCTTCCATGTCCACCACCCTGCCCATTTCTCAAGTCATTGCCCGCTGTCCCCTGCCCTCTCCCTCCATATTCCTCAAACCATTGAATGGTCGGTTGTTGCCCACTAGGAACGCAGTTAGGTAGTGGTGTGTAAGGAAAATGGACCACTTAGCCTCCGGTCTGAGCGGTTCCAGTAGCCTTCCCGAGAGGAATTTTTGAGTCGGACCCAGTTGGTAAACTAGGTGTCGGACTAGTCCGACGGTGCGGCCCACATGTCAGTCACAGAAGAGATGGTAACGGTTGAGAGCAACGGTGACTGCTACAGTGCATCGAACTGCTACCATGCAACTGGTCCGACGTTATGCAGAATTGCCCATCCAAGCTGCCAACGGCTCTATTTGCAAAGGGCCAATAAATATGAGTTGCAACCGGCCAAATGAGTAGTCGGGAGACTGGGAAAATATCTAGTGAGGTGATACTCCATTTTAGTGATCTCCACATGCATAATGCTTAGCAAAATATTTGGTGATTAAGTGTAGATGCTTTGCGAAGTGCTTAGGTTAGTTAGACCATGCTCATATGCGCTTGCTCTTGGTTTAGGCCTAGTGTTTAGTGAGGTTTGCATACCTCTTACCACCCGGTGCTTGCGCGCACCATTGCTGTGCTTTCGGCGGGTTTGTATGTCTTGCAAGTCCTCACCAACCGCGTTTGTGGTGTGGCCACCACCGTGTCTGAGAGGAACAAGGCCATGGCGTTTCGGCCCGAAAGCTTGATAGTGAAGACGGCAGGGGAGCGGTCCGGAGAGGCTTGCGGAAAGGCACACCGAAACCCACTTGCGCTGCGTGGGGAAGGTGGAGCACGTTGGGGTGGCATAGCCGGCGCATGGCCGTCACCTCGAGGAGCACGCCGCGGCACCATGCCTGCCGTGCACATGACCTCGGCCTTGTCGAGCACCTTCACCGCCACGGACTCGCCGTGGAGGTAGACCTTTTTGGCGAACGTGCCTCGTCCCAGCAAGCTACCTAGCTCGTACTTGCTGAGCAGGCTCTTGCCCTTCTTGTTGCCCCCCCTTGCTCTTGCTGTCCATGGCCTCCATGGGCGACAGCAAATAGCGAGGCAAGCACAGCACCACAAGGTTGGCGCTTGTTTTAGTGTTATGGCAATGAGTAGTTCGGCGACGGCATTAGGTGAAAATATATGTTGGGTTGGTGCCGCTATATGGGAGATGATTTGGGTATGCAAGTTGCCGTTTTTGTTTCTTATAAATCCGATAACTGGGGTGGTTTGATTAACCATGATTAGCATTTCAAATATATAAGAAAGAAAAAGTAATTAGGGTGATTTGAAAATAGTTTAGGATTTCTGATGCAAAATTGTTTTCTATACTTTAGGAGTGTGATTTTATAAACTATTGGAAAAATCCAACAAATACACCTCCAACTTTTTTTTAGCCACTTGTAAATCTCATTGATTTACCAATTATTTTTTTGAAAACTATTGGAGATTCTCTAAGTAATAATATACTAGGTGGGGTTTGATTATATTAACCATGATTAGATATTGAGCTCCTCTTGTGATGGTACATGTCTACCCCCGTTGGTTCAAGTCCTCGATTGATGTGGTTGCTCATATTTTCTTGGATTTATTCTTGATTGTTTCACTGTTCTTTCATAAGTGACCAGGGGCGGAGACAAGGGGGGCAGGCAGGGGCCAGGCCCCCTATGAACGTGAATTTTCCACTAATTTTTTTAAAATTCAAATAGATTTTTTAAAAATTCAACATTGTTGCCCCTTCCTAACATTCAAAAATTAACTTCGTGGCTTCGCCCTGTAAGTGACATGCCCACCTGAGTGCAACGTTTATTATGACCTCAACAATCTTGAGATCTGTCGGCTTTGTCTGTTGAAGATGCTCATAGAGATTAGTTGTGCATGTATATATTCATAGGGGGGTCAGTGCGCACATGAATGTCTATATTTATATTGTGATTCATGAAAAGAAAAGGCAAATCAAACACATGTTTCTGTTTTAACAGTATGGTGTCCATGAATTCAAGTGGCCGATGTTTGTAGCTCAAGTCATCAACAAATTCCATCTTTGGTTGATTTATCAATATAACAACTTTCCAAAGGATAACTATATTTAAAGAAAACACATTAGGGACACACACATGCTCTCATAGACACTCCTTCGAGTAACGGTGGAGATGGATATGAAGCTGTCTGAATTATATTATTCATATATTTCCCCCATCGATTTTAGGTACGAAAATAAAATGGATATCTCTGAATTCATTTTTCATTAGCTGAATTTGGATCTGTATACAAAATAATCAATATTATCCTAATTTGTATAGAATAAAGCAACTATGTAAACCATGGTGCAAACATATTATTTGATTTAGCCTAAAATTGTATATTTATTGATGTAAATGTTTTCAAATACCTTAATTCATTTGTAACTTGTATGTGCTTTTATTTATTTATTATCGATATATATATTTATATATTTAATTACTTATAGACTCATTTATTGCTATACTATTTATTGAAATATTCGTTTCTAAATATGTTATTTTCTAAGTATGATCTTTGTCTACATGTATTATACATATAGTGTCATATTTATTCTTTACTTTTTTGCATTATATATATATGATTATTCCATTCTTCAAAACCATAAACCAAATGCATACTTGCTATCACCCAAATTGAGTACATATCTAAATGTATATTTGAAATTGAACTACTTGATTTATATTTATCTGTATCCGAGAATATTCCTAGTATTCAAATCAAAATATAGAAAATACAATTATATGAATCCATATCTGACCATATTCATTCAATATGGTTTGTCCCTGTCTTGGAGCGACTATGCTAATTGATCTTGAGACTAACAAAGTTACTGCAAGCACCTTATGGTCAACGGGCAAGTCACCGATGGGGACCTTCCCGGATTAAATTATTATTATTTTTGCTATTTTTTTGGTCTGATTTTGTGATTTCGGAAAATAAAGCCACCTCTACAAATCAGCAGCCGCCCTTAAAAATCGGATTTGTAGGGACGGCTGGCCAACCGCCCCTACAAATCGGCCATTTATAGCAACGGTTTGGTAGGGGCGGCTGGCCAAACCATTGCTACAAATGGTCTTGAGCCGCCCCTAAAAATCCCGGGTGGTGTAGGGACATATGCTTTTATTTCCTCTCCAAACCTAGCCACCATGAAGGTTCCATTCTTACTCAATAACTTAGTCTCGACATAAGTAGAGAACGTATCTTGTGCACACCGGCCTTATATGCAACTGTGCACACTAGCGATCTAGGCCTTTGATTCCGCATCCGGTGGCGGGGGAGCGAGTGTGGACATTTTTACGAAAAACGCCCACACGCCTTGACCGTTTTGCAAAAACCCCCTCGCGCGGCCGGCCCCGAGGGTCCTAATCCCGTCTCCTCCCCGCTTTCGTCACGACCGTGCTGGGGAACGAAAAACGCCGGTGGTCCGGGCGGGCTGGTCTGGGCGGTGAGGGCCGACATCCTCGACGGCCGGCGGCGGGGGACGACCATGCCCAACTCGGCACAAGCAAGGGCGGCCGGGGGCGGCCTATCTCCGAGCCGGCGAACGGGCGCCGAGGGAAGTGGCGAGGCTGCGAGCCGTCGATCGCGAACGGCCATGACTACCGGCGGGGATGGGAAGGGGCGGTTGACGGGCGACCCCAATCCCGCCATCCCGCGGTGGCGGCGTGAGCAAGAAAAAGCGGCGGTGGCTTCGACGGGCAGGGCCGCAAGGCGCTCAAGTTCGACTTCCGGCCACCGGGCGACCGACCGTCGCCCAGCGGGAGGAGCCGCCGAGGTCGCCGTGCTGCCGCGACCTCCGCGTCGGGCCTACACGCCGGAACAACTTCCTCGGCCGTGTATCGCCCGGCAGCCCGGCGGCGGCGGCGTTTGGTGCCTCGCGGCTGCGGGGAATACCGCTCGGTCGAGCGAATGGCGGGCGCGGGTGGATGAGGCCCTCGAGCCACGCAGGGGCGAAGTGCAAAAATGCCAAGGGTGTGCGGCTGTTTTTTCGTAAAATAGCTGTCCCTCGCTGTCAGGCTGGCCACGGATCGCGGAATCAAAGGCCCGGATCGCTAGTGTGCACGGTTGCATATAAGGCCGGTGTGCACAGGATACATTCTCACATAAGTATTTGTATAATGTATACAGATAACCCAGCCGTAAACTTATAGGAGTCTGGCCCATCTAATCTAAAACTCCAATAAGCCTATCTCCCACTAGGGGTCTATTTAGGAATTCTCGACCTCCCGATTGGCTCATGTGAGTAGTAACTGAAATTTCAATTTGGATGTCCCCACGCCGTCCGTTCTTCTCCTGCCCGCCTCTTGAGTTCCATCCATGCATCCGGCAGTTTTCATGCGCAAAGAAACCGAACAAAACCAAGAGTCGTCGCTGCCATTCAATTCAAGAATGTCTTCGTGTATGCAGCCGCATCCCACCATCCAATTACTAGCTATTCTAAATTCCACCGAACAAGTCCATCCTACAGCCATTACTCAATCAGTTATCAAGTGCCTTTTTGCCTTCCACGATCTAATTACTCAAATTAGTATGCACATCCATCGTCTCCTTGGATATCTTCTTTTTATCTTCTATATATAGATAGATGCTTTCTTGATTGCTTCTCCACCTGATGTCCGCAGTCCGCGAGCAACCCTCTTGCAGGCCATCGTCGACGCCCTCCTGTCCTATAGCATCGCCGCGTCGCCTCCCCGTGCAGCCTGCTCAGCCCCATGCCATGTCTTTGACTGTGGGAATAATAAGATTTTTGTTTTCTGTTTTTATAGATTTGGAGGATAAGGATGCCCAGACGAAGCGTGACACATTCATGAGATTGTGAATTTTACATGATTTGTCCAAGAGGTCCATCGTGACCGGCAGCAAGAACACTTACGCATGGGCATGACATCGGCATGGATAACAAGTGCATGTTGCATGCAGCGGTGGACGGCGACAGTTTCATGGCGATGAAGCTGGGCATCCGGAACACGGCGGTTGTGGAGAAGCAGCAGGCGCTGGCGCTGCGGGTGAAGGACGACAAGGTCATCTTCTTCAACTGCCGGATTGAGGGCAACGAGGACTCGCTGTTCGCGCATGCGTACCGACACTTCTACCGTAGCTGCGTCATCTCCAGCACGGTGGACTTCATCATGGGCGACGCCGCGGCCGTGTTCCAGCGCTGCCTGTTGCTGGTGCGGCAGCCGCGGCTAGGAAGCCGGCCGACATCACCGCAATGCTATGTGTATAATAGATTTATTTTTAAGAAAACCCCGCGGCAGTTGTCGATCTTTGGTTTCTTTGATTACTGGTCTCTGTGCAAAAGAAAAACCACGCAAAATGCACAAGCAAGAGGCGGGACCTGTGTGTACGTAGCTTTATAGTTTTCAAAGGCTCCTTGCATTCTTTTTGTCTTGCTAAATATTTCCTTTGCTTTACATTATAAACTTATCTATAACTCTTATAAAGATAAACCCCATTACTAGCTGATTTTCTCTTTACATGCAATGTGTCCATATCATTCCCACTATATCCTCCACCTTTGGTTCCTTTAATGCATCAAACCACTTCCATGACAACTCCATCCAACATCAAACTCTCATGTTCATCCAAATCCTCTATCCCACTTCTATAACGAAGCTACCATCATAGCATCTAATCAAATTCATTTGCGTTTTTCTCTTCCATACCCGCAGCAACGCGAAATTCTCCTAGTTCTTATTATGCAGAAGTGTTTATAAAAAAATAAAATAAAGTGTTCCTCTTACATATACAAAGAAAAAAAATTCTCCTTTGCAACGAGTGTGGTGACCGGTCAGTGGCTCGGCCAACGATTATTGTTGTGTATATGCATACCATGGATTGCACGTAGCGAGCTAGGCTACTAGCATACTAGGGCCTGCTCGCCTTCTTACCAAAGACTGGATTGCCGTACGGTATGAAGTGGCACACCGGCGTGCCTAGGTGGACCTGCAGTATCTCGAACGCCGGATGATCCGGGTTCCAGCCGGAGGTGTCACGGTGGCAGAACGCCAACATGTGGACCATCGGGCCCTCTTGGCGGCCGTGAAGCGAGACGACGTAGGCCTTGTCCGTCAGCCTCGTCGTCATGTGGCACTGGTAGACGGCGTACGGGAACGGCACCCTGTGGCAGGCCACGAAGCGGTCGCCGGCAAGCGGGACGACCGCGCGGACCACGTACCGCCGGCGCGGCAGGCCGGTGCGGAGGAACACCGACGTGGCCGCCGCCCACACGCCGCCGCGGGTGGTGTTGGTGGCGCCACTGCCAAGCATGCGCATGGCGCTCCGCACGGTGCTCTCCAGCGACGTGGCGCAGGCCACGAGCTCGGCGGCGATCTGCGGCGGCGCCGCGCACCACTTGAGCGTGTCCCGCACGTGCTCGGCCTCGGCGGAGCCTGTGGCGATGCCGAACGTGGCGAGGACGGCGGTTAGGTTCCCGAACGGAACGGCCTTCTCGGCGACGTCGTCCGGGAGGATGGGGGTCTCCACCTCTGCCGGGAAGGAGAGCGCCATGGTGCTGCCTGGACGCAGCTCCGCCTCGTGGAAGAAGATGCCCGTCCCCGCCGCCATGCTCCGTGTGCAAAGGTTGCTCCATGCACCGCACACGCTGATGCCGGGCACCGAAGCGTAGTGCTCCACCAGCGGCGAGTGGTCAATGCCTGCAGCAGGACACAAAGCATGCAGATTCAACAATTTCGCATTGTGGTCCGAGTTTTTCACGTGTCTATATTATATTTGCAATTGCATGCCATGCAACAGGACACAGGCTATAAGCACAATACCTTTCTGGACGAGGTCAGCGATGGCCTCTGGCATCGGCGTGCCCGGAAGGGCCTGCTGCCAGAACCGCGCCGCAGGAGTGCTTGCGGCAGCGTGGCCGTGCACCACAGCAGTGCCGGCGACCACCACCATCGAAATGAGCAGTGTAGATGGATGCATATACATGTCTCGCGACAACGTATATATTCGGGAAGAAGCTTTTGCCCTCTGTTTCAGGCTCCGGATGGTATGATGTATATATATAGGTCTCGATGTTCGTCCTTGCTTTTGTAGTCAAATGCTCCCGGACAGCCGCCAGTACAGGACAAGGATACACGCACACGTCGGGTGGGTCTGACCCTGGTATTTGTTCAAAATGGTTCCTTTTGTTTTGTGC
Organism: Hyparrhenia diplandra; assembly: GCA_015847255.1. Taxonomy (NCBI): domain Eukaryota; kingdom Viridiplantae; phylum Streptophyta; class Magnoliopsida; order Poales; family Poaceae; genus Hyparrhenia; species Hyparrhenia diplandra. The sequence continues at coordinate 312,788 of JADLZK010010448.1, read as the reverse complement.
TTGTTCTCTTAAGATTTTTTAGAAAACATTTTTCGGGACATTGCATCGCATAATAAGTGGATTTTGATATATTTTAATCGAGCTAGATTAAAATATATCAAAATATCTCAATCGGCTATAACATTTTGTAGGTACAAAAATTATAATTCAACTAACTCTTATAGACTTTGCTACTAGCAGGCATTAAAAAAATCGCACCTCAGGTACCAATTTCTAGTTACTAGTACCTCTTCAATAATCACATAAGTATCAATAATCCCCATCTGCCAACCGATTGGAACACTCGGCGAAAGTTGTGATACATGATGGGTACGTTTATTTTATCAGTTTTGCCATTTATCTGTTGACAATTTTCTTGCAAAGAAATCTGTAAAATATTGAGCTATTTGTTTTTGCTTTGTGATGTGTGTTCTGATTGTTGGATTTTTTTTTCACTATTTCTAACTTTGTTGGAACTACTTTTCATTTAGTTCCTGGACCTCTAGCATTCTATATTATAGTTACTGCTCTTCTGTAATGATCTTATACCTATCAAATTTTATGTAAACTAAAGGTGGATCAAACATTCTATATTAATTACATTGGATAGATGAAAATGTGACAGATTTCATATCAAGGAATCTGCCGACAGATATCTAGAGTGGTCGATCGTGACTAACACAAATCTGTCACCAAAAAATGGCGTACACTGGATTAAAATAAAAATTATAGTTACGGTGCTCGAGGAACGCGTGGTACCTTGGCACCGGATTATTATGAGCCGTTGATCTCAATCGGAAGCGTTTTATATATTATATTCTATCCATTTCAAATCATAAGTCGTTGAAGCTTTTCTACTATATATTTAGACAAATGCATAATAAAAACTATATATCTAGAAAATCTAAAACATTTTATAATTTGGAATGGAGTAATAAACAGAGGTGGTGGCCTAGTGATTGTGACGGCGGTTCATTCATCTACCACCATGTCTGGCTGGTTTTTCCTAGACGGTTATAACTTAACCACCTGTATTATGGCATAATAGTTCCATAAAGCGCCCTTCAACAAAATCATGCTATTTTGCTAATATGGAGTTCTTTTAGGGCGTGCTTGGGCTCATTGTCGAGAACCGTGTTGCCATGTCGAGCAAGGAACTGGACTACTGGAGTGAGCAAAGCTAGCTTTTTGGATGTGTGGCTAGCTAGCTGATCTTGATTTCTGTACTGGCAAAATTTTCCTTTTGCTGGCTTAGGCGAGCCAAATCAGCTCTCCTAAGGTGAGGACAGGTGAGGTGAGAGGCGAGAGCAATCTTGTGTGGAAACCATGCATACTACCCTTACATGTTGATGAATCGTCATGGATGCGGAGTTGCTAGCGTGGGGAGCAGATGCATGCAACCATATCGTTTCCGATCCTCGCCTTTTTCTTGGTCTCTACCAAATCCAGCGGGGAGCCGCCGCTGGCCTTTCGTCACTTGTGTACGTGTACCTACTCTACTCCGGCTCTGCAGACTTCAGGGGCGCTGCTTCGCTCCGATCCTTTTCCGTCTATGGAGGCATGGAGCTGACTATCCCTCCTCTTGTGCCCCCAATGTCCACCAGCTAACATTCTAAGAATCCTGCGCCGCCGCGGGGTGGCGGCGGCCAGCGGTTGTAGTCGTTATTTCCTGCATTGAGCACGAGGTGGCCAGCAGCCGGCGGCTTAATTAATTAGGATGTTCCTTTTCTAATCTCTGGATTAAAGTAGTAATAGTAATGCGTGACGCATTCAATAAATCAAATCAATGTTTGTTCCACGACCAACCAGTACAATATTTCTAATTAAGGTTGAGCATTCGGGTCGCCCAGCACGACACGGCCTAGGACCATGCCAGGCCCGGCCCGGTAGGGCGCGGCACGGTATGGCCCATCGTGCCACCGGGACATGCCGCCCTAGGCCACCGTGCCTGAGTGTGACGGCCTAGGCATGGCACGTTGGGCCATTTTTCCGGCCGAGCCAGCACAAAAAGCATGAGCCCAAAACCGCACCAGGGCCAGCTCGCAGCCCGCTATCACAAAAACACCATATTCAATTCAGATTTTAACAAGTTCACAAGATCTTCACAGATTTAACAAGTTAACAAACTAATTTACAGATTTTTCACAAATCACATATTTCACAGATTTCTACAAGATCTTCACATATTTCACAAGATATGTACTAGGGTAGCGGATCCCATCGTCACCATCACCGTCGGCCATGGCCACCCCCACCTCTTCTTCTTCACCTCTCGGCACCATAGCTCAATGTCTCGTGCGGCACCAACTCAATGCACCAGACATCGACTGACGACCTGCGAATAGATAGAGAACACGGTTAGGGTTCATGTGGAAGCGAGGTAGATCTAGGGTTACAGTTAGGGTTATGAACCTACACAAAGCCGAGCCTGGTGCCAGAGAGACTGAGATGAAGACGCGCAGAGGCAAGAGCACCTCCCCGACAAACGGCGACAAACGAGATCGACCGGTGGTGGAGGACAACGAGCAGTTAGAGAGAGGACGGGAGGAAGAAAGAGAGTACGAGAGGAGTGTTGGCGGTCACTACGACCATTTCTAGCCGCCAATTTACGTCTAGAATGGGAGATTTAAGCATACTTTACACACATAAACTTTTACTTTTGACCTAGTTCCACTTGTATTCGAGAAAACATGTTTTGCAGATCATAAATCCGGAAACAGGTGAAACTATGTAACACCAAACAAAAGGCGCAGAATCAGAGGCGTAAAGCGTATGCGCGCAATGAGAGGAATGGAGAAACCCACCTTCACGAAGACATGTGGGCAAAGCACCACCATGGCATGGACCAAGGCCCATGAACCAGCCCACCTGCCAAAGGCGGTGACGAAAGGGGCTAGCCAAGGTCCAGCTGGACCCCCAAAGATCGCCTCTCGGGCCCATTCTTCTGTGGCGGTTGCATGCCCGTAAGTGCAATCAAGCCCTATGTGGGTTTTGGCATTGATGACCACCTAATTAGGGGACTAATGAGATTTATCAAGATGATATGCAGGAAATGAGAAAATGTGATGATGTATAGGTTGGAGGATTCCATATTTGACAGTGGAGGCACCCTCAACTAATCAAGGCTTAATCATTTTATATTTTGAATATTGAGTTTAGGAAAGCCGTACTATAAAGAGGGATCCTAGCACAACTGGTCAAGTGTCAAATCAAATGCTCAAATCCAGACCACTTTCATCACCACAAATACCCAAAACAGCCAGCCAAATCTCATATTCTACTTCACTATTTTTTTGAGCGGGCAAAGGTGCAGCAATCCCGATCAAGTTACGTAAGGGTATAAATACCCATTCTGTCCCTCCCAACGGTCACAGCTTCTTCCCCACTCGACCATTTCGTGAAGAAGTAACCAGAGCTCTTTCTCTCTTTCCTCTATTGTTGCTCCTCTCCTCCCCAAGTGAGATTTCGAATCCCACCATCAAAACTTGAGGGAAAAGGCAGCAAACTTCGATTGGAGACCGGATCTACAAGTTCCCCATCTTGAAAGAGCATTTGGTTCGCGTTTGGCCGGCGGTTCTAGGGTTTGTTACACTTGGAGCTTGCACCTAGCCGGCTAGGCGTCGCCCTTGAGCTAGCCAACTTGTGTGGTTTGTAACCTCGTTCTAAATCAAGAAAATCACCCCACATCTCTAGGGTTTGGTCCCTAGACTTGTGAACGAGGAAAAGCTAGCCTTTGTGGTGACCTCAAGACTTGTGTGGCTTCCTCAACAACGTGGAGGTAGACCAGCCTTGATGGCGACGTCGAACCACGGGATAAATCTTGTGTCACCGTGTGCTACTTACTTTCTTGCATATCTATTGTTGCTCTAGGGTTTGAGTTCATTTGTCTTGTGTTAGCCCTACAATTTATTTTTGCTGCTTATCTGTTTTCTGTGATTGCTCTGGATAGGTAGAATATCCTCTGTTAGAGTTTTGCAGCTCGATTTCGCTCTCGTTCAGATTCATTATATATCGAGCGCGGCAATGCTGCGCTTGTAGCGGGGCAGTGCCGCGCTGCAATCTTACATCTGTTCGAGTTGAGTTTTTGCAGAGAGTTTTAACAGATCACGCCTATTCACCCCCCTCTAGGCGTCCAGAGATCCTACAAGTGGTAACAAAGCTGTGTTGCTTCATATACGCTTCACCGCGTGAAGTATGGAGAAGCCGGAGGGTTCGAAGAAAGGAGGCAAGGCTAGCAGCCATCCCGAGATCGAGGAGGTTGGTAGTAGCAGCGACCTCTCACTGTCTACAGCCAGTGACACCACCCTCAAAGGTGGAACGACCGATCCGGAGCGGTTGGCGGCTAGGAAGGAAAGAAAAGAAAAGAAGGCAGCCAAGAACACAAGGAAAGAAGAGCGTGAAAAGACCAAGAAGCTTGAAGAAAAAGCAAGTGTGAAGCTCGCCGAGAAGCTTCAAAGAAAAGAAGAGAGAAGGATCATAAGAGAAGCTAGAGCCAAGAAAAGGGCAGCTAGAGAGAAGAAGATCGAGATCGATGCTTCTTCAAGTGAGCTATCGAGTAGCTCCGATGATGGGGATGATGATGCCTCGTACATCTCCAAGAAGAAGAAGGACAAGAAGAAGGTTGAGGGCAGCATCAACAACAACAAATTTGCGGCCATATCCTTTAACTACTCTTCTTATTTGACTAACCGCGATAAGAAGTCATTCATCAACGTGCCCTCGGGAAAGTGTTGCCTCATTTCGATGGGACCAACTATGCCAAGTGGAAGCATTTGATGAGTGCCTATCTTAGAGCTCTTCACCCCGGTCTTTGGGAGATTGTGTGCAGTGGATATCAACCACCGGTGAACCCCAAAGAACCAACAAACGAAGAGATGATAGCTGCCCACCTCAATGGCCAAGCCACGAGCATCCTCTTAAGTGCTCTAGATGGAAATGAGTACAATAGGGTGATGAATGTGAATGTGGGAAAACAGATTTGGGACACCTTGGTGCTTGCACATGAAGGTGTGGACAAAGTGAGAAAAAAGCCAAGATTGACTTGTTGAAGGCCAAGCTCAACCGATTTGTGATATTTGAGGGAGAAGGGGCCCAAGAGATGTTTGATAGATTGATGATCTTGGTTGGGAAGATTAGAGGCTATGGAGATGAAGAGCTCAATGATCACAAGGTCGTTGTTGACACTTGCTTAACGACATCACTAATATAGCAACAAATAAAATGACAAACTATAAAAAGCGATGACCCCAAACAATGCTTTGGTATTATGGGAATTACTAAGCCACTATGAAACTAGTCAAAAGAGAACCCATACTTCTAGTAAGATAGGTTGTCAGTCCATCTTGTGCAACTAGAAAGTATATCATGGCATAGAATAATAAGACTAGGCGAAAATAAGATAAGATATAAAGAATATAGAATAAGGTTACGCAGCGGACGTAATAATAAATACCATTGTGGCATTTTCTCTAAGAGTATTCTAGAGTATCGTATCCACAAGGAAGGTATCTATAACTAAATATGCGTAGCACTAATAATATCCTTATGTATGGAATAACTATAACCAATAATAAATAATGCTTCTACTCAACAACGTGGGTTAATGTCACAATAAAGATAAATAATGATAAAGATATATATGATAAGTGATAATAAATATAAATGATAAATGCAGGGATCAAGCCATCATGAAATAATAAGATTCAACAGTATTCTAGTCTAAGGACTAACATGGGTAATATAAGGAAAACTTACTAATGAGTAACTATCATCACATGCTATTGCTAAACTCTAATTAGTGCAAACATCTAGCTATCATTGTTAGTACTACTACTTCATATCATACTCAAGGGCCATCAACTAGGAAGGATTCAATAATGAGACCTTCACCTTCTTCGCGACACCACGACCTACCGTTCACTATACACGGAGGGGGAGGATTACGAGAGGACTCAATAGGGTCAGAACCCCTACAATCTACCCCACGACTCAGCATATAGCGGGCATTTGCAGATATAACATATATAAGCACCACGCCTACATAAGTTATAACACCTATCTTGCACGTTACAAGATGAGGGCTATACAATCTTAAGCATGCAATCCATAATAAACATCTAACTCTACTAGACATATTAAAAGAAAACAATAAACAATGCAATAGATAATATAAAGATAAAGAACAATGTCATAGATAAACTTGAGTAATAAATATATCAAAAGATATAATAATGTACCTATAGAACACCTTGACGAGAATCCGAAGCTCAAGTCTTCCTAGACTTGGATCTCCTTCTAATCTACTACTATGTAGCTAATCTCTCTAGAACTAGAACTACTCAAGAACTAGGGTTTATGGCTCGGACTTGATCTCTGGAATTCAAACTCTCAACTGAATTATCAATACTGAATTAGGGTTTTAGGGGTGAGGTCTGCGCCCTTGCTTATATAGCCTCATAGGATGAATCTCGGCCCTTGGATCAAACCGACTTGATTGGGCGGTGTAGATCTACTCCATAGGTCGGTTGTAGGAAGGTTCGAGAAGCGAGGACACGTGTCTCCACGGGTCTTTGCTTGCGGCGCCACATGTCAGGCCGCCCGGCCCCACATCCTGACATGTGGGCCCTGGCCTTCGTGAGCTGTCTTCTTTTGTCCTTTAGACCCTTGGAATTTATACTAATCGCCCTGATTTGGTCATTTTCTTCTGTTTCTCTATTTCTTCTCTTTTCTCTCGATATTCTTTGTTTTCAGAGTTCACCTGCAAAACTGAGTGTATACAAAACTTGTGGAAATTATTAGTATAAACCCTATCTTCTATTGTTCTTGTTCTCATATGTTCTATCATTTCATGGTAAAAAGTTGACGTTAACTACTGTCAACAGTGGTGAAGGTCATGCTAGAGGCATATGCATTAAGGAATGAGACCGTAGTCACCTTGATTTGAGATAAGAAGAAGTTTGAGCACTTCACTCCAAATGATGTGCTTGGAAGGTTGCTCACCTTTGACATGCAAAGGGAAGAGGCAAATGAGAAGAGAAAGCTTGGAGAGTTGCAAGCCAAGCTTGATGGCATCAAGATCAAGGATGTAGCTCTCAAGGCTAACAAGACAAGCAAGTCAAGCACATCAAACAAGACCAAGGGCAGCAAGCAAACATCTACAAGTCAAGTCAAGGAAATGAAGAAAATGCAAGACAACATCGATGACACTTCGTCCTCAAGTGATGATGAAGGTGATGGGGCTGATTTCAAGAGGATAGATGACATGGCCCTCTTCATGAAGAAGTACCACAAGGGGATGAAGGCCAATGGCTATAAGATGGTGCAAAGAAGGTTCCCCAACAAGAAGAAAAGAACATGTTACAATTATGGGAGCACCGACCACTTCATTGCCGATTGTCCACATGAGAGAAAAGGCAACAACTACAAGAAGGACAATGGCAAAAAAAGAAACAAGATTATAAGAGGAGAGGAAAGACCATGGGAGAAGCTCACATTGGGCATAAATGGGACTCAACCAAAGAGTCAAGTGAAGAGGAAGTAAAGATTGCAACATTTGCTATGCAAGAGCCATCCTCTACACCAAAGCTCTTCAACAACATGTCCGATGATGATGATGATGACTCCCCTCACATTTGTCTCATGGCAAAGGGTGAAAAGGTAAAATCCAAATCCAAATCCTCTCCCTCCCTTAGTGATGAATCTAGTGATCTTAGTGATTAGCTCTAGTGATGATGGATCTAGTGATGAAGAATATGTTAGAATCACCAAGAACCTAGATCCTAAAACTAGACTTTTTATCTCTCAACTAATGGAGGATTTAGAGAGTGTCCAAACCGAGCTAGCAACTACAGATGAGGATCTCATCAAACTTGAAAGGTTGTATATTGCTAGCAAAGAAGCTCATGTAGTAGAAAGAAGTGAGTTGTCCTCTTTGTGTAAAAGCCTAGCTGATGAGCAAAAAGAACATGTTCTCACAAAGAAGGCAAATATTGCTCTCAACGAAAAGTATTGTGTCTTAGATGAAAAGCACAAAGAACTTGAGTTGCAATATAGCACTCTTTGGGAGGACAACTCACATCTCTCTACCACAATGGACTCCTCTACTCCCTCCACTAGTCAAGGTTGTGGTAAATGCCTTAATGTTGATTTCAATGCTTATGCCACTAGCCTTACCAATATGGAAGCTATGAAGAAATAGATCACTAGACTCAACACCTTGGTTGGTAAGGGGTGTCAAGAAACCAAGAACACAGTGAGTGGCAAAGAGAATCAACCAAAGAGGCCACAATACATTGATGGGAGAAATCCAAGAATCAAAGATGGACTTGGGCACAAGAAAGGTAACAAAACCAAGGGCCGAAAGGTTATCATTGGTTTTGAGTGTGCAGTTCATGAGCAGGGGACTAGTAGATACAAAGAGGCCTGCACAGAGCGTGGCACAAAGGCCAAGCCGCGCAGCATAGTCGTGCAAAGCGGCGGCGGTCTTGCGATGAAAGCGGCAGCGCCGTGCCCCCACCTAAAGGGAAGGCCATCTAGAACCTCTCTCGCTGAGAACAAGGTCAAGAAGCAGGTCCAAAAGCCAAAGGTTGAGGTCCAGAAACTAAAGGATGCAGTCTGGGCTATGCCAAATAGATATGCTTATCAACCGAAGGGTCAAATGGCAAGACAAAGTTTGAGTTCATGCTTCATGTTGAAGAATGACAGCAACGGGGAGGTATATGCCAAGTACATTGGCAATGACAGAAATGTTTATCGCAACACCTCTATTGGGGTTCCCAAAGTTATTGTGACTAACATGAAAGGTCCCAAGAATCTTGGGGACCTAAACTTGTGAACTAAAACTTGTTTTGCGGGCATACTCCTCCGGTGGGTCAAGTTGGGTGCTTGACAAATTTGTACACATCATATGACCAGGAGAAAGGAGTATGTTCTTATCATATTCCCCAACTACAAATTCTAGTGAGACTATCCTATTTGGTGATAACTCTAAGGGGATGTGATTGGTCTTGGTAAAGTTGCTATTACTCTTGAGCATTCAATTTCGGATGTCATGCATGTTGATTCGTTGAGTTACAATTTATTGTCGGTTTCAAAATTGTGTGAGAAAGGCTACAATTGTCTCTTTACGGAGAAAGGTGTGGAAGTCTTTAGTAGGGAGGATTCCTTTGTTGTCTTTACAGGTGTTGACACCTCTTAAGCTATACTTTATAACTCAACTAAACATATAATAAGGGTATAAAATGAATATAAACATAGATTTGGGGCTTTACTAACATAGTTCCATAAGTTTTGGTGAATTATATGTTTTCAGGGACTTAACGGGTAAATGCCGGGTAAAACTTCGGAGAATATACCCCATATGATAAGAGGATTAGTCAGCGATGAATTTCAATCCAAAAAGTGGACTAAAACATTCTAGAAGACACCAGGAAAAACCAGAACTTCGGCCGGGCCCGCGGGACCACGGGCGACCGCTAGGAAAGCCACTGGCGACCGCCAGGTGGGACCCACCTATCAGCCTCATCTTCCTAGGTCGGTTTCAAACCGACTTTGAGGTTGTATCTATACCGTTATTGAAGGTCGGTTTGATCCAAGGGTCCATATTCATCGACCCACGGCTATATAAGGATGACCCCTACCTCTGGCCTGAGCATGAAAATCATTATTCATCAGACTCGACTCTGATCAACAGCTAGAGCCATACCTCTCTAATTAGAAGAGCTGAGATCAAGTTGAGAGAGATAGTTAGAAAGTTGAGAGATAGATCTTAGTGCCCCACGAGAGTGACTAGATCTATTCTTGAGAGATAAAGAGTAAGTAGAGGAGAAGAAGGGGAAGTACCGGATTTGTCGGTGACTCCTCTACGCTTGTAACTCTGGGATCAAAGGCTTCATTGCACTTGATCTTGAGACTTCTTTGGTGGATCAATCTTATATTTAAGTAAGTTTACTTGTCTATATTTTCTTTCGGTTTACGACTCTTTATTAGAGTACTTCAATTCTTGTCGCTCTTGAGTTGAAGTTGTTACCCCTAGTGCAAGCGTGGTGTTTGGACTAGATAACTCGTAAATACACCCTACCTTCCGGAGCGTGGTAGTTCGTGGTAGTGACAGTACCATTGATTGCTTTGGAGTCCACATCCCGTTGGATAGGCCAAGTAGGACCTAGTTCTTTGGAGGATTGCACGTTTCGTCCTTGCTTTCCTTTGAGTACGTCCCCATTAAGAAATATCTTCAAGCCTTACAAGGATATAAACTAGACAACCATAGACATCTTCTCAACCTTTATATTCTCCAGACCTTTCTACAGTCTCAGGGATTTAGTTTAGCCTCACTATTCTCACACCTTTCTCCCTGTGGATTCGATATTTAAAACCCTCTCCCGGGTGAAGTGCTCACCAAGATATCTGTTAAACTTGCGGATTATACATTTATATTTCTGTGGGATAACTTTTACCAACAAGCATTTTAAGGCGCCGTTGCCGGAGAACGGTTGCTAAACACGTGAGTAAAACTAAATCTTGTATCATATTCTTAGTATAGATTTTTTCTTTTATCTTTTTTACCACTATCCAAATGGATACCACCCCCTTTACCAATACTTGGCACCCAATGGGCAAGCTTATAGACACTGTGCTATCATCTAAACCTATTTGTGCTGGATCTTATGAGTTTCGCCCTAGGTTAATAGAGATGGTCCAAAATCATACATTCTCGGGGAGAATTAGATGAAAACCCTTTCCTTCATCTCCAGACTTTCGAGGAGACATGTAAGTGCCTCCATATTGAAGGCATGTCCCCTGAAACCATCTACTGGACGCTATTTCCATTCTCTTTGAAAGGAAAAGCTGCGCCAGATGGTACAACCGAAACAAAGAGAGAATGGGAGGCGACTGGGAAACTTGTTTGACTTACTTTTGTGCAGACTTCTATCCCATGTCCAAATTAGTCGACTTTAGGCTCTCGATCCTATCCTCTAAACAGAAGGATAATGAATCTTTGAGTGCCTACTAGGAGCGTTTTGATCTTCTTTCCAAATCCGGACCTAATCTAGCCATACCAGACTATGTTTTAATTAAACATTTTTATATTTGTCTGAATAGAAAATCTAGAAAATACTTGAACACCTCTGCGAATAGATCCTTCATTCACCTTTCAATCCCTGAATGCATAGCTGTCCTAAACAAAATAGTGGAAAACAAGGAGGATGATCCAACTGCAGGGAAATACTTAAAAATAGAAGAAATAATAAAAGAAGAAGGATTAGCTAAACCCAATTCCATTCCAAATCCTTTACAACCACCAGCTAATCCGAGAACCATCAGATTTAGAAGAACCGAGAGGTCACTTCGATCTCGACTTCTTACTCGATATCGAGGATGATCTCTTTACAGATTATGAAAACACCTCGAGATATCGACTAGAACCTCAGAAGGCTAAAACATCACAACCTTATCCTATAAACCCTTCTGACTTGTCTCATTTGAAAGGAACCACAGAAGAGCTTGTCTCAATCATAAGTAGCGAATGGTTAGAAGAATCGAGCTTTCCTCCGATGTAATCCGTTTGGATTCACCTTCTATACCTATTAGTTTGCCAAATTGATAAAGACCCTTTTTGATGCTCTCTACAATCCTATTGTGGGAATAAATATCATGGCATTATCTTTTGCTCATGAACTTCTCAAAAACATGCCATTGAGTCCCACTACAAAATTGCTACTAAGCCCTTCAGGGATAAATTATCCAAAGCTCAGGAATTCTTTATGTTATACCAATCAAGGTTAACAACATCATGGTACATCTTAGCTTTTATATCTTTGATATCATGGAGTTTGACCTGCTGATAGGACAACCAATAGAAAGGCTTACTTTTTTGAAGGACAACCCGAGAATTAGATTTTCAACTAGGCGAGGATTTTTAGACTTTCATTGCCTATAGTCCAAGCCATTCATGCTAAAACCGAGTCTTGTCCAGAACCAGACCCTATGGAGGAAGTTAAAGAGGCTTCTGTAGAATATTTTGTGGAGTCTAATTATGAGGACGATTCAGAGTTCTTCATTGAAGAGGAGGATGAAAATCCTACCACTTCAGAACCTTTAGATGAATTTGAGAACCCACCTAGACCTCCTATTGAACTTAAACCTTTACCACCAGGGCCTCACCTATGCTTTCCTCAATCAAGATCCGAGTCTCCTGTGATCATAAATGATAAACTTACTCGGAGAGCGGACTCTTAGGCTGATAACTGTTCTAGAAAAGCATCGCTCAGCCTTAGGCTATTCACTCGAAGACCTAAAAGGAATCAGTCCTGCTCTCTGCACTCATCGTATTCCTACAGATCCAGATATTCCCCTATCTATAGAGCCTCAACGTAGACTCAATAATGCGATGAGAGATGTAGTTAAGAAGGAAGTTCTTAAGTTGTTACACGCCGGGATTATATATCCTGTGCCACATAGCGAGTGGGTAAGCCCTGTGCAAGTTGTGCCAAAGAAGGGAGGCATGACAGTTGTTAAAAATGATAAGAATGAATTAATTCCTCAAAGAACTGTCACGGGATGGAGAATAATGCGTCACGGGATGGAGAATGTGCATAGATTATAGAAAACTAAACAAGGCTACAAAGAAGGATCACTTTCCATTGCCTTTCATTGATGAGATGTTAGAGCGATTGGCAAACCATTCTTACTTTTGTTTCCTTTGATGGATATTCGGTATCACCAAATCCCAATTCATCCTAGTGATCGAGAGCAAAACCACTTTTACATGCCCATATGGAACTTATGCTTATAGAAGAACTAGTTAAACGCCCATGCGTTGCTACGGAATAACTACATTTTTATATTAAAAACACAGATCGCACGAGAAAGACAAAATTCATGTAATTAACATAGGCGTCGCAGGCTTATAAACCCTACTGGAATATACAAAATGATTCTTTTGAGCATGATATCTACATCATTTGATTGCACTACTACACAATTCTTTAGCCGTGCTAGGCAAAAACCGGTTGTCAAGGTCACGGCGAAGGACCTATTTTCCAAGGCGGTTTGCTGCTCGCTACAGCTAATCAAATAAAAAACAAAAAGAAAATAAAAAGGCATGCAACACAATCGGGCCTGGACGTCGTCCTCCGCCGGGAAGCAGGTCCCGAAACAGCGGGTGTGCCTGTGGCGGATCCGACTACCACAGTGGCCAGCATATCCGGAGATGTGAGAAGAGAGTGCCGCCGGTGGAGGAGCATGGTCGGTGATATGACAGGCGATGTACAAATTAGTGAAAACAAAGGAATTATTGGTCCCTGCAAGATTAGTTTGCAGAATATTCAGCACCAAAAAAAAATTAACAAACAATTTATGTAAACGTTGAGGCGAAACCTTATACTTCTTTGAATTGGATGGCCGCAATGGAACCTCAACTAAACCACCAAAAAATGTACCTTCTTTATCCCCAACAACCTGTAATGCAACATAACATCAGAAGATAAGGAACTCAGTTCCTTCGCTGGGCAAGATCCGGAAGAGAGGCATAAAGAATCGATGCATCAGTTCTCACAAAAGAAAAGAGGATGGTTCCGTCATACAATAGTTGGCAAACTACTAAAATATAAACTTTCAACAACATGAGATGGAGTCTTAAAATCTGAACTCTCCAGCCTTCTAAAACCTGACTTGTACAATGATGCATTGTAGATCAGTAGATAGCAAAACTGATTTTGCACATACCTGAGTATGACACCATTGTGCCCTCGAAGAAACTTCTTGAAGAATCCTTAGATCTTCCTCTTCTTCCAGGTTCATATAAAACAATTCAGCTGCGCTCTTTTTCCGAGTTCATGTAAATCAATTCAGTTGCATAAGACTTAGAATTTACAACTTAGCTGGTTACCATTTAGCACTCAACATACAAAATGCAAATAAACATTTGATCAAAAATTCCTTTTTAGTGAAATTGACATAAACATACGTTTGTGGCACTTGGAGCTTTCTAACTCTTTCCATTCTCTTCATGAAACAAAGGTTTTTGGCAGGTAGAACAGTTAGCATTGCCCATTTACACAATAACGATCACAACAGTCCTTCCATCACGGCCTACGTCGACTCCTTCAGACTGCCTTTGGAGCAGCCCCTCATCTCGCGGACTATCAGAGGAAACACATTAATCCAGGTCGTTGCACTATCAGAGGGAACACATTAAAATCGTAAACTAAAAGTCACAATTTCTACATGTGGAAAGATATCAAAAATGTTGAGATGATAACCTGCAAACATCTCATTCCATATTTCCCAAATTCAACAATAGCAGCGTGGCAGCAGGTAGGGAGCAGCAGCACCCTCGAGTCTCCTCTACATTGAGCAATCAGAGATAGCAGCAGTACAGAGAGTAGAGCATGCACTCTATTATCTTTCATGTGCACTCAATTAATATGACAGTGCTTATTAAAGGAAAGTAGTGTGACCATATGCTAACGCTACCGTAAAATACAAAACATAGCATACATGAGTGCTCCAATGAATGAACAGATATGTGTTCCTATGCTCAAAGACGATGCTTTTGTGTTTTACAGTCTTGATGAAGCAAACAACTCGGACAAAATAACTGTATAAAAAAAAAATACTCATCGGTTCCACATGATGGTTAGATCAGACATGTAAATTTTAGTCAACTAAAATACTATTGATAAAAAACAAACCTATCTCTTGGATCCCTTCTTCTTCCCTTTCTCTTCTCCCACCTCTCGGTTGGGCAGGCGTGGGAAGCCGCTGGAAGCACCGCCGCTGTGCCGTCCGCATGCGGTCTTTGCCGGACCGAAGGGCGCCGCCGATCCCCTACCTCGGCGTAGCTGGTCGGACGTCACCGCGCCCGGCTACACCAAGCCGGGAACCGCAGAGAGGGGGAAAACGGGGGAGAAGGAAGGAGCCGGAACACCGCGTCGCGCCCGGCTAGCGCCGCGGGGCTTCGCTGGAGTGGAGGTCGTCGCCCGATCGGCTACACCGGCGCCGCGGTGCGCCCTGCACGGCGTCACGCCGTCCGCGGCCTCGACTTCGCCACTTGCCACTACTCGCCACCGCCTCGCCCGTTCGTCGCCAAGGTGAGCCCTAACCTTGCCAACCATGCCGTGCCCGCGTCCATGCCACCGCCCGCGTCCCCACTCCGCCGGGGCGCAAGGCCGAAGCTTTCTTAGCCACGGCGGACACGCCATCGTCTTGTACACGAGCACGAGCCAAAGAGCCGCCTTGCGAGCTTCCCGTGCTCGGGAACGCTGATGCCAAACACACCCGCCATGGGAGCCATGACCGCGACCGCCACGGGGTGATGAGCCACGGTGCCACCGCCCCGCGTTCGAGGAGACTCCATGCGGCAACACCGTGGGAACCTCACCACGGGATCCGCCTCGAGGAGGAGATCCCAAAGACCCTAGCCGCCGACCCTAGGAGCCACGTCGGCCTTGGCCCTAACCTCGCCCGTGCGAGCGCCGCCACGAAGCGCCGCCGCGCGCGCGTTCGCCAACCCGAGCCGCCTCCGTGCGATCTAGTTGGCCGATGAGCCACGCCATCATCCAGCGAACCCATCCGCCTAGCTAGTGGGAGAATAAGCCCTCGCCTTGGACCGAGTTTGGCGCGAACCCCGCCGCCCGGCGCACGGGGCGTGCGCCGCCGATGCACAGGGCGCCGCCCGTCGCCCAGTGCGTCGGCACCGCTCTCGATACCTTGCCCTCGAGCCCAATTGCGGGAAAATAGGGGTTTTTGCCCCGCCAGCCGTCTGCGGCCGCCCGCCGCTGCGGCGCCCGGCCCGCCCGAAGCGCCCCAGGCGCATCCGCTGCGATGGAACGCCGCCGTGGCCTATGGTCGTCGGCGCCGCCTTGTGCGTCTTCGACTCGAGTCAATCGATGGAAAAGAAGGGCTTTGCCCCGATTCCAGGTAGCGCCATCCCGCCGACGGCGCTAGTCGCCGCCACCACCGTCGAGCTTGCGGGGCACACCACGGACCGATGCCCGACCTCGCCGGCGCAACCACACCACCTCCCTAAGCCCTAGAGGCCACCCAGTTGCCTAGCCGAGCCACCTAGAGGCGCCAGCTTGCGACCTCGCCGCCCGTGCGTGCACCGCGAAAGCGGGGCGAGAGGAGATGGGGAATAGAAAGAGGAGAAGCCCCCGAGCCTAGACCGGTCCCGTGAGCCGAGAAGAGAAGGGGGGGGTAGACTCAACCACGACGGACCACAAAGTGGTCTATAGACCAACGACCCCACGGTCCACCATGGACCGACATCCCTACCGCCCCCCGGAACCGAGCCCGCTTAGAGCCCAACGTAGCCACGTGGCACGCCTGAGAAACCGACACGTGTCCGGCCGGGCGCCCCAACCCGGCCCATATTCGGCCCAACCAGGGCCCGCATCGGCCCACTTCGGCCCGTTAGGAGTTGACTGGTCAACGTTGACCGTTGGATCGGGCCCACCTACCGTTGACCGAGTCCCACCTCCGGTTGGCCTGGTCCCACCTGTCCCCACATGTCGGGCCACCGCTGCCGTGGGACCCACATGTCATTCCCTACCACCCCGATGCCTTGCGCCGCCAAATGGCGTCATCGTGGCGTCACTCGTGGACGCCATCACGGACCCACCTGTTAGCCACCGATTGCGGCTGGACCCGCATGACGTCATCTTTGGGCGTCGGCCGCCCAAACGAAGCTGCCGCGTGTCGGCCCTGGTTAATCCGACCTTTTTCCTTTTTCGAAATATAATTTGATCTTAGAAAATTCATAGAATATTCATACGGTGTCGAAAATTATGAAACAAGAGTCCAAATTTTTCTAAAATCAAGCTCTACGTCATAGGGTTATCTATGAGTGCATTTGGATCTTTTGGATATTGTTGCTTCTTTGTGGACCTCTATAGGAGTAAACTATCGGCGGCTTTACGTTGCGTTCAGGTCCCGAGTGGAGTCGACCCAGGAGGAGGAGACCCCGCGTGCGACTACGCCAAGTGACGGAGACTAGTACCACTACTTCCTCGACATCGCGGTGTCATGGCAACACTTTGTTTTAGAGAATCCTATTTAGACATTGCAAATAGAAATGCTAGCGCTTTTACTTTACTCATTTGCTAGTATATATGGATGCATGCTTTTGCCTGAGCCTGATATGCCTTGATTGAAAACCATCCACCACAATTACCCAGCTTTGCGCTCGCACTTATATACTCACAATGCGCTTGCTTGCACTTGCCACTATGTGGCTTTACCTTCACTTACGTGTATATATATATGAGAGCCGGAGTATATGAGCCGGACGGTTGAGTTGTGTCGCCCGGGGGGTGTGATTACGTGTGTGTCTTGGGTGTGTGGTGGTGAGGGGTGGAGTCGATCAGGCGGGATCTACGACGAGTCGTAGGGACGAAGTCTAGCCGAGGAGGTGCGGCCCAGGCACCCCAAAGTGTTAGGTACCCGTGGCGGGTACATGGTGATTTTCCCTGAGTTCGGGGTGGAGAGCCTTTGTGGAGCGAAGCCCCAAGGTCTTTGTCGAGAGCAATGAAAGATGAGAAGATGTCTTGTCCGGTCAACCTAAGGACTTACGGTCGTTGGGACGGAATCATATGGGAACACGGTACACATCGCTCGCCCTAAAGTGGGTAGGGGGGCGGGTAGACCGACTAGCTAGGGCGGTGCCATTACCGCTAGGTTGGTAAGGTGATTAGGGTCAACGGAGACGAAGGCCAAGCCCATTCCGTTCTAGTAGGCAAAGACCACTTGTTGGGCCGGTGTTGTCTTTCCCGCCTCGGCGTGGGTGGTACTCCGGGGCTTCCTGTGGTCGAGTGGTAGGATGGCATCGTACTAGTTGGAAGGCAGCGGGAATCTTCCTAGGTGCTTCTAGAGCATCGATGATGGTGATCGAGAGATCTTGTGTACACGCCTCTGCAGAGTTTAAACCAATACGTATTGTCCTCGCCTTCGGGCATGGATCGACTTTTAGGCCCGGATCGCCTAAAGGTGTGCGCCGCCTTCGAGCCCGGGCGACCTAAAGGTGTGCGCCGGCTTACTTGTTGGGTTTACCCCATGGGTTCTTGCTTTTGCGGCCGAGTAGAGAGGGTGTTTTCTCTTCTTACCTCGGACATAGTTGAGTGTGGGGATTTACTGGTGAGAGCCCGGAGGCCGAGAGCCTTAGGCGGGCAGGCGTAAGAAGATGAAGGGCTGTCTTGTCGCCTTGTGTCGGTTGTGAGTTGTGAGTTGTGAGATGTGTGATGTGCTTGGGATGGATTTTGGGGAGTTGTTGGGAATGAGTTTAAAATGTGAATAATATTATTATTACTTGTTGCACCGCATGCGCTAAGGATGCAAACCACGACCAAATATTAGGATCGCCAGATCCCTTATTTTCTATTTTCCACTAAAGCTCATTCGGTCTTTTACCATGGCCTGCACACATTTGGTGGTGTGCGATTTACCCCGCGGGTAACTAGAAGGATTAGATGGTCTCGCCTACGCTCAAAATTTGGAGATGATGATGATGATGCTTCCGCAACTAGCTTCCGGTCTTCGACGCCGCTCGATGCTTTGTGTGACTCGGTTGTTTCCGCCAAGTGGCGATGTACTCTTATAAACCCTTCTATTTGTATTCTTTTTATTCAAGTTTGACTCATGTCGACCGTAATTCGGATAATGTGATGGAATGATCCTCGGGGACCATCGTGTTATACTTCATTCGTGGATTTCCCTTCGCGGAAATCGGGGATGTTACAGCTTGGTATCGAGTCGGGCGTCATGTCGATGTCGGCCGCCCAACCACAAGTCGCCACATGTCGCGCCCGGTTTATCCAAAATTTTTCTATTTTCGAACATAAACCGGTCTTAGGAAATTCATAGAATATTCATACGATTATGTGACACCCCACTCGAGGGCTTAATAAGGTTGATAGAATACTCATACCAATAAGTTGCAACTTCTTTTCTAAAGCCTAAATCAATAAAAACTCCAAAGTTAAAGCGTGCTTGGCTTGGAGCGATGGGTGACCGACGGGAAGTCCTTCCCGGTGCGCATGAGTGAGGACAAAATGCGTAGAAAAAGACCGGTGTTGGTCCGTGAGGGCGTCTTGATCCTTAGAGAGCTGTCAGATGTAAGCGGGCTCGGCCTCGAGGAGGCGGGACGTTACAAATGGTATCAAAGCCGACCCTTGCGGTTTCACGGGCGCATGTGTCAGTTGCGCAGGCATGGTGCGCATGGGTGGTGTGTGATCCAACATGGCACATGCGCTGGCACTGAACACACGGACGTGGCCAAGAGGGGACGGTCTTGGCCTGGGGTTGACCGACGAGGACGTCGGTCTTCTAAGGGGGTGAGTATGTGACACCCCAGCTCAGGGCTTAATAAGGTTGATAGAATACTCATACCAATAAGTTGCAACTTCTTTTCCGGAAGCCTAAATCGATAAAAACTCCAAAGTTAAGCGTGCTTGGCTTGGAGCGATGGGTGACCGACCGGGAAGTCCTTCCCGGGTGCGCATGAGTGAGGACAAAATGCGTAGAAAAGACTGGTGTTGGTCCGTGAGGGCGCCTTGATCCTTAGAGAGTCATCGGATGTAAGCGGGCTCGGCCTCGAGGAGGCGGGGCGTTACAAGTTCGCAAAAGTAAAAACTTTTTCTTTTCAAAATTCCGCTTTTTCGCAACTCCTTTTGAAATGAGAAAGAGTTTCAAACCTTTTTGAAATGAGAGGGGGTTTTTCAAAATCTTTTCAAATCAACTCGATTGCAAACGCTGATTTCAAAAGTGGTTTGAAAAGGGGAGAACTTTCAAAAAGATTTCGAGGTCGGTTTGCTTCCGAAATAGATTTGCTTTGCAAAAGAGGGAGCTTTCACGATCAAGAGAGGGGGAACCACTTTGAAATTCTTTTAGTTGAAATTTGAAAACAATTTCTGAAATTGAGTGGTAAAGCTATAATGCATTGGCTTTCTTGTTTCCAAAAGATCACTTGTCCGGGTCATAGGGCGGCTTGGGTTTAGCTTGCTACATTAACAGGGGATCCCGGAGTCACACGTAAATAAAGTAGCTTATACAGCCTACACTTAGATAATAAGACATATAAGAAACACAGGACCAAAGAAGCAAGCAATCAAGCAGCATTACAACTCCTATATGCATAGTGTTGACTTAAGGCGACTCCTAAGCCTTTAGAGTCTCACACGTCTATCGATGTAAACGTGGGCGGTAAGGAAGGGAATCATTTTCTAGAGGTCAACTTTCCCGGAACATGGATGGTCATTCTCAGAAGATTCACACATTGCAAGAAAAATTTTCAAAAAGTTCGTATTTTGGCTTCTCCAAAAACCGGGTTGTTCTGATGGCGGCCGGAATCTTCCTAGGTGCTCCAAGGGCATCGATGATGGTGATCGAGAGATCTTGTGTACACGCTTCTACTTGAGTTTTAAAACCAATACGTATTGTCCCGCCTTCGGGCATGGATCGACTTGTGGGCTGGACGCCTAAAGGTGTGCGCCTTCGCCTTGAGCCCGGGCGACCTAAAGGTGTGCGCCGGCTTACTTGTTGGGTTTACCCCATGGGTTCTTGCTTTTGAGTAGAGAGGGTGTTTTCTCTTCTTACCTCGGATGTAGTTGAGTGTGGGGTCTTACACCGAGCCCACAGGGGCCGAGAGCCCGGTTAGGCAAGGCGAGAAGAAGATGAAGGGCTGTCTTGTCGCCTTGTGTCGTGTTTGTGAGTTGTGAGTTGTGAGATGTGTGATGTGCTTGGGATGGACTTTGGGGAGATGTTGGGTATGAGTTAAAAATGTGAATAAATATTTATTATTATTACTTGTTGCTGCATGCGCTAAGGATGCAAACCACAGCCAAATATTAGGATCGCCAGATCCCTTATTTTCTATTTTCCACTAAAGCTCATTCGGTGCTGACCATGGCCTGCACATATCCGGCGGTGTGCAGATTTCTGTCTCGTGGTAACTAGAAGGATTAGATGGTCTCGTGCCTACGCTCAAGCTGGAGATGATGATGATGATGCTTCCGCAACTAGCTTCCAGTCTTCGACGCTCGATGCGGATCTTTGTGTGACTCGGTTGTTTCCGCCAAGTGGCGATGTACTCTTATAAACCCTTCTATTTGTATTCTTTTTTATTCGAAGTTTGACTCAGAATGTCGGTAATTCGGATAATGTGATGGAATGATCCTCGGGGACCATCGTGTTATACTTCATTACGTGGATTTCCCTTCGTGGAGGTAAAAACTTTTGCTTTTCAAAATTCCTCTTTTTTTCGCAACTCCTTTTGAAATGAGAAAGAGTTTCAAACCTTTTGAAATGAGAGGGGGTCCCCGGCACATATAATCCGGGTCATATATAACACGTAAGTGAGATATAGTGCGAATAGCAAAGAACATATGATAAGCGCGTGGCTAAATCTATCGGGTATGCGGGTGATGGGTTGCGACAACGAAGTTTGAAAACCCCTCTCATTTCAAAAAGGTTTGAAACTCTTTCTCATTTCAAAAGGAGTTGCGAAAAAAAAGAGGAATTTTGAAAAGCAAAAAGTTTTACCTCCACGAAGGAAATCCACGAATGAAGTATAACACGATGGTCCCCGAGGATCATTCCATCACATTATCCGACTACGCCGACATGAGTCAAACTTCGAATAAAAAGAATACAAATAGAAGGGTTTATAAGAGTACATCGCCACTTGGCGGAAACAACCGAGTCACACAAAGATCCGCAATAAATAATAAGACCGGAAGCTAGTTGCGGAAGCATCATCATCATCATCTCCAAATTTTGAGCGTAGGGCACGAGACCATCTAATCCTTCTAGTTACCACGGAGACGTAAATCGCACACCACCGATATGTGCGTGCCATGGTCGCAAGACCAATGAGCTTTAGTGGAAAATAGGAAATAAGGGATCCGGCGATCCTAATATTTGGTCGTGGGTTTGCATCCTTAGCGCATGCAGCAACAAGTAATAATAATAAATATTTATTCACATTTTTAACTCATACCCAACATCTCCCCAAAGTCCATCCCAAGCACATCACACATCCCACAACTCACAACTCACAACTAACACAAGGCGACAAGACAGCCCTTCATCTTCTTCGCTTGCCTAACCGCCTCACCCCTGTGCTCTCACCAAAGACCCCACACTCAACTACATCCGAGGTAAGAAGAGAAAACACCCTCTCTACTCGCCGAAAAGCAAGAACCCATGGGGTAAACCCAACAAGTAAGCCTACAAGACACCTTTAGGTCGTCCAAAGCTCAAGGCCTACAAGACACCTTTAGGCAAGCCCAGCCCACAAGTCGATCCATGCCCGGCGTGACAATACGTATTTGTTTTAAAAACTCGCAGAAAGTGTACACAAGATCTCTCGATCACCATCATCGATGCCCTAGGAGCACCTAGGAAGATTCCTACGCCTTCCAACTAGTACGATGCCATCCTACCACTCGATAATTGAAGCCCCCGAGTACCACCCAAGACGCCGAGATCGAAAAAGACAACACCGGGCCCAACAAGTGGTGCCGCCTACTAGAACGGAACAGGCTCGGCCTTCCTCTCCGTTGACCCTAATCACCTTACAAACCTAGCAGTAATGGCACCGCCCTAGCTAGTCGGACTACCCGCCCCTACCCACTTTGGGGCGAGCGATGTGTACCAGTTCCCATATGATTCCGTCCCCAACGATCCAGTAAGTCCTTAGGTTGACTAGACAAGACATCTTCTCATCTTCTCGTGCTCTCGACAAAGACCTTGGGGCTTCGCTCCACAAAGGCTCTCCACCCCGAACTCGGGAAAATCACCATGTACCCGCCACGGTACCTAACACCGGGGTGCCCAGCCGCACCTCCTCGGCTAGACTCGTCCCCTCGCGACTCGTCGTAGATCCCGCCCGATCGACTCAACCCTCACCACCACACACCCAAGACACACACAGAATCACACTCCCCAGACGACACAACTCAACCGTCCGGCTCATATACTCCGGCTCTCATATATATACACGTAAGAGAAGGTAAAGCCACATAGTGGCAAGTGCAAGCAAGCGGCGGGGAGTATATAGGTGCGGCGCAAAGCCGGGTAATTTTTGGTGGATGGGTTTCAATCAAGGCATATCAGGGCTCAGGCAAAGCATGCATCCATATATACTAGCAAATGAGTAAAGTAAAAGCGCTAGCATATCTATTTGCAATGTCTAAATAGGATTCTCTAAAACAAAGTGCTGCCATGACACCTGCGATGTCGAGGAAGTAGTGGTACTAGTCTCCGTCACTTGGCGTAGTCGTCGCACGGGGTCTCCTCCTCCCCGGGTCGACTCCACTCCGGGCCGAAAGCAACGCGTAAAAGTCGCGATAAGCGACTCCTATAGAGGTCCACAAAGAAGCAAAAATATCCAAAAAGATCTAAATGCACTCATAGATAACCCTATGACGTAGAGCTCGATTTTAGAAAAATTTGGACTCTTGTTTCATAATTTTCTGACATCGTATGAATATTCTATGAATTTTCTAAGACCGCTTTTATGTTCTCAAAATAGAAAAATTTGGATAAACCAGTAGGCGCGACATGTGGCAGCTTCGGTTGGGCGGCCGACATCAGCATGACGCCGGCCAGGGTCATCGGTGACGCCATCGCCGATGCGTGGCTCCGGGGGTTACAAATGCCGACGTGGGGGTCCACAGCGCGCGCCGGTGACATGTGGGGCCGTGGGGACCCGCTTGATCGACAGTGGGTCCCGATCCAACGGTCAACGTTGACCACCAACCCATAATGGGCCTAGTGGGCCTGGTTGGGCTGGACATGGGCGGGTTGGGCCCCGCCCGACACGGTCGGACACAGCAGCTGTCCACGTGGCGCCCTTGGGCTCGTAAACGGGCCGTGGTTCACAGGTCGGCCGCTACCGGGCGGTCTACAACCGAGCACTCGTGCAGTTTATGAGCCTTTTTCTGAGCAATGGTTGTGACCTTGTCAATACCAGATTTTGTTAGCACAAGATACCAGAAAAAAGAAGCCCTCTTAAGTCCCCAATCTCATCATGCCGCTGAAAAACTGCAAAAAAACAAGATTTTTAAACCAACAGAGCCAATCACATATATCAATATATGAGAATTTGAGTAGCAGCCATGGTCCCACTGATTAGTTACAACTTACGGTTGTACTTAAACAATTTGACACATTCTACAGAGACAAATCGACAAAGCAAAGCATGCCACTGTGCAGCCATAGCCGGCCATCGGATAAATATTGAAAAACAAATATTTCCAAAGCAAAAGTTCAAAACCAGTTATACAGGCCATAGTCGTGGTAAAACTGGATGGCATAAGAAACACCAAAGCATAATACAAATTCCGAATCTAATTGCCGGACCATGAACAGTACACAGGAGGCAAACATTAAGGACTTGGTTAATTCACTAATCACTATATATAATCTTGTCGAAGTTGCTAAGTTGAAATGGATACAAAATTCTATTGAACCAAAACTGACATATACAAAATTCAAAAAATATTTATATAGGAATAAGTTATTAAAAAGGCATATTGTAAACGAAACATTAAAACACACAGTAATCAAAAAGAAAAAAAAAAAAAATCCAAACCCATTTTCTCCTCCTCGGCACAACGTTGATCTGGTGATAAACGAGAAAGTTCCCTGGTCAGATGCACATCGAAATTTCTACGCACAACTTGTCATCATCAAGAGATGGATAACATGCTATTCTCACGAAATTCAACCAGGTCATTTCATGATACAATGCGGAGAGCTTCTCATGTTGTCCTCTTGACACAAAAAATTCTAGCACATGAACATCCAAAAGAGAGAGAAAAAACATTACAGATACAACTAATTCTTTTGAGGTGTTCAACCGCACCTGGATTGGGCAGCTCGTGAGCGTGATCGATAAACCCAGCACGCTGGCCTTCCTTGTGGTGGCGACGGCCCTGTCGACGCCAGTTGGCGGCGACGATCCTGCGCGCGTCCCTCGGCAGCGGATGACCACCGTGCGTGCGGTTGTGGCGGGAGGAGAATTTGGGTTGTTTCTTTTTTGCATGTCCCTCTATTTTTAGACCGGTGCTTTCCTTCTAAAAAGAGAATTTACGGAGGGAACGGAGGGAGGAGGAGATCGCGTGCATGTCCCTCTCTTGAGGATTTAGTTTGTTTCCTATTTTTACCCCGGTGCTTTCCTTCTAAAAGAGAGAGAATTTATGGAGGGAGGAGGAGATCGCGGGTAGACAGATCGCTTGAGAGGGGAAGCGGAGCGACGGAGCGAAGGATCGCAGGGAGCGAGGGCGATGGTCGTAACTTTTTTTACCGCACGAAAAAAGTCTCCCTTTCATCCTTTTTAGATAGTAAAGATGTCTTTTGGGTTATGTAATGCACCTGCTTCTTTTCAAAGATGTATGATGTCTATCTTTTCTGAAATGATTGAAGAGATTATGGAAGTTTTCATGGATGATTTTTCTGTTTATGGAAAAACTTTTGATGATTGTCTAGAAAACTTAGATAGGGTTTTGCAAAGATGTGAGAAAAAGCACTTAGTCCTTAATTGGGAAAAATGTCATTTTATGGTTAGAGAAGGAATAGTGCTTAGTCACCTAATTTCGTAAAAGGGGAATAGAGGTAGACAAGGCAAAAATAGAAGTTATAGAACGCTTACCTCCCCTCGTGAATATCAAAGGGATAAGAAGTTTTCTAGGCCATGCCGGTTTCTATTGTAGATTTATAAAAGATTTTTCACATATTGCTAGACCACTTACCAGCCTTTTTGTTGGTATTTATTAACGCGAACAGAGAAATCCGCAAGCGCACGGATACCGATGTAGCTTTCACCCGAGTATTCCGTAGTATCGATTTCCACGGGGAACGTGAAGTGTACTAGAAAGGTTTAGAACGTCCTAAGATAATAATGGTAATGATGTGGGAAGAGAGGGTTAAGTTTTCTAAGTATTCTAATGAGATCTATATGATCAAAGGCTCACTCTACTTTACTTACGCCGAACAACGGTACCGTCCCCGATCCTCGAAAAAAGACCGGAAAGGGTGATCGGGGAAGGCCGCCAAAAAGCTCTACGAATCACCAACCCGAACGTGGTGGATTACAAAGACCGACAGGGGGTCACCCCCGGGGCTACCACAACTAACCGTGGGATTGGGCGCAAACTCGTAAACTCTAGTCTAGACACCACGCCTACACTATCGATTACTACTCTAGCCACGCACGATAACTAGAGCACTCAATACGAGCGGAGATCCAAAAATATAGTAAAGTAAGAACTGAAAAGTAATTAAATAGAATAAATAGAAATAATAAATGAAGAACCCGGAGATTGTCAAGACGAACTTGTTGCGGCCAGTAAGTACAATGATGATGAAGATCCGACAGTCCGATCTCCAACTTTCTCCTCGCCTCTCTTCTTGATCTTACAACTAGATGAACTAGAAGAACTAGAACTAGAACTAGAACTAGATGAACTAGACAACTAGAGGGACCTCTCTCTCTTCTAATATGAAACCCTAGATTTTTCTCTCGCCGATAGCTAATGAGGAGATGATGCCTCTTGGGGCGCCTTTGGGGCTGCTTATATAGTCCGAAGGAGGTGCCACGCCTTGGACTTGGATTACAACTCGTACTCTTCCCATCGTCGCCGGATCAAACCGACATTAAACATGTGGTTTAGATCGCGTGTCAAAGTCGGTTGAGGAAGCTTCCGAAGCGCGGCCCGATGACGTGGAGGGGGGAGGCCGGCCGGCCTTAATATTAGGCCGGTCAGCCCAAGATGGGCCCAGCTGGGCTGAGCTTTTGTGGGTGCGTCGCGTGTCGTCGTGCCATTTCGAATTGTATTAATTCGCGTCAAACGGAGTCCGGATGAGGGAGTTATGCCCGTTTTTACCGAACCCCGCCTCAAGACCGATATCTTCGATTCGACTCGAATATGGCAAATGATATATCCGTTTCGATCATCTCGACGAGCTCTTCGCAATGTTGTACTTTTGATTCTTCATTTGAAGTACTTCTATGTTGCTCTTTGTAGGAGTTGGATCGAGTACGATTGGGACACGCCTTGGAGTCGTATGTCTTCATAACTCTCGCCGTTTTCCCTGTTTAGTCCCCGAAAATCACAACTTCACCAAAAACTCATGGAAATTGTCGATGTAAGCCCTAATAAGGTGATCTAATTATATTTTAGTCCTTCTTCATATTCAGTTGACAAGTAAAAGTATACGTTAATATGTGTCAACAAGCTCCCCAAGCTTACCCTTTGCTAGTCCCTAGCAAAGCTATATGCTATAGTAGGATCGAGTTGCTACTACACTTTCATTCCTTCAAGTACTTGTGGGTTATCGTGTGAAAATAATTTCTCCTCTCAATAAGATTACTCTCTCATACCTTTTACCATGGGGCGTAGCCTTTTCACGAATCATAAGCAATTAAGAGACGTAACAATCAAGTTAAGTACCATGTCTCAAGCTCTTCGATCAACTATCATCCCGAGTTTTGCGTTATTTTTCAAAAAGAAACTCCGTAGATCCTATGTATGACCCTCTCAAGTAGGTGGTATATATAGTGGAGTCACACGTGGTAAGATACATATGGTGGGATGGTAATGGCGGAATGAATGAGGATGAAAGGTAGTAAACAGCCTTTTAGCCTTTTTTTTTTTTCTAGTATTTTTCTTCTCAAGCATCTTGGACTATATCTCTTTTCTAAAAATTGCTAAGACCTGGGCTATCCATTCTTGGAGAGGTGGGCTTTGCCCGACTTTTGTCCATTTTTCTCTCTCCTTAGAGATGTGGGCCCTACTCACCCTGACACGTGTCCATTATTCATCTCTAAAATTTATTATTATTAGGGAGGTAGGCCCTTCTCGCCTAGTATGACATTTGTCCTTTCACTACTAGGAATTGACCCTTAGAGCACCATTTTTTTCGCAACACCAAACATTTGGTTGCAATATTTAGTTTTATAGCAACCAACAGTTTTATGGGTTGCGATATCTAGATCTTATGGCCACTAAAAATTTGGGTTGCGTCTCATTGAAACATTCGTTTAAACAAAAGTTAATGTTAATGCCACGGTGAAAAAGGTGGTTGCTTTTATGGGTATCTATTGCCACAACTATTTGAGCATTGCGATAGTATCGATTTAGTGTTGCGATAGATGTATGTTTGTTGCCACGAATGTTTATTTGGTTGCGAATTGGCATGTCTGCGTGGCCCACGATAAAATTACGTTGTCTAAAATTTAATCTTTGTTGAGATAGCTCATGTGCCTGTTGCATCCAGAAAACAATTAAGTTGCAATAGATGTGTGTTTGTTGCCACGCGAATATTTAGTTGGTTGTGATTATGCCGCTTGTGGCCACGATGAAATAACGTTGTCTAAAACCTAACTTTCGTTCGCGATAGCTCATGTGCCTGTTGCATCCGTAAAACAATTTGTTGTGATAGAACTGTGTTTGTTGCCACGAATATTTAGTTGGTTGTGATTATGCATTCTTGTGGCCACGATGAAATAACGTTGTCTAAAACCTAACCTTTGTTGCGATAGCTCATGTGCCTGTTGCATCCGTAAAATAATTTGTTGTGATAGAACCGTGTTTGTTGCCACGAATATTTAATTGGTTGCGATTATGCATGTCTGTGGCCACGATGAAACGTCGTTGTCTAAAAACTTAACCTTTGTTGCGATAGCTCATATGTTTGTTGCATCCGTAAAACAATTCATTGTGTCAATGAGCTTCTATTGCCATCAATAAATTACTAGTGTTGAAGGCGCGCCCTCGCGCCGCCCGTCGCCGAGCCCAGCCCACCGTCGTCGTTTTTTTTTTGCACTCTCTGATTTTTTTTTTCCCCTTTGCACTCTCAGAACGGAGAGGGGGTATCTACACCTGAATACCAAAAGATACATAGCCACACAACATGATAAAATAGCCATTAAGCTGGCACAGCACAACCAGCCCCCTAAGATGCACCCCGCCCATCACGTTTGAGCCCATCTTTAGATGTTTACTGCAACACCGAAGCAACTGATTGATCGACACTGTACGCTCAGATAGTATATAACATACAGAACAGAGTAAAAACAGTAGACACATGTTCTCAATAAGCCAACATTGACACCTGTACACAAAAATCTGAATATGAACAGAAAGCTTGTTCAGCGACTTGATGACATGAGATAATTATAAGTATAGTTCACAGTATATACATTCAGTCATTTCACAGCCCAGTCCTATGCAATGAGTTCTGTAGACTGATGATTATAAACTGCATATCTGGTACAACACGTTAAGATAATCATCTCATCTCCCCTTGATATCTGGGCAATAACTGGAGTAGCACTGGATACAGTACCCCCTTCCATCCCAGTTGTTATGGAGACAAGAACTGAATCCCTCAAGGCAGTGGCTATGGCTTCTCCTGACTCCTCAGCAGCCTGCTCCACCAAATTTGCATTTTTCCACCAGAACCTGCTGAATGTAGGTAGCTTCTGTAACATTTTTAACGGAATTTACAACATTTACAGTTTTGCATGATGCACATGTTACAGGTGTTGATTCAGGTATGCTTCATTACAATAACAAAGTTCCATTTTTTTTTTTCTTATAGAAACAATACTAAAGCATTGTTTGTATGACATTGTGTATTTATAAATAATATATTGCCATTATTTAATATGTGGAAACTATATAGAACTCTACAGCTGAACTATCTAATGTGATTGATCACATTGGCTAGCCAAAACATAGAAGGCAATGTTGTGAAATGTTATTTTCTATAATAAAGCGTTCCACTGACAAGAAAAAACTATGAACACCATAAGGTAGCTATCCATTCAGAGCATACAGAGAAAAGGTAAAGGTGTGACGTACATAGCTTCTAACAAAATCTAATTTGAACCTGAACAGTTTCATATGAAAAATCAAAAAGATTAACATTCCTTCCCCACTTGTTTTTTATTAATCTAACAAGCATTCCATGAAGAAATAAAAACAAACAGTGAATGAAACTTGGATTGAAGGAGCAATCTGCTAGAATATATGATGGAAGGAACCAAACTGTGATTATTGTAGGATGAGAGCACAATCGGTACTGAAATTACAGTACGGACTACTGTGATTGCAAGAGTAGACTATGGAACACATAATCTGGTTGTAGTGGGGATTTTGAGAAGCTAAATAAATATGCATCAACACACATGACGAAACTGGAATTCATTCCATGTATAGGAATTTGCAAATTATAAAAGTAGCACACTATATATTCTCTTACTGTTGACATGCATGAGCAGAGGCAAAACCACGCTTCACTACAGTGAGCATTCTGCAACCCAAGTGGTACATGGCTGTGACCTAACTGGGAGTATGTATTTAATAGTTAGTAGTGAGCTATAAAATATACCCATGTATTAAAGCAGCTTATATGGTTGCTACCTGAGAAGCCAATGTTATGGTTTACAGCCGAAGCAGCATCTCACCATAATTTGATGTGCTAACCTTTTATCTTTCCATACTGCACAACAGAACTTGGCCGTCAAGCCTGCAGGTCAGACCCATGTGGCTGAGGTCGAAGCAGGGGGTGGAGGTCGCCGTCCGTTGCCCCACGCGCGGACACCGCCTCCGGCGGGCGAGTCTGCCGCGACCCTCCCCGCGCGAGGCCCTGCTGTAGCCGCCAGCACCACGGCTGCCTCAGTGGCGATTTGCCTAGACATGAATGCAGTTTGTAAAGAGTTTTTTTTTTTCCTGATTTCAAACACCAACGCTACCATGCATTTTTTGCCTAGACATGAATACAGATGAGTCTTCAAAAGTATTTTTCTTTCCTAAATGAATCACCTTTGATATTTTATTTGGTTAGATTGAGATAAATAGAGGTAGAGAACTAAACTCGATTGCTTTTGTCTGGATTTGAGTAAAAGTATGCAGAAGACAAAAGACAGTTCTATGTTCAATAATTACACAGCAAGTTTTTAGTTACAATAGCAGTGGTGAAACAGTGGAGGTTTAAATTGTTAGTATGTTTTATAACAACCAATAGCAAGTTAGCAGGTTTCAGACTTTGTTGTAAAAAAAATCACACTTTATTCTAACATTACCAGATCCAAGTCAGTAAGCCAGCACGTTTATGTCTTTTTAGCACTTTTGGAAGCTAGCACCTAGCATACTCTTATACTTTCTTACACAAGAAAAGTAACATTGTTGGCAGTTTCAGACTTTATTTATTCCAGCAGATCCAAAAGCTTAGAGATAAGAACTTGTGACTATTAATCAATCCAACATATTTCTTGTGTTTGAACCTTTGGGTAGCTTCCGAGAGTGACGAAGAGATATGGAGAATTCCTGAGCAAGTGTCTTACCAGAGATGTACCAAAAATCCAAGCCAAGAGAGGAGGAGGGGATGGAAAGTACTACCTGGACAAGGGATTTACCCAAACTAGTATATTGCCCGTGCTAATGCTACGGTGAAATTTTAAAGATGCATGTGAAAACAACCAAGTGATGAAATTTGAAGAAATGAAAACTTATAAAAGAGGATTGTGGCTTACATTTAAACTTGCTGACTTTTTTGAAGTGGTAATTCCATTACTCAGTTACAGGTTCAACTGGCAACCACATCTACATATACAATTTAGAATAGTGTAGAACAATATGACAATACCCTGATTTAGAATGGAACTACCAAGTTGTTGTACATTGGGCTACATAACAAACTCCTGAGGAATGAAATACATCAATATTTTTCAGCTATGAGCTAATATCTTCGTCTCCCACAACAAACCACTTTCAGAGCTTGTAATCAAAGTATATGTTGACACTTGCCTTACCCTCTTACCATCATCAGACTCCTTGTTTTCCCATGTCAAATTTCATCAGCTCGATGTTGGCCCAGTCTTAATGTTGCAGCCACCACTGCATACAACAACATGCACCACTAAGTAATAGATTTCAGTTTTGGAAAAAAAAAAAGCATTCAGTCATTAAATTCTTAAATCACAAGTGTGTGTAAGCTCCTATCTCATAAACTACATATACCAGATAACAATGGCAGATTGTAGAAAACACTGATGCAATATTAGTAGTAAAAAAGAGATAACATCTGGTAGAAAAAATGTTTATTTGATAAGAACAATGACTATAGTAGTAGATAAGAATGTTCCCAGTTCTTTGAAACTAACCTTCAGAAATAGCAATTCCACAAACTAAATTCTCAGTTAATAAGATTAAGAAAGAAACCTTTAGTCTCTAATAGATAACTACATATTGATTTTATCCCGCATAATAGTAGTACATAGAGCAGCTGAAACCCACATAATAGTATTATAGAGAGCATATGAACCTTGTTAACTTAAATTTGGAAAACTTTGATAGATGAAGGGTATTCTTCGACTTACTCATGGCATACAAGGCAGTCTTCATTTAATCTGAAGGTAGTCTAACTAACCAGCAGGAGCCACTTCTGAAAATACCAGGAGTGTCTCTAGGTTCCCATCTCCTTCAGTTCAACGTCTCTCGAGCTTCCCTCCTTCTCTAAAAATACAGTTTAGTTTAGTTTAAACACTTTAGTTTAGTTTAAACATGAGTAATCCCGTCGCAAGAGAAGGCTAGAAAAATACCAATGAACCGTTAATGCCTTAATAATATTCCATAATGAACATCGATGCCTTACTCGAGTGGTTAATGAAAACTGTACCAATTCTGTTATATTGAAGCGTTTGGCATATTGTGCAGCTATTTACACACGGAGCTTGCTGATCCGGTAAGGCGAAACAAATGATTGAATCAAAACGGCTGCAATGGTGCACCAGAAAAAGAAATAAGTTAGAGGTACCTTTGAACAAACTGAACTTTTTTTTGTTTTGATAGCAGATTAAATGTTGAGATCTATGCCTCTTAGGAAATACGCAAATAGAAAAAGAAGAAAACAGCAACAGAGCTTTTGTGGAGAAAAAATAATCTGGCACCTGATGAGAGCCGGATGAAGGCCCTCTTTTTATTTGTTGCAGTAATGACTATCACCCGTCTATCCTGCTCAAATCCATCGATCTAAAAAAGTCCCAATTTTTGGAGACACTGCAGATGGGTGTCGGGCCGGATCACGCACGTACACATACCTCCGCCTTGTTCAGGATGATCGGAACCGTCGGGTGCATGCAGCCGGAGTGTTTCCTTTACGACGGCCTAGAGGTACAGGAGGTGGCTGATGTCGGACTCGGTGACGACGGCGGCGGCGTAGACGCAAAACTCGTCGGTGCCGTGGATCCCTGGTTCGCTTCCACCCGCGCTGGAGAGTCCGTCGTAGAAGGCCGCTGGGAAAGATCGCTGCGAGCCAGGCCCTTCAGGAAAGTCGCGATCGCCGCCAGGAGGAGTGCCGCGATCTCCGCAAGGAGGGTCGACGCGACCGTTCGAACAATTTTTATTTTATTAATGTGTTTTTTTATCTTTCCTTCCGTGCTTTTCCCGTGCTTCGAACGGTGGTCGAATGGCGTTGTTTCCGCGGTGATTAGTACGGCCGTGCAGGGGAATGCGAGGGGTGTCGACCCTGGTGATCAAACTTTCGATCCCGCCCTTGGTTTGCTCGCGGATCCGTTAATTGGTAATCGCTCGGTCCCAAAAAAGGAAGAGTGGGACATTATAGTAGAGATAAAGTACAAATCCGAAGAGCACATCAGGAGCCGTCGTCGCCTGCGCAGGGCGTGCCGATGGGGAAGAGAGCAGGCAAGACGCTTCACCATCAGCGTGTCACGGCCGCCGTCGCTCGTAGACTCGTAGTTGGGACAATCGACGGGGAAGACTTTAATGCGCCTGTCCATGCTCCAGCCGGCCAGCTTGCCACCGCCCCCTAGCCAGGTGCACGCCGTCGGCGCTGTGCCATTGTGCCCTGCGCGTCGCCCGCCTGCTCCTGTGTCGCCGCTGCTCTGGTGGTGGAGGTGCGGAGGCGCGTTGGTGGCGGCCGGGGGCGAGGGGGCTGGGAGGCGTGGGGGCCGGGGAGGCGAGGGAGCTAGCAGTGGATGAAGGTGGCGGCGGCGGCTGTGTCGACCTACACCTCCATCTGCCGAATTGGGGAAAGAAAATGAGAGAGGTGTGTTCGATTTAGGGTTTGGTGGGGATAAAACTTCGCTGGTGGGCCGGGAGGCGCGTTTCAGACTCTTCGGCGCGAAATTCTGGCGGCCCGCGTAAATTTGGCGCCAAGTTCTGGCGGGCAGCATAAATTTGCCTGAAAAATTTGACCGGCACGTGCATTTTTTGGCGGGGCTGCAGGTGGTGTGGGCGCGGGACGGTGGTTTTGGCTTTTGGTGCGCGGGCAGCTCGGTCTGGCCTTCAAATTCTGGCGCTTTTCCTTCGAAACACAAAGTAGTTTAAATAAATCAGTAGAAATATATTCAAAATTTTCAAAAATATTATATTCCGAAATGATTAAATTAAAATTATTTTCTTTAAAAAATACCAAATTATGTTTTTATTAAATTAGCATTTAAAAACATAAAGTTGACAACTAATCACCTTTGATCTTAGAAAATTAATGGGATTTGACTATAATGATGTGCTTATGAAATAAAAGCAATCATGTTTTCTCAATTTTAATTTTTATCCAAACTTGTTGTGTAACCGTCTTCAAGAGGGCAACTCAAACACAAAAAAGACATCTTGCACCGTGTTTTGTACTAAAATCATGCTCCAATAAAGGACCCAAAGCAGAGACCCATTTTGGGCACGACCCATGCGAAACGAAATAAGCGTCTTCGAGAGACGATGTAAATCTACTTCCGCGCCATAGTCTTCACCACGGGGGCAAAGTCGCCACCATGTCGACATCTTGGCGCTCCCGCACACCCTCCCGCTCTCGGCCTCCGTTGTCCCACCCTCCGTCATCTCTCGCCACGAGGCGCTAGAGGAGGAGGACTCACCGCCGCCACCGATGCTCACACCACTCCTCGGGGACCCCACCGCTCTAAAGGACACACAATCGTGACCCCAACAATGGCCACCTAGTGTACATCTCTAGGACAAAGCGTGCGAGGGCGGCCGGGCAACCGTGTCGCCATCTAGGGACTAGATCGGGGGAGCTCGACTGCGGCGGATGACACCTGCCGAGTGGATGCGGGAGCACGGTTGGGCGCTCATGCGGGGAGGCGGGCAAGCGGCGCATGTATGGAGGGAGGCCGATTCTTGGGCCTAGCTCTCCTCCTTTGTTGCGCGTTCATTGTCTGAGAATGACGCTTTTAGGCGTGGGATGCTCTTACCGTCCGTGACCCAAAGCATGGAATGGGTCTTGCGCTTTGGGTTCGTGCTATTGGAGACTATTATAAGAATATATTTTGGTTTTGGTCCAAAGTTTTGTTTCTACATTTGGCCAAACAACAAACAACTTGTTTGTTACTTGGTCGCCCTCCCCTAAATCCTAACCTCGCCTACCATCAACTGGCCGGCCTAGCAACCTATCCATGGTCTCTCTAAGCCTAATTGACTCCCGGATGGCATCGATAGAGGGACTCTCGTGGCATCCTTGGATTTGGTATAAAAAAATTCGAAAGTGTTAAATGGTAAATTACATAAACATTTGAATATCCATTACACTTTCTTGCCTAATTCACCCAATACAAACTTTCTACACAAATATAGTAGAAAGCCTCGAACAACTACTAGAACACTCAACCAAACAAAGAGGATAATATTACTCTAGTCTAGCAAAACACGTGAAGCAACTAAATTAGTTATTTCTACTAGGATTTTTGTGATGAAGTTTGGACCAGACTTTTATTCCTTACAACAATTTACTAAAAAATTACTATGTGTTTTAACTAAAACTACGTGGGTAAAATCACTATTGCAGCCCAAAATAGGCACATTATTAAACACTAATAGGCTATTTTATCTTTGGAGAAAATGTTTGTAAACACTAATCACAAAATTCTATTCAATTCCAAAAATATACTTAAATTTAAAATAAAAACTATAGGCAGTATATGGTCCTAAAGCGTAACTAAATTCGGCCCACCACAGCCCAAATCAAAAGCCCGCCTCATCGTGGCCGTTAGATCGAAACGGATGGTCAAGATATACTTGAGTTTATATAAATACCTGTGGGAACCCTAGCCCCACCCTTTGCTGCCGCTCTTGCCTCCCTCTCACTTCTCTGCTCATCTCTCTCACTCAGCTGTCAGCACCACCCCCACGCCCCCTCTGCCTTGCTCCGCTGCACGCCGCCGCCCGCGTCCATCTCCTCCCCTGCTGCCTCCCCTTCGAGCTGCCTCCCATCCAGCGCCGTGGGTGAGGCCGGCGACGGCGCCCAGGCCGGGGCGGCGGCCACCCCCGCGCCGTCCCCAGCGTCGGACGCGGCCGACAACGGCGCGCGGCCACTCCCCGAGATCCGCAGCTGGCGCAGTGTCGGGGACGCCGGGGACGGCGTCGGCGTCACCATGGCAGCCCAGGTCGGGAGCAGCCCTTCACCTGCGCCTCCCTGCCGCGAGTGCACCCACAGCCGGACACAGTGGCGGGGGTCATCGAGGAGGTGGTCGCGTTCGCGCAGGACGCGGCCTCGCGGCTCGAGCTGTGGCTCGACTTCCCTTCCTACCCGACGACGGCGACTCCGATGGTTCGTGCCCTTCCTTCCTACCCAGCCGAAGCGGGTAATACGGCCACACCCCTGCTATTGCCGGCGTCCGCTCGACCGTGCCGGCGGCGGGCTGCCTTCGTGGTGCTGCTCTCGTGCTCCAAGGTATGCAGTAGCATGCACTCCACCTGTTTGTACAAATGCCTGTGCGAGATGAAAATCATTCCTGTGGGAGATGAAAACCAATTTTGCCTGTGATTGCCCCACGATTTGCATTTGTGGTTCTGATGGGAATTGTATGAGTTGAGAAAATCTGTATTTTTTTATGCTCCATTTTTTTTTTCATATTCAGTGAACTAATTTTTTTACAAAACATCTATGGAAACCAATGTTAATTTTATATATAGCTAGACAACTAATTTTCAACTCTGTGTTCTGTACATTTGAGCAGCAGCTCACATTGTCCTCTTTGATCCTCTGAAATCTGCATTGCAGGAAGCTACACAGGCAGTTGTTGAAGTTGAAAGAAAGAAAAGAGAGAACAGAGAACGGCAGTCTCTCCATGGTAATTATATCTTTCATGAGTTACTGATGTTGGCAAGTGTAAAAAAATCTGGTGGCAAGTGTCCCTATATTCATGACCGAGCTAAAAGTGGCTATCTGTACTAAATTTCTTTTAGTTAGCATTTGCATAGTACCAAACATTGAAGGTTTCTTGATGACAAGAAAGTTTTCAGAAATAGTTGTTGAATGCTAGAAATGGAATCGGTAAAAAGCCTAGCTTTCTTCTCACAAAGAAGAGATAAACAATTGTTATATGGTTTAGTGCAACCTGACAACTAATAGATATAGCAAAAGCCTAGCTTTCTTCTCATAAAGAAGAGAAACACCTCAAATAGCTCTTGAAAATTAACCTCGTGGGTTTACATGTGAATATATTCCATTGGTTTTCTTATTGACATCTTGTATATATGATGCTGCAGTCTGAACTGCAACTTGTAACATTTGTTTCCAGTGAGGCGGTGAAGTGGACCACAAGTTGTAACCTCCAACCTTGGTCTTCTCTCAATCTTTGGTGAGTTCTAGGAAAGTACTTTCAGTTACAGCCCTGTTGACAGATAATACATATTTCAGTCCATGTCCAGCAATATAGATATTAATGTGTTGCTTTCATCCATTTAGTCATTTTGTATCTCACAAAGATGATTTGTCCTGTCATAGTAACCAGGTACCAAATGGGGCACGTGGAGCATTGATCTGATTGGTCAGATTGCACCCTTGAAATAGCAGTGAAGGTAAGCTAAATTGACTTCTTAAATATCTCTAATTTCTGATGCTCAACTATCTCTGAAATTTTTGCTGCATATGTGCAATAGTAGCTTAGATATAAGTTGATTTGTGATTTGAAGTAGCTGCTGTAGCTCTTAAGTGTTTAATTTCCGTATGTAACCTTGGATTAGCTTTTGTGCTAAAGTGTTAGCAGGTAATAAGGTGATGCTATCCTCCATCAGATTTAGTTAAATTATCAGGTTGAAGCAAATGATAGCTGAAGCATGTTACTTTTAGTTTGGATGCAAGCTAAACAATATACGAGATATCTTTAGTTACTGTACTAGTTTGAGACATCTTGCAACTGATGAGAACTCTTGTGTGTGGAAAAGTAATCTTTATTGTATACGTGCATCTTAGTTCAATATCATCGCCAAAAAAAAAAAAAAAAAATCCTAGTTCAATAGTATGTAGCAATCTATGCAGTACATTTGTCTTACATGGTAATAAATAAGAATAATCTTTATTGTATGCGTGTATATGGACAAAGGATCGTGGGGTGCCTTGACAACGGCTGATTTGTTGTGCCCAAGCTGCAGTTCGGTAGAGAGCAACTGCTCTTGTTTTCCAATTTACGTACTGCTGTTTTTTGAGTTGCAAAAATAAGTTCAGTGCTTTCAATTTCCTACTGCAGATTGTCAACAGCAGGCAACTCTTTCTGCAGCAATTGCAAAGCTTAAATGTGTTCTGATTTCTCAAATTCTTATGGCGTCACTTTCAAGCTACAATGCCTAATTATTGCTTGTTCTTTGAGCTAGCCAAAATAAAAAAAAAAAAGATTCAAGCACGTTCTTTACTGTTTTATTTAGCCAAGAAAGATATATTAGGCAGTGACACTATTTTGCATATTACATCTTTTCCTGGATAAGTATAGTGATTCAATTGTTTTGTTTTTTTTTGTTTACTAGGACAAGGATGCTGGCTGGAACTTGGCACCGGATGCTGTCAAGATGGAACTTGTTTGGTGCAACTTGTTTGATGCAGGAACTTGGTGCTAGCTATTGGCTGGAACCACTCTAGCTATTGGAACTTGTCTAGTTGGCTAGATCATTTCTTTTCTTGTTTTGTCGTACTTTTGTATGAAAACATGCATTCTGGGACATGCACTCTTGTATGATCATTATAATAATATAATTGATTCTGTGATTTATAATTATTGTTTCTTGTAGTGGTTATGATAGAATAATAGGGAACCATTGATTTTGGTTGCAATATGCATTATTGCGATGAACTTTATGCGTTGCATTACCATATCATCTATTGGCACCAATAATTGTTTTGTTGCAAGTGCCCTCTATGACCACCAATATAAATTTGTTGCAACTTCTATATATTACCTCGAAGACCAGGTTCGTTGCATTATCATATCATCTATTGCCACCAATAATTGTTTGTTGCATGTGCCCCCTCTATTACCACCAACACAAATTAGCAAGGCAACTTGCATATATTACATTGAAGACTAGTTCGTTGCATTATCATACCATCTATTGTCACCACCAATTGTTTGTTGCTTGTGACCTCTATTACCACCAACACAAAATCGTTGCAACCTACGCATATTACCTCGAAGATTAGTTCGTTGCATTACCACATCATCTATTGCCACCATATCTTACATGTTGCAAAAGCAAGTAATGCAATGGATAACACTTCATTGGTAATATGACAATATGCCCATGTAGTTTTTGGAGTGACAATACTTCTCTATTGCAACATATTGGCTTTAAGTGGCAATCATAAAATATTGCAGCCAAGTGTTTTAGCCGCAATAGAACCTTAGGCAACCAATCTAATCGTTGCAATATTTGTTCTTGCAACCAAGTATTAGTTGCAATAGGCTTTTTTTTTTTGCAATAACAAAAATCATTTGCAACGCCACATCTAATGGTTGCTGAGGCTATTGCATTGTTCCAATTGCAACCATCTGTCGACCAAAAGACTTAGTTGCAATTGATTCCAGTTGCAACCAAAATTGCCATATTGCAACCAAATATAGGCGTTGGCCAAGGGTCAATTCCTACTCTCCCTCTCTCGTCTCACTTTTTCTCTCTCTTTTTTTTTTTTTTTTTTTTCTTTTTTTTTTCGAATGTAGCCTCGAGTCTTTTTGGCATAAAACATTGAGAGAGACATATCCAAAATTGCTAGAGTTCAATTTTTATAATATGGCTAGAGGCTGATGGAGTATGGGAATGCGTACTTTCGGGTTAAACGCAGCGTATTTGGTGGAGTGGGATGATCTTGATGTGACTGGTGGACTCTTAAGGGTCATAGCTAAGGAACTCATCATATAATATTTTATAATTTTTCAAAGATAAAATCAGAATCAAGTATCTCTAGGAATATGATAAACAGCGACTCAACTTTTCATGTATCTTTATCCTTCAATGCTAAGACTCGGATTAAGCATGTGCTTCCCACAGTGTTGGGTTTAGAGCAAATTAAGCATTTAAAGCTTTGGGAGAATCTAAGTCCGAAGTGTAAGTACTTTTAAGAGGAACTATGGCGGAGCAACTATTCATCATTTCCTTAGCATATGCCAACAAGATCATTAAAGAGAAAAGCCAACTAGCAGACTCCGGCATTTATTCGGACTCTAACAAACTAAGACTCTAATTATGACCAATTAAATCTAGCAAAGCAAACATATATAACTAGCTAATATTAAAATGGATAGGATAGTGATACTTATCGTGATAATCGGGGTGCTCTCCCCAAAATTTGGATCTTGAAGTAGTCCTTTGATTCCTCCTTGGAGCTTGTTAGTCTTGGTCTTCCTTAAATATTCTCCTGCAAATATTAATTCCACATACCCGAAGGAACAATTTCTAGGAACATGTTGTGAGCCTTCATGTGCTCACTTCTTTTGGGTTTTTCTATAAAAGCATGGACCTTCATGTGCCCACATATTTTTTGAAAATTTTTTCTATGCAAAAAGGATGATGATGCAAAAACATATGAATGCAATATATTTTTTTTTTTATATTTTTATTTTTGTGCCACCACAAAGAAGGAGTGCTTACATGGGGCTTAAAGATAAACAGATGCAAATGCAACAACATATTTATGGTCTTTTCTAATGCGAGGTGTAGGAAAGTAAATATGCTAAAGGAAGTATGCTAATTTAAATATGCTTTGCGTAAAATAAATATGCGAGATAAATATCGAGTTACCTCTCGATGAGAGTTTTGAGTACTTACTCCCATGGCGTGTTTGTCATCTCGACGCCTCGTCGGAATGTCGTGTATGCGGTATGATGTCTTCAATGATCTCGACGAGTGGCGTAGATGAGGTAGCCGATGGTGTTTGTTCAGTTGGTGACGCGGGTAGCGGTAGGTCTTCCTGAGGTGTACTCTTATTGTCCTCTTTAGTAGGTGATGATTCTTTCTTTCCCCATGCTTACTTCTTCGGGTAGTCTCCGCGTCTTGTTCTTCTTGGGCTTGATAAAGGGAGGATGCCCTCCCCAAGCTAGGTATTCACCTAGTCTCTTAGCGATGTTGGAGTGAGGTAGACAATTGTGGAGGTGTCAACCCCTCTTGGTCCTTCAAATCTTGCTTGATCACTCCTTGAGTGCTTCATCCGATCTTGACAGTTGCATCTCCTAGTAGGATGGCATCACCCATGTTCCTTGCTCGGTGTGCATGTCGTAGGTCGGGACATTCACTTGTGGAATTTTGGAGAAGTGGCGGACTCCTCCACATTTTGCGCAAAGTGTGTCCCCGCTTGCATAGACAAGGTAGAGATCAAGTGCATGGGCTCTATTGGTGGGAAAACACCAATAGAACCAAAAACTTTATTCATCTTACTCTATCCTTGGGCACATGGTAACATCATGTGTTCTATTTATTTATGACAAAGGTGACAAGATCGGACACCAAGCATGAAAGTAGCATTTAAAATTGTAAAGTGATCAAGTGAGTGGTGTGAAGAACAAATTATAGAGCTAAACATATTGAGATCATCAGATAGAATCAAGCAAAGTTGTAACTCTAAAGAGAAGGTTCTATGACTTACCTCAAGATGTTACCTTTAATATTTGGAGCATGATGGCGGAACATCTTGTAGAAGTCCTTGTGTCTTGCTTCATCTCGGTGTGAGCTCATCTCAGGGACCTCCCCAAGCTTATTTGAGAGTGTCTTATTTCCCTACGGGGGTTAGTCCAACAAAAGATTCTTTTCGCTCCAATCCTATCATGATTAGTGACGAAATACCCGAAGGAATATTTTCACATGTATATTTATATACTCATATCACAAGGAAAAGTAAAGACTCATGTTCTATCTCAAGAATTCTTATTTTAGGACACAAGCTCGTCCTTAGGAAACCTTTTGAAAGCTACTTAAGATAGTGAAGTGGTCTCCCCTTCAACAC
Organism: Hyparrhenia diplandra; assembly: GCA_015847255.1. Lineage (NCBI taxonomy): Eukaryota > Viridiplantae > Streptophyta > Magnoliopsida > Poales > Poaceae > Hyparrhenia > Hyparrhenia diplandra. The sequence goes on along the minus strand of JADLZK010010448.1, from coordinate 270,566 downwards.
CACCTATATCAAGATTCATGACCACGAGATCTAGAATATTTATTATAGATGAACGCATCTACAATCACCCTCTCAAAAATCTATAGGAGGCAAGAGCACGAGGGGGTTGTACGTCTTGAGAGTGTTTAGACTAGAGAGACTAGGTAGTTCAGGAAGTTTCTCATGTGAGCATGAACTAGATGAAGTGTCTATGTAGTAGCTTCCATGCTCATTGATGTCATCCTTCTTCTCAAACTCCAAGGTTGATTTGTCATAGATATCTAAAGTTTCTCTTGGAGTGGTGTCTCTCGGTCGATCTCATCTAAGGTCTCGTCCATCCATTCAACTACCGTAGCATATAACTCTTTATTATCCTCTAGCCGTTGTTGTCGCTCTTCTTGGTCTTCCCGGTGGTCTTGATGGCTCCTATATTTAGGTTGTCTTGATGAATTTTAGGGCCCTCAAGGGTCTCAAGGGAAAGAGAGTACAAGGATTCATCGGGGTTAAGGATGGGTCCGAAAATGGGTTCGAATATGTAATCTTGTCTAGGCATGAAAGGGGAGAAAATAAGATCGTCTTCTAGGTAGCTTGGCTCTCCTTCTATGCCATCACTAGACATGCCATCATAGAATTCCTCCCGATATCCTTTGTAGGAACGAGAACATTTTCTAGGAGACTCCTCCTCAAAAGAATTTGAAATATATTCACTTGGAGGTCTCTTAGGTGGATGCATTCTAAATGATAAATTCGAGGCATTCCTAGAATTTTCAAAAGATCAACCTCGATGGAAGGATGGGATTCATCACTCTCTAAAGTGTTTAGAGTGTGATGTGTTTCCATAGTAGGAGATTCTATGGCAACCAAATCTTTAGAAGATATTATAGGAATTTTTAGATTTGGTTGCGTGTGTCTCCTCTTGTTGTTCTGGGGCTTGGCTCGACTTCTTCTTCTTCGGGTAACTCATCAAAAACGTTAGTGTAGGGAGTGTTGTCAAGGATTTTCTTAAGAATGGCTTTTCCCTCACTAACTAGTTTATGTGAGAATGATCCTCCCCGAAGTGATGTCGAGATTCGAGCAGCGACTTCCTTGTTAAGACCGCGATAAAAGTGATAGAGCAGGACATGGTCGCAAGGAAAGGTTTGGGCCCGAATTGGTAAGGCTTGTGAATCTAGCCCAGGCTGCTCCTAGAGTCTCCTTCTCTTTTTTTGTCTAAATGTAAGAACTTCTATTCTAAGGTCAGCGATTTTATAAAAAGAGGAAAGAAGGCAAGACAAAATTTGTCTCGAAGTTCATCCCAATCTCCATTTACGTTTCCTATAGAGTGAGCATACCATTTTCTCGCTCTTCCCTCAAGGGAGAACGGAAATAATTTCCATTTAATGGTCTCTTGTGTCATGCCGGGAATATTCCTAAAGAAGAACACAACCGCTCATAATCTCTAAGGTGGGTGTATGGATCTTCATGTGCTAACCCGTAGAAGGATTGCTTTCCCGAACCATGGCTATAAGAGCAGGGGCGAAGCTCATAGCCATCTGTAAGAATAGGGTGTGAAGATGATGGAGGCTCCAACATGTCGCCCTTTGGAGCAAAGAATTTAATGATAGGAGTGAAATCCATGTGGTATAGGTAGGGGTAAAAGGAAAGAAAGGTAGAAGGGAAAAAAGGTAAAAAGGTAAAAGGACGATCGTGGTTCTAACTAGCACAGCTACCGTTCCCGACAATGGCGCCGAAAGCTTGTTGGTATTTATTAACGCGAACGTAGAAATCCGCAAGCGCACGGATACCGATGTAGCTTTCACCCGAGTATTCCGTAGTATCGATTTCCACGGGGAACGTGAAGTGTACTAGAAAGGTTTAGAACGTCCTAAGATAATAATGGTAATGATGTGGGAAGAGAGGGTTAAGTTTTCTAAGTATTCTAATGAGATCTATATGATCAAAGGCTCACTCTACTTTACTTACGTCGAGACAACGGTACCGTCCCGATCCTCGAAAAAGACCGGGAAAGGGTGATCGGGGAAGGCCGCCAAAAGCTCTACGAATCACCAACCCGAACGTGGTGGATTACAAAGACCGACAGGCAATTTCACCCCCAGGGCTACCACAACTAACCGTGGGATTGGGCGCAAACTCGGGTAAACTCTAGTCTAGACACCACGTCTACACTATCGATTACTACTCTAGCCACGTACGATAACTAGAGCACTCAATACGAGAAAGAGATCCAAAGAAATATAGTAAAGTAAGAACCGAAAGTAATTAAATAGAATAAATAGAAATAATAAATGAAGAACCCGGAGATTGCTTTGAAGACGAACTTGTTGCGGCGAGAAGTACAATGATGATGAAGATCCGACAGTCCCGGATCTCCGCCTTTCTCCTCGCCTCTCTTCTTGATCTTACAACTAGATGAACTAGAAGAACTAGAACTAGAACTAGAACTAGATGAACTAGACAACTAGAGGGACCTCCTCTCTCTTCTAATATGAAACCCTAGATTTTTCTCTCGTCGATAGCTAATGAGGAGATGATGCCTCTTGGGTGCGCCTTTGGGGCTGCTTATATAGTCCGAAGGAGGTGCCACGTCTTGGACTTGGATTACAACTCGTACTCTTCCCATCGTCGTCGGATCAAACCGACATTAAACATGTGGTTTAGATCGCGTGTCAAAGTCGGTTGAGGAAGCACGGAAGCGCGGCCGATGACGTGGAGGGGAGGCCGGCCGGCCTTAATATTAGGCCGGTCGGCCCAAGATGGGCCCAGCTGGGCTGAGCTTTTTGTGGGTGCGTGCGTGTCGTCGTGCCATTTCCGAATTGTATTAATTCGCGTCAAACGGAGTCCGGATGAGGGAGTTATGCCCGTTTTACCGAACCCCGCTCGCGACCGATATCTTCGATTCGGACTCGAATATGGCAAATGCTATATCCGTTTCGATCATCTCGACGAGCTCTTCGCAATGTTGTACTTTGATTCTTCATTTGAAGTACTTCTATGTTACTCTTTTGTAGGAGTTGGATCGAGATACGATTGGGACACGTCTTGAGTCGTATGTCTTCATAACTCTCATTTGTTTTCCTGTTTAGTCCCCGAAAATCACAACTTCACCAAAACTCATGGAAATTGTCGGTGTAAGCCCTAATAAGGTGATCTAATTATATTTTAGTCCTTCTTCATATTCAGTTGACAAGTAAAAGTATACGTTAATATGTGTCAACACCTTTTAGCCAAGGATGCTCCCTTTGTTTTTGATGATGCTTGTCTAAAAGCTTTTGAAACTTTGAAAAAGGCTCTTGTTTCTGCACCAATCATTCAACCCCCGATTGGTCTTTTTGCCTTTTGAAATTATGTGTGATGCCGGTGACTATGCTATGGGGGCAGTGTTAGGGCAAACTAAAGACAAGAAGCATCATGCCATTGCTTATGCTAGTAAAAACTTTGATCGACCACAAATTAATTATGCTACCACTGAGAAAGAGTTGCTAGCGTTGTTTATGCTATAGATAAGTTTAGATCTTACTTGGTAGGAGCTAAAGTGATTGTTTACACCGATCATGCTTTGCTTTGAAATACTTGCTCACCAAGAAAGATGCTAAACCTCGTTTGATAAGATGGATTTTGTTACTCCAAGAGTTTGATTTAGAAATAAAAGATAAAAAAAGGAGTAGAAAATTCTGTTTGCTGATCATTTGTCAAGAATGCATTTTGAAAAACCACATAAATTGCCTATTAATGACTCACTCGGGGGCGATATGTTCTATCGGATAACCCATAACGATCCCCTCGGTATGCGAGATCTTGTTAATTTTATGGTTGCGGGATATGTAGCACCAAAAAGAGATAAGAAGAAACTCATGTATGAGAGTCGTCACCACTTATGGGATGAGCCATACCTCTTCGAGTTTGCTCGACGGGCTGCTCGGGAGATGTGTGCCCACGTAAGAAGGACGCAAATCATTGAAAGATGTCACTCATCACCATACGAGGAGGACATTATGGGGCATTCAGAACACATGCAAAGATTTGGCAAGCAGGATTTTTCTGGCCAACCATGTATCAAGACACAAAAGACTTCATCCGAAGATGTGGAGCTTGTCAGAGGCATGGGAATATCAATGCAAGAGATGCTATGCCTCTAACAACCAATCTCGAGATAGAGCTCTTTGATGTCCGGGGCATTGACTACATGGGACCGTTTCCAAAATCTGGAAATTATGAACATATCTTAGTAGCAGTTGACTACGTTTCAAAATGGGTTGAAGCCTTGCCGTGCAAATCTGCAGATGGCAGGAGTTCAATAAGGATGTTTGAAGAGACTATATTCCCAAGATTTGGAGTACCTCGAATGGTAATTAGTGACGGAGGAAGCCACTTCATTGATAGAAGATTTCGACGCTATTTAGCAAAACATGGAGTTCGTCACAATATTGCCATAGCTTACCACCCTCAAACAAGTGGGCAAGCAGAGACTTCAAATAAACAAATCAAGAACATCTTGCAGAAAACAGTGGAAGAGATGGGAACTAAGTGGAAGGATAGACTTCCGGAAGCACTATGGGCATACAGGACAGCCTACAAGACACCAATTGGAATGACTCCATATCAACTTGTCTACGGCAAAACCTGTCACTTACCTGTGGAGTTAGAGTTCAAAGCTCACCGGGCAATCAAGAGATGGAATATGGATCTTGAAGCCGCAGGGAGTAAAGAGGAAGATGCAATTATCGAGTTTGGATGAATGGAGAGAAAAGCTTATCATAATGCCAAGATCTACAAGGAAAGAACCAAGAAGTGGCATGACAAGAAAATTAAGATAAAGACTTTCACTCTAGGAGATCAGGTATTACTTTTTTAATTCCGTGGTTAAATTGTTCGGGCATGGAAAGCTTGGAGCAAATGGGAAGGACCTTTCAAGGTGGTGAATTCATCATCTCATGGAGCAATCACTCTCCAAGACTCAAGGTAAGTTATTCAAGGTAAATGGCCAACGTCTTAAAATTTTCTATGAGCCCGATAAGCCCGAGGAATTAGATGTAATGGGGTTTATGGTTTATCCTAACCATGGGACTTAATTTACGTAGGATTTATTTTTTATGGGCCAAAAGTTTAACCATTACAATTAGAATAGGGGGATTAGACCGTGGAAAAAAGGGCGACCCAGTGTGCACTAAGGCACTGGCGACCGCCAGGATTTGGCCTGGCGACCGCCAGGACTAGAACTAGCCCATTGTAATGATGAACATTCTGGAGCCATTCACATAGGAAAGTATTGCGAATCCTTGCCTCCTATCCAAGACACCCTGCCTATATAAAGAGCCCCATGATCATTCAATCTTATCTCATCCACCTCTCACAAGACCGACGACCAACACCACTAATTTTAGCCATGGAGAACACCAATACCCGTATGGTTGTCTACGACCCAGCTATGGTGGCGCCGTCATCATCCTCTCCACCACCATCAACCTCCAGAGCCATAGTTCCCTATGCTCCTAAGCCTCTCGCTGTTATTCCTCCACCATCTCCAGAACCCAAGCTTTCACAAGCTCAACTCTTAGCACGACGTATGCTTGCTTTGTTCGTCGCGAGGGAGGCTATGAAGAAGAAGGTCCCGGTGCCAGAGGGCACTAAACTCCGTCCTCCTGGTGCCAACGAGAAGCTTTCCAACGTCCAGTGGGATAGGTTCGGTAACATCCGGAAGAGTAGCTATGCTGATTCCCGTGTCACCATTGATGGTGTGCGTGCTACGCCGGATCAAGTCAGGTTCATTCAGCCCGGGGAGGCCGCAGAGCTCATGGTGAAGCCGGAAGGATGACGATGGCTGACCTTCGCGCCGAATATGTTCACATGAAAAACTTTCTTAGCACCGAACATGTGAACTGGAGTGCCACCGCTAGAGGCCTAAGTGCCGTAGAGAAAGAAAACGTGGCGCTAGCTAAGAGGGTTGGCGTTCTTGAGCGTATTCTCAATAAGTTTTGTGAGAAGATGTAGGAAGCTCGGGATTATAAGAGCATTCATCTTCATGTCGAGTCAATTTGCTTAGCATCGAGTTAGTTTTTCGAGTCAATTTTGCTTATCATCGAGTCGGTTTGATTGAGTCAATTTGTTTAGCTTGGTTTGGGAATAAATAAAGAGTGCTCTTCCCTTTTTAATGAATGTTGATCCATTGTCTCGCTTTTTATTTTCTATATTTTTGTATATGTTTTCTTGTCTCCACCATGTTTTTGGATAAAGGATAATAAAAGATAGTGTGGGGAGACAATCACGAACATCGAGAACAACGAAATCCCCAAAAAAAAAGCAAAACAATATACACGAATGAGGATTCAACACGACGAAGTTTGACTCGTTGGGCCACAAGGCTCGGGCGACCGCCCGAGAAAAGGCCCCGGCGACCACCGGGCCATCACCTCCTTTCGACCCCAATTTCGTCTACCCCTCGGTTTGCTTTCTCGAACTTTGCTTTCATTCATATTTTAGCCTCTGTTTCATCAATTTCGAACTTTTTGCTGATATGCTTAACATAATAATAATAATAATAATAAAAAGAAGAGATTGATATGCTTTGTTCAAAGTTAGACTCACATGATACTTTTTCATGGCTGAACCAATTGCTTGTTGGGAAATTAATTTATTAGAGATCCCAAGTTTCTTAAGTTGTTGTGGAATATGAGATAGAAGATTGGTGAGAACTTGATTCTTGATATCTTTTCTCGCTGGAAAATTTGTTTCAAAAATATTAACATTGATAGATTTACTTCATCTTTGTGGTAATTGTTATATCCTACTAAAGCCATACATGCTACAAGTATTGAAAAACCAGCCATAAGCTATTTACTTTGTGTTGAGCTTTGTCAAGTTCTCACGTGACCCAAGTTGAGAGACTTGTCATGCTCTAAAGATCAAGATCACGTACACTCACTCTTATTTCTAAGAGTATGCATAATCATTGATATATGCTCCAGTTTTTGATATCTCTAAATTCAATATCTTGTTATAATTGTAAGACAAGACATGGGCTATGCAAAAGTATTCTAAAAAAAAAGAGAGAGAGAGAGAGATGAAAAAATGGACAAGTGTCCGAGGGTGAGTAGAACCCACATCTTCAAAAAGAGAGGAAATAAAAGACACAAGTCTAGGGCGACTAGAGCCCACCTCTCTAAAGAAAAGAAATAAAGATAGCCCATGATCTTGCTTGCAAAAATATTCATATATAAAAAAAAAAAAAAAGAGAGAAGTTTATAAGAGCATAGTAGAATTAGTACAATCATCATTCACACACATGCACATCTTGATCTAAGAGAATGTCTCTCCTTGGATCCGGCTTTGACGTTGCAAATACATGCAAGGTAAGTATGCTACATCCTTGACAAGCCCGAAAAAATCCAGATAAAGCTTTATTAGAAGTAGGAAGTTTTTAAGGTCATATGTGTTTTGTGAGAATCCAAAAATACCACATATAAATATATTGAGTGATTTGAGAGCACCACGTAAAAGAAGGAAGTAAGCTATATTTCTTTTCAAAAATCATTGCAAAAACTCCAAATTGAATTGATTGAAAGGAAAAAAAGTACTCTATTTCAACTATTCTATTCCTCAACTCCTCAAAAGTTCTTGGTAAACACAATGAATCCTGCAGTATAAGTATGACCATGAGATTGTTTTATGTTTGATGTCTTGACTTACGGCTTTGCTATATCCATCCTTTTCTCGAGACGAGTAAAAGCCTAAGTGTGGGGAGCTCGTTGACACCTCTTAAGCTATACTTTTATAACTCAACTAAACATATAATAAGGGTATAAAATGAATATAAACATAGATTAGGGGCTTTACTAACATAGTTCCACAAGTTTTGGTGAATTATATGTTTTCGGGGACTTAACGGTAAATGCCTGGTAAAAACTCGGAGAATATACCCCATACGATAAGAGGATTAGTCAGCGATGAATTTCAATCCAAAAAGTGGACTAAAACATTCTAGAAGACACCAGAAGACACCAAGAAAAACCAGAACTCACCGGGCCCACAGGACCTGGGCGACCGCCGAGTGGGACCCACCTGTCAGCCTCATCTTCCTAGGTCGGTTTCAAACTGACTTTGAGGTTGTATCTATACCGTTATTGAAGGTCGGTTTGATCCAAGGGTCCATATTCATCGACCATGGCTATATAAGGATGACCCCTACCTCCGGCCCCGAGCATGAAAATCATTATTCATCAGACTCGACTCTGATCAACAGCTAGAGCCATACCTCTCTAATTAGAAGAGCTGAGATCAAGTTGAGAGAGATAGTTAGAAAGTTGAGAGATAGATCTTAGTGCCCCACGAGAGTGACTAGATCTATTCTTGAGAGATAAAGAGTGAGTAGAGGAGAAGAAGGGGAAGTACCGGATTTGTCGGTGACTCCTCTACGCTTGTAACTCGGGGATCAAAGGCTTCATTGCACTTGATCTTGAGACTTCTTTGGTGGATCAATCTTATATTTAAGTAAGTTTACTTGTCTATTTTTTCTTTCGGTTTACGACTCTTTATTAGAGTACTTCAATTCTTGTCGCTCTTGAGTTGAAGTTGTTACCCCTAGTGCAAGCGTGGTGTTTGGACTAGATAACTCGTAAATACACCCTACCTTCCGGAGCGTGGTAGTTCGTGGTAGTGACAGTACCATTGATTGCTTTGGAGTCCACATCCCGTTGGATAGGCCAAGTAGGACCTAGTTACTGGAGGATTGCACGTTTCGTCCTTGCTTTCCTTTGAGTACGTCCCCATTAAGAAATATCTTCAAGCCTTACAAGGATATAAACTAGACAACCGTAGACATCTTCTCAACCTTTATATTCTCCGGACCTTTCTACAGTCTCGGGGATTTAATTTAGCCTCACTATTCTCACACCTTTCTCCCTATGGATTCGATATTTAAAACCCTCTCCCGGGTGAAGTGCTCACCAGTATCTGTTCGCTTGCGGATTATACATTTATATTTCTGTGGGATAACTTTTACCAACAACAGGCCACCTCAAGAATAAGCTTTACCTTGTTGACTTCAACAAGAGTAAGACTAAGCTTGAGACCTATTTAGTGGCAAAATCTAGCATGGGCTGGTTATGACATCGCCGTCTAGCACATGTTGGCATGAGGAACTTGGCCAAACTACAAAAAAGGCAACCACATTATTGGACTAACAAATATTAATTTTGACAAAGACAGGATATGTGGTGCTTGCCAAGCCGGAAAGCATGTAGGTGCACCTCACCCACCAAAGAGCATCATGACCACTACTCAACCCTTGGAGTTGATACATATGGATCTCTTTGGACCGGTGGCCTACCTTAGCATCGGGGGTAACAAATATGGACTTGTTATTGTTGATGATTATTCCCGTTTCACTTGGGTATTCTTTGTCTATGATAAGTGCCAGGTACAAGACAAAGTGAAAACCTTTATTAGAAGGGCACAAAGAGAATTCGGGCTCCAAATCAAGAAAGTTAGAAGTAACAATGTGACCGAATTCAAGAACACCCAAGTTGAGGAGTTTCTTGATGAAGAGGGCATCAAGCATGAGTTTTCCACTCCATACACCCCTCAACAAAATGGTGTAGTAGGGAGGAAGAATCGAACACTCATAGAGATGGCAAGGATAATGCTTGATGAGTACAAGACTTTGGACATCTTTTGGTGTGAAGCAATCAACACCGCTTGTCATGCCATCAACCGCCTCTACTTGCACAAGAAACACAAGAAAACTTCATATAAGCTCTTAACCGATAACAAACCTAAGGTGTCATACTTTAGGATGTTTGGGTGCAAGTATTTCATTCTTAACAAGAAGCCCGAACCTCTAAGTTTGCACCTAAAGTTGATCAAGGTTTTCTTCTTGGTTATGGATCAAATGAGCATGCCTATCATATCTTCAACAAAACTCAAGGGAGAGTTGAAGTCACAATAGATGTGACATTTGATGAATCTAATGGCTCTCAATTAGAGCAAGTTGATCAAAGTGTTGTAGGAAAGGAGGATCCACCTTGTGAGGCAATCAAGCAATTGGCGATTGGCGATATAAGGCCACAAGAAGATCAAGCCACTAATGAGGAGGATCCACCACCGTTGTTTGCACAACATTCCACCGATGTACTCGATGATCAAGTGCAAGACACACCGCCGGAAGCATCCAGCGCGGCGATGCTGTGCACAAAGCGGCAGCGCGCCTACTACCTCAGCCAGCGGCGGTGATCCTACCCCTACATCACTGTTCAGCCACTTGATCTTGCTCCAATCCTTGAAGCTAAAGATGAATATGATGAAGATCAAGAAGATAATGCTGATGGCGTAGATCACGCACGACTTTCGACAAACCATTCAACGGGATCACCCCGTTGATAACATCCTTGGGAGTCTTCGAAAGGGAGTGATAACTTGTTCTCACTTATCTACATTTTGTCAACATTACTCTTTTGTTTACTCTAAGGAACCAACCAAGATTGATGAAGCTCTCAAGGATCCGGATTGGGTGTTGGCAATGCAAGAAGAGCTCAACAACTTCGAATGAAGCGAAGTGTGGGAGTTGGTGGAAAGACCCAAGACTAACATCATTGGCACCAAGTGGGTCTTCCGCAACAAGCAAGATGAGAATGGTTTGGTGACAAGAAACCAGGCAAGATTGGTTGCTCAAGGTTTCACTCAAGTAGAAGGCTTGGACTTTGATGAAACCTATGCACCGGTGGCAAGACTAGAAGCAATTCGCATTCTTCTAGCCTTTGCTGCCCATCATGACTTCAAGCTATTACAAATGGATGTCAAGAGTGCATTTCTCAATGGCCCTCTGCAAGAGGAGGTGTATGTTGAGCAACCACCGGGTTTTGAAGATCCCAAGTGTCCCAACCATGTCTACAAGCTCTGAAAGGCGCTCTATGGGCTTAAACAAGCACCAAGAGCATGGTATGAATGCCTTAAGGAATTCTTGCTCAAGCAAGGCTTTGAAATAGGCAAAGCCGATCCTACTCTCTTTACACATAAAGTTGGCAATGATATATTTGTGTGCCAAATATATGTCGATGACATAATATTTGGTAGTACTAACAATGTGTATGTTGAGCAATTTAGTAGGACAATGACCAAGAGATTTGAGATGTCCATGATGGGTGAGCTAAAGTTCTTCCTTGGTTTCCAAGTCAAGCAATTGAAGGAAGGGACATTTATATGCCAAACCAAGTACACCCATGACATGCTAAAGAAGTTTGATATGGCTAAGGCAAAGCCAATCAAGACTCCAATGCCAAGCAATGGACATCTTGATCTTGATGAGGAGGGTCCAGCCATGGACATGAAGGTATATCATTCCATGATTGGCTCCCTTTTTTACCTTTGTGCATCTAGGCCCGATATTATGCTTAGTGTGTGCATGTGTGCAAGATTTCAAGCTAATCCGAAAGAATGTCACTTAGTGGCTGTTAAGAGAATCTTGAGATACTTAGTACTCACTCCTAACCTTGGCTTGTGGTATCCCAAGGGCTCCAAGTTTAATTTACTTGGCTATTCGTGATTCGACTATCTTTGGTTACAAAGTAGATAGAAAAAGCACTTCGGGGACATGTAAATTTCTTGGACGGTCCTTAGTGTCTTGGAGCTCTAAGAAGCAAAATTGTGTAGCCCTTTCCACCGCCGAGGCTGAGTATGTTGCATGTTGACACCAATTTTGGCATGTGTTCTGAAATTCCTCGCGAGTAGAAAAATAGCAGTGCAGTAAACATCAATTACTCGAGTTCTGTTAATCCAATAAAGTTGTACTTTACATCGTTGGAAAGCTTATGAAATTCTCTACAACTGTCGTATATAACTTTTCTCCAGATACAGCACATAAGTTGGTCGAAAATAGTGCACAACAGAAACACTCCAGATTTCTAACAGCACAGTTGCATCATCTTATGATTTTTATAACTCTCAAACCAGACAGGCTATGAAGGTGATTCTTGCGCTCAGATAAAGATATGGAAGTCTACTTTTGTCCAGAATTATTCCATAATTTTTTTGCTCATCCAATGATAGAGGTATAAGCCAAAAGAACTCGGATTGCTCCGAAAAACAGGATGGACAGAAACAAGACAATCAAACCCGACTATTTATTGCATTAGTCCTTATACCTTAATCCTATCAACTAAATGAAATTGTGGAAAACCCAACAATATCATTGCACTCATTACAAAGATCCAAAACCAAACATTAGTCATAAGCACAAAGCAACTAAACATTTCAAGTTCACAACCACGCTGCACTCAACTTTCGCTACTAACGTTTTTGTTGCATAAGAGCATAAATTCCTACTTAAACATGGTGTGATTATAGTGACATCCTGGGTACACCTTTTGCGGTGGATGGTCGAACACCTCCTCTACTCCGTTGATCCTTGGTAGTCCAAAGATGACTTCTCCACTCATTAGTCTCCTTAAGATCTTCCTCATGATGTTCCTTATTTACGCCAAGCTCTAGTTGACTCTTATACTTAGGATGTGTCCAATTCTAACTAGGCTTGCGTCCTACAATCAACCGAGGCTGATACCAATTTGTAACACCGGTTTTAAGAACAAAACCAAGTGTACACCATATGTGAGCCCCGAAGTCAAATCTCACATATAGCTACAAATAACTGGTAGTATCAATTCACAATGCTTAAAATATAACAAACATAATATAAAAAGACATAACCTCAGCTAGCGTACGGTGGAAAGACACTCGATCTTCTAGTGTGGACTCCACAGGGGACCGACCGACCGGTTGATCACAAGCCTAAACTTCACCTAAGGTGTGCGGGAATAGCAAGAATGAGTCCATGTCGAACTCCGCAAATATAGCTAGGAATTATCTACCCAAAAACTCATGATCATTATAACATAAATAATGAATAGCATGAAACGATAAATCATGAACAATTTAATAAGCATGTATAGACAACAATTATATCATAAACATCATCAAGAAAGTAAAGTAAATCCTTCCCTCGGTTTTCCAGGGCCGTTCATAACCGCGAACACGGCCGATATATCGCTTTTAACTCTGCGCAGAGGTGTACACTTTCACTACGGGTTAATGTTTTCCCGAAGCATGGGTTTATAACTCCCAAACCCAAGAAACCATTATAAAGCCTTTCAAAGGTTCACCTAAAAATATTAGTGGCCAATGAGCTACAACCCCGTTTCTCCCAATTACGCAAACCACCAACAAAGATAGATAAGGTCCTTTGAACGACTAGAGCCGAGCCACGTAGCCCCCATAGCCGCATGCGGTATATCCCGATTTTTGCCAAAGGATAAGTCCTTATGGAGAGCTAAGAGCATCATAAATAAAAACATAGCTCTTTCGCCCTATGAACCACGTTATCAACAATTCATATTTAACGTTCAACGCATAAACATTAAGCAAGTCATAAGATCATGGTTTAAAGCTAGCAAATCCCAAAACTATACTTGCCATAATTATAGATTCTTTCTTCAAGCCCAATGCTTTCCCAAAAACACCTTCTTCATCAACTTCTTATAGATCACCTTCTTCTTGAGATTGACAACGTAAAGCTCACCGATCTACTTGACTCCAATCAAGAACACACAAACATATAGGGCCAATCATGCATAACAAAAAGAAGGCTACAATTAGAACAATACACCAATAGCGGAAAAATAGTTTGAAAAGCTTATAAAACTATTCTACACGTCACTATGATCACATCGATGTAAAGATCACAGAAATCGGAGCTAAAACGGCGTAGTTATGAATTTTACAGGTTTATTAATAATAAAATAATAAGCCTAATTTAAACTCGAAATTTAAAGAGTTGAAAACCTGACTATCAATAAGATAAACATGTAGGTTACGAGATTACGAATCTAACGCAGCTTGAACGGACCAAATCGGATTTAAAACGTAGATTTTATGAGCAAAACAAGATAGTGTCAATTTGTGATTTTCGAAATAATTAAATCTGATTTTGATTGCTGAAAAGACCGTGATTAGATATTGGAGGAGCTTAGGGTCTCTTTAGCAAAGTTTTGGTGAAGGGGTATGCTTTAATCTGGAGCATAGATTCGAGAATGGATGGCTCAAGATGCTTGGATGTGCAAATGTATTTGCCTTGTATTCTTAGATTTATTTTTGTTAGGGAAAACGGCCACAAAACATGACCATGTCATGCTGATATCATTCTGATATCATCAAGAAACTAACAACGATGTAAGCTAGGAGCATGTGGCCGACGATGGTGCTTGCTTTGCTGGAGTCCGATGAAAGTAACATACATGTAGTTTGAACAAGCAAGGAACACAAGAGGATAGAGGTGGATTGGGAGCTCACATAAAGGTTCTCGTCCGTGGTAGACAGGTACAGGAAGTTGAACACGCAGAGCTCGGTGGAGGGGCAACAGCTTCCTGCGATATATCTGCTGCGGCGTGAGCAAAACAAAAAGCAAGAAGAAGGTAAGAGCGTCGGCAGCTTCATCACCTCGATGTGGGGCTTGGCAACGTGCCGCGGTCGATGGAGGGACAGCCGACGACGTCAACAGCTGGGGCGGCAGCGGCTCAGAAACTCGGCAACGATGTAGTTGAAACGGACCATATTGCACAGAAACCATGCGTTGGCGACAACCTTGGATGATGCAACAGCCTCGTAGGAAGGTACATATTTATAGGAAAAAAACTCTCCACGCTACATCAACTAGCAATATGGTGCTAATTGATGTTGTAGGCTCCACCTTACTAACGGGCCTAAATAATCATTAAGCCCATTGATAAATAAATCCATAGGCTTAGTGAAAGAATGAGATATTTTATTATTTTCAAAATTAATTAATTTCAGGATTAAAATAATTCTAGAAAAGTCCAGAACACTTTAAACCATGAGAAAGTTCTCTGAATGCTCCGGATATTTGGGAAAAATTCCCAGAGACATTGAAATGTGAGGAACCCAAATTATTTGGAGCTCACGAAAAGATATTTGAGGGATTATAGAAAAGAAAATTCTCATAGAGAAAAGCAAGAAAAACTCCAGAGAATGCTGAAATAATTTTCGAGGGGATTTTACATAGATATTGATGAATTATGAGCTCAAAGAAATGATTTAGAGTGGAAGAATAATGTTATGAGAAACTCCGCTTAAAGGAATGAGCGGTGAAGCAAGGATCTGATCGTTAAGATAAAGACAGAGATACACCAAGCAATAAACGACTTCCTAGTAATTTCAAATTTAGCAAAACCAGACATCACAAAATAGAATAATGCACCAAAGATGAATGCTCAAACACGTTGCTACCTTACGATAAATTTTAAGTTGACGAAATATTTATTTTCCTATATTTAATGAGCACAAAAATTACATAATTAAAATCATTTTATTCTATTTTCAAAAGAGACAAAATTTGGGGTGTTACAATTTCATATAATCGAGACTTGTTGTAATGCCAAATAAACTACGTGCATACATATATGATCATATGCACAAAATAAATATTTACCGTATAGATACATCGGTCTACTTTTGTCGGCATGCATATATGTCGAACTACATGTAGCTCAATGCGTACATGGCCAAATAAATAAACAAAGAACATATGTCAAAGTCTGAATAAATAACAAATAATCATTAAAGTGTGTATGAATTAAATATGTGCATACCATGGTTCCCAAAAAGGCTAGTCAAGCTAGCAACCCATCATATGAGGAGTATATGTTGACTCCTATCAAACGAAATGTCATTATGAAAGGAAATGACCATCATCATGTGCAAAACATGTGCATGCATCTATCTGTGACTACAAGGTCAAGATTTTGTTTTTCTTTTTGTAGTTTGTAATAGGAAGCCATATGATGTAATCTATTTTCATGTACTCATCTTTGGAACTCTTAATCGTGGGTGTTCTCTACGGAGATGTAATTAACATAATTTTTATGCAAATATAAGAATTATGGAAGTATGGACTCATAATACCTGTTCTTTTATGTTTGTCTCAATTAAATCTAAATTTGTCTCAGAATGCGGAGGCGGGTATTAGCCGCCCGTTTTCCCCATCATCGATTCTGCACGCCCAGTGGGACCTACTTTTCCCCTCATCTTTGAGTTCCAACATGGTTGCATCATATGACAAAATATGAAATGAAACTATATGCACATAAATGTTTGCATTCAAGGAAACTCATAAATGGTTTTCTTATATGAAGGTATGGCTGGACGTGTTCAAGACTTCGTCACCCTCCGCTTTGGTTCCATGTGGGTCGATGTTCCCATTGGTCCCATTGAAATCTCCAAGAATGCTGGTTCGCTCCAAACCACGGCCGCGTCGCCGGGTTGTAGTCACTCCCCGAGCAAGAGGTCAACTCCAAGGCTGAAAAAAGAGTTTACCCCCGTCCCCGTCCAAATCTGCTAAGCGGCGGGCAAGGAGGGCTGCTTTGTCAAAGCAAGGATGGTGGCCTCCAATGAAGGTCTTTGCCAAGTGGCGCAACGCCACGCCTGCTCACCCAATTGACTTTGGTCCATTCAAGCCCAAGGGCACCAAGCCACGTGCCTCCAAGATGGCGCGAAAAGCCGCTTCACCCTACCACATTGGGGAATGGCCCATCTGTGTCGAAAGGTGTCACCAACCAAGTCAACATCTTCGCTGATATCTTCTTCCTCATCCATTACAAAGGAAAAAAGAGGCAATGCCAATTGTCGTTGTCTTTGAGAAGCGGGGCCGAGCCCTCCAAACCCGCCCCCAAGTATATTGGGGGCACCTCCAGTGAAAATTGCATCGACGACACCTTTCCCATCTCTAAATAGAGGGATAGTGTCACAGGGTCAACCTCAGCACCTGCAACCTTGCAACAAAGGAAAGGCTGTCATGACGGAAACTAATCCATTGTCCAAGCCTGTCGAGTCCACAGATCAAGAGAAGAAGATCAGAATCGGTGGAAATGAAGTTCGGGTCACAGTCACATCCTCAACCTCAACGGTGAAGCGGTTCTTGCAAGATATCCACGGAGAGAATCCTAAACCTCTCATTGTTGGTTTGGATACTGAGTGGTATGAGTGTGATCGTAAGAAGATAGCTCTCATGCAAATATGTGTTGGTAAGAAGTGCCTCCTGTTCAAGGTTGGCCTTGCTGGTAGCATCCCTGATGATCTCAAGAGTTTCCTTGTAGACGAGAACCATGTCTTCGTTGGCGTTGCAATCGCCAATGACCTTGATCGGCTATGGAAGGTCATCGATCGAGTTGTCCAATAAGGTAGAGCTACGTGCCATGGTGCCGCTTTGTGATATCCGACAAGAGGTGGAACAATGTGCCAAGCCTCGCAACCCTTGCGCAAGTATTGCTAGGTATGGTTGTGGACGGAAAAGGTACCGAAGTGCGTTATAAGCACTGGGACAATGAGCACTTCACAGATGGTCAGATTAAGTATGCATGCACCGATGTCGTGGTGCCATACATGATTGGAAATATGTTGCAAAATGAGTATGGTTGTGATCTTCATATCATACAATCTCCTGATCCCAGTACCAAGGCTATGCATGTTAAGGAAGAAAAGAGAGATCAACCTGCGCAGTTGTTCTTCATTGAGGACCCACGAACAAAGAGGGTTGACACTTGTCCTGCTTGCCCAAATAGTGTGAAGCAGAAGAGTCGTATGTGGAATGAGGTTATTTCTCATGCCGTGGGTCAAGCTACTTCCCAAAAAGAAGGTAGCGAGGACAGGAAAAGACGCTACAAGCAGTTGTTACGCAACCATGGCTTCCATGTCGATATAAGTGATGATAGTGGATCTGATCCTGAAGAGAGGGTTGAAGTGGTGGAAGGAATGAGCCACTCCAGTCTTGCTGACCAGGGAAAAGTGGTGGCAATTGAAAATAGTTCTTCATCTACTGAAAGCCATTCATCTGCAAAGAGCCGACTTCGGGTTGATGCTCTAGAGTTCATCCCTACCGACTCTACCTCTATGGAGTTTGCTCCTGTGCCAGTCTATAATCCTAGCCAGGGTCAACCTAAAAATGAGCTTCGATGGCAAGGGGTGTATCTCTCCCTTAATGATATAAGGAGAGGACATGTGGATCCAGATGCAACAATTTCGATCCTATATCATCGAAATAGCGCCATCATGGCCGTCGGTAGAGGATTCGACGTCTCCAAAACGTCGTCGCCGAAAGCAGCACAACATCCACCAAGCATGGGAAAATTTTAACAACTCGATCAACTCCTTAACTAATGCAACGTGCTTATGTGGCCAATGCGATTTTGGATCAAGAAACCGGGGAATACCATAGGTTGCAAAATGTTTTGCAAAGCAAGCTTTTCAAGCTTCTATGGAAAGAGCCATATGTCAAGACCTGAGAACCTTATTGCCCGGAGCATCCGCATCCTCGATAATATTGAGGGAGAAATTATGCGACGTCTTTGAAGCTTTGGCAAAATTGCCCGAACACCGAATTTATAAAGAAGGATTCAAGGCGTGGTAAATACGCAAAACAAGCCGCCAATGTATGTGCGGCAAGACGTGCTAGTTTAAAGCAAAGAGAGTTGGCAATTCATACGGACTCCATGTCTAGTAAAGTACAAAAGGGTGCAGCATCAAGCTACGTTAGTGGTGCCCGAAAGGAAATGAAACTGACCATCCCAAGCATGAGAAATACGTTAAAGGTAGCTTATCAGCCTCCTCATAAAAGGGCTTTGAGCAACCGTTTTGAGATACTCTCTTCGATGCCGGTGAGCGTCGATGAAGCAGCCTGCGATACAAGTGATGCTTCTTTGGCTTCGACACACTTCAAAAGGAAGAAGCCTCGCAAGCAAAATCCAGTAGGCCATCGTCCAAAGAACCGTAAGCTTAACGAATTCTGGCTCATCCGATCCAATCCCACCAAATGGTGAAGATCCACAAGCCTCAAGTGATGGTGATTTACAATCTTCATCTAGCAAGTCCGAACATGATGTGGAACAAGTTCTAGCCACAAATCAAGGTCAATCTGTTGAAGAGCGTATAAACCAAATGATGGCGGCATTGCAACAAAAGAGGAAGAATTGGCCACTTTACGTGAGCAGATGGCCAACGGTGGAAATAGGGAAAATGATGTAAATGCTTCAACCAGCCATGGTAGTGGTCAGCCTTGTCCTCCACCAGAGATCACCCTTGAGAACATACAAAGGATGATTTCTGAAGGTGTGAAGGCACAATACATGCAAACACATTACTCCATGCGTCCAGGATATGTGAAGCCATATCCCCCGTAAGTGGACACGGTTCCTTTCCCAAACAACTATCGCGCCCACAATTCAAAGAAATTCAATGGAACGGGTCACCACATGAACATGTGGCTCATTTCCTTGTCGCTTGCCAAGATACAAAGACATAATGGAGCTCTTCTTCTCCGCCAATTCGTGCGGACATTGTCGTCCAAAGATTCACATGGTACGGCAAGTTAGCACCTAGCTCCATCC
Organism: Hyparrhenia diplandra; assembly: GCA_015847255.1. Lineage (NCBI taxonomy): Eukaryota > Viridiplantae > Streptophyta > Magnoliopsida > Poales > Poaceae > Hyparrhenia > Hyparrhenia diplandra. The sequence continues at coordinate 251,151 of JADLZK010010448.1, read as the reverse complement.
ATACTTGGGAACAGATGCAAGATGCTTTCCCCGGAGCGCTTTTATAGCACTCAAAGGACGGTAGAGATAACCGAAGTTGACACAAACCATGCAAAGGCCAAATGAGATGGTCGCTAACTTCATAAATAGATGGAGGAATTTGAGTCTCCATTGTCCACGACCAATCACGAGCCGAGGGCGCTAGAATGTGTATGAATAACTTGAGCCCGTGATATGGCTATCTACTTGCAAGGTGTAAGACCAATAACTTTTGAAGAATTGTCCTCCAAGGCTACGGACATAGAGAATTATATGCATCATGTGTCCCGGCCCATCAAGGCCATTCACTAAACCATTGGACAAAGGCAATCAACGTGACAAGCAAGGGCCTTTCAAGCCAAAGTCAATGCAAAGGGCTATGGAGGCTACGGCAGCTCCCCCGTAAATTTCAAGTCAGGGGCAATGCCACGAGATTACCAAATAAAGGGGTGCATCGCCTTCCGTGAGGCCAACTCTTAGTGAGCGTCGAAATCGGAAGTACTCCTTTCCTGTTGAAGAAGTAGAAGATCTCTTCATGGGTCTACGAGTTGGAACTTATTGAGCTCCCTAAACCAAAAAGGCCTCGAAGAAGCTTCAAGATTTGATGAGCCGAATTTACGCCACTACCATCGCATCTTAGGCCACACGCTCAAAGATTGCTTTGTGGTCAAGAACATAATTCAAAAAACTTATAGATGATGGCACCATAGATGATGACCTGCTCAAAAGTATGAGGAGTGGGAAGAAAGTAGCAACGTCAAATGTCGCTAGCATCCAAAGTGATCCGGTGAGTTGTGCAACTCTAAAAATGTGGCCAACTTATAATTATTCTATGATATCAAAACCTGAGTATGTTAATATGTCTTCCTCAGGGTATCCACAACAGCAAGCTAAGCGCTAGCATGAAGGCAAGGCTTTCCTTCGGTGGATCCACTCCCCAAAATGCGGACCATCAAGTTCCCAAAGATCGAGAGCGTCAACAAAGAACTCTCAAGACGACTTGCTCTCCAACGAATGATGGAGGATTTGTGAAGGCCCGCGCCCCTACCAAAATGTCGAGGGCGCGAGGACGATTCCCCCAAAAGATATGATGCTTTCCCAATCGGAGTTTTTGAGGATGATGAAGAGTCTCTTCACTTCCCCGATGAGGAGACACCTGAAGTTGATGAGGTTAAGCTTAGATCAGGTCGTCAACTAGCTAGACCATCTCCTCAACAACAACCTCCCCAAAATGTAACTCCGAATGATGAGACTCGACCATACTCCTAATGTGTCACCAAATATGATGTAATCTCGCACTTGAAGAAAATACCGTACCTATGCTTTCGTATGATGCTTTGTGTCTCTCTTTCCTCGACTTGCGAAAGGCATTCATTATCGCACTTTCCTTCCCTCGAAGATTATAGGGTGGAGGCTTTACAAGCGTAAGTAAAGCTACCCCAAGCTCGTAGTATTACATTCATGATGAGGACTTGTTATTAGGAAATAAAAAGCATAACAGCCCCTCCCGATGTTTGGAGAAATTGATGACCTTCCTATTAATCGCATAATGATTGATGGTGGTTCACCATAAACTTAATACCCTTACGCACTTTAAAAAGATAGGGTATTCAACAGAGATTTATGTCACTCAAATGTCGTTATTCATGGCTTCAACCAATCAGGACAAGAAGCGTTGGGTACTATATTTCTCATTCTGAAATTAAAGAATTTCATGACATATGTAAAGTTTCATGTCATTGATGCGCCCATCATATAACGCTTTTATCGATGCGTCCATGGCTACACGAAATGGAGTAATTCCATCTACCCTCCATCAATGCATCAAATATAAGGATGCTTCGGGGGATATAGTAAGGATCTTCGCGGATAAAAAGCCGCTCACTATAGCGTAATCCTTCTATGCCGATGCAAAGTTCTATTTTTGAGCATGTCAAAAAGTCTCGAAGCCAAAATCAGCATTATTGCTAGAACACAACATTCCAAGGATAGAAGATGGTGAGTCTTCGCCCGGTCAAAAGAAATATCAAGATATACCAAGCAACCAAAGGAAGAAGGGCGATCCAATATTTCGTGTCATAAATAAGAAGCCCTCTCAAAATAGAGGTACTTCATTTCCTACTCCTTTACCTCCTTTGGTGCAATATAAAATCAAACAGCTCAAGTCTGAAAAGAGCAATAAAAATAAAATGATTGCGCAAGTTACTTTGTTAAATAGAGATGATAAAACATTACCCATCTCTTTTATATGATAACAAAGTTCTTTACATGATGCAACAGATGGGATATGACGTATCTACCGGTCCCTCTCTATGTGATGGCCGGGGCAGCTCGCACCTTTTAAAAGCCGATGTCCCAAGCCCAATTTAATGCTCTACACCAAGATGAAGTGTTGAAAGAAGAAAAATATGGTTTAGGCTACGGGTTAATATGACTTCCACTAAACCGCTTGATGCGACCGAAGCGTCTCCACAAATGGAAGATGGGAATCAACCGACTATTGATGAGTTGGAAGAAATAAATATTGGAACGGATGATGATCCTCGTCCAGTTTTTATTAGCAAACGTCTCTCTGAAGAAAGTAAAGAAGAATACCGTAAATTTCTTTCTGCATATAGAGATATATTTGCTTGGTCTTATGAAGAAATGCTTGGTTTGGATCCAGCAGTGGCTGTACATAAATTGGCAGTCCAAAAGGATGTTCCTCCGGTGAAGCAAGGAAAAAGAGTATATCGTCCAGAGCTTCTTCCACAAATAGAAGCTGAAGTCGATAAGCTTATTGCTGCTGGGTTTATTCGAGAAGTAAAATACCCCAAGTGGGTGTCTAGTATTGTACCCGTGAAAAAGAAAAATGGGAAGATACGTGTATGTGTTGATTTCAGAGATTTAAATAAAGCATGTCCAAAAGATGATTTTCCAATTCCGCTCTCTGAAATCCTTATTGACGCCACAATGGGGTATGAAATATTCTCATTCATGGATGGTTTTTCTGGTTATAATCAAATAAAAATGTCACCGTAAGATGAGGAGTTAACAAAGATTTCGCACTCCCAAAGGCATATATTGTTATAAAGTAATGCCCTTCGGATTAAAAAATGCGGTGCCACATATCAACGCCAAGAATGACGGTTGTCCTTGATGGACTGCTGTATTTAAATTGTTGAGTGCTATATAGATGACATAGTTGTAAAATCTAGACGTGAGATAGATCACTTAAAACACTTGGAAATGGTGTTTGAGCCGCCTTAGAAAGCATAAGTTAAAATGAACCCTATGAAGTGTGCCTTCGGTATCTTCAGAAAATTCCTTGGTTTTGTAGTCACCGGCATGGTATTGAAATTGACCCTACCAAAATCAAGACAATTGTCGATATGCCTCAACCAACAAACTTACATGAACTAAAAAGCCTCCAAGGTCATTTGGCTTACATTAGGAGGTTCATTTCAAATTTGTCCGGGAGATGCAAACCTTTTTCTCGGCTTATGAAAAAAGGAGTCCCGCTTTCAATGGGATCGTGCATGTCAAAATGCATTCGACGATATAAAAGGATATTTAACAAATCCTCCTATCCTATGTGCGCCAATTAAAGGGCGACCACTAATCCTCTATACGGCAGCCATGCCAACTTCCCTAGGTGCTCTTTTGGCACAGAAAAATGATGAAGGGAAAGAAGTCTCCTTATATTATTTAAGCCGCACCCTGCTGGGGGCAGAGTGCAATTACCCAGATATAGAAAAAATATGCCTAGCACTTGTATTTGCAGCCCAAAAGCTTCGCCATTACATGCTAGAACATACTGTGCATCTTGTCTCGAGAGCTGACCCACTTCGTCACATTTTGAGCAAAATGACATTATCAGGTAGATTGGCCAAATGGGCGATGATCCTTTCACAATTTGATATTGTGTTTGTGCCTCAAAAAGCCATTAAAGGACAAGGGTTGGCTAATTTTCTAGCCGCACATCCTATACCTGATGACTTCCCCATTGATGATGAATTGCCAGATGAGGCGGTCTTCACCACTACGGTTGTTAATCCTATGTGGCAAATGTATTTTGATGGCGCTGCCGAAAACCCGAGGCAGAATACGAGGGGGTTGTGTCGGCAGTGTAGGAGTTGTGTTTGTCACACCTGATGAAGCAATACTCCCATATTCTTTCACCCTAACTTCAGCAGTTTCAAATAACGCTGCTGAATATGAGGCTTTAATCATCGGGCTCGAAATCGCTCACAGTATGGGCCTAAATACACTATCGGTATATGGCGATTCCCAATTAATAATTAATCAATTATTGGGGACGTATATGGTGAAGAAGGAAGGACTTTTACCATATTTTCATAAGGCAAAAGAATTAATGGCTTTATTTACTGATTTGAAAATTCAGCATGTGAGAAGAAGTCGAAACGAGAAAGCGGATGCGTTAGCAAGCTTGGCTGCTAGCATGTCGCTAAATCCCCATCAAAATATGGATGTTCATGTAGAAGGACTCAATGAGGGTGAGTCAGCAAAGTTGCGCCCTAACGAACTGGATAACCTCGAAGAAAACGGCTTCGCGCGTTACAAAACTTGGAGGCATACCAAGCTAGAATGTCTCGAGCTTTTGACAAGCGCCAGAAAGAGAAGGTCGCTCAAAGAAGGGGATTTGGTTCTTGCAGTTATTCGACCCATGAATATCACCCATAAGATGCAAAGCAAGTTTGAGCCTAAATGGGAAGGACCGTATATTGTGAAAGATGTTTACTCTAATGGCGCTTTATAGAATCATGTCTCCAGGCGACGGCAAATATTGTCCGCCGCCTGTAAATGGAAAATTTCTAAAGCGTTACTACACATAAAAAAAAAAAGAGTCGACACGCTCCATCGCTATAAGAGCTTAAACTGTTAGCGGCAAATAAAAATATTCAGCATATACTCCATCGCTGTACGAGTCTAAACTGTTAGCGGCAAATAAAAATATTCAGCATATACTCCATCGCTGTACGAGTCTAAACTGTTAGCGGCAAATAAAAATATTCAGCATACACTCCATAGCTCCATCAGTCTAAACTGAAGATTAAAAAAAAAATCATATATATAGATCCATATGCTCCATAGCCTCAAGAGCCAAAACTGAAGCTAAACAAAAAAAAAAAAAATATACGCATGTATCCAGGTGCTTCATTGCTCCATGAACCTAAACTAAAAAAAAAAAAAGCTCCATCGACTCATGAGCTTAAACTGCAGTGTCAAAAAGAAATGCTCTATCTTTGCGTGAGCCTAGAGACAAATGAGCTCCTTCAAGAGCCTAAACTGAAACTAAAAAAAGTTGCAGCTCCAGCATGAGTTGGAACTATAAGAAAATATATGTTTTACAGCTTTATGAGCATGAACTGAAGATATATAAAGAGTGTAAAAATGTGTGCCTTTATGAGCGTCAAATGAAAGGTTATCAAGCTCTGTCGCCTCATGAAGCCAAACTAAAATATATATATATAGCTCCATTGTTGCATGAGCTTAAACTGCTTGTATGAAAACAAACAAATATTTTGAAACTTCACAAACCAAAAATTGGGAGTGACAAAAATGCATCTCCCAAGGCTCCTAAAAGTTCAAATGTCAACCAAGAAAAGAATATGTAAAATGTTATACCCTCTCCAAGAGCCCGATATAAAAAAGGGTAGGCTGTATAACACTTGCATAATCTCCAGTGTAGGATAAATTACCATACATAAATGTGTAAAGTTGCATATGGATCAAGTGCTCCACCTAAAAGAAAATAGAGAGATCATAAATAAAGAAAGATAGATCTCAAGTTTCGAGCTCCACATCCGTAAGCATGTATTTTACGCATCTGGACCTCGAGGGGCATCTGTTGACACCAATTTTGGCATGTCCAAAATTTGTAAAAATATATCATGTTAAATAAGTGATATATTGATCAGGTTTTATCTAAACATGATATAGGCAGATAAGAAATAATATAACACCCCTAAAGAAAGGAAGAGATGGAACAAAAAAGAAAGAAGGGACACATATATGCATACACACACGAACGTGTCTATGTCTCCAAAAATAAAGAAAACATTATGACAAATTGAATGTGACTAAGATTAAAAAATCCAGCCTCAAATATACGTCACTATGCATATGGGGTTACGTATATGCATGCACACATGTGCCAATAACATCGTCGTGTGCATGGGTTCACGTGAATGGAGTCAAGTGTATATGTGATATGCATACACATACACACATGCTAACGCAAACCGACTCGTCCATCTATTTTCCTTTAATTAAATTATTAATCATGAGTTTAATAATATGGCCCACATGCCATGGAGAGGGATTAGCAACTAGCTTTGACCGCATCAGAGTTAAATATGAAGGCAACTTCTACGTCTCTGCCAATGCGCGTGCGCCAATTCAAACTCTGGCCGCCGGCTTCCGTAGGAAGCACGAAATCAAATTGAAATGAGGAGCGTCCGTCAGTCTCGGTAACTACTCCCGCCATTTTGATCTGGATAACTACCCCCGCTCCATACACGATAGTGCCGTCAGGCTGCCTCATCAATCCACAAAGCATATACGCTGCCAAGTTGCTAACTGCCCACTGCAAGTTCATCGCCGTCCTGCTGTTCGTGCTGAAGATCGCCGGAGAAGCAAGTCAAGCAAGAAGAAGCCGGAGTAGATCGCTGCAACAAATCGCAGCGCTCTCAACATTGCAGCTGGTGCATGTTGTGCTCAACTACTTTGGATGAAGCAAACCTTAAAAGATTTCGGATGTCAATTCTCAAAAATCCCACTTTTGCGTGACACTTGCAAATAATCCTGTAGCCCACTCAAGGACCAAGCATATTGACATCCGTCATCACTTCTTAAGAGACCACGAACTCAAAGGAGATATCACAATTAACCATGTGAGCACCGAAAAACAACTAGCCGATATCTTCACTAAGCGTCGCGATGAGTCAAGGTTTTGTGCTTTGCGTAATGAACTAAATATACTTGATTCTCGTAACTTGGTTTGAACTCTAGCATGCCACTATTTGAAACCTAGCATGAGTAGGCAAAAGATTTGAAAATCTTTATAATGTGCTTCAAAATCTATTTGAAAAGGCAACCCTATGCTCATAACCATGGTTCTGTTTGCTTGTCTGGTACTGGCCATGAAATAGGGGGAGGTTAATAAGCTGTTTGAGACAAAGAGTGATGAGGACATCCTCCACTATTACCCGTTGGCAAAGACGCAACACTAAATGGGCTAGGTGGCCCAGTTGTAGTCGGGCGGCGACCGTGTGAGCCCTCGATAATCCCACCTCACTAAACTTGGGAGGAGGAAGCCACCTTAAAAGGGAGAGCCACCCTTCCCTATATCGACTAGTCTTTTGGGGCGATTGAGCATTTCCCCGAGTGGGTGTGCATAAGAACCTGTTGGAGTCCCGACAACCTTAAGTTATTGGGCTTCGCCAACCCCACGCCCCGGCCGGATGCATCATTTGGTATCAAAGCTGGGCCCTTGTTTAAGGGGTGAGAATGATGAGGACATCCTCCACTATTACCCGTTGGCAAAGACGCAACACTAAATGGGCTAGGTGGCCCGGTTGTAGTCGGGCGGCGACCGTGTGAGCCTCCGATAATCCCACCTCACTAAACTTGGGAGGAGGAAGCCACCATAAAAGGGAGAGCCACCCTTCCCCTATCGACTAGTCTTTGGGGCGATTGAGCCTTTCCCCCGAGTGGGTGTGCATAAGAACTGTTGGAGTCCGGACAACCTTAAGTTATTGGGCTTCGGCCAACCCCACGCCTAGGCCGGATGCATCAAAGAGAGTTAGAGAAGTAGCACTAAATTCCAAATCCATCGGATCGCTGCAAGGCAAGCAGTGCCAGGATGGGACGCGGGCAAGTCGCCGCGCCTTTGGTTTCCCCGTCGAAACCTAACTCGTGACTTCTAAACCGCCGGGCCCGTTTTTACTCTACTTGTTTTATCCATCTAGCGCACGTGGTAACTCTCCTTTTCTCACCTACCCGACGCCCGCACTGCGTGCTCTCTCTTCATTCTCTTACGCGACGGGAGTGACAGGCGCCCACCGCCGCCTTCCTCTCGCTCACATGGCCACCGTCCCGTCCGGCAATGCCACGCCGCCTCGGCTCTCTCCCCTCTCTCTACACGGAGCCATGGCAAGGGTCCCCGGCCGGACCACTTTTCTTCTTCCCCCTCCAATCCATGTACGAGGCAAGGTGAAACCCCTAACCAAGCTAGTTCTTGCCCGATCTATGCAATGTGATGCTTTTTAGTCATGGATTTCCATTCCTAGTCGTGGTATGATGAATTTAGGAATGATATTGAGAGTTAAATCAAATCGATTTGGTGTTTCATGGTTTTGGTGAAAAGGGGAGGGGGCGGCAAAGGTCTTTGACCCTAGATTTCATGGATCCCCTCGCCGATTCAAATAGCAAAACCCTTTTTCTCACCGAAATCATGAACCACCGAATGGATTGGATGGAATTCTCAAAACGATGTCAAGATTCATTAAGCTATATTCTATGAAATCTGTGGGTAAAGCTCATATTTGTTTTTAACTATAATTATGAAATTGCTATAGAGACAAGATGTTGCTAGAGTAAGGAGTTAGACAGTGAAAGGAACCGAGTAGTGACTACTTGAAAGGATTGAGCGCCTTTGTGCCGCGGTCGATTGCACGTCGGCTGCCATGGTGAGTTGAAAAACCCAACTTCAAACAGTCAAAGCTCATTTCCTTTATCTGTTTAAAACCTACCTTTAGCCATATCTAAATTTTACATGCTCAATTTCTTATAACAGTCTGTTTAATTGCATAGATGGATGGAGGAGGAGATCGGACAGGCAAAAGAAAGGCTGTTGCTAAGACTACCCGCAGTGGCAGAGGCAGAGGTGCTTTCAGTGGCTCTAGCAACAGGCAGCAGCCATCAGCTGAAGATGTGCTCCAGCAATTAGGGTACACCATTGTCACTGATGGGATTCAGGGAACTTTAGATCATATCACTGCTTTTGATGATGGGTACATGGAGCCAGTGGAAGGTGTCTTTGTTCTCACTGAGCCTGAGAATGAGATCAACTTTCCTTACTTTGACTACTCCAAGAGTGAGAGAGCATTCTATCGAGGCAAGGGGCCGAGAACACATATGATAGTCACAGGATGATTGGACTTGATGCTAGGTTTTGGGACTCATTCCAGAGCAACTTCTATCTCTCAGTCATCTTCAACAACAGGAAATGCAAGATTATTTAGATGCAGTACATTGACTTTGGGGAGATGGCAAGGAAGAATGAGCTCACATTCAACTCTGCTATTGAGACTTGTGGCAAATTTGACTTGACAGACATCATGTCTTTCTACTACAACTGGAACAAGGAGATCCTTAGCCAGTTCCATGCCACCTACTTCTGGGATCAGAATCAGGATGTGATGCATTGGATGACTAACAAGACTCAATATCGCATCAGCTTCAAGAGCTTCTGTCAGATCTTTGGCTTCAATGCCACTCACAGGGAGTTTGACAAGATTCATGCCAACAAGGCATATGAGGTTGAAGATGTTAGACATCTCTAGAGAAACCCAGCAGAGGCAGATGGCAAGAGGAGTGGTTTGAAGAACCTTTACTATGTGATGAATAATCTGATCAGGAACACCAATGACCCCAAGGATGGAGCAGCTTCAGATGTGAATGCCTACACTAGGAACTTGCTTGATCGTATACACTCTGGCAGGAGGTTCAATGTTCCTAGGTTCATGTGGGTGCAGCTATCCTTTGCGATGAACAATGGTAGAAGGCATCTACCCTATGCCCCATACTTGATGTTCATGATTGAGAGGGTCATAGGGAAGATTTTCCCTAAGGATGAGTTCCACACTCCTTACAACATTGAGAAGACCATGCCTGATGCAGCTAAGAAGGAGCAGGTTACTCGGGAGACAGTTGGAGGCACTTCCATGGGTCGTGAGGACATTCCAGAGTCCTCTCGCTCTAGGCCACACCACAGGGGCAGTAGTGGTGGTCTGAAGTGCAAGGTCAAGGCATGGATGAAGGCCATTTTTGGGCATTGCTCATATGCTTCTCAGATGGCCTATGACACTAGGGTGGAGCTGAGAGAGTCACTTCATGGGACACGTGAGCATGAGGGTTTACCACCTCTTGCACCTATTCCACCTCCACCTCAGTACGACCTTCCACAGTTTTCTGAGGGCAGTGGGTCCGAGCAGGTCTCTAGTTGTTGGTATGAGACCGTTGGTGGCTATCACAGCCAGCATCACCGAAATGTAGGTTCAGCCCACGCGACACCATGCCGGGTTCGCTTGCTTCACCTCCACTACCCAGAGAGCCGGTCGTGCTGTTGTTGAGTCAGATGAGGAGGAGACTTCAGCTCAGAGGGACGCTCAACTTGATGATGCTTACTGGGAGAGAGCAGCACAAGATTCTGATGATGAGTGATTTCTCTTCTTTTCTCCGCTTTTTGGTATTTGATGCCAAGGGGGGAGAAAATTAGAGGGGTCCAACTTCTTTTTCAACACCCTGCTGTTTGGACTTCATGATCAGATCCGATGAGAGTCCTTTTAGCTTAAGTGAGGTTGAGAGTAGTTGAAAAACTATTTTATGTAATAAGTGCCACTTATTTGACTCTGTCTGTATTGGATATTTGATTCTGTGTGCCTTAATGTTTATGCCTGTCTTCTTGGTTCAGTTTGATGCTTATTTATATTGTGATATGCTGTGAAAATTTCATGTTAATCTAACTAGAGAAGTGAGCGCAAGCAGCTGTCGCGCACCCCCGCCACGGCAAAGCCGCACCCCACCTATGCAGTCAGGTACTGTGTGCTCTAAACTGTCATATATTGTTTTGCATCACGTATATTCCTGTGAAACTGTTTGTTGCACACCCACAACAGGCATGGATGTAGGGGGAGGCCCTAACCACACCTAAAATGTGAATATTGACTTTTCATGTCGATTTTGGAATTCAAATCCAATTCACATATTTAGGGGGAGGCTCCTACATCCATGACTCGAAAAATCTCAGCTCATATTTCATATCTTTTGTAAGCTCTAATTGGGTTGTCATCAATCACCCAAAAGGGGGAGATTGTAAGTGCAATCAAGCCCTATGTGGGTTTTGGTGTTGATGACCACCTAATTAGGGGACTAATGAGATTTATCAAGATGACATACAGGAAATGAGAAAAGGTGATGATGTACAGGTTGGAGGATTCCATATTTGATAGTAGAGGCACCCTCAACTCATCAAGGCTTAATCATTTTATATTTTGAATATTGAGTTTAGGAAAGCCGTACTATAAAGAGGGATCCTAGCACAACTGGTCAAGTGTCGAATCAAATGCTCAAATCCAGACCACTTTCATCACCACAAATACCCAAAACAGCCAGCCAAATCTCAGATTCTACTTCATCAGTTTTTTGAGCCGCAGTGCTGCGCTTAATCCCGACCAAGGCAATGTATGGGTATAAATACCCATTCTGTCCCTCCCAACGGTCACAGCTTCTTCCCCACTCGACCATTTCGTGAAGTAACCGCAGCTCTTTCTCTCTCTCCTCCATTGTTGCTCCTCTCCTCCCCAAGTGAGATTTCGAATCCCACCAACAAAACTTGAGGGAAAAGGCAGCAAACTTCGATTGGAGACCGAATCTACAAGTTCCCCATCTTGAAAGAGCATTTGGTTCGCGTTTGGCCGGCCGTTCTAGGGTTTGTTACTCTTGGAGCTTGCTCCTAGCCGACTAGGCGTCGCCCTTGAGCTAGCCAACTCGTGTGGCAGCCTTGGGTGGTTTGTAACCTCGTTCTAAATCAAGAAAATCACCCCACATCTCTAGCGTTTGGTCACTAGACTTGTGAATGAGGAAAAGCTAGCCTTTATGGTGAGCTCAAGCCTTGTGTGCCTTCCTCAACAACGTGGAGGTAGACCAGCCTTGGTGGCGACGTCGAACCATGGGATAAATCTTGTGTCACCGTGTGCTATTTACTTTCTTGCATATCTATTGTTGTTCTAGGGTTTGAGTTCATTTATCTTGTGCTAGCCCTGCAGTTTATTTTTGCTGCTTATCTGTTTTCTATGATTGCTCTAGATAGGTAGAATATTCTTTGTTAGAGTTTTGCGTACCCGATTTCGCCTCGCTCGATTCATTATATATCGAGCGGCAGTTGCTGCGCTTTGTAGCAGTAGCGAAGGCCACGCCGCAATCTTACATCTACTCCGCCGAGTTGAGATTTTGCGTAGAGTTTTAACAGATCACGCCTATTCACCCCCTCTAGGCGCCCGTAGATCCTACAATGCCGCCATGCTAAGGCGGTTTTGGCTGGTTTTCATTTCTACGTGCACCAAACCAACCTTGTTAGCACTATAAATTGAGGGCTAGGCTCACCTCCACACCACACACCACACAAGAGCCTCTCTCCCTCCACTTGTATCATTTTACTTTTTTTGGTTAGCATTAGAGCTTGGCAAGGCTTGTTGTAGAAGATCAAGAACATCTTGGAGGTACTTGATAGATCAATACAAAGTTCTTCATGTTGATCAATGTCATGTTCTTCATCTTGTTCTTGTTCTTTACTTATTAATATAACTATGCTTATGAACTAGAGTACAGTTCTTATGATATGATCTTGGCATATGAACTAGTATATATTTTTCATGTTATGATCTTGTCATATGAAACTTTATGCTTAACTCATCATACATACTTGTTTACTTGTTTAGACATAGTGCTAAGTTGAGATGATGAGTTCCACTTTAATTTAGTCTTGGTCGTTGTTGGTTTACGGGTTCGTCGTCCGTCCCCATGGCAGATGCTCTAGTAGAAGGACCCCAGACCCCTGTGGACGGGGTAAGCCTTGTTACACGCCGGAGTAGTAGTCGATAGCTTGGATGTGGTGTCTAGGCTAGAGGCTACCTTCGTTTGCCTTGTACACGTAAGGTTGAGGTGGTAGGCGGTGGGTGACAGCCCCGCCCCGTCCCTTGTAATCCCCACGCCGCTGTATGGCGAGAGCCGTAGGAGGAGGTACCGCGCACTCAGCCTATAAGCCGTCCCCGATGTAAGTCACAGTGACATAGGCTATCTTAACTTAGAGTTTCACCAAATAAAAGTGTTGACATTTACTTAGCGTCGCCACTAGAAATAGATATAGAACCTATCTCCAAACCACGCCGCTAGAAATGCGTGAGGTATATCTTATGTCTCATTGGTGATTCCGCAGTTTATCGTAGTATACCGTTGTAGCACTTCACCCGGAGTATTCTAAGGTATCGTTATTTATATTTAGCCCAAGGGAAGCAATAGCTAGAAAAGGTTAATGTGGGAGAGATAGATCCTTAAGTTCACCTCAATATAGTACCACCCAATGTGTCGTAAACGAATATGATAGGAAGGGTTGGATAGAAGTTGGTGGAGTGATACAATTTAGGCAATTAAAGATAACTAGTAAGGTATAGCTAGGTGGGAGGACAACGAAAGTGAGTATAAGACTCCTATGACTCTAACTTTACTTTTAGTGATATGTATCTAGACACAAAAGATGAGACAACTAGTTGTGGTTTACACGAACCAATGCTAGGCAAGAGGTGAGATACGGTGAATTCAATCACCACTACCCCAAATACTATGTTACCGAGCCTTACCTTTTAGTAACTTGTTTAAACACGTGGTGGTTTATACAGAGACCGTAAGGGTCATCACTACCTCACCGGGCTACCACGATCCATCCGCGCAACAAGCGATAACCACAAAGATCGAGTCTAAGCACCACGCTTATACTTCCTCTTACTACTCTAGATGGTAGCTACACGCATCAACTAGAGCACCCTATGACAGGCGATGATCGTGATCCAAACGAGGATTCAACTAAGAACCGGACTAAACCACAAACTAAGTGTAGAAGCACCTATTTGTGAGACTTATATCACTACAACTTAGTCTAGACAACTAGAGCAAAGTTGCACTAAGTAAATACTTGAATAAGTAAATACTAGAATAAAGTAAAGAAAGGACTATATATTATAAAGTAGAGATCCAAATACAAGAGAAAAGATAACTAGAGCTATACCCGCACTCGAGGACCAAACTCCTTTATCCCGAAATGCTCGACTCAACTCTAACTCCCACACTAGACTATCCTACTACACTCTCTTGGAGCTTTGCCTTTACAACTTCTCCACACTCCACTCCCCTCTAAAATGAGAGGGGGAAGGGGGTATTTATAGCCCAAGGTGGAGTAGGGGCTACCTCAGCCCATGTCATCGATCCGCGTGATCCCACCTCGTAACCCTTGGATAAACCGCCTTAGGATCAACTACCGGATGAAATAATCACGTGGACAATGTGGTAGGCGTGAGGGGACGTCGGTGGTCAAATGGGCCATGGTCGGCCGACCATGGTCCATGACCGTGGGCCACCCTCAGTCCGGGACATGTTGGCCCCAATCGCCGGGCCGGGTGCCTTCTCTTGGTTTCCCATGGATTGGTGACGGGCAAGTCACGTGGGGGAGGGTTTGGGCCAATGGCCTATGGTCGGCCGATGCAGTCCATTGGGCCTTGACCTTCCCCAGCCCTTCTAGAAGAAGCCGTCCCCACATGTCGATGTCTCTCGTGATGAAATGGCCCTTGGTCGGCCGATGCTCATCTTGTGGCCAAATGACTTCGATTTTGTGTGGCAAAGATCATAGGACATTGTGATCATGATGGTGATGGTATTTTGCCCACTTTCCATACTTGGGTCACCGACCGATGACGACTCTACGTGTTATTCCTACCGATTTCCTTCGAATTCATATCCGCATAAAAATAATGACATCTACATGTGGAACTAGGTTATTAGATAAAAATATGTTTATGAAATGTTGTTCTTCCTTTCCAAATAGGGATATTGACGGTGTTTTGATGGTGTAAATTAAGGGGTGTTTTCACCGGCCAACAAGATCCCCAAGCTTAACCTTTGTTAGTCCCTAACAAAGAATTAAAACTTAGTTTCTGGTGGATCAGAGTTACTACTATGCTTCATATTTAAACAAAGACTATGTACACAACAAAAAATTTCCTTTAAGTGGAAAACTCTAGCAATGTTGAAAACTCACCCTTATTACCTTAGTCCTTCATGGGGCATATGGCTTCTTTCTTTGTCTTTTAGTAATAAGAGATAGACCACTTTAGATTTGAGCGCTAGTTTTCTCATTCCTCACAAGTTTCATGTTGGAGTATTTTTGCAATATTTTCAAAAGAAAACTTAATGTTCCTCAAATGGTGCTCTCATGGTCACTCAAGTGGTGGTTGGTTTCCTCACCAAGGCATATGCAATATTGCCTTCTTTTCCTACAAACTAAATGGCTTATGTGGAGCTTGGGTAGGGATAAAGTATGCTATACTTACCTTGTGTATGTTGCAATGTCAAAGCTTGGATCCAAGGAGAGAAGTGTCATGCTCTAAGATCAAGATGTGCATGTGTGTGGAAAAAATGATGTACAATACTCCTTTATTTGATTTGTCTCTCTTCCTACTTAGCATTGTGAGACATGGCTTTTTTTTTTTAGAGATGTGGGTTCTACTCACCCTGACACATGTCCATTTTTCATCTCTCATTTTTTTTATGTATGGCCAATGTCTCTTTTGCTAAAAACATAACTAGAGAGAGGTCATAAATATAAAAGCATGGAGTATATTTATTTGGTGAAAAAGGATGGATGGCATGTTATTGCGTACTTCCAATGTAGAAGCAGCATATGTATGGTGGCATGGATGTGCACTTGATCTAATGAGCATGATAAGTCTCTACAAGGGTCAACAAGGCTTGACAAAGCTCAATACTAAAGCAAGTAGCGTATGTCGAAGGTTTATATTATGAAATGAGTATGGCTTTGGTAGGAATTTTCACCATAGAGGAAACATCAAGTGTTTTATTGTTTTAAGAAATAAAGACTCCAAACAATCTTCTTTGTTTGGAACAAAAATATAGCAACTCTCATCTTAGGATGGATCATATCTCAAAATGACTTCGTGACTTAGTTGAAAGCACTTGCAACCCACACAAGTTTTAGGTTCATGGTGGTGTTCATGTGAGCTGAGTAGTCCATACTTAGAGAAATGTCAAGTTGTATACTAAGTACTAAAGAAATATTTAGCAGAGTAACTTATTCAAAGATTTCCAAGGAAGGTATTCATTCATGAAGCATATAAATATGTGAAGGGAATCTTGGGCATATTTATTTATTTATTTATACTATTAGGGAGATAGAGTGAACAAAATTAAAAAGGAAAGATAGAATACTTACCTTGGTAGGGGAGGGAGCCTCCCCAAGCTTAGCTTCTCTTTGGCGATGGAAATGATTCTCCCGTAACAAAAGAGAAAAGAAGCAAAGCTTGCCAGACTACTAAATAATATATATTTTTTATTATTCTATTTATTATTATTATTATTATTACTTTTATTATTATTATTATTATTATTATTATTATTATTATTATTTTTTAATTATTATTATTATTATTTTATTTATCTTATACTTGAGGTGAACTTATTCGTGAACCTTGTGAAGAGGAGGAGGTCTAAGTTCATCATTTTGTGGAGGGATTCTCATGAACTTTGAACTAAAGATGGAGGGGTGAAAAATAAAGAGTGATGTGTCACCTTTGGGTCCCACAAGGGTAGGTCGGCCGACCCACCTTATGTCCCAAAATGATGGTGGCACTCCATTGGTGTTGGTCATGATGCCCTCGCACATGTATTCTGAAAATATGGATGTGAGGTGACACCAAGGGGTTGGTCGGCCGACCAACCAAATTGGTCACCAAAGAAAGTTGGCTAGTGCAAATTGCATCATATGTTGTGTAGAAGTGTTTGGTGAAGGAGATGGTGGTAGAGGTTTTCTACACCTTGGTCGGCCGACCAAGGGTTGGATGCCCCTCGAGAAGGTTTTTCCTCGATTCATGCCGTGGATGTCATGGTGATGTATCCGAATTGATTGGGGAGTGAAATGGCCAAAAGAGTGGTCTACCGATTCCCCCAAGCTAGGATCTTAGCCGATTTTTGTATGAACATGTTTCCAGAGTGTAATAATGATGAGAAGATGTGGTGGATGTGTGATATGGGTAGATGGGGAGGTCAGCGACCTCGCCACAAACCTCATATAGTGCCACAAAGGTTCGTGAAGTATTGTTCTCAAGTTTTTATTATGCAAAGTGAATATGTGTATATATTTATTTTTATTTTTTTTTTGATTGAAGATTGAAACATGCAAAGATATAAAACAAACTATCCTAAATGCAATGGAAAAAAAGGGAAATATGAGATAACTACCAATTTACCTTTTGGCAAGGGCTCCATGTTTTAAGTCCGTAGAGCAGACTCCTCCTCTGTGTTCATTCTTCAGGTTCTTCAGTTGGTGGGTGACTTTCCTCGAGGGATTGGTTCTTCCTCCTTAACTTCCACCTCTTCATTTATGCTTTTGGTCTCTTCTTCCTCGATGCTCTCGATTTGTTTCTTCTTTGCAAAAGGACGCCTTCTTGACTCGTTCTTCTTGGACTGTGGATATTCATTATAACTATTGAAGTAACAACGCATCTTTTCAAAGGGGGGAAGTTGAAATGGATTTCTCCCGTATGGATGTAGATGATCGCCGAGTGGTGTTTCGTGAACGCCTTCCAAGTACGAGTGGTGGGTCCCGTTCTTCTTCTCCCATATCTAGGACTAAGAAATCGGCGGGACGTATTGGTCATGAATCTTCACCGGTACATCTTTTTGCTATTCCTTCCGTGAATCGGTACGATTGATCCACCATCCGCAGCGCACATATGTAGGATGTAAAGGAAGTTTATCGAATATGAAGTCATAAGTCACCTTTGCCATTAGGTTGACGCCGATCCTGTGTCGCAGAATACTTTCTCGTAGTATAATTGATTGATTGAGCATGTTATTGTTGGTACTCCCGATCTTCCCTCTTGGTGATCATTGGTGATTTGAGTAAGTGGTCATACTCCATTCTCACGCAGTTGATCATCCGCGGCTTCGCTGATCCGGTGATGAGGACTCGGATGGTTGCACCTTCTTCCGTCGCCGCTTTTGTTCGCACCTTGAGGGTGACAAAGATTCGGTGGACTCATATGAATTGGGAGTTCTCCACCCATTGTTTTGTGGCCTTCTCTTTGGGTGGTCCGCCTTAACCTCGTTGCTTGGTGTAACCATTGAAAGCAAATTTTACCTTTCTTCCTTCAACATGGAAGTGAATCTGCCTGCATCGATATGTAGATGCATGCATTGGTCGTGGTTGAGAAAGGGTCTTCCTGCACTAGAGGTACATCCTCGCCAATTCCCATGTCTAGAATGATGAAATCAGTCGAACATATTCATCTTGGATTTTCACCAAGATGTCTCTTGTGAGTCCTTCTGAATCGGATTGTTTGGTCTCGCCATCCGCAATCGAACAAGTGTAGGGTACAAGGGTCCACATAATAAGTTATCATAAGTTACCTTGGACATGATGTTAACACTTGACCCAAGGTCGCAGAAGGCATTGTGAAAGACTTGTGGTCCAATAGAGCACTTGATCGCTATGACCCAGGTCTCCCTTCTTGACGACGAACGGAGGATCAAGGAGATAGCCGTAGTTGGATCGGAGCGAGGCTTACCAAACCTTGTGTTTACCAAACTAACATTTTCGTAGGATCCTCCGGTTTCCCCGTGAATCTTACCTTGCTCATAAGATGGCACATTTTGCCGCTAACTCGAGCTAGTTGGGTTTCCAAAGATTTTATTAAAGCTCAACTGATTTTTAATAGCGTAATTAAAGTTTTCCATCTTAGCATTAAGGTTTTCAAGGGCCTTATCATTGGCAAAAAGCTTCTTATTAATGCTATCATTGATTTTTGCTTGACCATAGATAAGATCTTTCATGGATGGTTGGTTATTATAATTATTATTGAAATTATTAGACGAACCATTACCTCCATTACCTTGATAGAAGGGGCGTGGATTCCATCCATTTTGTTGAGGGCGATATCCATTGTTGTTATTATTGTTGATGAAGCTCACGCCTTCCTCGTAGTTTCAGGCGCTTATTCCCCGAAAGTGATCTTCACTACCACACACTTCGCACCATGGATCACCGCGATGGCATGGACAAGGACATAGTGTTGGGCGGTCTCCTTGTCCTTAGCACACTCATCCATCTTCTTCATCGAGGTCCATCTTAGCTGAGAGCATGTCCACTTCATGGACAAAGGTGTGCATGCCCTTCTTCTTTGTTTGGAGACGTTCATCATTCCAAAATTTTGGTTGGTCACCATCTTCTCAATGAGTTCCTTGGCTTCCTTCACCTTAAGTGAAAAGAAGGCTCCCTCTGCTGGCGACATCAAGGTGACTACGGGCTATAGGAGTGAGCCCATGATAGAAACCTTGAATCGGGAGCCACTCTTCAATCCCATGATGAGGACAGAGCCGAATGTACTCTTGGAGACGTTCCTGTGCTTCGTGAATGGTTTCATCTGCCTGTTGTTGAAAGCTTGAGATCTTTCCTCGAAGGGCATTGGTTTTGCCCATAGGGAAGAACTTCTTGAGGAATGCGTTGGCGCAATTCTCCCGTGTGTTGGTGACATCACGGTTGGCATAGAACCCACGCTTTCGCCTTCCCGGCAAAGGAGAACGGGAAGAGGCGTAAGGCGAATAGCATCCGATGTCACATTCTTCATCGTCGCGGGTGCCACACACCTCTAGGAAGTGCTGAAGGTGCGCATTGGCATGCTCATGGGGCTTCCCACGTAATGGATTTGCTTGCACCATGTTGATCAGCGCAGGTTTCAGCTCAAACCGGGCATCTCCCAAATTCACTTATGGTCCCGGCCGCCACATTAGCGGCCAGAGGGGGCAAGAAAGTCAGCGATAGCCTTCTCGAGCCATAACCTTTGGTGGTGATGGTAGCAGTTCGGGTCTTCCTTCCTTGAGTGGATTTGACTCAAATCGAAGGCCGAGGAGGAGGAACCGAACGCCCTCTAGGGCTCCTTCGAATTCTCTGATTATCAACAAAGTTGCTCGGTAGGTTGAATCCACTCATGCAATGCCCGCCTTTCACGATAAAGAGAAACACAGGCAAGGGTAAGCCCTAACACTAGCTGGTTACTAAATTGATGATGACTTCCTGATTCAATCTCAATTAATCTTTTTCTAGGCGTATGCTTCAAGAACGGCGCCAGAAATGCTTGTTGACATTTACTTAGCGTCGCCACTAGAAATAGATATAGAACCTATCTCCAGCCCACGCCGCTAGAAATGCGTGAGGTATATCTTATGTCTCATTGGTGATTCCGCAGCGCCATGAGAGTATACCGCTGTAGCACTTCACCCGAGTATTCCAAGGTATCGTTATTTATATTTAGCCCAAGGGAAGCAATAGCTAGAAAAGGTTAATGTGGGAGAGATAGATCCTTAAGTTCACCTCAATATAGTACCACCCAATGTGTCGGGTAAACGAATATGATAGGAAGGGTTGGATAGAAGTTGGTGGAGTGATACAATTTAGGCAATTAAAGATAACTAGTAAGGTATAGCTAGGTGGGAGGACAACGAGTGAGTATAAGACTCCTATGACTCTAACTTTACTTTTAGTGATATGTATCTAGACACAAAAGATGAGACAACTAGTTGTGGTTTACACGAACCCGAATGCTAGGCAAGAGGGTGAGATACGGTGAATTCAATCACCACTACCCCAAATACTATGTTACCGAGCCTTACCTTTTTAGTAACTTGTTTAAACACGTGGTGGTTTATACGTAGACCGTAAGGGTCTGTCACTACCTCACCGGCTACCACGATCCATCCGGCAACAAGCGATAACCACGTAAGATCGAGTCTAAGCACCACGCTTATACTTCCTCTTACTACTCTAGATGGTAGCTACAATGCATCAACTAGAGCACCCTATGACAAAGATGATCGCATCCAAACGAGGATTCAACTAAGAACCGGACTAAACCACAAACTAAGTGTAGAAGCACCTATTTGTGAGACTTATATCACTACAACTATAGTCTAGACAACTAGAGCAAAGTTGTACTAAGTAAATACTGAATAAGTAAATACTAGAATAAAGTAAAGAAAGGACTATATATTATAAAGTAGAGATCCAAATACAAGAGAAAAGATAACTAGAGCTATACCTGCACTCCCGAGGACCAGCTCAGGAATCCCAGCGTAGCTCGACTCAACTCTAACTCCCACACTAGACTATCCTACTACACTCTCTTGGAGCTTTGCCTTTACAACTTCTCCAAGATTCCACTCCCTCTCTAAATGAGAGGGGGAAGGGGGGTATTTATAGCCCAAGGTGGAGAGTAGGGGCTACCCAAATACCATGTCATCGATCCGCGTGATCCCACCTCGTAACCCTTGGATAAAAACACCTTAGGATCAACTACCGGATGAAATAATCACGTGGACAATGTGGTAGGCATGAGGGGACGCCGGTGGTCAAATGGGCCATGGTCGGGCCGACCATGGTCCATGACCTGTGGGCCACCCTCGTCTTTGGACATGTTGACCCCACCGCCGCTTACGGTGCCTTCTCTGGTTTCCCATGGATTGGTGACGTGGCAAGTCACGTGGGAGGGTTTGGGCCAATGGCCTATGGTCGGCCGATGCAGGTCCATTGGGCCTTGACCTTCCCCCTTTCTAGAAGCTGTCCCCCACATGTCGATGTCTCGGATGAAATGGCCCTTGGTCGGCCGATGCTCATCTTGTGGCCAAATGACTTCATTTTGTGTGGCAAAGATCATAGGACATTGTGATCATGATGGTGATGGTATTTTGCCCACTTTCCATACTTGGGTCACCGACCGGATGACGACTCACGTGTTATTCCTACGGATTTCCTCCGAATTCATATCTCGCATAAAAATAATGACATCTACATGTGGAACTAGGTTATTAGATAAAATATGTTCATGAAATGTTGTTCTTCCTTTCCAAATAGGGATATTGACGGTGTTTTGATGGTGTAAATTAAGGGTGTTTTCACCGTCAACAAAAAGCATGTATGTATATCTGCTCTCCGTTGACACGCTAGCGCAATCACTAAATAAAGCAACGGCCAAAAAAAAGTGTTGGTATTAAAATTACTTTGCCACCGATAAACTAGTCATGATTCAATCACCTATACTTCTAGTTGTGAGATTAGGTTGTCATCCCTAACTATGAAACTAGAAATGGCATAAACATTATTCTATAAGACTAGGCAGAAATAATATAAGTATAAAATAATCTAATGAATAACAAAGGTTCTCAAGCAGTTTTACGCATAATTATACCAATTGTAGCATTTTACCTAGAGTATTACCAGTGTCTGTCATTTATATTTTACCTAGCATTGTATTGATAACTTCTGTATACTATCAAATAATAATGAACCAATAATGAATAAGCTTCTACTCATTAACAGGGGTAAATCACAAATAAGATAAAGATAAATGTAAAGATATATAATGATAAGTACAAAGGATCAAGCATCATAATGATAAGATAGTCAACGTAATATTCTAGTCAAAGAAAAAGCTTGGAATAATAAAAGGAAAACTTATGTGTAATTATAACTACAAGTTATGATTTACTCTAATTAGTGCAAACATTTAGCTATCATAATTAGCATCATTACTTCATATCGTACTAATTAAGGAACATCAACTAAGAAGGTTCTAAATAACTTTCCCTTCGACGTGGCACGCATTCTACCATTATCTATATATGGAGAGAGCATTACGAGGACTCAATAGGGTCTGTCCACTCCTATGATCTACCACGCGACTTTGGCATATAGAGGGCATTTGCAGATATAACATATCTAAGCACCACGCTTACATAAGTTATAACACCTATCTCACACGTTATAAGATAAGGGCTATACAAACCTAAGTATGGAATCCATAACAAATAACTAACTCTACTAGACATATTAAAGAAAAAATAATAAACATTGTAATTAATAACATAATAAAGATAAAGCACAATATCATAAGTAAACTAGAGTGTAAGATATCAAAATGATATAAATGTACCTAGAGAATACTCCCCGATGTAATCTAAAGTCCAAGCCTTCTCGGACTTGATCTCCTTCTAATCTACTACTAAGTAGCTAATTGCTCTAGAACTAGAACTACTCAAGAACTAGGGTTTATGGCTCGATGACTTGATCTCTCGAATTCGTATAATGATATAGTTTCACAAGGACAAGATAAATAGCATGCTCGACTCTCTCATATCATATCCCCCAATTACCTAGACTTAGATCAAGTGTATGCAACCACAAGTCGGTATAGAGCAAATTTGAAAGCAGACAAATATATCCAAAACATCTGAGGAGTTTCTAGTTAAAAACAAGGTACTAAAAAGAATTAGAGTAGAGCAACTATTCATCATTTCCAAGACTAACTTTATTTATTCTAACTAACTTTTATTAACCACACCTTAAGCAAACATATATATATATATATATATATATATATATATATATAAACTAAGACTCTTTATTTGATTTAAAATCTTTATGCATCTTTTTATGTCTTTTTTAAAAGCAAACAAAAGTATATGTTAGTAATAATAAGGATAATAGGGAGATACTTATCTTGCCAACTTGGGGTGGTCTCCCCAAGCTAGGTTGACGGTAGGTGCCGATAAAGTTGACAGATGAAGGTGCTGTCATCCTTCCTTGATGGAGCATTGATGATGATGGTAATATGTTGAATTGATGCTCTACCAAGTGGTTGAATGTCTACTTTCGTCTTGACTCATAATTCCTGTTGATAAAACTCAAATAGACAACAAAGCTAGTGGAACTCGTTAAGCCGCTAGCAGCTTGGATATTTTAAGCTTTAATTGTCTAGAGCTTCTTAATAACTATTGATTAAATATGAAAGATTAAGCTTTAACAGAATTAAGCAAGATTAAAATTTTACTTTGCAACTTAAGTTTGATTATAGCATTTATGAAATCATTCAAACTTATAGAGACAAAGTAATAGTGAGTAGAGGGATTGCAAACCAAATGTGTCATAGTGACGGAGCATGTGAAGAGGAACACGTAGGGAATATCTTAATGGAGTTGACCTTCCTCCCCCAAGCTTGCATCTAGCCATCAATCGACTTGAGGTCAAATGCGACTTGTTGAATCATCCCTCAAAGCATGTTGTAACTTCCATGTTCGCGGTTGTTGTTGGAGTTTATCAATGGTCTTCCTTCATCTCAATATGATTTCATCTCTTGACTTACCCGAATTGAATTTAAGAATTTTTCTCAAGTAGGGGTTAGTCCAACAAAATAGCCAATGTCTACACAAGCAATTTTTAGTTCAATAATCAAACTAGACTCCATGTCTAATTCAATTAAGGAAGACTATTTAACCTAATCACCATGCTTAATTTAAAAGCCTTTAAAAAATACCCTATATGCCTATAGAAGTACTCCCCAACTAAAGCATACTATAATAAACAAAGGTAGCATGAGAGCACAAATGAGATTTACTCAAATGAAGATGAAGGAGCATGATCATGGTGAGATATATTTTTTTATTTCTAATAAATGCAAATGATATGAATATATACAAGGAACTAAACATGCAATGGGTTTAATAAAGGAAAACATAAACTAAATGTAGGGAATGCATGAAATAATAAAAGTAAACATGCAATATAATGCGAGAAATTAAATGATAACTACTCAACAAATTTAAAGTCCATGAGCAAGACTTTCTCACCTTTATTGATCATACTTACCATGATGTGCGCAAAATCTATGTACACTTGAGATGTGTGCTTTGAATTCTTGTGACAAATTTCTTCTCCAATCTTATGTTCTTCAATGTTTCTTCTTTCCTTTTCTTGTGGAATCTTGCCTAAGGTCGCAACGGCATCTTGTGTCCCGTCTAATCCACAACTCAACGTAACAAGGGTAATCCTACTAAAGCTAGTGATATACTAAATTAGCGTATATATCAAGATCATTATTAAAAATTTTTACCAAAATTGCTTCCCCGCAACGGCGCCAAAAAAGCTTGTTGACGCTTATTAAGTGCTATAAGAATAAGAAGATTCTCGCAAAGCCACACGTAACATCAATGTAGCTTTTCCCTAGGGAGTATTCTAGGTATCGTATCCACAGGGAAGCTAATGGTAAAGAATTCTAATAACTCACAATCATGTATCTGCTAACTTAGCAAACCACTAGACTAAAAAAGGGGTAAGTGATAAATGATAAATATAAATAATACTATGAATACTAAAACATAAAAGTAATCTACTAATAATGTCTAAAAGAATACTATGATAAATGAATAGCTTAGCTAATCAAGAGGACAACAGAGAGGCATAGGTTCCTAATTACTTCTCTAATACTTTAGTTCTAAGATAACTAAGTATGGATAGATATAGCAATCATACACAAGCACTTTGGAGCAACAAAGTATCTTTCCAACTCTCGAAAAGACTGGGAAGAAGTAGTTGGGGGAAGGCTGCCAAAAGCTCTACGAACATCAACCCTAATGTGGTGGATTACAAAGGCCTAATAGAGTCAAGCCACCCCCGGGGCTACCATAACTAACCGAGGGATTGAGCGCAACCTCGGGTAACCTATAGTCTAGACACCATATCTACACTATTGATTACTACTCTAATTAACTAGCATAACTAGAGCACTCAATACGAGCAAAGATCCCATGCAATGCATAAATACTACACTAACCATAAATATATGAAAGACATAAAAGTAAATAGAGAAGATAAATATATTAAAGCAATAGTCTTGTAGAGAAGATACAAAGACATACCATAGTCCGAAGACTCTTCCGTAATCCTGAGCACGCCTCCGCTCCTCCCTAACTCTCAACTAGATCTAATCTATTACATTGAAGAGTCTAACCCTAGATCCACATTGAAGAGAGAGAGTTCCTCACATTGGGATCCCTCTCTAATTAATGAGATGAGATAGCTAATGAATTAGGGTTTCAGGGGGTACCCCTGCCCTGCTTATATAGGCCTGGTGGGATGAATCTCAAAGACTTGGATCAAACCGACTTGATTGGACGGGCTTAGATTGGATCTCAAGGTCGGTGGTGGGAAGCTTCCGTGGCCGGGCCCCGAGAACCTTCTCGGAGGGTGCCGCCCCGCCCCCACCCAGTGCCGCCCCCCCACCTCGGTGACAGTGGGCCCCGCCTTTGGTCTTGTCCTTTCTTCCTACCAAAAAACATTATTTCTTCCTTACCTTGACTCCACCTTGACCCTTTCTAGTTCACTTCACGCTCCCCGTGGAAATCGATACCTAGGATACTCCCGGTGAAAGCTACAACGGTACTTTCTTTCCGTGCGCTTGTGGATTTATCTGCTTATGCTAAAAAATACCAACAAGCTTTCTCGGGCGCCGCTGTCGGGAACGGTGGTCGTTCTAGAATCGAACCAAGTCGTCCGTGTATCCCTTTTTTTTTTATTTTCTTTACACCTTATCACCACTACCATCCCTACCACTTGAATTCCACTCCTATCTTTAAATTTTTTTGCTCCAAAGGGCGATTCATTGGAGCTTCCACCACCATTCACATCACATCCTTACAAATGGCTATGAGCTTCGCCCTACTTTTATAGCCATGGTTCGGGAGCAACCCTTCTCTGGGAGAGATGATGAGAATCCATATACACACCTTCGGGAATTTGAGCACTTGTGTCCTTGCCTAGTTTTTGCTAACATCACACAAGAGACCATCAAAGGTGAAACAATGATATGCTCACACCATAGGAAGTGTTCACGGAAATTGGGACAAACCTCGAGACAAATTTTGTCTCGCTTTCTTCCCTCTCTCCCCCGAAGTTGCTGCCCTCCTCAGATAGAAATTTTGAAATTCCAACAAAATGAGAAGGAGACTCTAGGAGTAGCTTGGGCCAAATTCACAAACCTTACAAATACAGGCCCAGACCTTTCTTTGCCCGACCATGCCTTTCTTTACCACTTCTATCTTGGTCTTAGCAAGGAAGATGCTCTCCAAATTGACCTATCTTTGGGAGGCTCATTCGTACATAAAATCCATTAGTGAGGGAATTCCCATTCTAGAGAAAATCCTTGAAAACACCCCCTTACACTAGCATCTATGACAAGCTTCCCCGTAGAAACAATAGAGTCAAGCCCCCGACCAACGAGAGGAGGCACCTACAACCAAATTTGAAATTTCTTCAAATCCTTTTGATAATTTGGTTATTTAGGAACCTCCCACAAAGGGAACATGCTATCACACTCCTATGGATGACGAGTCCTATCTTTTGCATGTCCCTTTGAATTCGAGGATAACCTTTTTCTTGATGATGATTTTTGGAATGCTTTAGAAATTCCTAGATCAACATCGCCATATGACTCAATTTCTATATGAGACATCAAGAACACCGACAACAGATAGAGGGCTTAAATTCATATAGAAGACATTTTTTAAAAAAAAAACCTCTCCCTCTATGCCCTCACATGATGTCTCATCAAAATGTGTTCCGCACTTAGGGTGGAGCTTATGCCAATCTCCTCAATAACCATTCCGTATCCTAATCTTGCGGAGAACATGCATTGGCATGAAAAAAAAGTGCTCCCCCTAAAATGGAAGATTCTATCAATGAGCATGGAAGTTATTCCTTAAATGTCCAACCAATTCCATACTCATATTAAAAATATCTCATGAGTCGATCTATAACTCAGCCACCACTTACAAAATCTACAACCCCTTCACTCTCTATGTTCATAAAATTTTTTTGAAAGGGTTGTTATAGATGCTTTTGTCTATCACAAAATTTTGCAAATTTCATGGTGTCTTGGCACGAGTTTTACAGATCAACCCTCAAAGGTTGGTGTTGGAGGGGAAACCACATCACCAACATTGATTTTATTTCAAAAGGTTTCCCAAGGATGAGCTTTTCCTTTAAACAAAGCACTTCCTGAGATAACCCGATCTTTTATATTTTCCTTTTAGAAAAAAATATTGTTAAAAAAAAACATCCTTTTACTTTCATAAATAATTTCATTAATAACATGACTTTTGAAAATGAGCTTAAGAACATATTCATGAATTTGCTCCTTTGGGTATTTTTGTCACTAACCTTCTAGGTTTGAACAAAAAGAATGAAGGGTCAAAGCACAAGGTAAAACCAATGAAACATAATTCAGCAATGAAGCACATTCGACAAGAGTGTTACCATCCAAACTTGAATTTGTATCATGCAAAATTCAAGTGTGGGGGTGGACAACTCAAAACATCTCATGACATGCTTCATTCATTTTTGCATTGGTTTCTCTACCTTGTTCACACTTATGTCTTGCTCATTATTCTAAAGTCACACACACACACACACACACACACACACATATATATATAGGGTAAATTTTTCCTACACCCAGGGTGTAGTTACTCCCACCTCTAACCACGCACAAATACACCCGCTGCCACTGGTTAACATGCAAACCCGTTTAGCAAGTACCGTAGATCCTAAATTATAGGTTCCTGTAGCTCGTGTGCATGGTAGTATATATCTCGTCACTGCCCACGCCAACGCCACCATGCATTTGTCACACCGGATATCTCTCCTCCCTATTTCTGGATCTCACGCATGGTGGTGGCGGCGGCGCCGTGCCAACCATGATGCAGCCACAAGTATTCCGATGGTGTTGGTGGCTGTGGAACCCCTCGTCGTGGCTATCCCGGCAGCGGTTACTCCCATGGTGGCGAGCCCTCTCCTGTCTAGTGGCAGCGGCAGCCCCTCGTCTCGCGCGGTGGCCCTCCTGCCGGCGGCGCTTTCATTCCGGCGATGGAGCCACTGGCCATGGCACGACGAGCACCGGCCGCGCGCGAAGCCCCTAGCGGTGGTGTGGCTTGCCCCAGCCCATCCCTGGCTGCGTCCATCTCAGCGGCGACACCACTTTCCCCTTCCCCGCTGCGGCGATGCTTGCCCCCGCGCATGGTGCACGACACCGAAATGGAGACGACGACGCAGCGCAGGTGTCTCGCAGGAGGTCTCCAACGTTCAAGCGCATGGCAAATTCCACCCATGGTGCTCTCCTCCGCGTGACCGAAACCCTCCGTGGCTGGGACACGGCGACGACGCGTTCCCCATGGGTGACTGACGCTGCACCCGACCGATGGCTCAGATTTGATTACTGAAATTTTGTATTTTTTTGCTCATAGGAAGAAAAGTATACAGTGGTACTTCATCCACAACTTGGTATAGAATGATACTCAAATCTATCCTACGTGTATATGTGGTCATACTCTTACTCACGTATAAAAACTTTTGTATAAAAATCATACTCAAATCTGAATCTTAGTATCCGGTCATACTCACGTCTGAAACTTGTATATATTGATACTCAAACCTGACTTGTGAACTTCATACTGCTACATTTAGGTATAATCCATACTCGTACGTGTATATGTATGCAAATATACAAACTTCGTTTTAAAATCGTATAATCCATTT
Organism: Hyparrhenia diplandra; assembly: GCA_015847255.1. Lineage (NCBI taxonomy): Eukaryota > Viridiplantae > Streptophyta > Magnoliopsida > Poales > Poaceae > Hyparrhenia > Hyparrhenia diplandra. The sequence continues at coordinate 221,645 of JADLZK010010448.1, read as the reverse complement.
AGAAGAAGTATGCGTACATACTCCTTTTTAAAAAGTATGAATACATACTCCTTCCAAAAAAAAAAAAAATGCGTATATACTCTTTTCAAAAAGAATGAAATATTATGTACTCCTTATTAAATATGAAAAAAAGTACGCGTATATACTCATGCATATGTTTATATACTCTTCACCACATGCATATATATATACACTTAAAACATGGTCAGTATAAAATTCAAAAACAAAACAAGTCTCAGTATGTGTACATACTTCATAACAAATTGTAAACACATGCAGGATAAAGTAGGTATAATAATAAATACGTATACTATTCTAAAAGGTAAGGATAGGGTAAATCACAAGCAAGAATCACGGCGGCTACATAGCCGTATATAATACGTACTATTATTTAATTAGTTAATTTCCGTTGCATGCATGCCGCTGCCTAATTGGATCCTCCCGATGTCGACGGTCCTGTACCGTTGTTGCCATCTCTTATGCGCATGGGTGTAGTTACTCCTGGGTGTATAGAAAGTGCACCCTATATATATATATATATATAAAGAGTATTATTATGAGCCTAGGGTGCCTGATCATTCTTACATAATCAAACCATCACCCTGCCATCGCATAGATAGAAATATATATGTGCACACTAACTCTATGTAGATGGTGAGAGGTCACCGTCAAAAGGAAACAAGACCATGATATGTGACGGAACGACTACATTGCATCACTCACAATTCAATCATAAATTGTGAGAGGTGAGTTGATCAAGGTAAAAAGAACCAACCCAAAAACATTTATTTTTCGTTTCCAAATTTATTTGCACCATTGCATATTTCCTTATTTATCATTCATCTAGTGCTTTCATTGGGTGGCTCCTGGTCTTTGAGCTGTATTCGGGCGCCATGCCTAGTCTAGGTAGATGGCAATTTTATTGTTGTCTGTCTATTCGATGCTCCTAGTCTAGCTTCGTAGTAGATGGATGTTAAACGGGACCTTCGACATCATATGTTGGCTTCGCCAATTTGTATGATGATTTTGCTTGATGGTCGATGCTACGAGCAAAAGCTAAAGCCTAGATTGCATGCATCTCGCTCATTTAATTTGTTCTTTCAAGACCATGGCATGTTTATTTAAAATCATTCATCCATCCCATTGCATTGCTTTGCATGTAAAAAACAAAATGGTTCTCTAATTCATCATTCAATGATCGTACATCCGCTTGAATCAATCTCATGTTTATGATTTTCATGCTACCTTTCTTTATACTAATACGCTTTGGTTTGGGAGTATTGATCATACTTCCATAGGCTTCTTAAATTAAGCATGGTGTTTAGGTTAAAAAGCCTGCCTTAAATCAAATTAGACATGGAGTCAAGTTTGATTCTTGAACCAAAACTGCTAGTATGGACCTTCGTTGTATGCTTGGACTAACCCTCAGGAATTTCTCAAATCCATAAGGGTAAGTCTTTGAGATAAATTCAGAACGGAGGTAAATCAAAGTTCATTTTCGTGATCTTTGAATGAACCTTGATCACACACAAAAAAAAAAAGAGGGAGATTAGAGAGAAGGAATATTCTCCTCTAGACCTTTGCTAGCTTTGATGATTGCCCGAGTTGGATCATGAGTAAAAAAAAATCGTTGCAACAACTTTTGAAAGTCCATCCTCAAGTCGCCGCTAAAGTACACTTTCGTGTATGCAAAGATAATGTTCACCAACTCATTACTCATATTTATCTCCAACGAAATTACAAAATTATGCTTTCCATGTTTATGTTATATATGCTCTGGTTTGAATGTTTGTCACATAGGCCTATGTGGCACATTCATAGGCCTTTTTAAATTAAGCATGGTGCTTAGGTTAATATGGCCTTCTTTAATCAAATTTTGACATGGTGTTGAATCTTGGTTAATGAACGTAGAGTAATTATTTTCATGAACAATGAGAAGTAATAAATGCTGGACATAAACCAAGACTATGTTTATATTGCAAACTTTACCTTGGTCTTGCTTGAGTCAAATGAAAAGTTGGATGAATATGTTTCAAATAATAAATTTAAAAGAAACATAGTGCCACCCTTTGGGTATTCTCTGTCACTAACATTTATAGGAACAAAGAGGTGGCATAACAAAAAAATAGAGACACCATGAGTCTACACCTAGATACGATCCTAATATTCAACTCAAGGGTGAAACTCTTTGGTCATGGAAAACTTAGGAGTAAATGAGAACGCCATTCAAGGTAATCAAGACTTCATCACATGGTGACATCACACTCCAAGATGATGAAGGTAATGTATTCAAGGTAAATGGCCATCGCTTTTAAAAGTTTTCCTTGAACCGCAAAAATGAAGGAGAAATTTGACTTCATTGAATTCTTACAATTTAATGATTCAATCTAAAGTTCAATCTTGTCTAAAAAAAATATCAAATAAAAAATATAGAATTTGGAATAATGCATCAACCAAATAAATCTTTTGACTCTCGGTGTTTTCCACCGAGAAGAGTCCCTGTTATTTTCACTTGTCTTTGTCTTTGAATAAAAACATACATAGCTCCAAAGAAGTGTGGGGGAGTGCAACACTCCATTGAAGAATAGAAAAGCACCAAACCACATCATGAATCGGTGGAGAAACATATACAAACTCGGTTTGATCACTTCCTTCCCACATGTTCACATGCATGCTCCCAGTTCCACACTTATTTAAACCTGCAAATTTTAAAAGAACCAAGTCTCACACTTAAATTTAAAATTTGAAAGTGAATATAAATATAGCTCTTTGAGTTTGGTGACATAAATTTTATTCCTAACATATCCTTAGTGCTTGTGGGAAAATATACATAGGAAAAACGTATTGCCTAAGTTGTTGTGAAATGAGATATGGCTTTGGCATGGGAATCCAACCTTTTCTATTCAAGTACTTGGAGAATTTCTTTTTTACTTAAAATGCTAAAATCCATAGTTTCACATACTCCTCAATGGTGAGAAAATTCCTACCAAGGCCAAATATATCATGTTATATTTTGAAGCCCTTCTACATATGCTACTTGTTATTGCATTGAGCTTTGTCAACCTTTGTTGACCCGTGTTGAGAAATTTGTCATGCTCTTAGATCAAGATCACGCACACGCCACCAAATATATGCACTACTCCTACACTTTGGAGTAGGCGCAAAAAGACACCTTCCACTTAGATCCATCCAAAAATGTTCTACTCCTACACCGGGAGAGAGCAAAAATATATTGGTTAGGTTTCTTTCAAAATAAATGCTCCAAATAGTTGGTCATATCTCTCTCAAAAAGTTTTGTTACAAAAAGAGACATGCGGCTATCATCAAAAAAAAGAGAGAGAAAAAAAAAAGGAGAAAAAAAAATGGACAAGTGTCCGATATTAAAACAATGGGTACTTAGATGCCCGCCTCTTAAAAAAAAAAAAAAAAAATAAAAGAAACAAAATATGAAAATAAAAGATAGCCCATGTTCTCACAAAAAACTTTCTCAAAGTCCCAAAGAAAGAGAGAGATATTTCATGGAGCATAGTAGAATTAGGATAGCCACCATATATCCACATACTTGCACATCTTGATTTGATTGTATGACATTTTTCTCCATGGATCCATTGATTGACCCAACAAAATATGCAATACAAGTATGCCTAAAAAATTACCCGAACTCCACATAAGCTTTTAGGAGTAGGAAGAAAAAGAAGGCAATGCTAAAAATGTTGTGGTGAGCGGAACATACACCACTGAGTGATTTGAGAGTTCCATTTGAGGAGTACTTGTGAACTATGCTTCATTTCAAAAAAAAAAAAACTCCAAGTTACTATGATGTGAAAATGGAATGAGATGATTTTGTTTCGTGAGCCGTTTTATTTCTCAACCACCCAAGAATATATGTTAGACACTCCACATATCCCACAGTAATGAGGTATGTTTTGGGATGATCTTTATGTAGGGTTCATAACTTGAATTGCTATGTTTATACTTTCTTTATCATTAATATTTACTCGGGACGAGCAAAGAGCCAACTGTGGGGAAACTTGTTGGCGGTAAAAATGGCACACTTTATACCGCCAACTTAGCTCTATAATAAGAGAAATGCCACACTTATGTCACATAGACCGTTACTATTAACCTAGTTCCACTTGTATTCGAAGAAAACATGTTTTGCAGGTGTAAAAGTGGAAATAGGTGAAAGTACGCCAAATAAAGGTGAAAAGCGCATGTTAGAACTGCGCTTTGGATAAGGGGAATGCCACCGGGCCAAAACCGCCGTGAACCGAACCAAAGCACACCCGGGGACGCGACCTATAGTGGGCCACAAGCCCACTGCAAAGGCACGGCGCAAGGCGGCCAAACCTAGGTCGACCGCCACCAGCGGGCGGCCGCCACAGGCCTGGCTCCGATCCCGCCGTGCCTTGTCTGGCAACCCGTCCCCGGAGGAATAGAGGCGGTTGCATGGGTGCTTTTCGCAGTTGGCGCCAAAACCCCCGCCAAAACTCCCGAAAAGTGTCCTCCCCTCATGTATAAATAGAGGGGCACACCCCTCTCTAGACACACCATTCTACACTTGAGCAAGATTTTCCACATCATATTTGTAGTAGTGTCCCTCTAGCTGTTCTTCACCTAGTTGTACAATTTAGAAAAGAGGAAGAGAGTGAGAGGAGAAGAGTAGAGGAGGAGCCGGGATTGTTAGTTTCGCCTCAACTTTTGTACCTCTACGGAGTTGACTCGATTCGAGTAACGTCCAGGTTATCTTTTGGTAATTCCAATATTATTACTTCACTAAATTCAGCCCTTACTCTATTTTACTTGCTGGATCTCCGTTCGACCGAAAGTTCTAGTTTTCGCGCGAAACTAGTTTTGTAATCGCTAGCGTGGCGTGGTGTCTAGGCTAGAGTTTACCCGAGATTGCGCCCAACACTACGGAATAGTTGTGGTAGCCCCGGGGTGATAGCTCTCGACCCAGGCCTTTGTAGTCCACCACGTGCGTGTTGGTGTTTTCGTAGAGCTTTTGGCTGCCTTCTCTCGATTACCGTTTCCCGAGTCTTTTCGAGAATCGAAAAAGGAACAACACTCAAGTAAGTAAAGTCTTGTAAGCCCGAACCTTAGTATTTAGTAATATTAGGAGAACCCCTTTCTTCCTACCAAAAATATTATTTCTTCCTTACCTTGGGCGACCTTGACCCTTTCTAGTTCACTTCACGTTCCCCGAAATCGATACCTAGGATACTCGGTGAAAGCTACAACGGTACTTTTCACGTGGCGCTATGGATTTATTCGCTTCACGCTAAAAAATACCAACAGGCCCCACCTTGCGCGGAGTGTCTTACGGTGTCTTCTAGATCCTTCTTTTCATGTCTAGCCTTTACGCTTCTCAATATTTCTTTATATGTAGCTCTCTTTTGATATTTTTCGGATTATTCCTGCGAGAGATCAAAAATTCACACAACTCGTGGAAATTATTAGTATAAACCCTATCTTCTAGTATTCTTATTCTCATTGAATCATTTCTCATGTTTATTTAACCTTAAAAAGTTGATGTTATCCACCATCAACAAGCTCCGCCAAGCTTACCTTTTGCTAGTCCCTTAGCAAAACTAATTAATGATAATAACCTGGATCGTGGTTGCTTCAATGCTTTTACGCCTAGAAAGTACACATACTTTTAAAAAAATCTCCTCCGTGTTAGGCGGTAATCATACCCATATTACCTTTAACCATGGGGCTTTTCAACTCTCACTTGGGTCTTGAGCAATTGAAAGACAGAACAATCAAGTCAAGCACTATGTCTCAAGTCTTCGATCAACCAATATTCTGGAGTTTTTGTAATTTTTCAAAATAAAACTCAGAGCTTTTATTGTATGGCACTCTCAATCTCTCAATATGTAGTATTCTTGGTATAAGGCGTAAATATATTAAGCCTTCTCTAACTCTCTTTCACTTACTCACTCTCTAAATAAGGTTTATCTGAGCTCATATGAGTGGCATTCTTAATAAATAGCATATTTGTAATTCATATATTGTAAAGTCAAACAATGGATCCATAGAGTTTAGCCAATCAAAACAAGAAATGCATGTGTATGGAATATGGTGGATAGGTGTATATTTGGTGGCTAAAACTAATTTTACTTTTACTCCTTCCTTCAAAGAATACATCTCTCTTTTGGAACTTGGAAATCTTGAGAGAACTTGGGTTGTACATTTTCTTTTCTTTTCTTTTCTTTTTTTGAGAGGCGGGCATCTAAGTACCCATTGTTTTTTCCAGCGGACACTTGTCCTTTTTCTTTCTGTCTCTTCTCTCTTTTTTTAAAAGAGCAGCACAAATCTCTTCCTTATGATAAACTTTTGAGAGATAATAACAAGAACTTTGGAGTAAATAATCAGGGGCTTCCTGTAGGTTATTTGGGTTGTTTATTCCTAGTGTAGGAATAAAACAATTTCAGACGGATCTAGATGGAAAAAGAATGATATTGCGTCTATTCCCAGTGTAGGAACAGTGCATATGTATCTATGTGGATGGTGTGTGGATAATTCTTAATTTTTCATGACTGAACTCTCATAGATATCAAAAAACGGCTTGACTAAACTCAACTCAAAGTGTGGGGGATCGATATTTGGGACACCCACAATAACGACTTGGCTCAAAGCAAAAAGTCGGGGTCGTCCCAAATACGGCACAACTTCGAAAGCCACCTCGTCACGACGCCGCCAAGACATCCTCGCGAACGAGCTCTCGACTCCGAGGCGGGAGCATGGACGGCCGAGAACTCCCCCTTCCGTCCCCGCTCGAACTCTCCAAGGTACATGGCCCCACGCCGAGGCGGGTTCCGCCTCGTTCGAGCTCCCAAGACGAAGAGCTCTTTCCGCCTCGCTCGAGCTCCCTCTGGCATGTGCTCTCAAGACGAGGACAACCCTCCGCCTCGCTCGAGCTCTCCACCCGCTCGAGCTCTCAAGACGAAGAGTTCTTTCCGCCTCGCTCGAGCTCTCCCACCACGAGCTCTGCTACGGTCTCCACAACTGAACGAAGAGGACGGGCTAGAGCTCATCTGTGCACCTTCTCGGGGGAGCCACCGGGTACAGAGTTGGTCAACCACTCCCCTAACAAGCACTGTAGCCATGCTGGACCGCGGAGACAGGGAGGAAGTGATGGATTCACCCTGCCGTACCCTACCACGGCCAACCGCTCCTCCACAGTGTGACTCGGGTATGCATGGCGACACCCACCTTGTCCGAAGCATGGTCGTGCCCATGCCGGCGGGATGCGTTCTACTCGATTGAAGGCCGGGCGCGGGATCGACCACCATCAACTCTTGGAATCCCGCATACGACGACGACCAAAGAGACCTCACTCCGCCTCGCTCGAGCTCCACCGTTGCGAGCTCCACGATCGCGCGCGCACAGCAACCCAGAGCTCGTCCGCCTGTCTTCCCAGGGATGCCAACGGGTACGGGAGTTGGTCAACCACTCCCTGACAAAGCCCAATCGCCCTCGGAAAGCACCGCGGGCCCGCGCGGAGTCACGGTGATGCGGGAGGAGGTGACGGAATTCACCCCGCCATGCCCTGTCGTATTCAACCACCCCGCCACAGTGCTACATGGGCACGGCCGTACCTGCGTCACCCCACGGTATGGCCCTGCCCATACGGGCGGGCCAGCGTTCCTACTTGATCGGCGATCGAAGGCAACGGCCGACCACCGCCCAAATCCGGGAATCCCATGTGCGGCGACGACCACGGCCGACCTCATCTGTGGCGTTGGGCTACCAACGAACTCTCCCGGTCCGACGAGCTCGGCGCCATGGACCATTTTCTCATTTACACCCCCCCAGACTCTACTCTCTTCTCCTTTCTAAGACCTCTGACTCGGTGGCGCATGTACACCCGCTTGCTACTATAAAAGGGGGCCCTTGCCACCAGGAAGAGGCAAGTTCTCAAGCATTCGCAAGCCACCACACTCACATTCACACCTCCATCTGATATTGGCACTTGCCTCAATCACTGAGACTTGGGAGCCCGCTCCCTCTCTGCCCTGCTTGTACTAGCCCCTGCAGTATTTGAGCTCGGATAGTGATCCCAACTGGACTAGGGTGCACGATTTGCTCCGAACCAAGATACATCTTGTATCATTGTCTCTAGAGCTAGGCCTTTGGAGCACACGCTAGCCGGACGATTCTTGTGACGGTGGTATTAGACCACGACACAAAGCAAACAAATGTATGTAATTGGAAGTTTTCCTAATCTATATGGCTTTGGTAGGGATTTAGCACTATGCCAAACAAGAGCTCACCATGTAAAATTTTAAATTTTCAAAAAAGATAAATCTTGAGAATTATAGTATCACTAAGGACAAGATAAATGCAGCCATTTCGGACTTTCTCATATCATATCCCACAATTATCTAGATTTAGATCAAGTATATGCTACCCACAAGTTTTTAGATTTAGAGCAAATCTTAGATCAAAACAATCTGTATCCCAAACTCGGGAGAATTTAAGTTTAAAAACTAGGCACTTAAAAGGAATTACGATAGAGCAACTATTCATCATTTTCAAAGCAAATTTATTTTAATTCTAAATCTATTAATCACACCTTATTATTATATATATAACTAAGATAAAACAAAATTTTATTTGATTTAATCCATTATGCATCTTTTTTATTTCTTTTTAAGAAAGCAATAATATAAGCTAATAATAATTAAGGTATAGTAAAGAAATACTTATCTCGATAATGGGGATGCTCTCCCCAAAGCCGGATTTTGAGGTAGTCTCTTGGTGGTGTCGAAATGAGGTAGATAGATGGAGATGATGTTGTCCTTCCCGGGTGGAGCATTGATGATGATGACTATTGAGATCTTTGCTCTTGCAAGTGATCGAACGCCTCCTTTTTGTCATGTCTCACAAATCTTGCTTGAACTCAAATAGACAACAAAGCTCGTGAAATTTGTTAAGCATTAGTAGTTGGCCACTCAAGCCTTAATTGCCTGGAATTCTAATTTTTCCTTAAGCGAGAATTTTAGCAAAACTAATATTTTTTGAATTTTCATATTTCGTATGCATGCATAAAACTATAAAGTAACAAAACTTATGAATGAATGCAACTTATTTTTATGCCACCACAACAAATATCCCCCGAGGGTGTTATGCCATAGAACTATCCACATGGGGCTTAAAGTTATTAATTAATACCAATGCATGAAATATATTTATTTTTTTTTACTAATGCAAATATATGTGATAAGGTAAACATGCTAAAGGAAAATTACTTATGCAATAAAGTAAATATGCAATGATTAAATTAAATACGGATAACTTACTTACCTTTTGGCGAAGCGGCGTCTCATTTCTCCCATGGTTCATCGGATGGCATGAATGGTGGTGCTTGATGGTTCTAGTGGTATTCCTTCATGTGATGTTATAGGCGAATGTTTTACGTTACGTACTATCTTCTTTCCGGATGTGGGCTCTCTTTCTTCTTCCATACTTTCTGGTTGGCTAGTTGGATGAAGGTTGAGTTAACTCTTCCTTAGGTTCTTCATCTTCCTTAACTTCATTTGTATCCTCATCCCAACGGTGTTCATATCTTGAGACTTCTCCTGTGTAGTCTCCCTAACCATCCTTTAAAGGCTGGTCTACTTTGCGGCGAGACTGGCGTCTTCTTCGGTTGCACGACTTCTTCGGCTGTTCATAATTAGTATAATTCTTAAAGTAACAGTGTACCTTCTCAGATGGGAATTAGAAGTGAATCTCTCCAGTCCTAATGTAGATGATGGCACGTGTAGTGTTCAGGAATGGTCTTCCCAGCACTATAGGTGTATTGGGATCATCTTCTTTTGTATCCAGCACTATGAAATCAGTAGGTATGAAGTGATCTTGAATCTGAACTGGTACATCTTTTGCTATTCCTTCTAGAATTCGGTAGGACTGATCCACCATCTGCAACTAGATATATGTTGGGTACAAAGGTTGTTTACCATATAGAAACTTATAGATTACCTTAGGCATTATGTTCACTCCTGAGCCAGTATCACAGATGGTGTTGTTGAAGGTTATCTGGTTGATTGAACATTCTATCTCTGGGTTTCCTAGATCTTCCATCTTTGGCAAATATGATGACTCAGCAGCATAGTCCCATTCTGAATAAACTTCATTGATCATATTCACTCTTTGTGGCTGCTTCTTCTTGTTTCTTCTTCTCCTATTATTCTTCTTCTCGGTCGTCTTGAGTTCATAGTCATATGCTTTCTGAGGATGAACTGAGGATTCAAGTGTCTTGTTCTTGAAACTGAAGGTTTCTCTTCTCCCTTTAATAGTGAAGTAGATCTTTGCTTGTGTTGCGTAGATGATAGCTTTAGCCGTGCTCAACAATGGTCCGCCCAAAATGATTGGTGACCTCTCATCTCCTCCTGTCTCAATCACTACAAAGTCTATTGGTACAAATGAGTTTCCTACTCATACACAAATGTCTTCAAAGATTCCTTTCGGGTAGCAGAGTGACTGATCTGCAGGCTGTAAACATATGATTGTATATAATAAAGGATTACCATGGATCTTCTCATAAATTACCTTTGGCATAATGTTGATACTTGATCCATAGTCACAAAGTGTGGCTTTAAAGGTGTGCGGTCCAATCTGGATAGGAATGACCGATCAACCTGGGTCTCCTTTCTTCACTGGTAGTGACTCATCTTTCCATCCATGTGATGTGAGTTCCTTGTGGTAGAATCCTGCATTGAATATATCGACAAGATTTGCAGACTCTAACTCTTCCGGTTAGCCTGGTATTTTACCCTTCTCTAGTGGAGGTACAATAGCGACTAACCGGGCTAATTGAGATTCTAACATTTTATTGAAGCTATCTTTGGTTCTTAATAGCGATGGCAAAGGTATCCATTCTATCATTGATGGTTTCCAAAGTTTTATCATTAGAAGCCACATTCTTGTTGATTTACTTAATAAGTCCGGCCGACCATCAAGTAAAAATCTCTCAAAGGGGGTTGGTTGAAATTGTTACCTTGGGAATTTGGCCTTGATTGCTGATTCCACCCTTGAGGTTGTTGAGGATGATAATTGTTGTTGTTGTTGGCGTTGAGGTAGTTCACATCCTCTTGCAATTCAGGGCAATTCTTCCCTGAATGTCCATAGCTTCCATATTCTTCGCAAGTCATAAAAGAATCATTAATGTGTACGACTTCTCTTTTCTCACTGTCTTGATTCTCAAGCTTCTTCATCAATAGATCTTGGCGGATAGCATGTCCACTTCCTTGAGTTGATGTATACCTCCTCCTCTCTTACGGGGTTGAGTACGTTCTTCATTCTAGCTCTGGTTTGAGGCCATCTTCTCAACAAGTGAAGTTGCATCTTGGAGTGTAAGTGACAAGAAAGCTCCTCCAAAGAACAAATACCATTGTCTCACGCAGTGCTTGCACTTAGCCCATGATAGAAGGTCTACATAAGTAGCCAGCCCTCCATCCGATGATGAGGACATTCTGTAATTAAATCTAGAAAACGTTCCCATTCCTCGGGGAATGATTCATCGTGTTGTTACTTGAAAAGCCTAAAATTTTCCCCACGCTTGAGCATTGGTCTTGCCCGTAGGAAAGAACTTGGCCGTGAATTCGGTTGAGCAACAGTCCCCATGTAGTGTGTTTGTCTTTGTTGGTGTAGAACCATTATTTAGCCTTTCCAAGCAATGAAAATGGAAAAAGACAAAGCAGAGTAGCATCTTGAGCTACTCCCTTGATAGTGAAGGTGCTACAGATTTCTAGAAAGTGTTGCAAATGTGCACTTGCATGTTCATGAGCCTTTCCACAAAATTGACTAGCTTGCACCATAGTAATGAGCGCGGGCTTGAGCTCGAATCCATTGTCTCCCACATCGACGGTTGGTCCAGTATGTATGTTGTTGGTTGTTGGAGCATAGAATTCACTGAGACTCTTATTAGCCATAGCTTCAAAATCTGGTGTTAAGCTTCGGTTGGTGTGTTGATCTTCTCAAAACAATTGGTTGTGTCTTTCTAAGCTTTTCTCTTTGTTTCTTGATTAACTTTTCAGGAAGATTAGCCCTTCGCATACATTACCCTCGTATAAGATAAATAAGAATAAACAAAACAAGGGTAAGCCTGTTATGAGTAGAAGTTTATTGGTCATTTGGACTTATTTCATAAGTATAGAGTTATCAATACTTCCTAATTAAGTTTTATACCTTCCCCGCAACGGCACCAAAAAATGCTTGTTGACACCGCTTGGCGCAATCACTAAATAGCAACGGCGCCAAACAGTGTTGGTATTAAAATTACTTTGCCAGCGATAAACTAGTCATGATTCAATCACCTATACTTCTAGTTGTCAAATTTGGTTGTCATCCCTAACTATGAAACTAGAAATGGCATAAACATTATTCTATAAGACTAGGCAGAAATAATATAAGTATAAAATAATCTAATGAATAGCAAAGGTTCTCGCAGTTTTTATAGATAATTATACCAATTGTAGCATTTTACCTAGAGTATTACCAGGTTGTCATTTATATTTTACCATATAAGAAAGGTCTAGTTATAACCGAAATGCATAGTATTGATAACTCCTCTATACTATGAAATAATAATGAATCAATAATGAATAAGCTTCTACTCAATAACAGGGGTAAGTCACAAATAAGATAAAGATAAAGATAAAGATATATAATGATAAGTACAAATAATAGAGTATTCTAGTCTAAGAAAAAGCATGGAATAATATAAGAAAAACTTATGTGTAATTATAACTACAAGTTATGATTTACTCTAATTAGTGCAAACATCTAGCTATCATAATTAGCATCATTACTTCATATCATACTTAAGGAACATCAACTAAGAAGGTTCTAAATAACTTTCCTTCGACGCGACACGCATTCTACCATTATGTGGTTCATGTGTCAATTTGAATTTGAAATATTTGAATATTTGAATTTGAATATAAATATGTTCTCTATGATATAATCTTTCCCTAGAGTTCTAATTCCTAGGGAAAGACTCCTAAGGAAACTACTCCACACGTGGCCACCTTTCCACATCGATTTGTAGGGCCATCTAAGGAAATTTCCCTAGGGGATAGAACCCCTAGGGAAAGAATGTTTCCCTAGGGTTTCCAAATAAAACCGTAGGGAAACGCCTTTGTCTTTCCCGTCGAATTCGCCCTAGGGGGCTTTCCTACCAAATACCCTAGGGAAACCGTTTCCCTACGGTTTTTTCAAATTTTTTCCTAGGAATACTAACCCTAGGGAAACCTCGTTGATTCTAGTAGTGCACCACGCGACTCGGCATATAGAGGGCATTTGCAGATATAACATATCTAAGCACCACGTTTACATAAGTTATAACACCTATCTCACACGTTATAAGATAAGGTCTATACAAACCAAAGTATGAAATCCATAACAAATAACTAACTCTACTAGACATATTAAAGAAAACAATAAACATTGTAATCAATAACATAATAAAGATAAAGCGCAATATCATAAGTAAACTTGAGTGTAAGATATCAAAAGGATATAAATGTACCTAGAGAATACTCCTGACAGAATCTGAAGTCCAAGCCTTCTCAGACTTGATCTCCTTCTAATCTACTACTAAGTAGCTAATTGCTCTAGAACTAGAACTACTCTGAAGAATTAGGGTTTATGGCTCTGGATGACTTGATCTCTGTAATGTAGATAATGATTTGTACTGAATTAGGGTTTCAGGGGGGTCTGCCCTTGCTTATATAGCCCCGAGGGATGAATCGTGGCCGTTGGATCAAACCGACCTCAGTGGATGGCTAAGATGCAATCTCAAAGGCGGTTGGAGGAAGCTTCCGTAAGGTGTTGACGTCATGATGAGGTGGGACGGCCGGCGGCCATGGCCTGAGCCCGGTCGGCTGCCCCTATGATAGGTGGGCCCCACCTTGTGTGGAGTGTCTTCTCGTGTCTTCTAGATCCTTCTTTTCATGTCTAGCCTTTACGCTTCTCAATATTTCTTTATATGAAGCTCTCTTTTGATATTTTTCCGGATTATTCCTGCAGAGATAAAAATTCACACAACTCATGGAAATCACTAGTATAAACCCTATCTTCTAGTATTCTTATTCTCTTTGAATCATTTCTCATGTTTATTTAACCTTAAAATGTTGATGTTATCCACCATTAACACTCTCTTAACATCGCTATTTTGGATATGTCCGCTCCATGTTAGATTTATTCGTTTATTCTTTATTCTTTCTTTTATCTTTATCATTGAGATTATCTTAAGTGTGTGTGTCAAGTTATCCTTTACTTATCATGCTATATCTCTATTATGAACTTTGGTCTATTGCATAGACATGTTATCTATCCATATCTCCGTTAGAGACTTTTACACCATGCCTTCATTTGGGAAAATATAAATAACGATACCGTGAATACTTTCGGGTGAAATGCTACAATGGTATTTTAGATGCGCTTGTGGACTTATTCTAGAACGTTGTAGAATACCAACAGACGTTTCCTGGTGACATTGCTAGGATATATCAATCCTGGTGATGACGCTACAAAACGCCAACAAGCATTTCTTACGCCGTTGGCGGGGAAGGCATTGGTTAAACGAATCTACTTGAATATGTTCATGATAATATGCATTTGTAGTAGCCATTGATCATATTGGGAATTTATCTTAAAAAAAAAAAAATATATGATGAAGATTATACGTCCTCCCCGAATAATGAAGCTTCAAAGAAAATTTTGAAAAAAGATACAACTAGCTCAAATTGTCGTTTTACGATATGTTTTCCAATGAGGTAATCATGAGGGATGGTAAGTCCACTCATGATCTACCAGTCCTAACCATGCAGGGAAAAGCCAAAAGCACGGGGTACAACCCCGATCCTTAAGCATTGAGCTAGCTTGGGGAGGACCACAACAAGGTAATGTATATCTTGCCCTCTCATCTCTTTTCGTTACCTTGCAAAAAAAATAAAGAAAAAGTAAAAATAAAAATACATAAATAAATAAAACCTTTGATCATCTTATTCACCTTTCAATATCTTCACTTCCGTTGGATGAATCTTGTTATCCTTTCATGCTTCCTCTCTCTATGCCTAAGCATGTTTTGGTTTGGAAGTTTTGGTCATACATGTTGATCATACTCCCATAGGCTTACTAAATTAAGCATGGTGCTTAAGCTAGCTAAGTCTACCTTAATCAAATTAGACATGGAGTCAAGTTTGATTATTGAACCAAAGCTACTAGTATAGATTTTGGTTGATCATATGGATTAACCCCCCGCAGAATTTATCAACTTCATGAGGGTAAGTCCTTGGGATGACAACGGAGATGAAAACTTGTTTAGTGAACCAAAAATAATAAATAAATAAAAATAATAATAAACCTTTTGACCCCAAGTATGCTTGTCCTGTTATTTTGATGTCATCAAAAGACAAGCTTGGGAGGGAGCTTCCTAGCACGCTCAAAGGAGGCCACGAACCAAACCAGGGCCATCATGTGCACCAACTAGCGTAATTCCTAGTTGAATCACGGGTGGTAAGTCGGTTATCTTGGGGGAGGACTCCCATGAAGGTAACTCATATCTCACATTCCTTTTAGTTATTTTCTTATCTTATAGAATGATGAGATTTTATAAAAAGAACAAAAATAGTTATTCCACTCTATATATGTGTTGTAAAATTGTTTAGTCTCCTATGTTTAAATGATGAATAATTGCTTTGTCTTATATTTCAATTATGCCTATTTTATAACTTAGTTTTCCCAAGATTTGAGTTTATTGGCTAATAATGTCTCATCCTAAAAACTTGGAACTAGTGGGTTGCATATGCTTGCTCTAGTCCAAGTTGTTATGGATATGATATAGTGCCATAGACTTTGCTATGACTTTGTTCTAAGAAAGACTTGACATCTGGAGTTTTGTTTTCAAAATGCTAAAAATCCAAAAGTTCCTCAATGATCTATAATTCCCACCGAGCCATATGACGTGCTCTTTACATATACAAAATCTTAGTCATATGTTGCTTGTATTCATGGTGAACTTTGTCAAATTGTTGTGACCTATGTTGAGATTCTTTTCATGCACCTATGATCAAGATTCACGTACACCTACAAATAAATGTTGACTCTTACACTCGAGAGTTACGCAAAAAAAATAAATAAATGTTCTACTCCTACACCGGGAGTGAACAATGGTATGGTTGTTAGGTCCATTCAAAATAAATGCTCTATATCCATGTTGACATCTCTCTCGGCTTTACTACAAAAAAAGAGACATGAGGCAATCATTCAAAAAACAAGTGAAAAAGAGGGAAAAAAAAAAAGAAGAAAGAAGGAAAGAGTAAAAAAAGAGAAGAAGAAAGAAAAAAGAAAAAAGAAAAGAGAAAAAAGAGAGAATAAAGATAGCTCATGCTCTCATAAATATTTTTCCAAGTCCCATTAAAGAGAGAGAGAGATGTATTTCTAAAGAGCATAGTAGAATTAGGATAGACACTATATATACCACCATACTTCCACACACTTGCACAATCTTGATCAAAGTATATGACTAGTCCCTCCATGTGGTCCAGTTTTTGACCAAGCAACATGACATGATGCAAGTATGCCTGCTTTACCCCTACCTAAAGATCCACAAAAAAGCCTTAGTAGATGGTAGGATAAAAGAAAGGCAAGTCAAAAAGCCTTTGGTGAGGAATATATACACATTGAGCGATCGAGTGTATCATTTGAGGAACTTATCTTTATTTTGCAAAACTTTCAAAACCTCCGGAAAGATAGTCGATGGAAGAATGAATGATAAGCGTGTTCTGTGAATCTATTCTGTCCCCGCAAATCCGCCCAAGACTTGGAAAAGGCCAAAAGCTCCACGTGTCTCAAGATAAGAACGAGTCGACAATAATGCTAATTTATTCAAATTATGAAAAAAAAACTTTGTTATAGATCGGGCATATTTGAAATGTAATCGGCATTGAAGCAACTCCTGATCAACAACCAAGTACTTAGCTATTTGCTCGGGATGAGCAAAGGTTAAGCTTGGGGGACTTGTTGACGGTCACTAATGACCATTTCTAGCCGCCAATTTATGTCTAGAATGGGAGAACTAAGCAAACTTTACACACATATACTTTTACTTTTGACCTAGTTCCACTTGTATTCGAGAAAACATGTTTTGCGTGATCATAAATCTGAAATGGATGAAACTACGTAACACCAAACAAAAAGCCGCAGAATCGAAGGCGTAAAGTAGAAGTCTTGAATGAGAGGAATGGAGAAACCCACCTTCACGAAGACATCTGGGCAAAGCACCACCATGGCATGGACCAAGGCCCATGAACCAGCCCACCTACCAAAGGCGGTGGCGAAAGGGGCCAGCCATGCTAAGGCGGTTTTGGCTGGTTTCCATTTCTACCTGCACCAAACCGACCTTGTTAGCACTATAAATTGAGGGCTAGGCTCACCTCCACAACACACACCACACAAGAGCCTCTCTCCCTCCAATTATATCATTTTACTTTTTGGTTAGTATTAGGAGCTTAGCAAGGCTTGTTGTAGAAGATCAAGAACATCTTAGAGGTACTTGATAGATCAATACAAAGTTCTTCATGTTGATCAATGTCATGTTCTTCATCTTGTTCTTGTTCTTTACTTATCATGCTATATCTCTGTTATGAACTTTGGTCTATTGCATAGACATGTTATCTGTCCATGTCTCCGTTAGAGACTTTTACACCATGCCTTCCTTTAGGAAAATACAAATAACGATACCCTAAATACTTCGGGTGAAATGCTACATTGGTATTTCCGTGGCGCTTGCGGACTTGTTCCGTAAATGTTGCGAATACCAACAGGCGTTTCCAGGTGACATTGTTAGGATATATCAATCCTGGTGATGACGCTAAGAAATGCCAACAAGGAGGAAGACAAGTGGAGATCTGCAAGATTCGATGGTGGATACATTGCCGGAGATGAGCAGGACAACGACCGTGGAGGTGGTTGGCGGCGGCGAGATGCAAAGTGAGCCACGAGCGCCAAGAGAGTGAGGATTAGAGTTCGGGAGGGGGTGCTTTGCGCCGTAGTGGGATTGAGGAATGAGGGATTAGGGTTTGATGTCGGGCGGCGCTGCGGCAGGGGCTTATATGGCCCCTCCTCGCTATCGAACCGCAGCCATGGCTGCCATTAGTGGACCAGGTCGTGTCGCCCAACATAATATAGTCCACCGGGTAATTTATAAGAAAGGGGATTTCTATTGTCTTGCAAATGAATATTGAACAAACTAGTATAATGCCCATGCTAACGCTACGGTTTTATCTTAGGGATGCTCATAAAAAATCGGCAAAAGTTTGTCAATGTTTTGCTTGGAAAATTGATCAAAATCACCATACAGTCTATTATGCCTATAACAAGTTAATGCACCAGCCATGACCTAAATGATTCTATCCACTCTAGAACAACCCTTCTTATCTACATACAAATATTTACTTCTCGACAAGGCACATATAGTACATGTGTTCAGTTTGAAGTTGAACAAAATGCTCAGTTTTCAATCAGAATTCAAAGCAAAAAATATTCGTACCGGACAGCTAAGATTTATCTGTATGCGTACATGTGCTGAATCAAGCTACAAAAGCTAAATAGCTAATAAAGGATACATAGACCCTCTGCAGTACCTGGTGTTGCTATCATCCAAGTCTCTGCACTCCCTCACCGTCATGCTGGGAAAGAGAAAACAAAAGATCAAGATTCAACCCACGAAAATAGTAAAAAAAAAAAAAAAAAAAAAAAAAAAACCGTCGTCTGACAAATATTGTTGCGTGCTCCATGATAGAAGCCATATTATGAGAAAAAAAGAATATCATTGGAGATGAAATTTTCGGGGAGAAGTATCAAGCAGTACAATGTTTTTAAAACAATGGAATATCTGCAATGAATTTCATGTGCTTCCAATATTCATGATAGAAACCATGATAGAAGCCATATTATGAGAAACAAGAATACTCCCTCCGTTCCACAATTGCAATTCTTGGACTCATATGAACCGTGTTTGACCGCTTCGTCTTATTCAAATTTTTTATGTAAATTATAAAACAAACAAAACGTCATTACAATATCTTTAGTGATGTAATAAGTCATAATAAAAGTAGTAATATTTATTAAAAAAAAAGTTAAATAAGATGAGAGGTCAAAACACGCTTTATACGAAGTCAAAAAATTGCAAATATTGTGGAACGGAGGGAGTACCAACCGGCAACAGTTGAACCATTAATACTCGAATCACCGGCAGTGTCTAGGTCTTCTGAATCTGAATCATGCAGTTCAATTAGTAGTTCTCTTCCTGTTAGACTTGGTTACGGGATCATGTGAACCTGCTTCCTGTGCTTCTTGGTTCCTGGCACATTATTAGCTTTGCTTCAAGCCTCAGTACTCGCTCCAACACTTTTATTAACCCCCATCATCTGTGTGCATGTTTGTCTCCTTATCATCTTGTTGAGGAATGAAGTTAAAAACCCAAACCTCTGAAAATGCAGATGTCGAGTATGGAGGTAGCTGATTCAACAAAGGAATGACCTGCCTGTAAAAAAAAAAAAGAACTATGTGACAAGGTTATTATAACAATAATAAATGAATGAATAACGAAAAAAATAAACGAGCAAACGAAACTAGGTATAGGTATCTACTACGCCTATGTAGCAAAAAGCCCACTAGAAAGTTCTCTCATCCCTGGTGAAGCCAGGTCGACAGTAACGTATCTCCCCACCGCGGCCTCTTCCCCTTCTCCGTCGCGCGGCCGCCCGCGTCATGACCCATCATCGCGCGCGCCCCTGCCGGTCCACCTCCACCTCCACTACCGCACCCACCAAGCCATGCCTTTAAATCCGCCAGATTGCTCAGCTTCCTGTGGCCACAACGCCACCGCCCTCCCAGACACCGCAGAGCCGCCCCGGAAGTCTGGATCCAATGAAGTGGACGTACGCCGCCGAGACAGAGCAGGGAGGCCGCCGCGCCCGCCGCCGGCGGAGGGAGCAGGGGAGAGGGTGCCGCGCCCGCCCTCGCCGCGCTCGCCGTCCACGCCTCACCGGAGCAGGGGAGCGCTGTCCTCCTGCCTGCGCGCCACCGACCGCGGCGCCCACGCCGGCGGAGGGAGCAGGGAGAGGGTGCCGCGCCCGCCCTCGCCGCGTCGCTGGCCGCCGCGCTCGCCGTCCACGCCTCACCGGAGTAGGGGAGCACTGTCCTCCCTGCCTGCGCGCCACCGACCGCGAGCGTGGACCGAGGCCGCGAGGACGCGACTCTGTCCCGACGGCGCTCGCCCGACGCGGCCCTATCCCTATGCCGACCCGCGCCGCGCCAGTCTCTAGGGCGGAGGAGGGACGAGGTTCTCGGGGGCGGACTCCTCCCACAGCCGACTACGCATGGCCGCCCGCCGCTCGCCGCCGAATCAAATCCCAGCCACCGAATCGTCGAATCCCAGCCATCGGAAGAGGCCAAGCCCACCGCTGCGGCGCGATTGGGGAGCTCCAGGCAGGCCGTGGGCACGGGGGCGAGCGGGAGCTCCGTCGCGAGCTCCGCCAGCCACAGGCACGGACGCGAGTGCGAGCTCCGATGGTCGCCGGCAAGGGCACGAGCGGGAGCTCCGTCGCGGACGCTGCCGGCCGCGGGGACAGGGGCATAGCGAGAGGCGGAGCAGGGGCGCAGCGGGCAGAGCTCACGGTGGAGGACCACCGGCGCCGTTCCGCTCCAATGCGGCCACCGGCTCCGTGCGACCGTGCCGAGAGAGAATGGGTGCGACCGTGCCGATAGAGAAAGAATGGGAGGGCTTCGGGTGGGGAAAAAGAATAAAAAAATCGTTGGGTAGAAATCGGAGAATAGGAGAGACATCCGAAATGAGTTGGTGGCCGGGCTAGCTACTCCTTTTCTATTATTAGTAATTTTATTTTCCTCTCCTCACAAAGGGAAAAAAGAGGTTACCGAAATAAACACTATCCAGTCAACGTGTTGTGGATACGTGGCAATTCAATCATTTCCTCCACTTTTTTTGTAATTTGTTCTGTTTGTTTTCAAAACTGAAATTAAAATTTGAATATTGTTCCATAATTTGTACAACGCTCATCCGAGCCTAAATTTGATCGTGAACCCTCTAAGTATATATTATGTGCAGTTTGTTTTATTTAAATTTGTCTATTAAATTTTGTGTGAACAAACTTTGATGCATGCATAAGTTCTCTTATATACTATAACACAAGAAACTCCCCGCAGCAGAACGCACGATACACTCCTCCATACCCGCGCAACGCGCGGGAATCCACCTAGTTCATCGACGCTGCAGCCCATTATCATGCTGCATGCTGTGTTTATTAACTGCTTCTTTGCTCTGTGTCTCTGCAGTTGCTTGTGGTACTATTCTGAACTTGATCTCATAAGTGTGCAAGAATTCAAGTGATTCAGATGTGGAATCCTTGGAAGCCTCACATCCGATCTTTGAATTGCGTGTAAATGGATCTGTTCGAGGTCACCACAAGTTCGGGTACGTACAGTAAGTCGATGCTTCTCTTCCTTACAATATCTTTGGCTCACAAGGACCTTTAATCCTTTACTGACCATGCCATGGATTAATGTTGGGTGATTGGCTGATTGCACTCTGAATGGATTTTTGGTCTATTTCTGTCCTACTCACATTTTTCAAAACTCATGCAACAATGTGGAGTTAACCAAGATATCTCGGACCTTGAATATTTTCACTCTGAATTGGCTGGGTGTTCTTCTGTGAAAGGCGTGGGATTCATAGTTTTTATTTTTATTATAATTGCAGGCAGTTGTCATTGGTGATTGTCACTGATGTTAGCAGTTAGCGATCTCTCTGTGGTTTTCTTATTTGAGTTCTCCAGTACTATTCCCTATTCTACTAATATGATCATTGCTAGAGAGGTTGGAGGAACAAAAGGACTTATACTAGAAGCAACACGCAATACAGAGATCTATCACCAGTATGCATTAGAGAGGAATATGATCAAAATATGATCATTGCTGCAATGCTGTAGGCCTGCTTGAATATTTTTATGTATTTTGTTCTGGAAGTGTAC
Organism: Hyparrhenia diplandra; assembly: GCA_015847255.1. Lineage (NCBI taxonomy): Eukaryota > Viridiplantae > Streptophyta > Magnoliopsida > Poales > Poaceae > Hyparrhenia > Hyparrhenia diplandra. The sequence continues at coordinate 199,581 of JADLZK010010448.1, read as the reverse complement.
GATATTTAACCACTAATGCATTATTTTCTATTTTATTGAAAATGTTTGTTATTTGAAAATGAAAATAATGCTAGCTTAGTGATTCTTATTTTTGGCAATGTACGATATTTAACCACTAATGCATTATTTTCTATTTTATTGAAAAGGTTTGTTATTTGAAAATGAAAATAATGCTAGCTTAGTTTAGAGCTGTCCAATTCTTTTGCCTGATTAGTCTCTGCTCCAGGCTGTTCAACGTACCGTGATGCTAATAATATTTCTTCTCAAGACTACATGACTGTAGCAATGTTGCCATCTTGGCATCTCCTTATTAGTTTGAGCTCTGGTAAATGTCTTAGGAACTTCTTTGGGCCATTCCAACTTGTTTTCTGCACTGGAAATTTAATTTTTTTTTCTCAGTACTATAGCAAGTGTTCTATTCCCTGACATTTAATTCCTTTCTTTGGTTTAATTTTTGTCGTTGTTTCAGAGACGGCAGTTTGCAGATTTCCTCAGTACAGAGGTACATCATGACGAAAATGGATCTAGCTAATGAAAATGAGGTGATTTAATTACTCAGATGTTGGTACACTTCCATTTTTGTTATTAATGACAATAAAAAAAACTGAGCTGGCTACTTAGGTCATGTTTGGTTTAGGGACTTTTAGTCCTTGAGACTAAAAAGTCCCTTTTAGTCCCTACCAAACCAAACAGGGAGGGACTTTTTTGAGACTTTTACTCTATTAGTCCCTAAAAAGACTCTCTTGGAGGACTTTTTTTATTAGTCCCTAGGACTAAAAAAGTTTAGTCCCTAGGAACCAAACAGGGACCTTACTGACTTGTTTTTAGACTATCGGATCGACATAGACAATTAGTCTTCAACCATGCAAATGTGAAATACCACTAGCAATACATTAAGTTAGTTTCAGAGTAGCCCTGCCATGGATAGAGCCACAAGATTCGCGTGGCGAATTTTGTTCTGCTGTCCACCGCAAATTAGCCTTTTTGTCACCACTGCCTGCTGTAGCCCAGAAGTTACCATTTCACTGACTGTTGCCTCTTTGTTGGTGCAGTGACTGAACAAGGGCGGTGTTTAGAGCCCCAAATTCTACTATGCAAAAAGAAGATTTCCCATCACATCAAAATGCCGGCACATGTATCGAGTACTAAATGTAGGTAAAAAAATAAAATAATTACACAGTTTAGATGTACATTGCGAGACGATTCTTTTGAGCCTAGTTACGCGGATAATATTTACTACAAACAAACGAAACGTGCTACAGTGTTCGATGTGACATACGCCTAAAATTTTGCACCAAATTTTGGATCTAAACACCGCCCTGGGAAGATGTCATTACTATCAAGTGTTCGTCTCAGGGTAACGCCACTTGATGTGTCAGTCGAAGCAGAACACTGCCACGACATAAGTTGCTCGATTGGCTTCACCGCACTTTGCCCTGCGGGGGTGTCTTCTTGCCGCTACACGCAACCGGATTTGATGCTACCTAGGGCCCAAGTGTCGGCACGCAGTCACCGACACGGCTTCTCGAGACCAGTTATGCTGTGGTCTTTGCTTGTTGGTGCTCTCCCTGCTTCATTCGGCCCTAGACACTTCATAGAGTGGCTGAGTTCTTGCCCGGGAAGAGCGGTCATTGAGGATGCATCTGATCCGAGCTTATTGTTCCTATTTTTAATACCCAATGTAATTCCTCTAGAACAGTGAACAGAAAACATGGTGCCAATTGTAATTCCTCCTTTACAAATGAGCTTTCTATTGATATCACTTGCATGTGCCCTGGATGATTGTTTAATGTGTGGTACCTAGATGTCGTCGTAGCGTTAGCACGGACATTATACTAGCTTTTGTAAAAAAAACAGAAAAAAAAAACTTTTTGGAAGGGCACGAAAAAAATACCTGAAAACCAAATGGAGAACGAATGTTGCGCGAGCGGCCTTGTAGGCTTAGCTGTGTGCGGGCTTTGCAGGCTGCAGCCTTTCTACTTTTCTAGGCCCATGGCCTCATGTGATCACTTCTTGGGCTGGCCTGCTGGCCCCACCACGAGATCCTTGGAATTGGGAGTCCAACGCAGGGCTTATGGCCCAAGTCTCTTACTTGGCTTCATCTATTTGTATGAGTTAGGCCCATGGGTACAGTTATAAAAAATGGGCCTTGTTTGGATTCCGTATGTATGAAAGGAAGTGGCCTGGTATGTAGTGGGCTAGTTGCCCCAATTGTCGTGAAACTTATCTGTAGCTGTTCCTGACGTTCCCGCGTCTCCAGCCTAACAACCTCACCAGGCGCCATTGCCAGAGTGGACGAACTGGATGCACATACACAATCTCCAAGAAAAGATCAGTTCCATCCGCCATACCCGTCCTGAACTGCCACAACAAAGAAGAGGAAGGGAGGAAATTGTGGTGACCGCAGTGGGGATATGGAGCTCTCGGTTGCTGCTGAACAGTGGGCCGCTGCATAGAGGACAACTAGGATTACATGTTCGACAAAAAAGACAACTAGCAAGGATTACATGATCTTCTGATTCGCTAGCAGCTGGCTGTATTTTTCACCAGTGCAGCATTTGGTCAGTTAACTTCGCTACAGAAACAAAGATTTTTCAGACAACGAATTAACATTCAAGCCGTGCAATGCTGCTCTGCATATTGCACAAGACACTAAAAACTTCGCTGTAGATTCTGGGGTTCGAAATTCTCATAGTTGTGTTGTACGTAGTACCAACCTTTCATTACAAATCCAAGCTACGTCAGATGCTGCTTTCCCTTTCACCACTTTACAGATCATTAATTGAGGTTGGAACTTTGAACGGGCAACTTAATTCAGAGAAAGAGCAAGCACTAGTGTGTCTTGAACCAATTGGGAGATGAGCTGAATTTCTGGAATACCTGCTTTGTCGGTACTTGCTTGTTCGATGTTCAATACCGGATCCCCAAGCCCAGGTCAGAGATTCAGAAATTGTTGCTGAGAGTGACAGCTCTTGCAAACTGGAAGATACAGAAATTCGGCGAGTCAGCTTCAGGGTGCACAATCATCTCTCAATGGACAATTCAGTTACTTCGTTTACACCCCTGAAACCAACGGCTGCTAAGGATACAGGTCTCCCTCTTACTATGTTCAGATATCATATCTTTCAGATTGGAATCTCTAAAGAAATCGATTTGTTAAAGTAGTTTGTCACAGTTTAGGGATTACGAAGCATTCAATAATATTTTTGTGCTTCAACTAACATGTGATTGCTTAAGAAAGCATATGGTCAAAATTTATCTGTGTTTCAGGAAATTGCTACTTGCAACTTTTAGGGGAAATGCTGGAGATTCAGAGATCAAAGCTGTTGAATTTAGGGGAGCACTGCTCTGCATCATTGAATGATTAGTTTATTTGGTGACGAGGTTTTGTTCTTCCTGTCATGAAGAGTAATCTCCAGGTTCCTACATGCTGCTAGTCGGCAAGCACAGAATCACTGATAAGATATCGTGATGTGAGCAACTGTTATGAGAACATGACAAGTTGTTCTTGCACTTTTCAGGGCATCAGGGGATAACTTATTCTTATATGGTTCCAATGAAAAGTGAGGAGCATGGTCAAGAAGATAGGTTAGTTTAGGTGAAGTGATAAAGGAGAGGACACCGTGTTTTGGATTGTTCTAGGACTGATTATAATACATTTTCCTTCCATACAATATAATGTGATGTTTGATAAGCACAAATCTTATTAGTAGACATTTCTTTTTTTCTTTTTTGATATTCTTTGGATCATCCTGGGACTGTTTTTCTTTCTTCTTTATGCTTTATCAAGGAAGAATTCTTAGTTGATATGTCTAGGAGAGTTCTTTTCCCACCAGCTGACTGAAATACGCTCCTATTGTTCATATGTTCTCTGTCGGGGAACAGGGAGCTTGCTAGCCTTGAACATGGGTTATTCCTTTTGTTAGAGAATAACTGTCTTATTATCTCTGAGAAGTGTGAACACGGGTTGGTGCCTTGGATCAATTGAGAGGTGAGCTGAATTTGTAAGCATCCTGCCTTGTCTGTACCGGGATATTCCTTTTTACGATTGCCATGTCAAGACACATGGGTTTGCAACTGAGAGTAACGTCTCCTGCAAATCGTAGAAATTCAGTGAGCGAAAAAGTTCAATCAGTTGAGTCCAGGGAAGCATTCCCTGCATTACAACATGACCATCTCCCTTCATTACCCATTACTGATTACTGAGAGCAACTAACCTTGGCTATGAGATTGTCACCCTCTTGAAAGGTTTGTGTGCCCACGGTCCTCTTGATGAAATGCACCTGTAATTTTCAATGCCTGTCCAAAAGAAAGCTACATGCACCGTTGGAAATTAAGCAACTGTTTTTAAATGTTAACTTGTTACTAATTATAGACTGGAAAATTGGTTCCTTACTGCATTGAGACATGCACAAATTTATTTTATGGTTATTACATAGCAGATATTCAAAGCATATTTAGTGAGTGCATTTGCTCAGTTACGAATTGATGTTGTCGACATCTATGGTTGCTTTCATGGAGTGCTATAACATCAATATACTTGCCAGTTACACAGCCTACAACCCTGAAATGAAATGAACGGTTGCCATGAACACAAGCCTTTCTGTCACTTTTTTTGAAGAATATCCCTGTCGCACTTCATTCACCATCATATCCTTCAGGCTGCACGCCTGCACCCTACCATTCAACTGAAAGCATATAAAATAAAATTAAAAAAAAAAAACTCAACTGAAAGCCTAATTGGTAGAACAAGATGCGTTCAGCTATGGGCTATGGGAACAGATAACACTGTTCCTCTAGACTTTTTTCTTTTAATAGTCATCTCATTAAAGAACAGTACCAAAACAGAGGCACAAATGTTACCTTATTCATAGGTAGTTTCTGTGCCCTGCTAAGTATCTTAACTAGACAAGGGTCCTGAATAGCTGGACCTGGGATTCTGATCTTGAAGCATGAACAGCCTTCTCTTGTGTACGAGCATGCCAAACAGGTCACTGTTTTTTATTAAGAAATAAGTCACTGTGTTCATGATGTGGATAGGACTCTTCTGATTCGTTGATGAAGTTGTACTGTATGGTACGAGCAGATGCTCATACTGATGTTATTGTGCTGTGACTGCAATTTTTCTACTTGTTGGAGAGAAAGTTGTGCAGTCGAACCTCAAACAGACTTCATCTTTACAGCCTTTTCAGGTGTATGGAAGCCAGCTTGGTCAGACCTAAGATTTGTTTAATGGGAGTTGTTAGGATAGTCTCTTGTTAAAATAATTTTCAGATCTTAGAGTGTCCTTCCACTGATGGAGGCATCCAACATGCAACACCCAGCTTTTCTTAAAAAGAAAGAGTAGCTAGTAGCTACACTTTTTGCAAATTGATCTTGTGGTGGTGCTCATGTAATGACCAATTTTAACTTCAAATCCAAGCTTAAACAGAGGACATTTGGTCCCGAGGTCCAGTTCAAGACTGCATTCGATTTATCTTTAATTGCTGGCCATGGGTTCAGTTTCTGTTGAGAATGTAATTTGCATGCAGTCAATCATGGAAATTGCACCCAGCATAAAAAAATACAGATTGTATGAAGGTCATGAAAGATAGATATACGAAATGCATGAGGCGAAAGAAATCAAAGAATGATATGATCATCTTCCTAAGCATGGTCTCCATCCTATATATAATGAGAATAATTTGGTAGAACTAAACTATAAGCTTGCGATGGCCGGAAGCTGTGATATCCACTGCAGTACTTGGACTAGACCCTGAGAAACTGGAAGAAAACAAACTAGATGCGGTTGCGAAATGTGAGGATGATTAGACAACCAGCTTATAAATGTACTCCAAGTGCTGGAGAAATCGTTTGAGCTCAGTACTGAATTGTATAAAAGCCCACTGCTCCTCTCTTCCAAACTCTCGCAATTTGTTGGTTACAGTTCAAGGGCTAAGGTCTCTGAAAGTAGGCTTTCTGGAGGTCAGCCTCACGTGGCCGAGGATGAATGGCTTCGCCGGTCCGACGTGGCCACAAACCTGCACAATCTACGTGAGCATCGGCGGCGAGTTACTGGCGCGCCAAACGCTTCCGTTCGAGTTCGACCAGGACGAGATGAAGAACTGGAGGCTAAGGGTTAGGATTCCAGTCGCGTCGAACTGGCCGGAGCAATCTCTCGCAGCATAGGAGCCAAGCACCGAAGGAGCCAATCAGGGACCGAGGAGGGGCTGGATTACTATTCAATTGTTGAGCTGGATAAGTCTGATAGGCATACTACTTACAATAATAATCGGTTGACTGCTCATATTGTAGCCATGCTCAAACTCGGAAATTGTTTATCCGGAAGGTTCTTTAACTACAAAAGATAACACAATTAGAACAATGAAAGGATCATGTTTGCACAAGACTTCAGGAGTACACAAAAGCACATGCACCCAAGCATTCTGTTCACTTCCATGATTGACTGCATTATGTTTCATTTCCTCCTCTATAAACATTGTGAGGGCCTTAAGAGCAAAAACCTGCAAGTGGTCGACCTAAATTAGTATTTGCTATACATAGGAGAGAAACTCACATTTAGCTCTATTCCATGAGAAACAGACCTCATTAATTCCATGTTTGAAAGCCTTTGATTACTAATGCATACATGTGAGCCATTTTTTCAATTCATCTCAAATGTCCATAAATTACCATTATTGAGGTCAATTTAGATAAAGATGATAAGATCATGATGTTGGGCACCACATGCTTCTGTTTACCTTCCCCACAAGACACCTTGCGCTTTTAGAAATTTTCATTCTCTATCCTATCTTCGTAATTTATTCCTGACACCTTTTTATGTTCCTACTACAAAGGAAAATATGTCAAAAGTAACTTCGATAAACCTGACGGTGATTAAAGTAGGAAAGCCAAATTATGTAACAACTATAGTATGTCGAGCCAACCAATTGACTTATTCATAGTTTTGTGACAGTGATTGTAGTAGTGGAACTTTGTCGTTGTGTTAACTGTTATACAAAAAGCGCTACAAAAACCACATTATTAGTAGATTATAGATGATGAACCTGACCTTAATGTTTTCCTAAATAAACAAGATAGTGCTCAGTCATATTGGCCTATACATAACTTATATAACTAGAGTTTTATGATAATATCATGTTAAAAGAAAATTTTAATAAACTTTGGAGCTCAGTTTGTCCACGTATGGCATCCAAAATCTAGGCCCACCTTTGCCATAAAAAATCTCAAATTGACCACTACAATGGATCAACAACAAACCAAAGGGTTCAATAACAACAACACACCACATAGTATATGCAATGCACATACTATATAAAAATATATGGAAATCTACAACCTCCACACCATTGCTAGTCAGTACCCACACTACACCACCATCGCCGATAACATAGCCAAGTGGAAATGCCATCGTCATTGCTACAATGATGTTCCACACAAAGCCAACAACTACTAGGCAGGCTAACTATTATTGTCCATTGCAAGCCATGCAGTCATCATATACCATTAGATCTGCTTGTGCCACCTCTTGGTGTTGTCCATCTCCAAACTATCTCACCTGCCATGTATGGCTAGCCGCCATAGTAATAAGTTGCCAGCTTCCAATCCAAAAATGTGAGCCTCGGCAACCTAGCTCTATCCCAATACACATTATCTCACGGCAACCTAGCTAACTCGTTGAAGATAGTAAAAGTGTCTCTCAGGTCCTCAAGTCCCTAGTGGAAATACCCATAAAAGTTACTTCATCATGCATTTCATCTCTCCACAACCTCCTCACATGCTTCTTTGTCAAATTATTAGTTACCACTTGTGCATAACCCCACTAAAACTATCGCCCTCCAACATCAAACTAAAGTTGTGACGAAACACTACTCCTCCAAACACTCTTGACCTAGCCACCTTCCACCATCGATCAAGGACACCAATTGGTCCACCCTTGATCTCATGACTTGGTCTCCACCCTTTTAAACTCAACACCAACAACCAGTGATATCACCATAACAACCAAGGCACTACTACACAATGGCAGCCTTCACCAAAATAACAACACACCAACCACAACAGCAAGCATTGGCTGCACACCATGCCCCATAGAGCTTCACTTTCTCTCACACAAACATTGGCTAGGTAGCTACGACCAAAACAACACTCGACAACACTACATTAGATGCTAACAATGACCACTTCCTCTCTCCTCCATGTAGATAAGAATCCTATCATCAATCAGCTTGAGGCTAGTCCCATTGGGGGATTACCTAATAATATGTGCCATTGTGTTTTACTTCCTTTTAAAAAGCAACTAAGCGAGAAAATAACCGCTCCTAGGAAAAGAAAATTTGAGAAAGTGTATGAAAGGAGTGTAGGAGCATCATTGTGCATTGGTCTCATAGCCATGTCCATTATGTAGTCATAGCCACAAGAATAGATCCTAATATGGCGGAGGGGGCTCAATGCTCTTTACCTAGCCTACATACATGTGGACAATATATGAGGGTGCAGTGGAAGTAATCAAGAAGAAAATAGAGGGCGAGAAGGTGGAGGGAAGAAGAACACATGGAAGTCAACCCTATATGTATTTGCTTGGGTCCACCACTACCTAAATTTGTTGTTGGTGGGAAAAAACTGACATTCAATGGTTTGAGGAATGTGGAGGGAGGGGACAAGGGACAACGGGCAATGACTTAAGAGGAATAGGAAGGGTGGCGGACATGGAAGGGGCGAGGCGATGGTCGAGATGGTTACGAAGTACAATTACACAAGTATGGGGCAACCGGTGGCTAGGATGAAGTGAGAGTAGAGTTTTTCGGTCTCGGGTGGATTCCGATGGGGTTTTACGAGGTGGGATTTCCTTTTGTGCCTTGTATAAGGGCCATTTATTTGGTGTTATGGAGATAAAACAAAAATCGGTGACATATAGGTCCACCTCACCTAAATATGACATCCCATAAATGCGGAGTTGGATGAAGGCTCTCTATTTCCATCCCATTCTCGCAGACCCCCCCCCCAAAAAAAAGCATCCTCTTTCGTTTTTGGATTTTCCAAAAATACAAAAATGGCGAGGGTAAGATACGGAAAAGGGGCAAATCAGGATGGGATTGACCCATCCTGTTTTCAACCCTAGTCTAATGGTGTCATCAATATTGATACTTTCAAATTGTCTATTAGTAGCTATAAATTTTTATCCTTAAGTTGAATTGAATCTCATGTGATTGTCATATTTTAATTTACTCTACTTTATATTTAAAATATGGACTTTTAAAGTGTATCATTTAGAAACAAGTATAGCATATTTTATGTTCAATGTTATTTTCCGTACTAGATTGTATTGATATGTGTATGTTGATTGAGGGATATTTGGGTTTTGAGATATAATTCAAAGAGCTACTTTCTATTATCTTTTATAATGGCAAATATGGTAACTTAAAGAAACTTTAAAGGGTTACTTTGTGGTATCTTTCAAAAAAGTTGTTTTAAGTTATAACTTTATAATGGTAGAGATGGGTGATTTTTTTAAATAAATATAGCTATTGTGAGCTAGTGATTAGAGTACCAATTTTCAGACTAGATATGTCGATTATTGTTGATAACTTCTAGGTGATGTCAGCAGTAAACTTCTTTATTGTGAGATTTCTACTTCTAGTTTGAATCTTTTTATCTATACCCTATTTTCCAAGTATTTATCAATTAACAATTTTCTACTCCTTTTGGTCTTTGTTATAAGCCGCACACGCACAACAAGATTAAAAATTTAAAATCTTTGTCCAATAACTTAACAAAAAATAATTATTATAATAAAAACTTCATATGGTTAGATATGTAGTTAAATGCATTATCTAATTATCACAAATTTATAAGTAGAAACAACATAATATAAAATAAATAAATAGTTGAAAGTGTAATTCAACGGACTGTATCATGTCAAACTTGCATCTTCTAAAAAAGAAAAGAGGGAGTAAGAACCAGCAGAGGAATGCAATTGGAATTTACAAAATGATAATAAGCACATACATAATCAACATATTTCTGCAGCACTATAATTCTAGGCAAAATTAACTAAACACACCAATATTTTGTAGTTGTACATATAGACCTCCAAATCGCAAAAGAATTCCATATGATTTACAAGCAGCGCATAGTCATGTCAGAAATCTTGGCAGCTATGCCATGCCCTAACTACATCTCCTAGCTCATGTTTCAGCTCTTCCCAACCGAACCCTTGTCCCTCCCCGTCGCCGTCTCCGTCGACCACCTCAAGCCGCAGCTCGACGAGCATCAGTGGTGGTGCCACCTCTGACATCTCAACCGTCATCGCCGCCAGCCCTGGCAGGCCCCCAGCGGCAGGCAGTCCACTCCTTTCTTACCTACCACAACATACCCAAGCTTCCGCCGGCGCGGCCGAGCTCCTCCAGTGTATGCCCCGGCGATGCCGTCGTCATGAACCTCCTCTCTCTGTTCCGCTGGTCGAACAAGCCGGACAGATCGAGGCCGGCCGACATGGAGATGATGTCGAAGGCGTTCATGGCCGGCGCCTGGAACGCTAGCGCACGCTCCTGCTGGCCGTTGAGCAGCCCACCGAGCTGCGAGTCGACGCTGAGCGAGCGCTTGAACCACGGGTGCGTCGTCAGCGTCTCGACGGCGACGCGGGTCGCCGGGTTTGGATCGAGCAGGCGGCTCACCAGCCGGCGCGCCGGCTGCGACACCCACTCCGGGAACTCGAACTCCCGGCGATGCGCCTTCCGGCACATGTCGGCGATGTTGGAGTCGTCGAAGGGAGGTGTCCGGCGAGGAGGACGAAGAGGATGATGCCGCAGGACCACGCGTCGGCCTTGGCGCCGTCGTACGCCTTGCGGCGGAGCACCTCGGGCGCCGCGTAGGCCGGGGTGCCGCAGGCCGTGTGGAGGCGGCCGTCGTCGCGGAGCGAGTCCGGGAGCGCGGAGAGGCCGAAGTCGGAGACCTTGAGGTTGCCGTCACCGTCGAGGAGGACGTTCTGTGGCTTGATGTCGCGGTGCGCGACGCCGCGCGCGTGGCAGTAGGAGAGAGCGCGGCGACGAGCTGCACGAAGACGCGGCGCGCGGCGTGCTCTGGGAGGCGGCGCCGCGGGAGGGCAGCGAGCCTGGACAGCAGGTCCCCGCCCGGCGCGAGCTCCATGACGAGATAGATCTTGGCGCGCGTGGCGAGCACCTCGTGGAGGCGGAGCACGTTGGGGTGGCGCAGCCGGCGCATGGCCGTCACCTCGCGGACCACGCGCGGCGCCATGCCCGGCGTGCCCATGACCTCGGCCTTGTCGAGCACCTTCACCGCCACGGCCTCGCCGCCGGCGACCGGGCGCGCGAGGTAGACCTTGGCGAACGTGCCTCTTCCGAGCAAGCTACCCAGCTCGTACTTGCCGAGCAGGTTCTTGCTCTTCTTGCCCCCCTTGCTCTTGCTGTCCATGGCGTCCATGGGCGGCAGCAAAAGCGAGGAAACCAGAAGACCTAATCTCTATAATGGCAATTGGTTCGGCGACGGCATTAGGTGAAAATATATGTTGTGTTGGTGCCGTTTTATATGGGCTATGAGTTGGGTGTGCAAGTTGCTATTTTTGTTTGTATATATAAATCCGATAATACCTGGGGTTTGATTAACCATGATTAGCACTTCTAATCGGGTTCCAAGGCAAATACACAGTATACTACACAAAAAAAAATATAGAAGTGATTAGGTGGTTTGGAAACGGTCTAGGATTCGTGATGCAACACTGTCTTCTATACTTTGGGTGCGTGATTTTAGAAACTGTTGGAGAAACCTAAGACATACTCCTCCGTCCCTAGATGTCATTCTCGCTTCCCGAGAAGTCAACATTTTCAAACTACCGGCAATTATATATTAAAATATAAAAATATTTATGCAAAGTAATTAGTATCATCGGAAAGATCTTTAAGTCTAATTTTTTAACAAATTTATTTGAAGATATAAATGTTGCACGACGTATTTTCTACAAACGCAGTCAAAAAGTTAAGAAAGTTTGACCGACACGCACCCCATAACGACATCTAAAAAGGGACGGAGGGAGTATGCCTCCAACGCTTTTTAGCCACTTGAAAATCTCATTAATTTACCAATTATTTATTTTGAAACTATTGGGCATGCTCTAAGTAATAATAGTATAATATACTCAGTGGGGTCTGATAATATTAACCATGATTAGAAATTAGGCTCCTTGTGATGGAACATGTCTACCTAGTTGGTTTAAGTCCTCGATTGATGTGGTTGCTCATATTTTTCTTAGATTTATTCTTGATTTCTACACGCTATTATTTCGTAGTTTACATGCAAATTATATGGGGTAAGTGCATATTACCCCATAATGAATATATTGTGATTCACAAAAACAAAAGGTAATCAAACATATGTTTCTATTTTTACAGTATGGTGTCCATGAATCCCAAGTGGCCGATGTTTTTAGCTGGAGTCATCAACAAATTCCATCTTTGGTTGATTTATTAATATAACAAATTTCCAAAGGATAAGTATATTTAAAGAAAACACATTAGGGACACACACATGCTTTCATCGACACTCCTTCGAGTAACGGTGGAAATGGATATCAAATTGTCTGAATTATATTATTATTCATATACTATTTCTTACTCCCATTTCAGGTATATATGAAAATAAAATGGATATTTCTGAATTCATTTTTCATTAGCTGAATTTGGATCAGTATAAGAAATAAACGTAGGTGGATATTCAATATTATCCATATTCGTATAGAATAAAGCAACTATGTAAACGATGATGTAAACATATTATTTCCATTTAGCCTAAATTCAAGTATATCGATATCTACTCAATTTGGGTGATAGCAAGTATGCATTCACTTTATGGCTTTGAAGAATGGAATAATAATCACAAAACTTGATCTAAATTTGCGAAACATATACGGCTATATATGAAAAAAAGGCTGTGGTATTGACGGGTAAAGTGTGATGTTGGCGTGTTTGTTCATTTACCTTTGATTATTGTTTTTGGACACTACTTGATGACAATCTGAGGTGGTGACTAGTCCAGTTAACTTGGTAATAATTTATAAGCACAAGCAAATCATAGTACCTTTGCTTGCACAAGTCCAGAAGGCCAGACACATGAACAAAATTTAATAAAGGTAGAGGATATCAAGTTGGTAAGAATACATAGATTCATATGGTTAGAAACAATTAGGTACGGTAAAAAAAAAAACTTCAGATAAACTTAATCATACTAATCCTAAAAAAATCTCGTTCATAGTGACGATGCATTCTCGAGTAGATAACATTTTCTGGATGAATTTTAAAATTAATCTCATAGTTTTTCATGAGGTCCTGATTTTTGGGCCATATATATACACATCAAGTTGGATTGTTAGAAGATATCAAAATATTTGTAAACCATGTCAATTCGGCCGTCATGTCATAAGATCGATATCGATTCTTCAAAGAAAAAAAGATCGATATCATATAGCTCCAGTTTATCAAACTAGTGTTATTTAGCGTTTGAGCAATAAAAGGTCAATATCATATAGCTCCAGTTTATCAACCTAGAGTTATTTAGCGTTTGAGCAATCATTATTATGAGCTACAATTTTTTTTTTTTCAAAAGATCAGCTACAAACTATTTGCCGTCTTCTCATTGGCAGCATATATACATTTTTGGCTAGCTTTGGGGGCACACCAATTATTACTTCCTCTTCCATCAAGGATGATTGTGTGAACAATACTGTTTGCAAAAGCGTATATGTTGTTTGTAGAAGAGGCATCATATACATGCATCAAATAACAAGCTAAGCAAGCTCTCTAGAGATTGGCATGAATGCACTCTGCACCATACTTTTCATGGAACTAACGCAACAAAAAGTTCGCATAATAAAAGCACCATATCTCCTCTCTTTAAACTTCACACATGGCCAAATTTTATGAGCTAATGTAGTACCACTCTATATTGATATACAATATGTGGGCATAAATTTTAATATGCGCGAAATAGCTTGATAAGTTCGCCACTTGCACTCATATCCCCAACTAATGGCGGATGGTTTGTTCTTAATCACTAGATATCTTTTGGCTAGGTAGACACGTTTGCATGCTCCAGATCTTATATATGGATAAGAACCAGTACAAGCTGAGACTATATATTAATGATGTACGTTATTATTTTAAATAGCTACATGCCCTTAAACAATATCAACAGCTGATAGAAAAATAGTTGTGTGTGTCATACTGGTCTTGTCTCTAGTTAGCAACTTAGCATGCTAGTATAGATCAGATTGAAGCTATACATTTGGATCCAACTCCTTTGCATGCATGACCTGCCCTTTGCTCCAGACATTAGGACCCAAATGTTGGAAAGCATTGGTCACAACTGGACACGTCTTGTTGCTGTCATCTGTAGTATATGGGAGAGAAAAGCCATTGATTGGTGACAAAGTAGATGAGATATTTTCAGGGTTGGCTTCTACCAATGCTTTGTAGAGTGTTTTTTTTTACTAGTGGATGCTTAGTGCCTCGTTCAACATTATATTATAGTAATTTATTCGCCATCTTGATTAGCATATATATGTGGCAAATAAAGTATGGATTTGCTCGTATCACTGTTTGGGGAAAGCTAAGATAAAGTTTATTGCGTTCTCAGTGGAGGCATCTCTGCATCCGTAGTGGTGACTCTCAGTTTGATCACCTAATTAACATGGCTGTAACAATGGCCTTTTAATGTAAGGTGGGATACACAAATGAACAAGGTTTAATAGAATTATATTTTGGGAAATATATATCTCTCTATTGACGCATGAAGTTGTCAATCGTGAATTATTGTCAATGACCTTTTATTTGACACCCAAAAAGAGTGAAACCAGGTGCAAGTTAACTATGGAACTTCTCAACTAACCTAGGAAAATATTTAGAACCTATTCAATCTCCAACAGGATCATTTTAGAATAAACTCTCACTTTGGTCCACACACTACCCCCCACTAGAATCACAATGAGAAAATCAAGAAAGTGAAGCTAAGAACTAGGAAGTGGAGCTGTACCAAACAAACTTTTAATTAGTACCATTGAATCGTGTTGTTTTTACTTTTTTAAAAAATTTATGTTTCTAATTTTAGAAGGTGAAATGCCATCTTTACCCTTGAACCTTGGTCTCCACACCGAACTAACTTCAGTGCCTGAATCATCTCTCATTGTCCCTCCTCCCGCACTAGAACATCCATCCAATCTGGGTTTGGATTGGTTGATTCTGTTCTTGGTTAGCTAGGGAGAATTCAAAACCAAATCTTTATTCTTTTTGGTGCCCCCGATTTTCAAACATAACATCAGCATGAATTTTTTATTTCAGGTTCCTGCCATCCTTTATTTTTGGTGCTCCCCATTTTCAAAGCGATAGTAACTTTGCAGTAAAAGACAAGAGAAGTCCTGAAAGCTAATTGGTTCAGATGTCATAGTATTCGATAGCTAACATACTATTCACATCTTTTGAGATATTTCTTTTGTTTCCTAGGATCATAGTACAGCATATTCTATCAGGGATACCCATACTAAGGAACACTCTATTCCTCGTACTAGAATCTATATATTTTGTGAGGAAAAAAAGCAAATAGGAGAACAAGTATGCAATTATATATATTTTTTATTTTTTTTAAAAAAAACTCAACCTATGGGGAAAGTAGAAAATTATGATTATTGCATAATGAATAGTTGTAAAACAAAATTTCCTTTTTCCATAATTTTATAAAAGTAGCCACATTTTTCTATTTTGGGGTGTTTCCTACTAAATGTCACCACCTTGTTTTGAGAAATTTACACTCTTGAGATTCGCTTACTATTTTAAAGCAAGTGGGAGACAAAGCAAAAAGGCCCCTGAAAATATCACGAATCGGTTGTCAATTTCTTGAAATTGACTTAGCTTTTAAGCGACACCAGAATCACCAACAAATATGTCGGATTCATATATAACGCCTCTTATATTCTTCTTTTTCAATCATGGATTGTGATATCACAAACCTTTTTCTCCTTTAGTTTCTTAAAATTCAAAACACACACCGTTAGTTTCTTAAAATATAGCAAATAATTAGATAGTGGGATCCTTCAAAATTTCTGGCTCCACATGACATGTTTGCCTCCTGAATCTATATTGGCAACACTCTCATTCTCAGCAACCCCTGAGACAACCACAACAAACCTTGAATATGATGTCAACTTCCATGCCGCCTGATTGGTGGTCCCACCACCCTCTCCACGAGCCATCGCTGGCCACAAGTTTCAGGGGATGTGGGCCCGGAATGACATTCAGGGTGGGCCCACAGATGCCACTAGGACAGATTTAGATTCCCTAGGAAAACCATTGGCCGGCTGTGAGAGAGTGTTTGGCTGAAGAACAAGAGAGTCAGGCCCCAACTCTCCTCATCACCAGTGTGAGAAAAAGATTTCAGGCTGCTGTCACACAAAGACTGAGAGAGTTTTGTTATGAGTGCAGGTCAGCTGTTGTTGTCCTAAGAATGTATATTATGGCGAGTGGTCCTAATCCAAGGTGGTGGTGGACATGAAGTTGCTGCAGTTCATCATCAGTTTGTTTGATCATTGTTGGTGATATGTTAGTTTTTGGGATAAGTTTAGGTAGTTTGAGGGTTTATAATCTGAAGCTGTGGCCCTCCACTGGCCACTGGAGCGAACTCATGGCCAGTGCGCTTGGTAGCTAGGGGCATCATATGCAAGAGCCAGAAAAGAATAGGAATATGCCACTGTCCACTGAAATGAAATTCAGTCATGCATGACCCAAACAAATGAGGTCGTCGTTGGTCCAAATTAATCTTGTTTAAAATGATGACGTCCAAATTGTCCAAGGAATAATTTTTTTTAAGTAGAACAAATTAATGGTGAAATATATGGTACTCATCGTCCTTCCTCCGAAAATTCCAAACACACATGACCGTGAAGTGCCCGTGCTAACAGTTCTATATACACCTCTGGTCAACTCGAGCTCACAGCTAGAGACCATGAGAATGCAATCTGTGAAAGATCACATATGACGCACAGGCTAACACGTCCAACTAGTTTATCGAGTATTATACATAGACATCATCAGGCTGGAACATATATACTACCACACATCGACATCAGTACATCACATTCTACTGTATTTCTGCTATCCCGCCCCAGACCATTTTGAGCTGAAGATGATGAAGAAGAAAACGAACGGACGACAATATTCGAACTATATATCTGCTCTGGAATAATATCATCTATTAATTCCTCAGATAACTATATGATATCAACTTGCAAGATGATGCAGCTATATATATATATCAGGGGTTAATTGGTTGGGAACATATCCTATGGAAACCAGCTTCGTGCGCAAACTATGGAAACTCTAATCAAGACCACAGGATTTAGATCCAACGTCTAGAGTGTTTTGCACTTAAACCCTTCCATCCAACCCATTGTAATCTGATTAGCAAAGTTAATGGTGGGAGGGTTTAAGTGCAAAACACGATGGACGTTGGATCTAAATCCTGTGGTCTTGATTAGAGTTTTCATAGTTTGCACACGAAGCAAGTTTCCATAGGATACGTTGCCTAATTGGTTTGTCCTGGCCCACCTCTGATCGCCGTGTACATAGGGATTACATCTAGCTAGCTGTAATGAATCTCCTTCCATTAGTCTATGCTTGGTAAAGGAGACGATATCTGCTAGGGATTAGCCAGAAACATATGTTGACTTGGTGAATATACCTAGCCTCTTGTGTGGTTGTTGTTGAATGCTGGGTAGCAGTAAGATCAGTGCAGCAAGCTAGCTAGCTGACGAGCTGTGCTTGTTTCAGCTTTGAATTCATAGTTTGCAAGATCGAGATTGACCTCACCGAGTATTTAATCTGGAAACTTTAAATCAAGCCAAAACAGCTAGCTTGTCATATATATACCATGTGCTGAAGAAATGAAGGTTTGTCCTGATGCGTTTACAGGTAAAACGAATGAATTGGATAAACATATCCAAGGCAGATCTAGCTGATCGATGCACGCAATGATATATGCAAGATCATTAGTAAACAATATATAGCACTATGTGCCAAGGTGGCCGTCGCTATTAGTAGCTGTGTTCCCCATGATTCTAGTGGTGCAGTGGACAGTGGTGCGGCCCCAATGATGGACAGACTAGCTCGATCTATGGGTGATGCGTGTACCAGCTGCATGCACTGAACAACGGTGCAGCACGATTGTAACAACGACAGAGAGGAAGAGGACACGGACCTCACCTGAGCAGTAACGGAAACTGTTATGCACGGGCGTCCGGACGCGCGTTCACGGCCGCGCAACGCCCCGGCCCAGTTTCTTCGCCGTAACAGTCTGACGGCGTGTTTAATCCCAAACGGATCGGCGTGTTCCCCGTTCAAGCACATCCCTCGATCCACTTGCTGCTCTCGCTCGGCGGTTACAGGCGCCGCGGGTCAGTAGCGCTTCCGCCACCGACGTCCGGTGCGGCTGCCGGGGTTTACCACACACGGCCCTCCTTCTCCCCCATCTTCGCCGCACGCCCTTGCTGCCGTTCCACCAGGGGATTTGCGCCGCATCTTCACGCCCCCTTCGTGTTTGGTCGGCCTGCTCCTCCGCTCCTCGTCGACAACTCCGATTCCAGGTTCGTCGTTCTAGGTGGTGTAGATGCTGAGGTTGATGGGGAAGCAGCTGCGACGTGCTAGCCTTTGCCCTCGTTGTATTTGCTGAATTCCCAAATTGTTGTAGTCGTTGACATTGAACTCGGCAAACACAACCATCTAGTTTCAGCAGCAGTCACCTAACCGGTACTATTATACGTGATTGTAGTGTTTCAACAGCAGTTACTGAATGTGAGATCAGGCCGGGCTATGGTTTGCTGCCTTTTTACCTTGTGTTGTGTCATTTTTGTCCTCAATATTCAGAATTCAGAATGTTGTAGTACCACTTTTTACTTGTGCTTATACTACCATTAACAGATTAAAAAGGGTACTCAAAGTTTAATAGAATTGACACTTGTTGAGATATGCAACCCGATATGCAATGTAATAGTAGTAACCAAGTAACCAAGCACATCAGTTATTTTGTTTGGTGTTTCAGTAGCCTTGATTAGTATGTTTTATGTGGGAGACGTACAAAGTGCTGGTACTGTTTTTCCTGCTTATCCAACAGTTTTTGCTTTTATTAAGTGGATAAGTGGATGTTCAGAGCTAGCTAACTTGCCAGCGCCTTGTCCAGCATATCTCATTCATTGCTCAGCTCGTATAGTAGTACCAGTTAGGTGCATTTCAAAGTGTTTCTGGTCTCTTTTTTGAATTTCAAATCAAAAGTTGTTCATGATTCAATGATTTTCAGATATGCTGCACACATAAATTAAACCTAATATTATTTTTTTATAGGCGATTTTATTGTTTCGTCAACTATGTTCCACTGGCAATATTGCTCTGTTTCAAGTACTTGGGATGATAATTTTTACTGATGGAAAAGTTTATGTCTCAGCTTCTCCTATTGTTTGTTCCAGTTTTCAAACTTAAATGTTTCAAGTAATTTCCATCTTAGTTCTTATGATTCTACATGCTTTTCTAACTAACCATCTTGCACTGGCATTAGTGCTTTGTATCAATAACATTAAATGGTAGTTCGAGTGCTTACATAATATATGTTTCAACTTCTCCCAATTCTTGTTTCAACGGTCCAAATAATATGTTTCACTAATATTTTTCTAGTAGCACTTTTTGATTTGTTTTCATGTGTCTCGATTGTTTTGTTTCACTATTTTTTTTCAGATTACGAACTTCACATACATATCCCAACAATCCAAGGTTTTCAAAAATCACTTCGGTGCATGTGCCTCCTCACCGCGGTGCTCGTGCTCTCGGGGGACGATCGTCATGCAAAAGCGCCCGACCATGTTGCACTTTCAAGGGGGCGCCCAGTGGCCACCTAGGGGTTGCTCAGCCCCGGGACGCACCAAATTAGCCTTCAGATCGTCCTCTCCCTCGTGTTTGTGGTACTTTCGAAATGGCGTTAGAAATCCACGGGCATGGTTGCATCCATCCAATGTTTCTCACTAGGTAGACTATGGTCGTGTGGATCTCATGTGTTTCTAGAGTGTTTTCTGATGTTTTTAGACATGTTGCAAGACCATGTTTCAAGTGTTTTGGTTGTTTTAGATGTATGTTTCAATATAATCATACATGTTTCAGTGTTTCAATTGTTTGAAACGTTACAGAGGATGTTTCAATAGAATCATATTGATGTTGCATAAGAGGATGTTTGAAGGGTTTTGAGCTATGTTTCAAGTGTTTATATGGTTGTTGTCAAAAATAGATCCTCGTGTTTCAAGTGTTTCAATGTCGTGTTTCAGATGTTCTCAAAATACATGTTTCAAATGTTTCAACTAGACTTTGTGAAAGCAGATCTATGTATGTTGCATGGTATTTTGCAATGAAGTATACAAATGTTTAAATCCTGTGTTTCAAGTGTTTCAATATTAAATGTTTCAACAAATGTCTGGGCATGTTTCATTAGTGCATCGTCGTTGTTGCTTTGTGCGGAAACCCACATCCTCTGCCCTTCGCCGCCTCCATCTGTCCTCTGCGTCGTCTCCTACACACCCATGCCACCCTCTGCCCGCCGCTACTGTCGTCCCAACAACAATTACGACATGTTTCAGAGGCACATCGCCTATGTTGCGTAATGACAACATTACATGTTTCAATAATAATCTGGGCACATTTCATTGTTGTCATAAATTTAACAACTCTCCTACAAAATCGATGATCGAGATTTACCAACCCACGGCGGGCCTGATGGCACAGCTCGCATGAAAAAAAAAAAAAACTGGGTGAAAATATGAATTTAGAACTGTTGAAGCAATTCATCAAGCACATGTGAGGGTGAGCACCTCTATGTTTCCTACCTGCTGGAAGCACTAGCGGGTGGAGCTTCAGCTTCACAGAGTCCATGTGCCTTCACAGCTTCACCGCGTGTCACGGCAGGGAATTACAGCAAGGTCTGTGTTGTGGAAGTGGTGCTCCACGCCGGTAGTTGCGCCGTCGCGTCGTGAAGAGCGTGTTGCACGTCTGGGAGGCCGGCCGGGACGACGCGCAACGGGTAGGTGGAGGCGGAGTGGGAGGGGAGGCGCCGCGTCGGGGAGGTGGCCGGCCGGGCGCCGCGGCGACGGGGAGGCCGCCGCGCGTTTGGGGTCGCCGCGCGCGTCGTGCCTCGAAATGAACCTGCTCTGTTCGATGCATCGTGCGATGGGGTTCTTTTTGATGGGCCGTGGGCCTGCTTCATGGCGTCCGGCCGAGCCAAAGCCCGGACGTCCGGGCGCAAGTGCTCCCGGAGCAGTAAGCCATGGCCGGCGACGGCTCGGTCGTCGCCGGTGTGCACACCGCACTTGCCGACGCCGCGGCTTGGGTTGGGCATACCGGCCGGCGTGGACGAACCGGCCTATCGTCCATGCTTAGAGGTATCTGGCCCAACGGACTGAATCGCGCGATTGTCAGCGTTTTCTGGGCCAACCAGCGGCCGGAGACCGGCCCAGTTACCTGGACCACGACGTTTCCGAAGGCCCGTCGAAGAGAAGTCCGAAGCGGATGGCATCGTTCCATCCCACAAATGTTTAGCACCAAACAAACATTGGCACCTCTGTTTCAGCCCGAAGCGGATGGCATTCACAACAAAACCAACGTAAGCCAAACCTGGAAACGGAGACGAGAATTGAGACAGGCAGTTGCAGCCGCGCCTGCTGAATTTCCGATGCACATGCAAGAAGCCACTTAAATCAGCAATAGCAGAATCTGTACAAAATGCTTGTTGAAGCACTAGCTTCTTTACAAGCCTACAGCAATACGACTGATATATTTCACCAGGTAATGGTCCCTTAATCATCATTAGTGGCAATTTACACCTTAAACATAGAACACACTGATTGATGTGTGGTAGACTGCATTTGCACAAGCACACAAAAAAGGTAGGCTTGGTGACAATTCGTCACAGGGATAACAGTTTGAACTCGTATAACCTATCGAGATTCCTCTGAACGGCTTTTATTCTTGACCTCAAAGTTTTGGGCTTTGACCTATCTTATCCTTTGGTGATGAAGCCGCCTCTTCGGTATCCAGCTCAGTCTCGGATAGTGATAGATAAGGATTTCCTTCTTCAATAGGCAGTGTCCTCTTGGAGCCTTCAAGGGCTACACCCAGAATAATGTTATCTTCAAAAGCTGGTCTAGATTCTTTCTTTGGATTAGCTACCGAGACTGACCCATCTCCTTGCCGCTCAGTGGGCTCTGCTTCACGTATCTTCCCTTTACCAGCCTTTGAAGTTGACGTGGCAGGATCTGAAGAAGGTGTTACTGGCGTCACATTATCACTCTTAATGTTCTTCACCCGAGCGTCTTCAGGTACCACTTTTTTTCTGTTCCTGCTTTTCGGAGTTGCTTAAACTAGCATTTTCAGGTGAAGTGGAATTGAGTTTCTCTACCGAGCCATTTGTCTTGACTTTCTGCTCCTCGCGTGATGATGCAGGTCGAGGCTTGGGTTTGTCATCACTGATCCTTGCAGATGTATCAATCAGAAGTGGACGGCCACGGACGCGACTATACATGTCCTCTCCAAAAGGAATGTTATCAAAGTCTGCATTGCCATATGATTTCTGAACTGTCCGAATTTGGGTAGCAAGCCTTGCTTTGTGATGCCCAACTATTCTAAGAAGATCCAACATAATAGCTTCCTGTGTAATTTCGAACATAGAAAACTCATGTTAAATGTTATTTATATAAAATGCAGCCTAAAATCAAGCTGAAATTCTTCGATTTAAAAAGGACAGCATGCCGAAATGGCATCCTAAAGCTTCTCCAATAAATATTTGAATAGCTTTACTATGTAAGGAAGCCCCAAGACATTGATGCACAACAGGTCAAAAGCAACCAGATTAGTTCTGAAACCCTTGTTAAAATCAAGGTTCAATGGCAGAGTTCAAGTAAAACCACAAATACTGGGCCAAGATTCAACATTAGGAGTTTATAGGACATGCTAAAGTAGTCATACAGTTCTAAAAAAATAAACAAATCTCTGAAAGGAATTATGGACGGTTGAATGGCTAGAATTAATTTACTTTTTTCAGTCATCTTGGCAACTGCTCAGAACACTAACACCAGGAAACTGTAAACTCTAAACTGGAATATTCATAGTTCTGGAACTGTCAGAATGGGTGAAACTGTCAGAATGCTCTACTCCATAAGCATTCCCACTGCCCCGAGTAATTTATTTGAAACACACAAGCTAGAAAACAAGGGTCCAGAGTGACAGACCATATATTTTCAGCAGACACCATAGGCGAATGCCAGCATAACATATTAGCATGTTCCTAGGCTTTCTTCCAAGACAAATGTTACCTGGACATTGAGAAACTCCTCGAAATGTGATGTCTTCACAAAGCAGGATACCAATATCTACAAGAAACACACAAAAAGAAGGAATGAACTGAGTTGGTGGACAATATGAAACTCAAAAGCAATAGAAGGGAACATAGTCATGTATTCCAATAATGTATACAAATACATAACTATGCATATGCATATGCATGAAAGCAAGACATTGACACCAGTCGAACACAAACAAGAGGACAGCTCAGTTTTTCAAAAAGTGCTAGGCCCTAGACAGGCGGTCAGGATCTGCCTAGCACCCAGGAATTGCTCAGTGTTTATACATTTTATGGACACTCAGATTCATTCTATGCTAAATAAAGGAAATTTTATACATTTTATGGACAGTCAGATTCATTCTATGCTAAATAAAAGGAAATTTTATACATTTGATGGACAGTCAGATTCATTCTATGCTAAATAAAGGAAATTTAGTCTACCAAACCAAAAAAAAAAAAAACGGTATTTTCAGTATCTATGATTAATATCACCGTAGTTCATCTTCTTTTCCAGGTAGAGGTATTTTGCACCTCGCTCCTTGTGAGTGTGTGGGTATATGTTGTAAGGGTTTCTTCATACCCTTTTTTCTTCTTAACATAGTGATACACAGCTCTCCTGTGTGTTTGAGGGGGGGAAAAACTTTTTCCATCTCTATTTGCACCATTTTCATGCATACAACAAGCCCAAACCACATCTACGTGACAAATGTCTAGCTGCTAAGGTGCTAAGCAAGGCAGCACATAGGCTCCATGCCTAGACAGAATACTAGGTGCTAGGCGTGGTGTTGCCTTTTTTAGAAAGAAGAGGAACAATTTAATGGTTAACACACAAAAAAAAAAAAAATAGGTTGGTGGCTTTACTGCCAGCATTACATAAAGCAGGCCAACTTAAATATCAGAACAGCACAGCCTGGATTTCATGCTGCGACTGAGAATGCAAAATATTTTATGAAAAAAAAAAAAGCTAAGAACCTATTTGGAGTTTTGGACTAGGAAACAACTTAAACATCAAACATAACGATTTCGTGCTGAGATTTTGACAGATCAAAATATTCTTTGAAAATGCACAAGACCTGGTTGGAAAGAGGGTTTGGATCCAAATCCTTGGGATTCAATTTTAACATGCACTAACACCAATTATTCCTAGAGAAATCCCCCTCATGTACTCTTTAAGCAATCTTAGAGGCTGTTTGGATGACATGTTTAAAAACACCGGTAAATTGCATTCCCTGTTCTTTTTCACTTCTGAGCCTGAGATTTTGTTTAGATAAATGGTTAGCACATTAAAATTGAAGCGGGTTTGGCCTAATACTGTTCTAGAAAAATAATAATCTCTGGATGTTAGGAAATTAAAAGAAAACTATCAGGAGTGTCCCCATTCCCTCGTCCGTGCACACTGGAGGCAACAGCAAGCCAACTGATCCCCAATCACTGCCATCGCTATTGAAACCTCAATCCATGACACATTGCCATTGCCGTCTCAGCCTCCGCCTGCACTGCCTCCGCACATAAAGGGAACCACGCTGGTGATGCGACTTGCATTGGCTATTGGGCACCCTGAGGCACTCGTCAACTGTCCCAAACAAAAGGAAGTGCTGATGCAAAAGACTGAAGATTTGTCCGCTTCGGAGTCTCAGCGTGGCTGTTGTCCTCCTCAGTTATACTAGCTACGCTAACCTACCTACCACCCTCCCTCCCTTGGTACTAATTATTTTGAAGTAGTTGCCGAACATGATACCATGGCACGACCTCGGCCTCAATTCATATTGCCAGGGCCTCAATCAACAACTACACTAGCTCCAAGCTCAGTCTGTGTGGCATTTAGCTCAGTGGCAGCAAGCTCGATTCTGATGGCAAGGATCAAGGATGTGAAGCCTGTGGCAGAGAGGATCTTGAGCTATGTGGCAGAGAGCTTATCTAAGCATCATTAAGTTCAATCACCTAACAGCATTTACCCAAATAACATTCTACAAGTCAAAAAGTTCAAAGAATATTATAATTGGAAGCTGATTCCGGGTGTGAAAAATAAACAAGCATCCAAACAGGACCTTAAGAAAATAAGACCAACATATGATCCATGTATTCATGTGGTTATGGATAATTCTAAACCAACTTGGTAACTGCCTGAAAGTTAGCAACCGATGCCAACTCAAGACCAGATACCTATAGGATACAGCCATCTAGAAACTAGCATCCCATCCAGCACATGTTCTAAAAGTAAAAACAAAATGAAATGGTTCCGAAGCACCAGGTGTTTTGCATAGTTAACTAGCTAAGGTAGGTTTTATAAGGTAATATAAACGTAAAAAAGGGTAAATTTACATTAAACATCGGTGAAAAGGCCAATGGTAATAATACAGGGGAGGTCTTTGCCAAACAGCTTAATAAGTCTATGCCTAAGTGTTGGAATATAAGTGATTTGTCCACCACTCATCAGCTTAAGCAAAGCTTGGTTGAACTGGTTGGTGCATGCAACTCAATATGGTATCAAAACCCGAGCCCAAAGGCCTCGAGTTCAAATCCTGGTTAGCGCAATTAAATAAAATAATTGTTGCTCGCTCCTATTCCACGTCCCGAGACCTGAGGGACCCTCCACGCGAGGGGAGCATTGGAGTATAAGTGCATTGTCCACCTCATCCCATCAGCTTAAGATTTTGGGTTGAACAAGCATGCAACTCAATACTAAAAAAGATGTACCGATGTTGATCACATAGTTCTTAGTGAGGACTGATTGTGCAATAGTACTTCCAACTAAAAGATGGAATTACTAGATGTAAGGAATTACCATAAGTGCTTGATTTTTGGGATCAATTTTCTCAAAGAATACTCTCCTGTGCAGCTTTTGTTGTTCTATATGCGGATTTTTTGCCAACACTTTCCTCATGTCAGCAACTATAGTCTGCCAAAGAAAAACAAAGATGCATGGCTAAGATAGAGTTTTAATACACTGGAAAAGATCGAACACATAAGAGAAGGGGATTATGTTAAGTAATTCCTTGTGGTACTTACCCCAATTTTTCCAGCATCCATGTGGCTAATAGCAAGATAGGTCTTAATACGCCAATGGGTCCTCTGAGTGTTATTCCTTAATATAGAAACTGTAAACTTATGGTTAGGAACGTATATCGCTTCTCGATCAACACCTCTAATGATTGTTGGAGACCACAAACCAACATGCTGAAAATCAAATCAAATAACTTCAGGTTAGAGAAATGATTCAAAGTATTGACCAAATCTTCCATGGAAAAAACTGATAGTACATACAAATAAAACCTTAAAGCATGTTAGAAATAATATCATAACTAGATGGTGTAGTTTTAGCCCAAAGTTAAATTAAGGCATACCTCAACAATGCCAGAGACATCAACATCATCTATCCTTACATCGATCCATTCATTGACTACAAATGGGCGTGTGGCATTGATCATGATACTCGAGAGGAAGTTAGTAAAAATCTGCAACAAATTATGATAGATATTAGCACCACAGCACAAATTAAGCATATCAGCAACATGTTTTGTAGTACCTCACGACCAGCAAGTGTAAGCAGCACAGTACCAAACCCTCCAGCAGTTATCCACTTTTGGGTATTGAAACCCAGCAACTCCATAAACAGAGAAAAAGCAGCAATCCAAACACCAGTATAAAGAGCTTTCATGGTAAAATCAAACCCCATCTGCCAGAAACAAACTTACATAAGTGATACTGCAGTTTGAAGGAAAAAAATGTATAATAATATTCTATGTGATTCAAATATCAGAACAATATCTTGACTTCATTAATTGGTACGGTGTTTAGCGGCTGGCAATATGATCTTGATGGTAGCATTCACTCTTGGTTTGTTTAGATGCATCTTAATTTTTGTTTAGTACCCTATGTGTTATATAAAAAGTAGCTTTGTACTTAGGATCTTGTGTTGCATGCTGTTTCTTCTCAAATGTTTGCTTCTTATAACTTCTAATTATAGCCGCCTCCTGCTCATTCTCTTTGCTCTCTTTTACAGAAGGTTGTGAGCATAACATGGGCCTCCTGCTCCGATACCATTAGTTAGGCAGGAATGTGTTGTCTCAGATTCCTCCAAACCCTGGGCAGAAGGGTATACATAGTTGCTTCTGTCACGTATGGGCCTCATGGGCCTAGCCTCATGGGCCTACACATATACACTAACACTGGTGATGACCTAAACCTCATAAAGTCATAAAGCACTCAAAGTTGAGGCAGTAAACTAATCATCAGGGAAGAAGATTCCTGCTGATGGAATTTAGAAGAGGGTGGCCTCAGTGAAGAATTATAAGTAATTATGTTGGATCTGGCACCTTCTGAACCCTTATTTAGAGATCAAGAGATAGGACTCAAGAAGATCCTTAAAAAGAGTTCAGCATTCACAATCTGAAACACATTCCTATGTGTTTTTGTGTCTTATGAAGGGTGAGGACCTTTGTGAATAAAGAGAAACAAATATCAAACAGGCAGATGGAAAAGGGTAACAAAATTTTGGTAGATACCAAGATTTTACTTGTTATGATATAAGGATCTTACGTTTCTTGCTTGCATCATTGGGATTGCGCATGTCCATAAGAAACTTCTGTAGCTGCTGAATCAAGCTAAAAAGAAGAAAAACAATCTTAGTGTTAACAAAACTAAATAAAACAGAACACAATGTAACTGATCAATCATACAAGACGATAACATATATAAAGACACCTTAAATTTCATACAAATCAAGGCAGCAAGGACTAACATGGATCTGCACATCTTCCCATTGCAATACATGAAACACCATTGCAGCTTAACTAATATGTTAGTGTTATTTGATGTCAATAAATAAATAATTCCACAACTATCACATCCTTGAGTCCTTAAACAACGTTGAAATTATCTCAATATAGATCACAACAAGATTGATAATGTTAGCGCAGAATGGCACTCACATACATCAGCACATCAGTAAATGTCATTTCTGAGTACCTTTTGTATGCTTATTATAAAGTTATAAGTTAGCATTCCCCAGATGCAAGTATAAAAAGGTTCCAATACATTCCTCATCTATTTGTATTTTTGTATATTCTCACAATCTCACCAACTAAATTTTTATGCGAAAGGGCTTCTAGCTGAGGCTGTGTTTAGATCCCAACTTTGGGTTGAAATTCCCGTCACATCGAATCCTTAAATATAGCAAAAGACACTTGCATGGAGAATTAAATGTAGGTAAACAAAATATCTAATTGGACAGTTTGGGATGTACTTTGCGAGGCGAATTTTTAAGCCTAGTTAGGCCATGGTAGGACAATATTTACCAACGTTGGTTAGGTGGCTTAAGTAGCACTCAAGTCCTAGGTTCAATTCCTCGTGGGAGCAAATTTCAAGCTGGGTATTAAAAATCCTGTGTATGGGCCCCTCCTAGGCCGAGGTTTTTTATAACTTTTGGTGTATACATCACTTGCCACATCTTTTAAATTTTAAGTGATAGTTCCATCGCCAATAGGTAATTAGTTTATCTAGTTGTACCAGAATAATATATTGTCATTTATGCTATGCAGCCAGAAAACCATTTGTACTTGAAGATGATAGACAAAACTAAAGTTAGGGAGAAAAGAATCATCCATAACCAAAATTGTAAATTGTAATCTCCAACATGGCTTTTGCAGTTACAGTTATCTTGAGTTCTTGACTGCATAAACGGTGTCTTAAATGGGCATTATAGAATCAAAGCTACAACTTGCAAAAGACAACTTAAGTTTTTCTGAGGATGTAGCATGTGCACCTTGTGAGAATATATGCAACAGCCAGGACAGTTGATAATGATCTCACGAAAGTTATCAGGCGTGTTTTCACAGCTTGGCTTGCTGCTGAAGGCAAGACAACTGGATCCAAACCCCTGCAAGAATTGCATGGACAAAGAGAAAGATAAATAAAAAGAAGCTTGTAGGAACTGTGCATAATTTGCTTAGCTGTTGTGTTTAAACACAGTTTGAATGCTGGCCACTTGTCCCCATTTAAACAGACATTTAGCCTGATAGTAGGCTAAACGATGGGTGACAGACTGTTTGGCGTTTAGCAGTCAGATGAACACTGACTGTCTGCAGTACAATTCAAGTAGAAACAGGAATAATTTCAATATTACAAACAGGGCCATAGCATTGAGTGATGATATCAAGTGCCTAGAGTTGCCACTTCAGAAAGGATCATTATAATATGGTGGAGCTATACCTGCAGATTAGTGTTGCTCCTGTCCAGAGAAGTAGAGGCTGAAGGTACGAAGAAGAAATCAAATATGTAGGGCTCTTCTTCCAGTTGCCTCCATGCTGTAAAGGTCCATTATGAACTATATTAACCAGTGTAGTATATGCCTTCAAGAGAAAGCTAGCCTAGTACATGATCATGTAAATGAAAAATAATGCAATGTGGTTATATGAAGCAGAACACATACATCAAAACGGCTTCTAATATCCCGCACTAGAGGCAAAAAACCCCACAGAGCAAACACAATAATCCCGATTGCAGGGACCACAAGTGAGGTAGCAGGATTTGCAAGTAAAGTATCACATGACCTGTAAATGCAAAAAAAAGGAAAGCAATTACTAAAAATCACATGAAGTAAATTCAGGTGTAATATATATAAATAAATGGACAGTTTTCCAAGTAAATAAAATTAAACATGTTTCACATCTCTATTTTCTTAGATTATTTTAATAGTGTACTACGCGAACAATGGTACTGTTTCCATGCGCATATTTGCGAAAAATAGAGTTCAAGAATGAACCTAATGAATTCGCATAGTCATAGTAATGACCTTAAGAAAGACTTAGGTCAGGAATAAATAAGAGACAATTAAAACTGCCCAAGAAGTGTAGCCAACACAAGAGCATGATCAGGCTTAAAATTCAAGCTCCATTATGTTAGCTATCAACCTATATTATCTAACAAGTGGGTAGAGTGTTATACTAATACATATGTTACTTCAGTACTCAAAAATTTTATAAGATAACACATTGAAGATATATATGTTGCACCATATGCCAAAACATAAAATTTATTGCCATAGTTGGTTTATTATCTAATTTCAACAGGTTAATGAAGAGTGGAAAGTCAAAACCTCAGCACACTCACAACAAGAGGTATAGGCAATCATCCTATGGAATGTATGATTTCCGTGCCACCAGTTATGGATACACCAACCGGTGGTACTGTGTACTATAGAGTAGATGACTTTCTTCAATGTCCTGATTAACTGAGTATGCAGTCCCGCAACAATGGTAGGATCCGATCCAAACTACTGTTTCGCTGCTTGCTCATAAATAAAGAATTGTACAAGGGAATTACCTAGTTAGTGCTAATGATGCGTTCTTGACAAGAGGAATTCCCTTCAAAGGAACTGGCAAGGCACAAGAGCTAAAGCCCAAAGGTCTATGTCTGCGAGGTGTATAAAGCATGGGCCTGTAGCTACTCTCTAACACATTGTGATCCCAACAGCATCGCCTCTGCAAAGAAACCAGAGTTACTCTGTAAGATCTACAATTAAGAGACAAAACCAGTACACCTTTTAACCTGTACAACTTGGACACCAGAGTCCTAAAAGGGTTTCCCCAGCCAGGACTGGAGAATTCCAAGGGGTATTTCATATTCCAAAAAAAAATGCCAAGTCAGACCCACACCAGAATCAGACACCAACACGCAGAGTCAGGTCTATGCAACACTGCTTTTAGCTAGTGTACTGGCAAAAATTAGAGGGGGGGGGGTTTGTTACGATGAAAACAAGACGAGGCTGTAATTACACATTATACTGTGAGGGATGACAAGTATTCAGTTCTACATAAATAGTTATTTGATACCTAAATGTAAGTTTTAGGGTTGGACAAAAGAACACATTTGAGAATAGTATTCATGGCAAAATGTTGATAAAAAAACTATAAACAAAAATGTCTCTACACCTAATAAGCGTGCAATGAAATCGTTCACCAGGACCAGCAAAAAACAGGATTGGACTGGCACTAAAAACAGTCCTGGTGAAAAAAAAGCTGGACCGGAACAAAATCCGACTCCAAGTCTAATTAAAATTCATTGCTAAATTAGGAAGGCTTGGCCCAACACAAATTAAAATTAATGTACTGTGCTGTTAGCTTAGCAATTAAAAAGAATGGGCCATACATCAGCAACTGAAGGAAATGAGGTCGATGGCAAGGGAAGAGAACTCCTCATCTCGGGACTCTGGAAAAAAAAGAGAGAGAATCATAAAATAATAACAAAAAGGACTGTATTATTAGTACAAGAAAAGCAAGAAGGAATGTGTACCCTAAATCTGTTCCTTTGGCAAAATATGTCAGTAGCAGTTA
Organism: Hyparrhenia diplandra; assembly: GCA_015847255.1. Taxonomy (NCBI): domain Eukaryota; kingdom Viridiplantae; phylum Streptophyta; class Magnoliopsida; order Poales; family Poaceae; genus Hyparrhenia; species Hyparrhenia diplandra. The sequence goes on along the minus strand of JADLZK010010448.1, from coordinate 167,821 downwards.
CTTTTTGGAACAGCTGAGATGTCAATCCAACTGCCATCCCAAGCAAAACTCAAATCGAATGAAATTCACATCCACTGGGCGCAGTTTCTTATCAGCCACTGATGTGTAATATATGCTAGCCTACACACCTGAAAAACAAACAATGTTAGAACAGGTGATTTTTGAACTTCTAAGTTACCAATTTACATGATATTGTTAAGAGTATAAAGTATTTGATTTCCCTTGCAGAGATGGAGCATCAGCACCACGAAAGGCTATGGTGGAGGGCAGATAAGAAACAAAGTGTGTCTCAAAACAGTTAAGAGACTAAGAGACTTCAATCATTGAGCAAAGATAGAAGCTGGAGTTTCAATATGGCTAGATTGTTTCATTTTAGTGGCAATAAGTAGTCTTGGCCATTTGAAAATGAGACCCAAGTACATCAGGTATGTCAATTCCAAATTAAATACATTAATACTATGGCAATCAAGCTTGGGCAAAATACCCGATACCCATTACCCGAACCCAAATTACCCATTGCAATTTTGGGTATTAACTTGAGATACCGAAATTAATTTGGGTAATTCGTCTAACACGTCGCGGTACCCGAATTACCCATATGATTCGATTAACACCCAATCCACTTCTCCACTTCATTTGGCCCAACAAGGAACAGGGCAGAAGAGCACAGTGCGGTCCATTCAATCCATCCCCAACTCCACCATAAGTTCAGGTCTTTAGCCGAACAACCCCACCACGACCCCAAGACGCAAGACCTATGCAAAAGTGAAAACCTAGCGGGGCGCAGCGGCGCAGCTCTGCCTAGGTGCCTCCAGCGTCCAACACTCCAACACTACAGCTCCAGCCTCCGGCCATCCACCGATCCACGCGTCCAAGTTCAGTGACCGAGGCATCCAGCCCTCGGCTCCTTCTCGTTGAGACCTCCATGCTCCAGCAGTCCAACGCCACGGAGCGCGACCCGAACCTATCGGCGGCAGATCGAGGGACACGCTGGCAAGGAGCAGAGGTTGAATTTCAGTTTGCCAAGTTTCTGTGACTACAGGTATACCCGAACCGGAAAATTCGGGTAACCTGAATGCATATGTGGGTTGCTCAAAAATTTGGAATTACTGATGAAATTACCATGTGTCATCATTTGATATATGTGCTGTTTATATTGGTCAAATTACCATGTGTCATCACTATATATGTGTTGTTTATATTGCTGTTTATATTGAGGGGGTAACCTCACCAATTGAGTGCAAAGGTGACCACAACCAGGTTTGGTTCAAATCCATCCATCCAAACAAGTGATGGGTTGGCTCCAACCCTTTCACACTCCTCCAACCAAACAAGAAACTGGGTCGAACCCAACCCAGCAACCAAACAAAGTCAGGGTTGGAGCCGTCCCCAAAACGAGGGTTGGGTCAACCAAACACACGGTAAGATAGTGTTTGGTTCATAGTATTTCGTTACTCAAGTCATCTACCCATACTCTCTCTAGATGCTAGGCAACACCATCCCAAACAAGGTACCAACCCATATACCATTTGCACGTATGTGAGCCTTCGTATGTGCTACCCTCTTCTCCATGTTAAACCATGAGCTAGAGCTAATAGGGGCAATGACAAGAATAGTGGTGGCGAGGCAAGTGAGGGCGGGGCATGGGTGAGTGGTGAAGGTGAATAAGTCAGTCATCTCGGGATTAGCATGCGAGCCTATGGATGTTGCGTAAGGCCCACAATATAACTATTTTGCTAACAATGTGATAAACAAAAATTAGAGACAACCTTCCCTCCAACTAATATAAACAGCAGAATGGTACCATATCCTCTATCCCCTGGTTTCCAAACCAAACACAAACTCAACTAATTTCTATTCAAATAAAATATTTGTGCCACAATGTTGTGTTCTTACATCCCGAAACTCTTTGGGGATTAAAGGGCCAACTACTTTGGTCTTCACATCTACCAACAATAAAACTTACAAGCTCGTGGGCACAATTTTCTTGGCGTATGGCCAGTAGCAACTATCATGGCAGTGACTTTATCATTCCTACTATAAAGTAGCATGGAGAAGCGGCAACACAAAATTCTCAACGCAATGTAACAGTTACATGTTCGGCTGATGGATTTGAGTCACTCACTGGTTTTACTCAATGATTGAAGTCTCTTAGTCTCTTAACTGTTTTGAGACACACTTTGTTTCTTATCTGCCCTCCACCATAGCCTTTGTGGTGCTGATGCTCCATCTCTGCAAGGGAAATCAAATACTTTATACTCTTAACAATATCATGTAAATTGGTAACTTAGTTCAAAAAATCACATGTTCTAACCTTGTTTGTTTTTCAGGTGTGTAGGCTAGCATATATTACACATCAGTGGCTGATAAGAAACTGCGTCCAGTGGATGTGAATTTCATCGATTTGAGTTTTGCTTGAGATGGCAGTTGGATTGACATCTCAGCTGTTCCAAAAAGTAACTGCTACTGACATATTTTGCCAAAGGAACAGATTTAGGGTACACATTCCTTCTTGCTTTTCTTGTACTAATAATACAGTCCTTTTTGTTATTATTTTATGATTCTCTCTTTTTTTTTCAGAGTCACGAGATGAGGAGTTCTCTTCCCTTGCCATCCACCTCGTTTCCTTCAGTTGCTGATGTATGGCCCATTCTTTTTAATTGCTAAGCAAACAGCACAGTACATTAATTTTAATTCGTGTTGGGCCAAGCCTTCCTAATTTAGCAATGAATTTTAATTAGACTTGGAGTCGGATTTTGTTCGGTCCAGCTTTTTTCACGGGACTGTTTTTAGTGCCAGTCCAATCCTGTTTTTGCGGTCCTGGTGAGCGATTTCATTGCACGCTTATTAGGTGTAGAGACATTTTTGTTTATAGTTTTTTATCAACATTTTGGCATGACTGCTATTCTCAAATGTGTTCTTTTGTCCAACCCTAAGACTTACATTTAGGTATCAAATAACTATTTATGTAGAACTGAATACTTGTCATACTTCATCCCTCACAATATAATGTGTAATTACAGCCTCCTCTTGTTTTCATAGTAACTATTTATGTAGAACTGAATACTTGTCATACTTCATCAAGGAGTGTGGGATGAATTTACCTTGAACGTGCCTGACCGAAGCAGATCTTGGCCGGAGCAGCACGTTGCGGAGGGAGACTGGTGTGGCTTCTCGATCTGGCCGGCGGAGGACGGAGGGAGGCGGCCGTCGGCCGGCGGCCGGCGGCGCCCTGGACGCGGCGCGCGGCCGGACCTGGCAGCCGGCCCTAGCGCGCGGGCAGCTCTGGCGCACGGGCGGCCGTCGAGGCGCAGCGCGGCCCCGGCAGGCGGCCTGCAGGAGGCGGACTTCGTACCCCGCGCGTGGACCTGGAGGGAGGCAGCCGGGCGGCGGTCTCACGGCTTCGGTGCGAGAGAGAGAGGGAGGAAAGGTAAGGAAGCTTCGGTGCAGAGACAATCTGCGATATACTGAGTAGCCGCTACGCTAGCTCTCTTTTTTTTTTTTTTAAAAAAAAAAAAAAAAAAAACCCCCGCTACCTTCTTCCCCTTTCCACGAACCCTGCCACAGTGCCACGAGCCGCCAGCCTCGCCGTCCCTCGCCACCATGGTTGTGCGATGCGCCTCTCCGGCATACTGACCGGTACCCTCTAGCGCCATCTTAATCTTTCTTCTTTATTTACCTCCGCACTGCGCTGATCTTAAATATGAATCTTTCTTCCTTTTCCCTTATCCCCATTTCCCAGATTGACTAGCGCACAGATGGATCCATCCAAGAAGAGTGCTTGCGCCGCCGCCGACCTGACCGACGACCTCATCGTCGAGATCCCGTCGCGGCTGCCGGTCAAATCGATCTGCCGCTTCAAGTGCGTTTCCTGGCACTGGTACGGCCTAATCACCAACTCCGAGCACCGCAAGAAGATCCCCAGACGCTATCCGGCTTCTTCTACCCCGGATACAGGCTCGACCGCGAGGAGAACGAGCTAGTAACATTTTCAGATTTCGTGGACATCACGGGACGCCAAGGGCTGCCATTTTCGGACCCCTCGTTGCCCTTCTTGACCGGCTACAGGCTGATTATTCCAGAGATCTGCTGCAATGGCCTCCTCCTCTGCCTCTGTTGGAAGGTCTCCCCCCGTGATGAGTACAATTATGTTGTGTGCAATCCTGCAACAGAGAAATGGTTCGCCCTGCCGGAGTCTGGCTATGATAGTGGTGCTCGCCCTTCCTCATACCGATTTGGCTTTGACCCGGCTGTCTCATCCCATTTCCATGTGTTCGAGATTCTAGAAGAAGATGAGGATTATGGATTCATTGGTGGTGTGAATATCTACTCGTCAGAGACAGGTACCTGGAGCCACAAGAGAAATGGTTGGGGAAATGAGCTTCAGCTAGTCGATTCGAGAGGGGTTTTTTTCAAAGGAATGTTGCATTTGATAACCTATTGTCTCAAGTTAATTGCAGTGGACACACAAGGGAAGATATGGAGGACCATTCCTTTGCTGGAAACCATGCGTGCTGAAAACTTCGGTAGAAACCTTCTTTCCAGTAATCTTACTTTTATTGGTCAATCGCGGGGGCAATTGCATTACATCAATATGAGGAAAAGAGATCTCTCTATATTGTCTGTCTGGGTTCTTGAGGACTATGGCAGTGATGAATGGATATTTAAGTACAACATTAGTACTTCACAGATTTTTGGAGAGAAGGGTCTCGGGTTTGAACAGGACTATGCTTTGATTGCTATCCATCCAGAATGCAATTTGATTTACTTTGTTTGGAAGTGCGAGGACATACTGATGTCATATGACATAGAACGTGGGAAAGTTCGTGTTGTATGCAATGTGGAGCGTTTGTTTGACGCATTCCTTCCTTATCTTCCATATGTTCCATTTCTCTCAGGCTCAGCAAGGCTAGAAGCATAAATTTAGCAGTGTGAAGATCTGCAATTGTGGCCATGAAATCATATGGATGTCTGCAATATTTGTGATCTTTTTCCAGTGTGAAGATCTGCAATTTTCATAGCTTGTGTACGTGTACCTGTCTTTTTACCACCCCTTGTTATTGTGTTAATGCTTTAGTGCAATAATATTTGTGATCTTTTTTTATTTGGAAGCAATGTTGTTTTATGTAGAACCTGTACCTTATCTTTACTGAGATAGCGTATTAAATCAATTTTCCCTATTTTATACTAGTTATATTTGTGGATTGACATTTATTACTTATTATTATCAGCGCCCTATAATCAACAGGCATTTCTTACTCCACTGTTCATCCAGTTTGTTGAACATACAGTATGGTGGTTTTTACTTTTATGGAAAAGGGAAGGGTAATATAAATATATAGTGCCCTCGCTAGGAACTATGAAAATCAAATCGGACCATGTCTCACTGCCAAACTCTGACAGGTCTGGGACGTTTGGACCCAAAAAGTTTAGCCAGTTACCCTCTCTGCTATGTTGTTCCCACTACCCATACTTCTCTATTGAGAGATAATTCTTTACCTCATTGTGAGAAAAATCTTTATGAAGTTTTTTTTATAAGAATCTTTATGAAGTTGACATGATTCTCTCTCTCTTGTAGCCTTGATAATTTGTCAGTTGTGTGCACTGCAATATTGCTGGCAGGCATTTATATCTCCACTGCTCATTTTGTTCAATAAATAGAAGTGGGTTGGTGTTTAATAACCCAAAACAGCTAGAGAGGCATGATCAGGCCGACGAGACCATCCGACACCTTTTAACTTCATGTGTCTTTGCTAGTTCCATCTTTTTCTTAGAATTTTTGGCTGCAAACTTTGATTCCCCAGTCAGATTCATCCTCTTCCTCCAGCTGGTGGTGGGTGATGAAAGCAATGAACAAGCAGTCTATAATAGGACTAAACACATTATCATTCCCAATGCTTGGGAGCTTTGGAAGCATCATAATGTTTGCATTTTTAAAAATTTTACTCTGCCAATGAGGTTAATGATCGATGAAGAAATTACATGGTGTGCTTCTGGGGCCAAGCTAGGATCTTAGGAACCTGGTCGGGTTTAGTTTAGTTCCCCACTGCTTTGTGTTGAAGTCGTCTTATCTCTGTCTGTGGCGTGTCAATTCTTTTTGCTTTCTTTGTGAGGTGTTCTCGTGTGTCCTTTATTTCTCCTTTAATGGTATGACATGCACCCACTTGTTTGTTCAAGAAAAAAAAGGTATGCCTTCAGTAAGGGATATAAAAATCACTTATGTGCATTGTTCACAATGACAAAATTAAAGACCCACGGTGTATGTTCTCCTTTTATACCCTTTGATATTGCTGCTTAGTTAGTGCCGTTAGTTCTGATCTGTTGCCTTCCAATGAGATTGTTTTTTTAAGCTTCCAATGAGATTGTTTAGTTACTACGTTGGTTTTGATCTGTTGCCTTCCAATGAGATTCAACCTGCTCGCTGCAGCTACTTGGCTGCAAAGGCTGTTCCGCCATGCAAACAAATTAATTAAGGTTGGCTTCCTTTTGTGATGCTTTTTTTTTGTTTGGTGCTTATTAGGAACAGAACTGCAATGCTCGTTCTCTAATTAGGTAGTTTATTCGTGTTGCGTATGTATTCCTGAATAACCTTTCTTTCATAACCTGCTCTTGTCAACCACTTTCATATACATCCATTCATATATTTCCTATACTCAATCCCTGTTGCAACGTGCGGGATATATTCTAGGCAATGCTAAGACATATTTGTTAAAACACAAAAGGTGGTTCTGGTTCCCACTCTCACCAGGACAGAAACCATCGATGGTGTCAATGCCCAGCTATGGATGTGGTGTATTGTTGGTTTGCAGGTCAAAATCATACTATATTCTTAGGAAAGTGTTCTATGTTAAAACACAACGGTGTGGGTCCTACTCGCACCAGGGTGGAAACATTGATGGTGTCAATGCCCCAAGCGCAACGACGAAAATATCAGTGTCGTGTATTGTTGGTTTGCGGGTTCAAATCATTTCTGAGGTGAGAAATGATTTCTTTCTTTTCTGCTCTACAAACACGCACACAGATAAAAGGTGCGTTCTGTAATTTCTTACTTCTACGGTGGGTAGCGTCCCCTCATATAGCCCTACCACCGGACCATACACGCTTTCACTGCTTTTCATTCTTTTGTTAATTGAATTTGAATGTAGTGTCATGTCAATTTTTTGCTATTGTTGATAGCAATAAGTAGATACATGTAGTTCAGATAAGGCTAAGACTAGCCTTAGTGTTCTCAATAATAAAAGTAAGTAAAGTGTCTTGTGTGACTATGTCAATGTTTGAAACAGAAATACTAGTATATCTCATGCAGGGTGAAAAAAATAACTGCATCAGAATTGGAGTCCTCGGAGAGCATCTTTGTGTTTGTTTGGATGCACATGTACACAAATAATCAATCGATTGATCAATAGAAATCAAACGGAAGCGACAAAACACGATGGAAACACCGGGACTCTCCCACTCACAAACAGCTCAACGGCGTACGCATGGATGCGTCACGGGAAACCCGGGCGGCGCCGGGCGAGGAACCTCTGCGCGCGGCGCTCATATCGGAACCCATCGTCAATGGAGGTATCCGTATCCGCGGCCCAGACGAAGATGCCGTGGAGCCTGCCCTGGCGGCGCAGCTCCCGGCACGCCCTGAAGAACCCCTTCCCTGGCTGCAGCCCGTCGCTGTCTCGGTCGGTCCCGAAGCTGACGAGCACCTTGCCCCCGCCGCCGGCGCCGGCGTAAAGGACGCTCTGCTCGTAGTAGTAGCCAAGGAACTCCGTCACCGTGGTGTTGGACGGGTACGCGTAGAACTGGAAGTTGACGTAGTCGAATTCCTGGCCGTAGCGGCGCCACAGCTCGCCGTAGTGCGCCTGCACGTCCGGGTCGTCGAAGGGCGCGATGGACGCGACGGAGATGACGCCGGCGGACTTGAGCGCGCGGGACGAGGCGGCCGATGCACTCCGCAAACACCTCCGGCGTCTCGCGCTCCCCGAAGTGCTCGTAGTCGATGTCGACGCCGTCGATGCCGTACCGGGTGAGGATGGCCGTGAGGGAGGCGACGGCGTTGTCTACCCAGGTGTCGACCGATGACACCCGGAACGTCGCGTAGTAGCCGTCGGACACGGTGTCGCCGCCGAGGCTGAGTGCGACACGGACGTTGGGGAGGAGCACGGGGGCGGCGATGGCGGCCGGGGTGAGGTGCACCTCATCCCAGAAGACGGCGAAGAGGCCGTCCGTGGGCACCGGCGGCGCCGCGGAGGCGTTGCTGGTGTCGGCGACGGCGTAGTCGATAGCGAAGGCGAGGATGAAGTCGAAGTCCACGCCCGGGTGCATCGGCACGTCCGCGAATGTCACGTTGTTGCCCATCGCGCCGATGTACTCCCGGAACAGGGGCGCGGCGACGACGACGGTGGTGCCCAGCTCGCGGCCGCCGCCGTTGCTGCTGCCGTGGAGGCCGCGACGACAACGAGCGCAGCAGCCATCAACAGGTTGAGAGCAGCCATGACGACGACGGTACGAGGTTAGTGGACGATGGTTAGAGATGACGAAGCATGCATTGACGGGTTTCCAACGCATATATAGGAGCTCTATAGGAGAGTGTACAGAACAGCAGACTCTGACCTGTGAGGAGAATTTTTATATTTTAATCTTTTTTAAACAATATTTTAAAAAAATAACCGCTCTAGAAAATTATTTGCACGGCATAGCCTTTTGGTGGCGCCAACCCGTTAAGCGCGACCAAACTCTTTATAGTCGCGCCACATGCGTTGGCGCGGCAAGATCTGGCACATTCGGCGGCGTTTCCGGCGTGGAAAAGCTTGTCGCGCCACTCCGTTGGCGTGGCGGTATTGTCTTGACGTGCCACGGAAGTGGCGTGACAAGACTGAAATTTAGAAAAATCATAACTCTTTGATACGATGTCGGATGAAGATGATTTTATATGAAAATTGTTGCTCGGCGAGATCTAGAGTTTTTCATTTGATGACGTTAAGGTAGTCAAAAAAATTATATAATAGTTGACACCATAATAATCGCGTACCTCTCTCGCATGTCGTATTAGAAAATTAATATCTTTTTTGTGTGTTGCCAAATGAAGATACTTTTTATATCTAAATTGTAGCACTCAATGAGATTTAGATGCTTATAGTTTTGAGTTTTTTACATTTAAAGTTGTTAAGATGTCAAAAAATAGTATAAAACCTCAACAACATATTAAGTTGCCGATACTTTATGTTATTTTTTTCAATATTATTACAATATCAAATGTAAAAACTCAAAACTACAAACATGTAGATCCCTTTGAGTGCTAAAATTTTGGTATAAGAATTATTTTCATTTGACAACATATAAAAAGGATACTAATTTTCTAATGCGACAAAACGGACGATGTACGCGATTATTATGATGCTGAACTTTTATGTAATTTTTTTGAGCACCTTAGCGTCGTCAAAATGAAAAAAACTCAAAACTAGAAAGTTGTAGATCTCGCCGAGAGCTATAATTTTTATATATATCTTCATCCGACTTCGTATCGAAGAGTTATGATTTTTCAAAATTTCAGTCTTGTCACGCCACTCCCGGTAGTCACGCCACCGGGAGTGGCGCCGACAAGCTTTTCCACGCCGGAAACGCCGTCGAATGTGCCGTATCTTGCCGCGCCAACGCATGTGGCACGACTATGTTATTTGGTCGCGCTAGTATGCCGTGCAAATAATTTTTTTTGGAGCGGTTATTTTAAAATATTATTTAAAAAAAGATTAAAATTAAAAAAAAAAATCCGACCTGTGACTGGTCTAAGGTGATGAACAGATTTTGACTCGGTCGTCAGTGTTCATGGTGAGCTAGCTAGTGTGATCGACCGATCCAGCTGCCGCCTGCAGGCGGTGCACTGGAACTTTAACTACTACTAGTTAAATGCCCGTGCGTTGCTCACGAGGATAAATAAATTTTATATAAAAACATGGATCACATGATAAGATAACAATACTAAAAAATTAAATAATAATATTAAAGTGACATTTAATCCAAACAAGTTTTATGAAAGTAACACAATCAATCATACATATAACACCTCCGTGTAGAGTCGATAAACCATTTGGAAGTATCTAGGAATATCAACAAATATGGTGTTAGTTAAATAATATTTTTACAATATAAATTGAATTAAAAATACATTGTTTGTGTTAGTAATCTTCTATTACCTCGTCTATTGAGTTAGAACCTCATTCCATACAATATTCTTCGTGAAATTCCATCAACTTGTTGGGGTCATTTTATCCTTACCTTTTTTTCTTGTCGCATTATTTTTAATTTTTTTTCGACGTCATTCTTTCTAGTATTTTTTTCTTCTCCATTTTTTGGCCTCCTCCTCCCGTGCGTCAAGCATCGGGGGGAGGGCGAGGATCTTGATATTCTCTCTCGACATGACTCTAGACATCGCAACATAAAAACCGACCATGAGAGAACACCGGTGCGGGCGGATACACACCCACGTTCGGGATAGTTTGGCCCTATAACTTGTTGACAGTCATGGCGGCTCAGCGTGATAGAAAACGCTTCCTATTAAACTCGAAAGGGAACATCTCATCGGATGGGCACGGGGGTATTCGAGGAAGGAATATCCGTTTCCCACCATGCTTTGCCCCACCATGATTTCAGCGTCGATCAGATTTCTTGAGAACTCCCGCACTAGCAGCCTTGTACCGTTGTACACCCCGATTGGCGGGATCAATATTCTAAAGCAACCACTATCTTCTTCCATTTCCTCTGTTGCATTCTCGCCTGGAGGTTTAAACATGTTAATATATTCTTATTAACATAATAATATTAAAACAAATAAATATATTTTTTTGACCTGACCTTCGCTATTTATCTTATGCCTCTCACAACGTCTCTTTTCATCAGTCGTGGTTGCATACTGATCTCTTTCCCTCTGCCTCTTGTTCTCATTACGACCAGCATCTAATAGCATCAGCACCGATCAGGGATGATTAGCTTCATTGAATTTTATTGAGGACATGCAAACATAGGAACATTATATGAAAAATGGAATATACCTCCATGATTTCGATTTGTATAAGGTCCCAAAAGGCACCCGATCTCCGTTTGGCCCGCGTTTGTCCATCAAGACTACCTGTCAATTATACGTCAAATCACAAAGCACATTACTAATGCTCTAAAATAATGAGCTTTGTTGTTAAATGTATATAATAAATTTAAATGTTGCTAAACATACTATATATAATTGTATAGTACATAATATATAATATAAACAAAAAGGATATTACATTTCCCTCTTTATAAATATATATAATATTTAAATATAATAAATTTAAATGTTGCTAAACATACTATTAAATCAATATCAAATCCTTAAATTTGTTCTATAGAATAAAATAACCCAACTTATGATGTATTTTTGTATCTGTACATGAATAAGCTTAAATATAGCTAAAAATATATATAGAGCTTTATGCATAACCAATATATATACGTGTATAAAGAAAGAGATAAAAAAAAAACTCTTTTCTTTCCCTATCCTTGGAGGCTTGGCCTGTGTTCTCGGTCGGTTTGTCAGACAGGACTCCCTTCACCTTCAGTCATCCTTCGTCTACCTCACTCCTCCTCCTTCTGCTGCCTGACTGCTCTGCTCCAAAGATCGAGCGCCTCACCACCTCGTCTCCACGGGGATGGTGCCGGCGCCGCCGGAGACAGAGGGTTCGCGTGTGCTGCCGGCCAGGACCGTCGCCCCCATGCTCTCTGGAATCAGTTCCACAAGACCCGCCACCTGCCGGCCCCGCTCCTTCCATACAGCGCCATGGGGAAGCGCCGACACCGCTGGAGGCGCCCGGGGCGGCAGGGCGTGGCAGCCGCCGCCGGGATCTCCGGCATCGGATCCGCCTCCTCCTCCTAGCCCCGGTCCCTTCGTACCCCGCAGTGAGGAGTTCGGCCAAGGGCGCCTCATCCTGTGACCGTGCTTGTGACCGCGAGATCGAGCACCACGAGGTGTGCCAATCCCTTCCCTTCTCTTCTTACCGCGAGACCGAGCACAGCAAAAGGATATGGGGTTTGACAAAATGTTACTTATAGGAATCAATTAATCGTGGCTGTTGTGCAGAGTGCTATCTTGTTCTGGTTAAAACGTATTCCTAAGGGACATGGTGACAGATAATGCTGTGCGCTGTGCAATTTCATGGTCTTATAGTGCAATAATTTATTTGGTCATTGATTAGTTATAACCACTTAAGCTCTTCCATCCATTCTACTCAGTATCTGTAAGACTGTAAGTCTAGTTTTTAGAACTCATATTCCCAGTCCTGTACATTTACATGGTATTATTGTAGATGCATACTAAGTAGCAATTCATGTGTGCGACATGTTTTGGAATTATCCCTTGTGTTTTGGATTCAGCTAGGAGTGATAAGTGCAGGGTTTGGTTCATTATCTGTATGATGTAGTTATTATAGTCAGAGATTTTTTTTAAAAAAGGAGGAGCACATGCATGATTCTAAACATACAGATCCATCGACACTTCCAAAGTTAGCATATCTATTCTAAACTTTTCTTACAAAATCCACTCCATTTAAGTTTATTATTAATTCAGATAAACAAGCATGCATGCACGCACGATCCTTTTTTTTTGTGTGTGTGTGTGGGTAATAGTTCAAATTTTTGGATACTTATAAACAGAGCGTCCTTTCTATGATTTTCATTAGCAGTACAATAAACTACAAATGAGTACATCTGGAGTAACTAATTTATTGTATTTTTTTTGACTATTTGATCTGCTTCATGACAGGACATGAGGAGCTTTCTGGAGAGCTGTTGGTGGTAAGACATATTAAGTTATAGCTGCCAATTGTTTCAATTTCTTTTTTTTTGTCCTTTGAATTATTGTCCTTTGATATGTATATATTCACCTAAGTTTTGCACTGTACTTGCAAACAGCCGCCAATCACATCCCATCAGGAGGCTTGCCGCTTTGTTGTAGCAGACATTACAGCACAACTGTGTCTGCGGATCATACTTTGGCTTGAAGGTCTTGCTTCTGAAGCTCTTGATTTGTACCTTTATTTAGGTGATCCACGCTAATCAATGAATAAGCTGCTAATTAAAAGAATGTGTGGAGGCATCCAGGCTGCAATTTTCGGCTGATATGGGTCCAACCTAGTGTCTTATATAGTGTTAGAAGTTAAGCTATGGAGCTACAGCATAACTATGACATACCCATGGCTCATTTATAACGATTTGTCCCGATCTTCTTGATTCAATTATTTCTTTACCCTTTGGACTATTTTCTGTTGGTATTAGTCATAGGACAAACTATAGAGTAGCTGATCGACTTAAGATGACATCCTGCTTTTTTACTCATGTAGGTAAGAGGACCTCATGTTGGTTCATATCTGCCAAGTTCTGGTGTTTGGCACCGTACACAGAGGTACCTAAAAAGAAATAATAATGATTCTACTATAGTGAAGCATGTGGATTTTGATGCTCCAACTCGTGAAGGCGCCCAACTTCTTCCTGATGACAAGGTAGGCTTTTATGATGCATATAATCTTTTATACCGATGCTGGCCAGGTAGATCAGTCAGGATCGATTGTGTTATTCTTATTATCATCTCTATTATTTTCTGATGCTGACTATTGAGTATACTTTCAGGAATGGAGAGCTGCCACTCTTTGTCCTTTTGGTGGCATAGATATGTTCCCTTCTCTGGATGCATTGCACAAGAATAGAAAGTACAGAACACTCCAAGCTATTGAATTAGAAAGTGGTGTTGGGCGGCAGTGGCGTCTTTCGAAATGGGCATCGTATTGTGCTTCAAAAGGTGAATTCTACTCATGCTCTAATATTCTTTAGTAGTGCTGTACCTATTGAACAACTGGTCTGTTTCGTTCTTTAAGTTTGCTGCTTCTCTATATGCACTCTGAATTGATAGTATTCTTTCAGACAATTGCTGAGAAAGATGGAGGCCGTTTGAGATGGCTGTATATGCTTTACAGTGCAGTAACTTAAAAGCGTATCTTGCCAATCTATACTGACTGGGAGGTATGTTGTAGATTTGATGTTATTCTTTCCAGATAGGCTTTGACTGCTGGTTGGTTTGTGATGGATCTATTTAAATTCCCTTTCCTAGTCAGTAACTTATTGTGTTCATCTAGGCTGCTTGATGACACTGAGATGATACGCTTTGGGGAACATATTGTTCTTGTGCTGAGGCACCTTTTCAGTGATGAAATGGACGATGAGTTGGTTGAAAAACTGGTTACTGTTGGTGATCTCATAATCAACAGGTAAGTATTATTTATGAAGAACTAATCTTGCATTGGCGTTGAGCCCAACTTTTAAATTTTTTGCTTATTGGGGCTTAATCAACCAATATTACTGGTGCTTAATATCCATTTGGGTTATTTTAAATTTCAACTATATGGTACTATAGCATAACAATTTCCATAATACAGTTACAAAAGTAGCATGCATCGTTTCCATAATACGATTGTTTCATTGCTTGTGTCTGCAGGAAGATCTTAGGAAGATAGATACTCCCTCCGTCCCAAAATAAACGACGTTTTGGGTTTTCGTGCCACAAGTTTGACTCGATTTGTAGAAAATACGTAGAAGATTTAAATCTCCAAATAAATTTGTTAAAAAACTAGATCAAAAGATCTTTCCAATGATACTAATTATGTAATATAAATATTAATCCTATTTTAGTATGTAATTGCCGGCATATGTTTCTCGGGAAGCGAAAAACGCCGTTTATTTTGGGACGGAGGGAGTAACTGGGAATTTATTAATTGGTTAACCTATGGGTTCGGTTCCTATATTGTCACTACAAGGATTACAATCTCCATCCCTTATTTTCTGAAGTTCTTTGTTTCCTCACTTTTAACAATTTTATACCTTTTACCTAGTTTTATAGATGGCCAAGCGACGGTGTTTGTCCATATCCACGCTCTCAGCCGAAAGGCCGCCATGGCAGATGTAGAGCTATACAATTCCGTCGCTCAAGATAAGAAAAGATTAGACTTCATGACTGCAGGCATACAACATTGCCAATCAACTACAGTGATACAGTCATCTGCCAAAAAAAAAGGACCTATAAATCCCTATTGGCACTGAGGAAGCCTTTTGCCAATGCAAATTGAGGATTTTTTCTGTTGTTCTATCGACTGAGTGTGAAAATGTATAGGTCCAGCTGAACTACAATATCACACACCGCGATATAAACATGAAATCAAAGAAGCAAGAACAACAGGGTAGATGCCTGGACCTGGATTTAGGGTTTTGGACAGCCGTTGGCTTGGTTCCCTATGGGCCGCCGTGTGTGCAACAGACTATAACTAATATAATTTAAAGGGACAGTTAGAGCCTAAGAGCAAAACCTGGACGAAGCTATCTATCTGCGCGGCGATCTTGAACGGATCGGACGTCCTGCCGCCCCAGCGACGCCTTGCATGTACGGCTTCAATGGACGCGATCCAGCGCGGCGTCCTGCGACCCCAGCCCCAGCCGTCCTGCACGCGATCGAGGTCCCCAGCCCTGGCTTCGTCCCTACACGCGATCGAGGTCCGGCCGTGGGTGGATGCAGTGGGTGGCCTTGTTGCCGCTGGTTTCGTCGGGCAGGGCGTCGGAAAGAAGGTTTAATTTCGTCGGGCTCGGTGGGATATGAAGGCGGAGGTCGAGATGATCACGGTGTGCCTTGTTTCCTTCCTTCTTTTTTTTAACCGGCGGTTTCCATATCAGGTGCCGTGATTTTACGTAGGGAGGAGAGGAGCTACACAGGTGCCGTGATTTCAGGATCAAATAACTTATTGTTGGGTGGCGTTGTATAAAAAGTGGTTTGGGTGGGTTTGTGGGCGGTGGTATTTGGAGAGAAGGCCACCCAGGCTGGGATCGCAGGTGACGTTGGTTTCCTTTTTTGTTACGGTGCGGGATCGCACGGATGGAGGTGGGGGAACGGAAATTTTTGACCGCACGAAACCAAGACCTCCTTTTCATCCTTTTATGTTGTAGAGATTACGCCCTGATGATGCAATCTCTCTTCTTATTTTGTTTTTTTCCTTGCTTTTGTACATACCTTTCCATGAAGTTGATGCCTTTCTTCATATTGGTTTGCTTAAAATTACTTAAATGGTGCACTTGCTTCATAAAATGGGAACCTGATATTATTTGAGCCACTGATAAAAACTGTAAAAAGGGGGAAAAAGTGTAACTACCTACTTTGCATGCACCAGATGAATGCTATTAAAGATCATAGATTTCTGATGCAATTTTAATTTTCAGAATCAAATAACTTTACTTCAAAATTTAACATCCCTGTCTGGGACAGAAATTTGATACTCGGTCTTTTGTCTCACCTAGAAATTCTTGGATCATCTTGGAGGCGGGGTCTCTTCACTGGAGGCATTGTCTTCTGGCAGGGTGAGGGAGAGTGGCTCCTGAAATCTGCAGAACTGAAATTTAAGGTGAGAAGAAGAAATTGTTTGAGCAGTACGAACATCATAGTAAGTGCTAGGATGATTTCACAACTCTATGCGATATACTGTTGTTTACCTAACTGCAAGAATAGTTTCCTAGGTAACTGTCTTCTAAATGCTTTCTAATTCAACCTGGGTTCATCAATAAGCTATACAATATAGTTTTGAAGAATTCCAAGGTAGCACAAAAGAACACGCCATGTGTTTCATGTGCAAAAACATTACTTAGTTCCTTTACCGTTTCCAATCATGAGTATGCTTACATATACACCAGCGCTAACAATTAATTATGGGATCATGAAGGACAAAGAACAGTTGCATTAGTTGTATGTGGCACGTGGGGGGTGAATTGGAGACGGAGGCAGAAGGGGTGATGGACAATGGATGGATGACAAACCCCTTCTCCTGGCTTCTGAATGTTGGCACTGCAGCTGTGGAGCTGTCATTCTAAGGTAATTTTTCTTCTTCTCTCATAAGTGCATCTTTTACTTTTTAGTGTCATAAGCTCATAATTCCACTCCTCACCTTTGTATCTTAACATCCTAAGATACATCCATCAACGATCAATCCATCCTGATACAACACAAAAATAGTACACTTTTAAAAGCATGTCATATTTGGTGCATGTTGCTTCTATTGTCTAGTCTAATGCAGATTTTGAGTACTTACCGTCTGAGTTGTGCCAACAAGGCAGCTCTGATTTTTTCAAGCAACTGTAGCGATGAGGAGCATGTTCTGATTTGTGGTAATCTCTTTCATTTTGATCTGATGCTGAATTGGACACCTTCAGTATTAATGGTGGCACCAGGCAATGCATTTCAGTTCAACATACCTTTCCATTAATTGAAGAGTACAGAACATATGCATTTGCAATGGTTGATAAATCAATCTTTTAATCATGTTTCTTATGTCACTGGGGCTCACACTGAAAAAATTGAAACTAATTACAGAGACTCAAATTCTGAGAAAAAGGACATGAAGGATCTCTGTGGAAAATATAAAGGGTACCATGTCTTTGCGACAGGAAAGTTGGTGCTCCTGAAGATTATTTGTCTATGGAGTCTTCAGCAGCAGCGACTCAGTGGTAGGCTAGCGACATCTGGTGAGTTGTTTTCTTCTTCACCTGTAAGTGTGATGAGTGATGCTTTTAATTTGCTGGTGAAGGATATTTATTAGATGCTTGATCTGTATTGTTCTTGCCACATCAGTTTTTGGTATACAACCATCTCCGTAAATAGAATGATGCACTTAATTTGACCAGTTGTCAAGTAACACACATATCCATCATTGTTCTAATTATTGTCCTTTCTGAGTACATATCAAAGCACCAGTGTCTAGATTAGCAAAATAAATGGTAGGGACTGTATGTTCCCTGCAAATAATTTTTGGAAGCACCATGATGTAAAATCTGCATGCACCATATGAAAGCTCTTAAGATCCTAGAATCGAATATATTTACTGCAAAATTAAAATCCTGAACTTTACTCATTTTCTTTTGTCTCACCTGAATTTCCTGGATTGGAGTATTAATCTTGCCTTAGCTTTTGAAGTCAGCTTAAACCATTGACCACTGTTTTAAAGTCAGATTAAACCCATTAATCACACTAGTATAGTGCCCGTGCTAACGCTACGGTTCATTTCAGAGATGCACATAAAAACGATAAGTGACACTTTTTTTTAGCAGCATACCCACAAACTCAATATCCAGTTCAATTAACCAGAACTGAATGCCCCTGTTCATAAAAAATGATAATAAGCTTAGCTCAGCCGTATGCTTGCATGGAATCTACACCTTGGAAGCATTGACAAAGCCCAACAAAATGCTAAGAAGCTTAGCTCAGCCGTATGCTTGTATGGAATCTACACCTTGGAAGCATTGATAAAGCCCAACAAATAAAGTATTAATTGAAAGATCTCCATCAATATGTCATCTTGTCTTGCGGCACTCTATCCTTCCAAGCGAACCTGTGCTCAGGGAGCACTCCTATCATTCACAGTTTGGTTCTCTATCCTTCCAAGCGAGCCTGCTTTCAGATGACAGACCACAGTTTGGTACAGCAGCAACGCTGCTGCTAGCCACATTCAGATCGTTCTTTCTGCTTCCAGAAACTGCAAGTCCATTTTGTCCAGGGTTCCTGTTACACCTGCAGATTGGCTAGCAGGTCCTCCAGTATTCCTTTTACCTAGAATCTCCAGTTTTTTGGCCTATGTTTTTGCCTCAATATATGAGAGCCAAAGTTGAACTCAGTGACACAATCAACCTTGCAGATTTTGCACCAAAAGGATGGTTTTGCCTGAAACATGATTCATGAAGCTAATTATATTATGAAAACAAAAGGTATATAGCAAAACAGATAACTATCATATGGCAGTGAATTCAAATTGAGTTGTTACTATCCATTTTAGGTCTCATGTTCAACCATTCCAGTTTGCCCATATAGTTCAACCAAATGTTAAATATTCCATATCAAGAAATAACATGAATCAGAGCTACCATTAGCAAAGGAGTCATGCGTTTGATCGGCTACTTGAACCCTATTTACAAGCTGAACAATAAATACAAGAGAGAATTGTTCAAGACGCTTCATCCTAAAAGCTGAAAAAAAGAACATGAGCGAGGAAAGCATCAACATTGGCTGTTGCATTAACCTTACCCATAGTAATAACTAATGACCATGCAAAAAAAAATTGAAAACAAGAGCTCCAGTTTAGATGACATGAAACTTTAGTTAGTTAATCCACATTCAAAGTATCAGATCTTATCATTTCTAAACAGGTTGTAAAACAAGTAGTACCATAGTATTTATTTAGGAAAAGTCATCTTCAATACAATTGTTGGAGGAGACTGGTATAATTTTTAGGACTATACCAATGGAACAACTATAAAAGAGGCTAATTTACTGTCTGATAATACATCAATTTCAATACCATATATAACCAGCCAAAAACAATTGCAGTAAATAACATAAGAGATTGCTTCCATCCTATAGAACCTGTAAATCGACAAGATGCTAATTGATGATATGTGGACAACAAGATGCTAATTGCTCCTGTGTGTTCAGATCCAAGCAAATACCTATATCAGGAAAATAGCAACTTTGTTTGAATCCGTTGTCGCCCGACCTCCTGGATAAAACATTATGAAAACAAGTAGAAGCCCTCTCTGGATTTAAAATTGCAGGAAACAAAACCTTGCAAATGTAAAATCAGGACGAAACTACACAAAAGGAAATGATAACCATGATGTTAGTAAACATACACAAAAGATTGCAGGATATATACACAATTAAAAAGGTAGCAGGGTGCCCTCTCTGGATTTAAAATTGCAGGAAACAAAACCTTGCAAATGTAAAATCAGGACGAAACTACACAAAAAGGAAATGATAACCATGATGTTAGTAAACATACACAAAAAGATTGCAGGATATATACACAATTAAAAAGGTAGCAGGGTTCATTCTCAGTCCTCTCGGTTAAAGAAATATTATTCAAATTGATGTGCCCCTTATCTGAATACATGAGCATGCTTGTGCTCCAATGTCCGCTGTATGTGTGATATCAATTAATCAAATGAAATATTAATTAACTACACTGCAGAGCTCTGGGATGGTCGGTTGTTAGTAATTTACCACCATGCACGGGAATACACAGAGCAATTTGCCGCCTTGCTCGGTATGGGCCGTATGGCGAGTCCTCCGCTACTGCTGGGCGTGCAGCCAGCAGAAACTTGCTACCGATTGACCATACTTCAGGAAGCTGATATGCAGACTAAGCAATTAACCATATTTTAGGAAGCAGAAGAGAAAATGAATGGTACTGATAAACACGTCGTCAAGCATTCACCCAACACAAACTTACCACGTCCATGCTCGGCGTCACGGTGTCCTCACGACCTGCAGTCCTCACGGATTGGTGCCATCGAGTCCTGGCGCCGCCGACCTCCGGCGTCCTCGCTACCCACAGCCTCCGTCGTACCCGCGGAGTACCACGACCTTGTGGAAGTCCGGCCCGCGGCGTCCGCGTCCCCGCTACCCACGGCCTCAAGGAAGTCCGCCCCGTGGTCTCGCGGCAGCGGACTCGTGGCTCGCGGAAGGAGGCCCAGCGTCGACGGATGACGCGGCCGGGGGCTGAAGATGAATGACTCCTCCCCGAGAGGCGGCGGCTGCCCGACCTAGCACTATGCGCCGCGAAGGTAGATCCGACGTGTGAAGCCGCCGTCGCCCTATCCTATGCCTCGGTTCCGTTCCTCGACCCTCCTCTCGGAAGGACAGAAAAAAGTAAAAAAAAATAGAAAAAAAAAAACGGGAGTAGGGAGAGTGGGGGGCAGGAATCGAACTCAGGGGCGGTCTTGTGAGCATGGGCGGAGGGAGGGTGCGCGCGGGCGAAGGGGGAGGTGAGGGTGTCGGACACCGCATCAAACTTTCGATCTCAGCCCTCGGTTACGAGATCCGTTGGTTGGTGAGCCATGATCTAAAAAATAGCATCAACTCGGGACATTATAGTAGAGATGACGACAAAGAGGTCTAACCTTGAAACCTGTATGGTAGCATCCATCAACGGTGTACTGTATTGGTGATGTGTATTGGTGATGAGTGCCTTGATTTCCAGGAATATGATCTTGTTGTTTTCGCTGTCCTGAACCTAATGGATGCTATTTTGTGGCATTTTTGGTCAAAGTAGACAATTGCATTTTTTAGGGCAATTAGACAATTGCATTAAGCTCCATCAAAATATTACATGAACTATATTCAGAAGCATCTAAAGAATTAAGATTTCATATTATAGATCAATGCAAGGAGAAATTGGAGTGGCAAGAATGTTGCAAAAATCACATCACGATCGAGATATCAAACCTTCATGTATTGATTTTTTGTGCAGAATGGACCAAGATGGCACCCTCACACGGCAACGGCATTGATGACGACAGACGATGACACCTGTTCCCATCTTATTATGGCGATCCTTTTTCCCAGAGCGCCTTGGCTTGATGAAGACGACGACGTCTTGGATCGACGAAGAGGGCGGGCGCCTTGGATCGACGAAGACGGCGGGCGCCGTGGATCGACGAAGATCAGGAATGCGAGGAGGAAACTGCCGTCGATGACTTCCCGCGATCGTGATCACTGCTTGGCCGCACGCGATGGCTATGGGCGAGGATGAGGGATACCGCGATCACTGCCCTGTTTGATCTATGCCCACGATGAGCCAGGCATGGGGGATGGAGACGAAGGAGGATCTCACGACGATGAGGGCCGCGATGATTGGGGGCTGATCGTGGGCAAGCCATGGCTATGAGCGATGACGGGTGACGTCGATGAGACCGGCCACGAACACCGCCGGTGATGGCTTCAGGTCGCGCATGAAAATAGGAAGCGTCTCGTTTCCTTGTGCGTGATTTAACTGGCCGCATGAAAGTTTCCTTTTGCGTGGAATAGGGTGTGTGGTTTCCTTTTGCATGAAGGTTTCTTTTTTTAGATCGCAGAAAGGGACGGAGAGGGGGGGCGTGCGGGCGGTACTGCATGGGCGGGCGACGGTGCATGGTATTTCCTTGTTTAGCGTGAATGTCTCCCGTGATACCGGGTCTTTCCTTTCACCGATCGCACGGGGAGGGAGCCGATCGACGGGCCCTTCATCGCACGGGGCGAGGCGACTGTGATTTGGTTTTTACCGCACGAAAAAAAGTCTCCCTTTCATTCTTTTTAGGTAGTAAAGATATGGCCGGCAAGTGCGAGCACGTGTATCGTGTACGGTCTTCGTCGTGCTGCTCATTCCAATGCAAGCACAGTCACTGCGCTCATGCTGCCAACCGTACGTATGTTATTGCCTACAGCTACAGGCCGGCAGCTAGCGTGCACAGACGATCACGAGTATTCCAATGCAAGCTAGGTAGAGTATAGAGTACTCCCTCCGTCCCCGGAGAGACTGTCGTTTTTGATTTTTGAGTATCGTGTTTTGACTATTCGCTTTATTCAAATTATTTTGACAAATCATAAAATAAATAAGTTATGATTAAAGTATGTCCAATGATAAAATAAGTTAACAAAAATAAATAATATTTATATAATTTTTTTTGAATAAGACGAATGGTCAAACAAAATGACACGGAGTCCAAAACGACAATCTCGATGGGACGGAGAGAGTATATTGTACTGCTCTCTGTCTGTCTAGTTCGAAGAAAACAAATGAGTATTGGGACGTCCCCAACGAACAACTGTTTCTATCTAGATAAGATCGGAACTAACTTTTGGACTTTCAAAACCTATATGATACCTCCAACTAACATTGGGACATGTGGTGGATTTTACTCTAAAAATAGTCGAACAAAGCCTCTACTAGAGCGTTTAAAATCGAGAGGACCCTAAAATCCCATCCGGCCCTCATTTCTTGGGACCATGCTTCGGGCCCTCAAACGACGTTCCAGCCGTTTCTCTCCCCATGTGGGGAGAAATCTTACCTACCGGCAAGCCCTTTCCCTCGGGCGGCTCTTCTCGGCACTCGAGATCTCCTAGGGAGGTTCTTTCCCTTACTAGCGAGGCTCCTCTTCCCGATGCCCGGTGACATCCCTATCCCAAAAAACGGCTCTCGCTACATGATCCCCATTCCGGTGAGAGGTCCATCCCAAGACCCTTGAGATCCTAGCCAGCACGGCTCCTATGCCCGAGGGGATTTGGCCGACGCAACTCTGTTGGTAATGGGATCCCGGCAGATGCCACCCCTTCCCGACGAAGGCCAATGAGTATGAAAGTTTTATTACATTTCAAGCATAAAATAGTTATGTCACCATAAAAATTTCACCATAATTGGACCATAGAAACTGTAGTTATAAATTATTTCAATTAATTACGAGAAAAGAATAGATCTAAATCTATAAAAACTTTATACTAAAACATACTATATTATTTATTTACCGTGTAGATCTACTTATGTGGAGTCCAATTAAAATTAGATTTCCTATTTTATGATTTTTCTATAATTTACTATAATGTTTCAAAGATTTAGCCAAAATAAATAAAAAATAAAAAGACAAAATCGCCTTCAAAACCACTCCAGTGAGGTAAAACACACGGTTTGAAAAGTTAAGGGAGGTGGTTTTGCCCAATTTTAGAGTTCGAGGAGGAAAAGCGGACTTTCGTAAAAAGTTAGGGAGGAAAAAATGGACCTTTTCGAAACGTGAACATGTGTGATAGGCCAGAGGCGACGTATGTTAGCCGAGCCAGGGGCCTAGCAGTAGTGAACATGCGCCGGAGGAGATACAGAGTCTCCTTTTCTTTCTGAGAGAGAGGAGGGACACAGAGAGAAAGCGCGTCGATCTCCTCCGCCGCTGGCTGCCGGCCCAAATTAGCCAAGTCTCACAGCTCGGTCATGCTAGTATGCCGCTACACTTGCTTCCACAACAAGTAATATATTTGATCTGTCTTTGATTATTATATATACATACAGCAGTATGGCACTGATTTAGCTAGTCATCTTTTTATTTGCTGATATAGTGATTTTTCACCTTATTATTAGGTAGCGCACGCGCCAAATTTGTTTCATTTCCTACTACTCCCTAATGGAGTAGCTACTCCCTCCCTTAACCTCACGTGGATACACCTGCCGAACCATCTCACGTCTGACCGTGGTGGGAAGGTTGCCTAGCGGGTTAAAAAAGTGGACCCGTTAATCCGACCTATGTAAGAAAGTTTAGCGCTACAGTGTTTAGGGTATTCGGCAGCGGCGGCTTTCAATTCGAATGCTTCATCGGGTGGCTTTCCATTTTCATTTCCAGTGCCGCCATTTGCAGCAGGGGCATCGTCGGGACGGCCGCCGCCACATGCTTGTGACTGCCTACCTACGTAGTATGTACAGTACGTAAGAATGGAGGAGCCTGACACCGCTCTAGTTTCCGTCGGCAGGTGTATCCACGTGAGGCCGTGGAGGCTCCTTCTTCAAACCCGTGGAGGCTCCTTCTTCAAACCTCTGGTCCCCCTCCCCAACCACGGTGTTGGCTCCTTCTTCAAACCCGTGGAGGTGGATCCCCAACACCATGGCGGCCGAGATCTACCCCCAATCCGGCGGCCTCAATCGTCCCCAGAGCCACGCCGCCTCCGCCAGGCCAGGTCTTATCGAAGCCCGCGTGCACCGGCTGCAGCGAGCAAGGCCGCAGAATCCAGGACGGGTGTGGCGGCGCTGCCGCTGGGACACTGCACGGTATGACAACGTCGATGAAATCCAGGTTTCGTGTACATCCTAATTTAATCCCCTTGCAGCTTGCAGATCCATTTGTTTATTCCAATTTAATCCCGTTGCAGCTTGCAGATCCGGGGCAATTGATTCCATTGATCTTGTTTCTATGGCACTGCTACTTTAGTTAAATCAAATATGTGTATGCGGTTCATTCAACATCCTGGCTTGGGGCAACCATTGAGGGATAAGGTATTGTAGTATTCTATAGTTTGGATGCACAAGATTAATTTTTCAAGCACAGATTTTGTTTCAGGTTACAGTATGAGTATGACTAGAGTACCAGTTGATACTTTTTTCAGAGTTTACTCATTGAACTAGTAGATACTTTGTTCCAGACCAAATAAAGTTTCTATGCTTTGTGTGCATAAGTTTCTATGCATGGTAAACTGTAACTTGATATGCATTCTATACATTGTTACATCAAATTTGTATATATTGTTGGTGCGACTTAGTGCTCAAGGCTGCTTGATGCAGGTCCACTCGGTGGAGGTGGTGACGGCACTGAGGTGCTTGATGCAGGTCCGGCGTTGGTAATTCCTCAGTAGATAAAAATGACTTTTTTTTAGTGAAATTGATTTCTATGTATTGTTAATTTTTATGCTCCTCCATGTTAATTTATATGCTTCATGTGTGATGGATGTTGTTAGTTGGAGATGAGTTCGGCAATGGATTTGCTAGAATTTTTATGCTTAGTGTGTATAAGTTTCTATGCGCCATGTCTCATGTTTTTGTCTAGCTGGAGGGATGTAGCTGGCTGTATATATGCATCGTTTGTGAAACTATTTATGCATCACCCACTAGTTCTGTATGTACACTCTACTGGCCATTGCATCAATGTTTGTAGTTAATTGTATCCCTGCTTGCAAGTCTTTTAATGTAGATGGCAAATTTATAACACTGATGCAAGGCGTTGAAAGAATTTCGGTTGCCCGCTGCAACAAGGCGTTGCGGCTATCATCTTGCAGCAATCTTTTCGCAGCATATTGATATTTGTTCATGCTTAGTTTTATACATTGTTGGAACAGATTTCTATGCATTATCGAGCACACATTTCTATACATTATCCGATCACATTTCTATACATATTGTTGGCTGCGGTGATGCGGCATCACTAATTGTTACATATTGTTGGCTGCAGATGATGTGGCTCACTAAGTGTTGATTTATATGCGCTTGATTTTGATTTTGTTTATGCATTTCATTGATATGATGTGCAATGAATAGGTTTCTGTTCAATTGATTTTTTATCTTTACGCTTCTTGAGCCAACTGTGTAAGCAAGAAATCATTTGGAAGACTTCTATATATTGTTGGCAGCATGCAAGACCTTGTTAAGTTTTTATGCTTTCTATGATCGTATGTCTATGTGATTTGAATACAAATTGTGAATTTGATTTTTTGCACGGACGCCGGCCACTAGTTCTAGAAATTTATGTGTTTGTGCTACTGTTTTTATGCTCTACCTAGTTGCAATTAGTGCTTGTTGATGGATGCAAGGAAAAATAGGTTTCTCGCCTGCTAAAAAAGCATGTTTCTATGCCTTTCTTGATGTTGTAATATAGCTTGTATGTTTCTTGTGACATATTATTAGCTTGTTCAAATTATTTATGCTTCTAGTTCGTGCTTTTTGGTTCCCTATGCTTCAAATTATTTACTGCTCATTGTCAAAAAAAAATATTTACTGCTAAGAGAGATCCTTATTATGTGTTGATACACTTTTATGCCTTTTTGAAGTGGATGTTTATGCTCATCCTTGATATGACGTGCAATGGATAGGTTTCTGTGCAATGGAGTGGAGAGGGTCACAGGACTATGGGATGCCTCTGATTTTTCTTCTGATTATTGGCTACAGGCATCACTGATTGCTGAGGATCTCCTGATAGCCATGTACGTGTAGATATGTATCTAACCGTAGGTGAGTAGAAAAACATTTTTTTCTCTTGTTGTTCCTACTAGTAGTTTCTAGTGGTCAAATATACATGCCTGCTATGCACACAGGATGAAATATCCATGGAGCTTGCTTGCTTCGTGTTTCTTGTAGCGGCAAGGTTTCTATGCAGTTTAGGTTCATCAATGTGCCTACATGATTTGAATACAAATTGTGAATTAGATTGTTTGCAGGGAAGCCGACCACTAGGTCTACAAATTTACCATTTTGCTTTTCTTTTTGTTACTATGCTTACGTGCATATTGTTCTAAGCATGGTGAAACTGTGTTTGGAGACCTGATTAGAATAAAAAATTTATATGTTTATGCATGAATTTCTATATAGAAGTTGTTCGTTACACTTGAGTGAAATGTTTGATTAGTACTTAATGTGTTTATATGCATTCACAAAGCGATTTTGGGGAGCGTGCTAGGCCTGCTACTAGGTTTTTGCTGTGATTGTTTATGTATCCTATGCTTGCTAAAACACGTTTCTATGCCTATCTTGTTGTTGCAAGGTTTCTGCACATGCTAAAACATGTTTTTTATGCCTGCCTTGCCGTGCAAGGTTTTTTGCGCATGCTAAAATCTTGTTTCTATGCCATTGTTGCTGCTGCCCTTGGTCGTTTATTACTTCTTTGGCTGCTTTATTAGTTCTGAATATTGATGCGTTCATTTAGAGGTAAATTTTGTTTCTGCGCTTGTGTACATAAGTTTCTATGCTTAGGAAATTATGAGTTGGCAATCTGACTAAATAAAAATATATATTTTATGATGATCAATGCAGATTTGATAAAGTTTCTATGCTCTGATTTGTGTGTTTTTATACTTGATCAATGTTGCACATTAATAATCTAGTGACAATTATCTATACTTACATTCCTACTTTTTATTATTGTTCCCACATTTTTCTATGGTCGTCATACTATTCCTACTTTACGTGATTGTCCTCACTTTTTTTCAATGCATCTTTAGGTGTGCAAGATGTCCCATGGTGAACTACATCAACCTCGACACGAGACACATTGTTGGTATAAATTATATGCACACAATAAAGATAAAGATATCCATAAAGCGTATGAGATAGAAATACCGTTGTAGCACTTCACCAAAAGATGAACTCCCGGTTTTAAATATCAAACCCAAGGGAACAGTAGGTGAATATAACTAGTGTTTACTTAATCCACTTCACAATCAAAGTACTTAAGAAACTAGCTAGATTAGGAGATAACTTCTGGTCTTCTAATTCTAACCTCTATAAATCTTGTTTTATTTATTCTATCGTGGACGCTAATTCTTAATAAAGTAAGACAAAATTACTTTACTAAGAACAGACAAAAGTCTACCATTCGCCTATTGACGGGAGGTGGGCTATAGAGGATTCAATAAAGCTATAAAGTCACCTTTATCATACTACCACCGAATCCAAGCCAATAGGGGGCATTCACAAGTAAACCTAATCTAAGCACCACGCTTAAATTAAGAATTACTCCTTTAATCTAGAGCAACCAAGATTAAAGTACTCAAACAAGAGTTGCAAACTTGAAGAATAATATAAATAAAAACTTACTTTAATTATGAAGTTGAATACCGGATAATCTCATAAACAAGCTCCTCTTGCGAAGAGAATGATCCCGAGAATACAATAGAAAAGATCCGACAGTCGGAACTCCTCTCGAAATACTCCTTACTAATCTCTCTATTTCTAATAAACATGATTGCTAATCAAGATCTGTAGTAGCTAATTAGAATTTATCTAGCTCTAATCATGGAGATCTTGACTTCTCTAAACCCTAGTATTAGAAATGAAATTCTAATAATGAATTCTCGATAATGAATTAGGGTTTCGGGGGTAGCTCGCCCCTTTGCTTATATAGCCTCCTAGGATGAATCTCACCGTTGGATCAAACCGACTTCATTGGGCCTGCCTAGATTTGATCTCAAGGTCGGTTGTGAGAAGCTTCCGGAAGATGGACACGTGGCTCCACCTGTCAGGCTGCCCGGCCCCACTTCATGACAAGTGGGCCCCATCTTTCGCGAGGTGTCTTCCCTTGTCTTATAGGTCCTTGGAATTTATACTAATGCTTCATTTTGGTCTTTTTTCTTCCATTTCTCAATTTCCTCTCTTTTCTACTCTTTTTTTTTTCGATTAATCCTCGCAAAACTAGATATACAACAAAAACTCGTGGAATTCATTAGTAATAATAATCTTTTAGTAGCATTGATCCTTTGATTGATATAATATTAATAATTAATTTTAGACTTTATCTACCATCAATAGACATCATAGGTATGGCTTCTGTGCAATTGATTTTGGGTTTTATGCTTCTTGAGCCATCAATATAAGCATGCAAGCATTGGTCTCTATGCAGGCCGGAGGAGCTCAACCTGTTTGTGCTGCGAGCAGCTCTGACCCAATTACCGTGACATGGCCAGCAAGTGGTGGATGCTGTTGTCGTCCTCCACGTTGTTGCCAACGACACCTCTACATTCGACAACACAGTTCTATGTATTTTTAGAATACTTTTATACGCATTGGTGGATCATTTCATATGCCTTTGGTGCCTATTGACATGCTTACCACTGAGATGATTTTTATGTGATTGCTTAACACTTTTATGCCTTCCGAAGCTAAAAAAACATGTTTAGCCGTGGTATGTTTTAGGCACTTGCTATGGATAGCAGGTTTCTAAAAAAACTATATGAAATTTCTAGGCTCTAATTTTTACTTGGGCAATGTTACACATTTCTATCATTTATGTACCAACTGCTTTCACCCACTGAACTTTCTATGTAAGAAACTAAGGTTGGTTGGTTGCATGTTGCAGTGTCGGCTCTCTAGTTATTCTCTGGCCCTCCCCACGGTGTCACGGTCCTCCGTTGAACTGCAGCGGGCCCCCCTCCCCCCTCGACGGCTTCGTAGCGGCTGTAGGGATGGCTACTGCCCTACTGCCCTTGCAGCGATGTGGCTTTAATCCCTCCCTAGCCATGAGCGGTAAGCACTAACCCCTTTCCCCAACATCTCCGGCAACGGCAGCGATGCCTCTTCAATGTTTTTATTTGTTGATTTTGTGTATGTATGCTTGTGTGCACAAGTTTCTTAGCATGGCTAAACGATAACTTTGTAGGCAATTGCTATGGTACTCCCAAATGACTGTGGACCGTCCATTTATTCCGCTCAAACGGTCATTTATCATCTATTACCTCCCGGGAGGTAATAGTATTTATTGAATTTTTATTTTATCAAATCGGGTAAATAAGGATAGTTTTAAATAAAAAAATCTTATTTGTAGATTTTGTTGATGCATGCGTAATCTTTGAGTGATATGGTTAATCTTTTTATTTTATATTTTTGTGATCGATTTATTCTCATTACCTTTTAGTTTGTGTCAGGCGGTCGTGCATGTGGTTGGGCATTTACGTGATTTAATTTTGTGCATGTACGTGGTGTCATGCACACGTTACCCGGTGTGTAGACGCTAATAAAAAAAAACGTACCTCATGTGTGTCCTTGCATGTTAGCGTGGTTAGAAAAAAAAAATCATGTTTAGAAATTGAAATTGTTGAAGAACATACTAGTTGAAACATCATTTCCCTTTTATTTGTACGTTATATAAACACAAAATACAAACTTTATGTTTTTTGAGTGTAATACAAATTTTATGTTTGTTGAAGAACAAAATTGTAATCGCAGGTGTTTCCTCTCCAACGATATGTTATCTGCATGCGAGATAAAATCCCGTGAACAGGGGGACGGGGGTTTATTTTTTTTTTTTTGTTACATTTATTAATTCATTTAGTGCGACTTGGAAGGATATGCCCCGCGCGAGGAGAGATTGGTTGAATCCGCATGCATGCGAGATTTCCTCCGGTCAACAGGGATGTGGGGTTTGAAATCGCATGCATGCGAGATTTCCTCCGGTCAACAGGGATGTGAGGGTTTTATTTTTATTTTCTTGAATATATCAATTTCTTTAGTAATTCATTATATTGTAGATAATCAATGGTCCAGATCGATTTGAGATATTACCTCTTAGTAGGTACAGATTTGTGAGGAAACTTTTATGCATACATACAAATTTTCTATTTCATAGCATGCATCTAAATGTTTCGATGCACTATGCAGCACAGTGAGCAATATGCATATAAATCATTTTTGTTAGGACTGCATATAAATGTTACATTTTTTTTCTTGTTTTTGATGGATGCTAATTCATGCTCATGTTGCTTTTCCACCAAGCAGTGTTGGATTGCAAGGATGCTGTTCGTGGGACCAAGGTGGGTTGGTGCGGCCAGCGGGATAGAAGAATAGGTGGATTTTATACATTGCTGTAACATGGCTTGTGTTGTCCATGACTAGCTTCCTTAGCTTGGGGCGGTGGTGTAGTGTGATCTTCATGTAGTTGATGGGTTACGTAAAAAGTTGATGTAGTTGGTGTTACAATAAATTTGTATACATTCTTGTAGTAGTGATTCTTGGAGGTGTTGTAGCTGGATGTATCTATGTGTCGGGTACCACAATTAGGGGTACCAGAGCGCCTTACTAACAAGGAGATTTAGTCCTAAGAAAGGAAGGTACAAGAAGCCCAATCTACCGAGGCTCTACAGATCTGCAGGTGGATCCGCGATTCGCCCGAGGCTGCCTCCCGACTCGGACGACCAAACTCCGATTCGCCCCGAGCTGGGTTCGGGCCTCGGATGCACTTCCACTCCGCCCGAGGATGGCTCGCGCGCCCCCTCGCGCCTCGGCCCAATTGCCTCGACAGATATCATGCGCATTTAATGCCCACCGACCACCCCGATTCCCCGCCGCCGCCGCAGAATTCTTACAGGGGACGACGAGACCGGGCCAAACCCCTTTACCGCCATGATGAAGCCTAGGGAATGATCAACGAGCACTATTTACACCTCGCGCCTCGCATTTCCAACCACCGAGACAATGATAGCTCGCTATGTCAACTCACTTCCCCATGCCGCCGAGTCTCGGACCGGAACACCACCATCCGACCAGCCTCGGCCCATAATCAGACGCCTCGGAGCACGTGGGCACAGTGCTGACCGAGCCTCGGAGCTCCTCTCACGAGCCTCGGCCCAGAACCTCCACAGTGCTGACCCAGCCTTGGCCCTCCGCTAAGTCAGCGCTGCAGAGCTCGCCATACCTCCTACAGGGATTCCACGTCGCTTACGGAGGCAGACGCCCTCCTCTACGTCACCCGAGGACCGAAAGTACCGCGACCACTCCGTCAACCACGTCGCTACAGGGATCCTCTACAGGGCTCGGACACACCCTCTCCCATCATGTAGAATACTTGTAAAACCTGAGTCATCCCCTTGCGCCTATAAAAGGGGGGACTCAGGGTAGGATCAACGCAGGTGAAGACGCTTCTCAGACTTCACCCTGCTATTGGCAGTTGCCTCAATCACTCTCTCCCTTGCTTGTAACCCCTACTACGAGCACCTCGGTGCGAGATAATACAAGAGTCCTCCACCCCACCGACATAGGGCATTCTTGGCCTCGAACCAAAGATAAAACCCTTGTGTTCTCCTTGCATCATCATCCGGGCGGGGACACGCAACACAAATTTACTAGCCGGGTTAGGACCCATGAGTCCGAACACCGGCCGCTTGGCGCGGCCAGTGGGTAGGGGCCACTCGAGTGTCGATCGTCACCCGCTTTACTCGGATGGCTTGTGTCGGATACCACGACTCTTCTCCGCCGTTCACCATGGTGATCCGTTCGGGAGCTTGGAGTTCTTGTCGCCGGCCACGCTACGACATGGTCCTCCTCCCGCCCCGAGCTTCGGCGGCAAGCGGCGGTGATGACGCTCCTTCCCACTCGGGAAGGCCGCCACTTCGTCATACCCGCCACTCCCGCCAAGCGGGAGGCAGGGCGCGAGCCGTCCCCGCCACGACCGATGTCTTGTGACCTTTCGACATTGCCGGTCCCGCTACCGGTGTCGACTCTCGTGGGGGGCATGTCCAGCCTCACCCTAGCTAAGGAAAGGCGCCACGGCGTGTGCCGACCATCGACCATCACCGCAACACCACCTCCCATGGGCCTAACTTTGTCAACTCGGACGCTGGGCGGCAAATGGGCTGTCCTTGTACCCCTTCGGGCTCGCCGCGCGCCCGAGGGTACGCTTCCACGATAAATGCTAACCTGGGTGCTTACACAGATCTTCCTGAGCACCATCTGCGGAACTCCCTCGACCTGTTTGCCACCACGCCAACCCTCGTGTTTACGGCCTCTTCGGAGGATTCCAATGTGGAGGTCGGCTGGGATTTCTCCGGTGTCGGGGACCAAAATCAGGGGTACCCCAACTCAAGCGATAATTCGAAGCATAGGCCCAACAACGGCCCGGCCCGGCCCCCGTCCGACCTCACATGAGCACGAGGCTCAGCCCATGTGCAAACTCCGCCGAAGCGAGCTCGAGCCCGCGGTGCGCCTCCGTCGCGAACGAGCTCCGGACCCGCTAGTCGTTTTCCGCCTCATGCAAGCTCGGAGGCCGAACGGCCAAATCTCCATCTCAACGAGGCTCTAGGCCGCACCTCGAGCTCATTAAGACCCGCCCGCCTAGAGGCTCGCGGTCCCACCTCAGGGGACGACGCCCGGCTCTTATGAGCTCTCCGGGCCCGCCAAGGCCGAGCTCCCGCGATTTCGGGAGGTCGGCGGTCAATCTACGCTCGAGTGAGCTCACACGAGTCGCGGGCCGCCGCAGCGCCCGAGTCATCATCACGCCTACCTCGATGAGAAGTCGGGGAAAGTCCAAATTCACGATCCCCGGGACGAGACACTCGAGCACCGTGAGTTGTGCGGCACTGCCCATAGCTCCGCATTGCTGTCCGCCGACTACGTGACGCTGGCGTCTCGACCGGGATGCCGAGCTCCGCATCCCGCCAACCGCTAAATGACAAAGGCAATGATGCCCTCGACAAGCGTGCGCCTGGCCCGCCCGCCGCCCCTGCTCGCTACACCGCCAATGCCGGCTCGCTTTGCCGTCCGGGTCGGCGGTGACCCGCGCAGCGGCGAACACCTGCTCACCCGACCAACGACGGGACTTCACCCTGTTCCATACACTCGATTACGGTGGCATCAGGGCACGCCGACCTGCCATCACAGGAAGGATAGCTCGCAGAGCTCGCCAGCAGCGGGATTCCCGTTCCTAGCCGGGCAGGCCTACGAGGGAGGACAGCTACGACAAGACAAGAGCAGCTCGCTAGCTGCAGCAAGACGCGCACGCCCCTCCCTCCCTCAGTATTCTTTCTCTTCTCTCCTTCACCCTAAGACCCCTTGTGTACATCCCTTGCCACTATAAAAGGGACCCCCTGGCCACCGGGAGAGGGCAAGCAAGATTTAGCAGTCTTAGCACTCAGTTCACACAGTGCACTTGATATTGGCATCTGCCTCAATCATAGAGACTTGGGAGCTCGCTCCCTCTCTCGACCTTGCTTGTAGACACCCCTCTACGAGCCCCGAGCTCGGATTAGTCATCCCGACTGACTAGGGCACCGATTTGCTTGAACCAGTATACTTGCTGTGTCTTGTCCCTTGAGCTAAGCCATCTTAGCCCCACACGAGCCACTCGGATTTCTGTGACCGTGGTTTAGAACCACGACATGCGGGCTCTAGGATGCGGACTCCATGCGCCAGTTTATGGCTGCGTGTGACTACTACCTCACCGACATCATCTCGGATGACGACGACTATGACCCGATCCGAGAGTGCTTCCACATCGATGGCCTGGTCGAGAATGACCAGGACGAGAGCACCCACGGTGCGGCAGGAGATGCCGCCACGCCGGCGCAGTGCGCCAGGCATCCGGGAGAGTGCGGGGCGGCCTCGGCCCCAGCAGGTTGTCCGGGCACCGAGCTCCAGCAGCTTCGTGAGCTCCAGGCCAACCTTGACAAAGAATAGGAGCGTGTGCGCCAACTTCTCAGACTCGAGGTAGGAGAGGACGGAACCCGGCCGAGGTGGACGAGCTGCGCAAATGGGCGCTGCGGCGTCCAACACAGATCAACGAGGACGCTGGGCCGAGCCCGGTCTTCCTTTAACCAAAGCGGGCGGGCGAACGTCTTGCCGCAGCCATTCTCCTCCGAACAATGCCCGAACCATCAACGCCGGGGGGCGACAAGTTCGCGACAAGGTCCGGGAGTTGCTCGAGTGCGCGACCATCTAGCAGGCCGAGAGCTCCACCTCCTGATGCGCGAGCCAGCCTCGGAGTGACACCCGGCGCCTTCCAGGCAGGAGCGGGCGGCCTCGGTCCACCCCGAGCCTATCCGAAACAAGGCCCCCGGTGAAGGAACGAGTCACCGATAATCGCGAGGCCGGAACGACGTCAACGAACGGTGATGCCGCAGGGACGACGGTGCCGCACACGGCTACCACCCTCGGTGCGGTGGCCGTTACAGCAATGGGGAGGACCGAGGTCCCTCGTCTGGCGAGCCTCCAGCCCTACGGTCTTCCAGCAAGGCCATTCGTCGGCACCGCTTTCCCCTTGGTTCCGATAACCGATCGGTTTGACCAAGTACTCGGGAGACGGCCCGAGCTATGGCTCGCAGATTACCGCCTTCTCTATCACCGGAGAGGCGCGGACGATGATCGCCTAATCATTTGCAACTTGCCACTTGTTCTGTCGACTCCGCCCGAGCTTGGCTCGAACACCTCCCACCAAGCCGATCCATGACCGGCCCGACTTGGTGAGATCATTGAAGGGAACTTCCGGGGAGACGCACGCGTGCACCGACAACTCCTAGGACCTCTCGAGCTTCCGACAAAAGCCAAATGGGACCCTCCAAGAGTACATCCGTGCTTCTCCAAGCACCGCACCGAAGCTGCCCAACGCCACCGATGCCGCCGTCATCGGCGCCTTCCTCGCAGCACCACCCGCAAGGATCTCATCAAGAAGCTATTCCGTAAGACTCCCACCCCGCGTGAGCCGACTAATGGACATCGCCACCAATTTGCCTCGGGGAAGAGGTGGTCGAGGCCATCTTCAAAAAGAATGATGGCAAGGGAAAGCGGAGGCGAGTAAGACCCCGGGGCTCCACCCCCGCAACCTCGGGAAGAAGAAGAAGAAGGGCCGTAAGGGAAAGCGCAAGGTCCTCGAGACCGACCTCATCACGGCCGGGCCGAGCGCAAGAAGCCCCGAGGCCCCGATGGCCCCGGGGTCTTCGACAAAATGCTCATGGAGCCTTGCCCGCACCACGAGGGCCCCGTAAAGCACACCCTTGAGGAATGCGACATGCTCAAGCGCTTCTTCAACCTGCCCGGCCGGGCCACGGAGGATGACAACAAGAAGCCGCCAATCGATAAGTGTGACGATAAGGATGACGCGTCTTCCCCGAGGTTCAAGATCGCTTCATGATCTTCGGCGGGCCACCGTGAACCTCTCTACACGGCGGCAGGTAAAGCGCGAAAGCACCGAGAGGTCTTCACAACGGAGGTAGCCACGCCGGTGTACTTGAACCGTCCGAAAAAGACGATCACCTTCAGCCGGGAAGACCACCC
This sequence comes from Hyparrhenia diplandra, assembly GCA_015847255.1. Lineage (NCBI taxonomy): Eukaryota > Viridiplantae > Streptophyta > Magnoliopsida > Poales > Poaceae > Hyparrhenia > Hyparrhenia diplandra. Next base: position 131,693 of record JADLZK010010448.1, on the reverse strand, counting down.
GGACTACATCCCAACTCCAGGACGCACCCTCTCATCGTCGGCCCCATCATCGGCAATTCTTAGCTCACCAAAGTCCTCATGGACGGCGGGAGCAGCCTCAACATTCTCTACGCCGAGACCCCGAAGCTCCCGGGGATTGAGCAACACAACTCGCCCCGTGTTGGTATTCCTAACATCACTATAACAAAAGGTGGAGTTAATCTCACCAAAGGCTATATGCCGCCAGGAGCACTCAGTGTGGTTCATCTCTTAGCATTGCCATAAGCTAGGTTGTCATCCCCAGCAGCAATGCTAGGAAATGCATATGTGATACTCGTGATGTGTTGTGTTGCAATTTCTAAGAAATAAATATAAAAGGTCTATCCATAGCGCACAAATATAAATACCACTTGTAGCATTTCACAGGGAGTAATCCAGGGTTTGTCATTTATATTCTACCACGTAGAGAGAAGATTGAAGTTGGGCTGATATACCATTGATAGGTGGCATACTTATGAGAGGATCTATCACTAGTGCTAACTTTAGCGGGTGTAAGCCAATAATAATAAGAATATAATAATGATAAATAAAAGGCGGAGGCATCACACACAGAGATGGGAATAGACTACTAAAAGTTAGACTTAACATTGGACTATTTAAGAGACAGAATCCTTGTATAGCATTAAATCTACTAAGTCATTACATCTACTCTAAGGCATACATTATCATATATAGCATAGTAAACTCTAAATCATGTATCCGGAAGACTATCAAGGAAAATCAAGAGCGAAACAAGATATTCCCCATAATCATTATCCACTTGGCTTATAGATGGAGGGTGGACTCCAAAGGACTCAACAGATTTGTCACTCCCGATCTACCACACGTCCCGAATATAAGGTGCATTCGCGGAGTAAATCATATATAAGCACCATGCTTACATAATTATTTCTACCACCTAACCCACTCGAGAATTGAATTAGGCTTTCTACGAATAGATAGATGTATCTATCATAAACCATAACTATATCAAATATACTATTAGAATAAAGTAAGAACATAGCAAAGCAACACATAATATTATAATAGAGCAAAGTCATAGATACAAGATAATATCCGTATCGTAGAACTTGAAGATCTAGAACTCGGGTAAGCACACCCGAATCTACTTGAATCGACTTGCTAATCAACTTAGACGAACTAGAACTAGATGAACTAGAACTAGACAAGTAGCTAACCCTAATCTCTGGTGGAGATACTCTCTTCTACTTCTGCCTGACTTGGTGATGATGACTAATAATGAATTACAATGAGTTAGGGTTTAACCCCGGGGGTAGAGGTCTTTCTTATATAGGCCTTGGAGATGAACGATGACCATTGTATCAAACCGACCTTCAACAACGGTGTAGATACAACCTCAAGGTCGGTTACAAACCGACATACAAATATGAGGCCGATCTGTGGACCCCACCCGGCGGCGCCGTAAATGGCCCCCGGCGGCCGCCGTGGCCTTGTGGCACTTTCGTCGCCTTTCTTCTGGTGTCTTCTGGTGTCTTCTAGAGTGTTTTAGTCCATATTTTGGGTTGAGTTACTTCACGGTCAAGTCTTGTCATCGTATGGGATGTAAACTCTTCGGTTTCTCACCGTTCTTCTCTACTTTTATCTGTTAAGTCCCTGAAAATATATAAATCACCAAAACTCGTGGAACTTATCGGTATAAACCTCTAAACTAGGTGTTTGTTCATTTTATGTCCTTATTTCATATCTTGTTGACATATAAAAGTATATCATAACAGGTGTCAACACCCCGCCACCACGCCGCTTCACGGCATTGTGCCGAGGAAGCGTGTGAAACCCCCTTGGACAGATCGACCACTTGTCTACCGGGACTCCCTCCAACTTCGGGAAGGAGGTCCTTACCTTTGAGGTGGTGGGATTAGGGGAACCTACCATGTCGCCCCTCGGGTGGCCCCCGCTACACCAAGTTCATGGCGATCCCCAACTACACCTACCTCAAGCTCAAGATGTCGGGTCCACTTGGCGTCATCACCGTCGGCCCCTCGTATCGGCATGCCTACGTGTGTGATGTCGAGTGCGTCGAGTACGCTGAGGCCCTCATCTAGTCCGAGGCCCTCATCGCCGACCTCGATAGCCTCGCCAATGAGATCCCCGACCCCAAGAGACACGCGGGAAGCTTCGAAATGGCCGCCGAGGCCGTCAAACAAGTTTCCCTAGATCCCAAAGACCTTGGACGGAAGACACCGACGATCGGCTCCGAGCTCAATCCAAAATAGGAAGCCGTGCTCGTCGACTTCCTTCGCGCGAACGCTGACATGTTTGTGTGGAGTCCCTCGGACATGCCTGGCATACCAAGGGAGGTCGCCGAGCACTCCTTGGACATCCAACCAGGCTCGAAGCCTGTCAACCAGCACCAGCGCCCTTTTGACAAGGAGAAGCACAGGATCATTAGGGAAGAGGTGCACAAGCTCTGGGGCGGGGGTTCATCAAGGAGGTCTTTCATCCCGAGTGGCTAGCTAACCCCGTGTTAGTTAAGAAAAGAGTAGGAAGTGGAGGATGTGTGTAGATTACAATCGGCTTAAATAAAGTATGTCCAAAAGTTCCCTACCCCTTGCCTCGGATTGACCAGATTGTGGATTCCACCTCAGGGTGTGAAGTCCTGTCTTTCCTTAATGCTTATTCCGGCTATCACCAAATCAAGATGAAGGAGTCCGACCATCTCGCGACGTCCTTCATCACCCCCTACGGCATGTCTTGCTACATGACCATGCCGTTCGAGCATAGAAACGCAGGGGCCACATACCAACGATGCATGCAACATGTCTTCCGGGATCACATCGGCAAAAAAGCGGTCGAGGCCTATGTGGATGACATTGTGGTCAAGTTGAGAAGAACCAGGGACCTCGTCACCGACTTGGAGATAGCATTCGAGTGCCTCCGGGCAAAGGGTGTAAAGTTCAATCCTCGAGAAGTGTGTCTTCGACGTCCCCAAGGCATGCTCTTAGGTTTCATCGTCTCCAAGCATGGCATCGAGGTTAACCCGCAGAAAATCTCTGTCGTCACCAAAGATTGGACCAATCAAGGACCTAAAGGGGGTCCAAAAGGTCATGGGATGCCTTGCGCCCCGAGCCGCTTTGATCTCGCCTCGACGAGAAGGGGCTACCCCTGTACCGGCTCCTGAAGAAATCCGAGCGGTTTGCTTGGACTCCCGAGGCCGAGAAGGCCCTCGGCAAACTCAAGGCGCTGCTCACCTGCGCACCCGTTCTTGTGCCCCCAACCCAAGGCGAGCCTCTCGCTGCTGTACATCGCCGCCTTTGACTCGGGTGGTCAGTGCGGCAATCATCGTCGAAAGACAAGAAGAGGGTCACGCCCTACCGGTGCAGAGGCCCGTCTACTTCATCAGTGAAGTGTTGTCAAAGACCAAAATCTGGTACCCCCAGATCCAGAAACTGTTGTACGCCATAGTATTGGCTCGGCGCAAAAGCCGCACCACTACTTTGACGCACACCGGTGACGGTTGTGTCATCCGTCTCCCTTGTGGAAATAATCGAGCCGGAAGCGTCGGGTAGGGGTGGCCAAATGGGTAGTCAAACTCATGGGAGAAACCCTCACCTCTGCCCCTCGGAAGGCCATCAAGTCTCAGATCTTGGCCGACTTCATCGCCGAGTGGACCGATACTCAGCTACCGCCAGCTCAGATTCAGGCGGAATGCTGGAACATGGACTTCGATGGATCCCTCATGAAAACGGGAGCAGGCGCGGGCCTACTCTTCATTTCACCCCTCGGGGTCCACATGTGGTACGTGATCCGGCTCCATTTCCCTACCTCCAACAATGTAGCCGAGTATGAGGCTCTCATCAACGGTCTATGCATCACCATCGAGCTCGGGGTCCAACGTCTCAACGTCCGAGGCGACTCCCAACTCGTCATTAACCAGGTGATGAAAGCATCAAGCTGCCATGACCCAAAGATGGCGGCTTACTGCTAGGAGGTCCGACGCCTCGAGGAGAAATTCCACGGGCTCGAGCTCAACCATGTGGCTATTGGCATTTCTTAGCGCAATCAATAGATTCAAGTTTAGAACCCGTCTCTAATGACAAATAAAATGCGCCGTCGATATTCCCGAGTGGAACCACCATGTCGATGATAGCACTAGGTCAATCAACGGTGATAGATCTTGCCATAGTTGATATTTCATCCGCAAGCGCACGGATCTATCATTGTAGCATTTTTGTTACTTATATTTTCCCAAAGGAGGGCATGTAAGTGATAGACTAGCATGGCATCTGAATATTGAATTATGAATGTGCAATTTCCAACTTAATCTTGACAGGGGTAAGCAATACGGTTTTATGGATAGTGTGACACACACATAGGAAATCCACCACAGAAGGATAAAGAAAATAGATAAAGAATAAATGAATAATCTAATGGAGTAGCTCTAATGTTTTAGTCATGGTCATACAAATGAATATAGTTAGGATCATATGCAACAATGATATAAGAATGGTTAGGTCTAGGATGACGGGAGACCCCACCGGTAGTCCGCTACCCACCAAGGCATTTACTTAACTCCTACACGGCTATGCGAACGTGGGGGGATTACAAGGGCGGACTAGGCATCACGACCCAGCCGCCTACCCCTCGGCCGGTGGCACTTGTTGTCATATTCGGCAGTACCTTAATATCCGGGCACCATGCCCGCGTAGAAAACCACTACTCTTGTCCCCCCCAGATCCGCACCCTACGGATGGACGGACTAGAACAAGAGCAATCCCGAAGGAACAACGAACCGTCATCCCACCTCTAATCATATTATGCATATGATGATCGATGAAGAAGGAATATGAACATGTCAAGATTATGATATGATGACTATATGCTAGTTCATATATCAAGATTATAACATGAACAATACTATGCTCTAATTCATAAGTTAGACCATGAACTAAATAGGACTTGCAAGTAGAAGAATACTCCATAGGAAATATATTACTAAAAGGCACTTTCTTCTAGGAGACAAGCCCTCCTTGTAGCTCTTCTCTACTCCAAGCTTCTAGCCAAGTGAAGAAGAAGAAGAAGTGAGGTGGTAGTGAGGTGTGGTGCTGTTGGTTGGACTCCTTGTGGTGTGTGTGGAGAGAGAGGGAGAGAGGGGGTACTTATACTTGGAGTAGAGGGACCTAAGTGCAAGAATACACCCAAACCGACCATGAACCGGCGTCTAGGTACACTGAACCGGGCCGCGCACCCCCGCACCGCCCTCCAGGGCATTGATTGAACCGCCACGCTGAGGTTGGGCCTGAACCACCTCTGCGGTGGTGCGGGCGCACCAGGGGTCTTGTGCGCCCAGGCCCCTCTCGGGCTCGGCTCGGGCCGGGCCTTGGTGGGCTGGTTTGTTTCATCGTGAAAAGTCATGGTGCGACGTGTCCCGCCCGCTTCGACATGTGGGTCCATATTGACACCTGTTATCCTATACTTTTATATGTCAACAAGAGATGAAATAAGGACATAAACTGAATATATGCTAAGTTTAGAGGTTATTACTAATGAATTCCATGAGTTTTGGTGAAATATGTATTTCTAGGGACTTAACAGATAAATGCAGAGAAAGATGGAGAAAGTTACGGAATATACAAGACATATGATGACAAGACTTGACCGTGAAAGCAACTCAACCCGAAAAGTGAACTAAAACATTCTAGAAGGTACCGAGAGGACACCGAAGAAACCGAGGCCGTGAGGAGGTAGACACCGGGCGGCCGCCAAATCCAATCTTGGCGGCCGCCGTGGGGCCATATTGTCACCCTCGGCTTCCTAGGTCGGTTTACTACCGACTTTGTGGTTGTATCTACGCCGTTGTTGAAGGTCGGTTTGATCCAATGGTCATTGTTCATCGCCAAGGCCTATATAAGAAGACCATCTCGCCCCCGTGGTTAAACCCTAATTCATATTGTATTCATATCAATCCATTGTAAACCAAAGTCGCGTAAGTAGAAGAGAGCTTCTCCACCGTAGATTAGAGTTAGCTACTAGTTCTAGTTCTAGTTCTAGTTCATCTAGTTCTAGTTCATTCAAGTTGATTAGCGTATTTATATAATTAGAGCCGGGTGTGTCTACCCGTAGTTCTCGATCTTCAAGTATTACGGTATGAATTATCTTGTATCTATGACTTTACACTTTATTAATAATATGTGTTTGTTTGCTATGTTCTTACTTTATTCTAATAGTATGATTGATATAGATGTAGTTTATGATAGATATATGTATCTATTTGTAGAGCGCCTAATTCAATACTCGAGTGGGTTAGGTGGTAAAGATATTTATGTAAGCGTGGTGCTTATATATGATTTACCCGCAAATGCACCTTATATTCGGGCGTGAGGTAGATCGCGGGAGTGACAGATCTGTTGAGTCCTTTGGAATCCACCCTCCGTTTATAAGACACGTGGACATTGATTATGGGGAATATCTTGTTTCACTCTTGATTTTCTTTGATAGTCGTCCTGGATACATGATCTAGAGTCTACTATGCTATAGATGATAACATATGCCTTAGAGTAGATGTAATGACTTAGTAGATTAAATGCTATAGATGAATTACGTCTCTTAAAGTAGTCCAATGTTAAGTCTAACTTAGTAGTTATTCTCTATCTCTCGTGTGTGATGCCTCCGCCTTAATTTATCATTATCATATTATTATCATTATTGGTTTAACCCCTGCTGAAGTAAGCACTAGTAAATGAGAATCTCTCATAATTATGCCATTTATTAATTATGTTTGCACCCACCTTAGATTATTCCTCCCTCGTGGTAGAATATAAATGACAAACCCGGATTACTCCCTTGAAATGCTACAAAGTGGTATTTATATCCATGCGCTTTATGGATAGACCTTTTATATTTATTTTCTTAGATTGCGCACAACACATATCACAAGTATCACACATGCATTTCCTAGCATTACTGGGGGGGATGACAACCTAGCACATAGTAGTGTTAAGAAATGAACCACACTGAAGTTTCTCGATGGCTTATAGCCTTGGGTGAGATTAATTCCACCTAAAGTTATAGTGACGTTAGATTTACCAACAGTCCGCTTATCCCTTGGGCTTGATGTGTTCAGGGTTTACGCTTTCGAGGGGATGCGCCTTTTGGTCGGATTTCCACCAGTATTTATATGTTTTCGCAAAATAATATTTGGAACACTATGTTGACGGTAACCAACGACATATTTTTCCCGTCAACTTACTACCATAAAGGGAGTAAAATTAAACCTTTTTATACTCATATACTTTTATCACTAATGAATTCCACTTGTAGTGTCTTGTATTTTATTTTGCAGATTTATAATAAAAGCAAGTGGAAAATCGACCAAAGTACGCCTTCCCGGAAAGCGCATTATTGCAAAATCAAGCCCAAGAGCAAATCGACCCAAAACATCAAATGCGGGCCGAGCACAGCCCCAGCCCACAACTTTTCGGGCGAAAAGACGACACCCCACCGAGACCCGGGCCAGGCCGAGCCTGGGGGGTGCTTGTAGACCACTGTGCGGCCGCACCCTCCCCGAGGCGGTTTCGGCCCGCCTCGGGGGAGGCGGTTCGTGCACTTTCCAAACGGGGTTTCCCGCCTGCGTTGGTCGGTTTGCGCATACAAGGAAGGTTTACCAGGTCGGTTTTGGTGTAATTTAGCACTTAGGCCCCTCCTCCAAGTGTATAAGTAGGCCCCCTCTCTCCCTCTCTCAACACACACCACTTGGAGTCCAAAGAAACCAGCAATTTCTCTCTCTCTACCACCTCTACCTCTCTCTCTTCTTCTACTTCTTCCTTCTTCTTCTTTCTTCTTCTTTATTCTTTCTTAGTTAACACTTGGAGTAGAAGAGCTACAAGGAGGGCTTGTCTCCTAGAAGAAAGTGCTTTGGTAATACATCTACTCTATGGAGCATTCTTCTATCCACAAGTCTTATATCTATGTTCTTGGCCTAACTTATGAACTAGAGTATAGTTTTGTTCATGTTCTTGTGTTGGTATATGAACTAGCATATAGTTTACATATCATAATCTTGACATGTTCATCACATTTCTTCATCGATCATCATATGCCTAACTTGATTAGAGGTGGGATATCGGTTCGTTGTTCCTTCGGGTTTGCTCTTGTTCTAGTCCGTGCATTCGACGAGTGGGGATCCCGGGGGACAAGAGTAGTGCTCTAATATGCGGGCATGGTGCCCGGGTATTACGACACTGCGGATATGAGTGCATGCCACGGTTGAGGGGGTAGGCGGCTTGGTCGTGACAAGCCTTGACCGTCCCTTGAAATCCCCCCACGTTCGCTTTGTCTTTGTAGGAGTTCGTAAATGCTTCCTATCGGGCCGTATGGTATCCAAGGAGTCTCCCCTGTTATCCTAGACCTAACCATGATTAAATCGGTTTGCATATGATCCTAACTATTCATTTGTATGGCCATGACTAGATACATTAGAACTACTCCATTAGGTTATTCATTTATTCATTTATTCTTTATCTATTTTCTTTATCCTTTTGCTGGTGGATTCTTAAGTGTGTGTCACACTATCCATGAACCGTTATTGCTTACCCCTGTTATGAACATTTTGGTCTAAGCAAACACATGTTCCTCTATTCGGATCCATGCTAATTTATTAATCACATGCCTTCCTTTGGGAAAATATAAATAACGATACCCTGAATACTTCCGGGTGAAATGCTACAATGATAGATCCGTGCGCTTGCGGATGAATATCTAAGATGGCAAGATCTATCCCGTTGACAGTTCCATTTTGGATCACCGACATGGTGGTTTACTTGGGAATGTCGTCACGGCGCATTTCCGACGCTTTATTGGGATGGGTTTTATACCTATTTCCTTTGATTGCGTTAAGAAATGCCAACAAGCATTTTCGGCGCCGTCTTGGAAGGCATTGTGAAAAAAAAAATATAATAAATAGCTGGCTATAAATATGAACGTGTGCGTGGATACCATTTGCTCATACAGCTAATCTTTTTTTATGTTTTCTCCTGTTGTGGATGAAAACAGGATAGTGTATGTCGGGGTTTCCTCCCCGCCGGAAAACTTCATCTCCGATCCGAGGCACTCCTAAGGAAGAACTGGTCTCGTGCCGCTTCTTCTTGATCGAAACCCCGACGGAGAGACCGACATCCCCGCACCAACCGCAACTCAAGCCATGGCCCGAAGTCGCCGCGCGATTTCTCAACTCCCCGCCGCCACCAACGTGCCCACCGGGCCGACGGTGAATGTGGCGGATAAAAACTTCGAGCCGTACTAGGGCCGATCACCATGGTGCAGGCCGGTCCATTCTCAGGATCGCCGAGCGAGGACGCAAATGCTCATCTCCAACACTTCACGAGCTATGCGATACTATCGTCATCAAAGATGTCGCAATGACGTCATCGGGCTCGCTGTTTCCCTTCTCCCTCGTGGGGAAGGCGAAACAATGGTTCTACAAGGACAAGGAAGTTGTCGATGATGTGGGCCAAGTGCTCGCGGCGTTCCTCGCTAAGTTCTTCCCCATGGGCAAAACCAACGCCCGAGGGGAAGAATCGCCAATTTCCGGCCAGACATCAATGGAACCTATCCCTGAGGCGTGGGAGAGGCTGCAGGAATACATTCTCGCATGCCCGCACCACGGGATGGAAAATCGGGCCGGTGCTCCCGGAACTTCTACAATGGTCTCACGGCCATATCGAAGGGCACCTCGACGCCGGGCCGCCGGTGGCGCATTTCTATCGCTCACCATCGATCGGGCAACAGCCCCATTGATAAAATGGTGGCAAATCGGAGCCGGGGTGAAGACAGCAGCCCGGCCAAAACACAAAAAAGGCATGCATACCGTGAAGGAGGCGGATATGCTTGCCGCAAAAATGGATCTTCTGGCGAAGAGGCGGAGGAGCGCAAAGACGATGCTACTACCCGGCCCGCGCCCGGTCTACGCCCGCGACGCTCACATGACCTGTGAGAGCGTGTGGTGAGATTGGTCACTCGGGGATAACCGCCACGAGACCGTGAAGAAGCCGCCTTCATCAACAACAAAGAACGGGTATCGCCAACCGCGGCGAGTAAGCCGGAACAACCGATCCAGGCCACCATTCCAAGGCAACCGGGATACAACTCCAACTATAACCCCGGGCGGCCATCATTAAAGGACCTGATGCTTGGGCCAGGCGAAAAATTAACGAAAAATCTCACCAAAAAGATGAGCCACCAAGACAAGATCTTGGAAGGTGTGAATAACAAACTTGAAGGGTTGACGTCGGGTCGTGAAGAACCAACTTCGGCTTCAACAAGATGATAGAGACACAGTGGCTCGGTTCTTTGCTCAAGTGCCCGATCAACGACTCGGGAAGGATCCTGTGGCAACCCGAGGTCCCACACGAGTCGGTTAACATGATATCTCCGAGGCTCGGTCAACCCGAGAGCTGAAGAAGATCCCCCGTGGACTCGCCATTCATTGCCAAGAAGGAGATCCCGGGCGTCCGATCATCGGTTGTGCCATTGGCCCCCACAATTTTGCCAATGCATTACGTGACTTGGGGGCCGATATCAACATGATGTCCAAGGCCACCTTCAACAAAATCCATGGAGGAACGCTTACTCCCGCCAAATTAGTCCTCCAAATGGCGATCAATCAACAAGGCGGCCGGAGGGAATCTTTGGAAGACATGTTGATCAAAATCCAAGATGAATACATCCTCGCAGACTTTGTGGTCCCGGATATGGGCCCAAAGGAAGATGTGTCTCTCCTCACGGGGAGACCATTTCTTTATACTTGCCAAGGCCGACATCGATGCAGGGAAGGGTTTCATCGTCTTCCATATCAAGGATAAGGCGGTAAAATGCCCATTCATTGGGTACAAGCAACAACACACCCCGCAATCATCATCATCAAGACCGGTGTGGAATGTTGAAGGATCCGCTCGAGACCCCCCGAGCGGTACCTCCGCCGATGGCGAGGGAAAGTCGACACCGACTATAAATAACCCGCTCAAAAAAAAAAAAAAAAATGGGGTATATCCAAAAGAAAAAAATGGGGTATATCCAAAAAGAAAAAAAAAAATGGGGTATATTCGAAAAGAAGAAAAAAAAAATAATAATCTATATATATATATTTATATATTTATGTGTTTCATAAAATATTTTTATTAACAAAATATTTTGGAAAACTAAAATAAAAATTTTCATAAATAAAATAAATTCTTTTATGAAAAATAAAGAAAAATATCTTATACATAAAAAGTATATACAAAAATATTTTTAAAATAATTTTTTCTATTTAAAAATAAATTTATATTTGAAAATTTTTTTGGAGAAATTCAAAAGGAGAGGAAACGGCCGAACCAAAGATGAGCACACAATGGCCCACGAACTTTTCGTGGACCGTTGGGCACAACCCGACCAAAGGCCGGGTAGCGGCCCGGCCGGGCGGTGCGCGCGCACCCCTAGGTGCGCGCGCCCGGGCCGGCGCCGTTCGAGGGCCCGCCGCCAACGGCTCCTAGCCGTTGTGTGAGGCAGCCCTCGGCCGTCTTGCTTCGGCTATAAATAGCCCGAGCACCGGTGTGAGAACTCCCACCCCTCATTTTCACTCTCTCTCACTCTCACACTCTCTCCCGCTTGCTCTACACTCCATTTTCTCCACCAAAAATATTGTGCCGAGCAAGATTGCGGGTGTGAAAGTTCATACTTTCAACTAACCCTTGCACACCCGAGGTCTCGCTTCGATCGTTTTTGCAAAGTAGCCATGAAGAAAGCCTTTTTTTTTTTCTTCGCCGGGTTGAGGCGGTCGTCAAGGCGAGCTCACGACATACAAGCACAAGCTCCGCCCTCAACCGACAACCTCGAAGACTCTCCCATGCAAGAAGATGCTACACACAGCGGGGAGGAAGAAGCTCAAGCTCCCAGACAATCGACGGCCGACGCCGCCGTACCTCGACCTTCGGGAAGGGCCGGAGATGCAAGCATATCTCCAACTCAAGGATCGTGTGTTCCAACACACGCCCGAATCGACCCGACCTCCTCGAACAAACAGGTATGGACGATGAACTTTCTATCCTTTGGAGAGGTCGGGTGGCGGACATTCCCCTCTCGAGGAGGAAGGTTCTCGCCTCCTAACAATTCGGTTTCTATGCACACTAGTAGAGGATCGGCTAGGAATTTCTTTCCGCCTTTTTGGTACACTTTATCACGTTACATGGGTGGACCTAGCTCGTTCTTTGGGGTTTTCATTGTAGATGTGCAATAAATATAGATCTTTGCTCTCCACGGCTTTGTCAAAAACCACTTTTGGGAGGAGATATCCGGTGCACATGAGACCGGTGCTTTCAAACCTCGCCACTCACTGATCCGGCACCCATCACTTAGATTTATCCACCGATCTCGTTGACTTTGTTTCCTAGACACGGGGTTAGATGGGTAAATGAGATTGAATTAAAATTACTCTATCTTTGTTGTCCACAAGGTTAAGGTAGCTCCATGGTAGAGATGTGCGGGAACATTTTACATATTATCACGAAAGTTCTTTGTTCTGTCACACCGCACATCTCTCATCACACGCCTCGCTTGCGATTGGGGCTTTGGAAAATCAACGAGATAGAGTATATTTCCACACCCGAGATTATTGGAATGTTGCTTTGACTAGTGCGGGGGCACTTAATTAAGGTTTTACCATCCGGCGTGCTTGGTCATCTTTTCCCCGGCTATGCGACTATAGTTCGGTTACCTAACCCGGACTTACGTTGTATAAAAGCCGAGCACTAACATTTGAGCTCGAGGCTGGCGATAGCTTGCGCAGAAAGATACCCCCATCGCTTCTTCACGCAGTATTAGGAGACCGAGAGGTCGGATCCTCCTCCCACGGGCCCCACTTCACGCCCAGGCATCGGCCATAGCCTACACCAAGGTGTTCCAGCAAAGATGGCCTCACCCTATGGGGACTCCGGGGTAATACCCTGGTATGATCCTAGGTGGGAGCCGCCGCCTCGACACCGGCACCATCGAGTGGCCTGAAGGAGATCTGGCGGCATGGAGGGCCCAACGGATATGACTTGGATGACGGCTCCGACGATATGCCCCCACCCGGTCCGGCCTGAGACGGCCACCACAAGGGGTGGAGGCTATCGGGATCCAGCTGCGGCACCTCGGCGTCCGCACTAGAAACATTGAGCACACGCTCAATTCCCATGTGCAAAATACCGGTGCTGGCAGCGAACGGGAGCGGCGAGTCGGCAGAGATGGACCCAATTGGAGTCCAACATGGCTACTCGCACCGCACGCGAGGAAGCATTCTGGAGGTGCCAAGGCTTCGATCCCGATCAATAGGCCTCCGGATAGCTTGGGGAGGACCCCCACAGTATCATTGCATTGCATATTTATTTCCATCAAATTTTATTTTATTTTAGCATGTTTACATTTCAGCAATCTTGCATCGAAAAAAAAAAACTAAAACTAAAACTTAAAAAAAAAAATCCAAAAATAGAATAAGTAGCTCTTCTTTGTGCCTTAATGCTTATATATATGAGCTATAAAAATGTTTAGTCTTAATCCCTTGTTGAAATGATGAATAGTTGCTCTGTCTTATGCTTTGCACATTGCCTAGTTTATAATTCGAAGTTCTCTAAAAAGTTTGGGTTTAGTGGCTAATTCAAAAACTCATCCTAAAAAAACCCGATTCATGTGGGTTGCATATGCTCTATCTAGTCTAAGTTGTTGCCAAGTATGATATGGTACAAATGGATTTGCTATGACTTCGTCCAAAAAGAGAAACTTGACATCCTGGGATCTATACTTTGAAAAAGAGAAATGCTTTTGGGCTATGCTAAAAAAAAAAATGAATGAGATGAAAAATGGACAAGTGTCCGAGGGCGAGTAGAGCCCACATCTCTAAAAAAAAAAAAAAAAAGAAAAGAGAGGAAATAAAAGGCAAAAGCCTAGGGCGAGCGCGAGCCTACCTCTCCAAAAAAAAAAAAATATATATATAAATAAAGCCCGTGGCTCTCTCGAAAAGAAATATCTAAATAAAATCCCGGATAAAAAGTTGATCAAAAGGATGAATGATAAGCACCTCTGTTATAACCGTTCTATCGGCAACCGCCCAAGGCTTTGAGAAAAGCTAGAAAGCCCCGCTACGATGAAAGGTAATAAAGGGTGGGAAAAAGATGTGCCATTTTATTCAAACTTTGGTAGAAAATCTTATTATAACCCCGGCACTTGTAAAACGTAATCGGCATAGTAGCAACTCCTGATCAACAACCAAGTACTTATCTCTTTTGCTCGAGGACGCGCAAAAGGGTAAGCTTGGGGGAGTTTGTTGACGGTAACCAACGACATATTTTTCCCCCACAACTTACTACCATAAAGGGAGTAAAATTAAACCTTTTTATACTCATATACTTTTATCACTAATGAATTCCACTTGTAGTGTCTTGTATTTTATTTTCTGATTTATAATAAAAGCAAGTGGAAAATCGACCAAAGTACGCCTTCCCGAAAGCGCATTATTGCAAAATCCAAGCCCAAGAGCAAATCGACCCAAAACATCAAATGGGGCGAGCCCGGCCCCAGCCCGACCCACAACTTTTTCGGGCGAAAAGACGACACCCCACCGAGACCGGGCGGGCCGAGCCCGGGGGGTGTGCGCGCCACCACCCCAGTGCGGCCGCACCTCCCCGAGGCGGTTCGCCCGACCTCGGGGAGGCGGTTCGTGCACTTTCCAAACGGGGTTTCCGCCCTGCGTTGGTCGGTTTGCGCATACAAGGAAGGTTTACCGTGTCGGTTTTGGTGTAATTTAGCACTTAGGCCCCTCCTCCAAGTGTATAAGTAGGCCCCCTCTCTCCCTCTCTCAACACACACCACTTGGAGTCCAAAGAAACCAGCAATTTCTCTCTCTCTACCATCTCACCTCTCTCTCTTCTTCTACTTCTTCCTTCTTCTTCTTTCTTCTTCTTTATTCTTTCTTAGTTAACACTTGGAGTAGAAGAGCTACAAGGAGGGCTTGTCTCCTAGAAGAAAGTGCTTTGGTAATACATCTACTCTATGGAGCATTCTTCTATCCACAAGTCTTATATCTATGTTCTTGGCCTAACTTATGAACTAGAGTATAGTTTTGTTCATGTTCTTGTGTTGGTATATGAACTAGCATATAGTTTACATATCATAATCTTGACATGTTCATCACATTTCTTCATCGATCATCATATGCCTAACTTGATTAGAGGTGGAATATCGGTTCGTTGTTCCTTCGGGTTTGCTCTTGTTCTAGTCCGTCCATTCGACGAGTGGGGATCTGGGGGGGACAAGAGTAGTGCTCTAATATGCGGGCATGGTGCCCGGGTATTACGACACTGCGGATATGAGTGCATGCCACGGTTGAGGGGGTAGGCGGCTTGGTCGTGACAAGCCTTGGCCGTCCCCTTGAAATCCCCCCCACGTTCGCTTGTCTTTGTAGGAGTTCGTAAATGCTTCCTATCGGGCCGTATGGTATCCGGGGGAGTCTCCCGTTATCCTAGACCTAACCATGATTAAATCGGTTTGCATATGATCCTAACTATTCATTTGTATGGCCATGACTAGATACATTAGAACTACTCCATTAGGTTATTCATTTATTCATTTATTCTTTATCTATTTTCTTTATCCTTTTCTTTGGTGGATTCTTAAGTGTGTGTCACACTATCCATGAACCGTTATTGCTTACCCCCTGTTATGAACATTTTGGTCTAAGCAAACACATGTTCCTCTATTCGGATGCCATGCTAATTTATTAATCACATGCCTTCCTTTGGGAAAATATAAATAACGATACCACGAATACTTCGGGTGAAATGCTACAATGATAGATCCGTGCGCTTGCGGATGAATATCTAAGATGGCAAGATCTATCCCGTTGACGGTTCCATTTCGGATCACCGACATGGTGGTTTACTTGGGAATGTCGGCGCGCATTTCGACGCTTTTATTGGGATGGGTTTTATACCTATTTCCTTTGATTGCGTTAAGAAATGCCAACACACTACAAGTGGAAATAGGTGAGTAATAAATGTATATGAGTATGAAAAGGTATAGTTTCACCCCTATTATGGTAGAATGTTGACGGTAAAAATATGTCGTTCGTGACCGTCAACAAACTCCCCCCCAGCTTACCCTTTGCGCGTCCTCGAGCAAAAAGAGTTAAGTTTCTTGGTTGTTGATCGGGGAGTTGCTACTATGCCGATTATGTTTTTCGAGTGCCAGGTTTATAACAAAAATTTTCTACTATAGTTTGAATAAAATGGCACGTCTTTATTCACCTTTTATTACCTTTCATCGTAGCGGGGCTTTTAGGCCGTCTCAAAGTCTTGGGTGGTTGCCGGATAGAATGGTTATAATAGAGACGCTACTCATTCATTCTTTTGATCAACTTTTTCATCCGGGATTGTTTATTAAATTGTATTTGCTTTGAGAAAGTATCGGCTTATTTCTTTTTAGGAGAGGTGGGCTCTACTTACCCTTAGACTTGTGTCTATTATTTCCTCTCTCTCTTTTTTTTTTTTTGGAGATGTGGGCTCTACTCGCCCTCGGACACGTGTCCCTTTTTCATCTCTTTTTTTTAACATAGCCCATATCTTTGTCTTTCTTTGAAATAAATTCCCGGATGTCAAGTTTCTCTTTAGAATGACATCACAAAGAGAATCTATTTGTACCATATCATATTTGGCTACAACTTTAGACTAGATAAAGCTTATGCAACCCACATGAATCGGGTTTTTAAGGTGAGATTTAAAACTTAGCCACTAAACTCAAACTCTAGAGAAATTTAAGTTATAAACTAGGCACGAGGCAAAAACATAAGACGAGCAACTATTCATCATTTCAACAAGGGTTTAAACTAAACAGTTCCATAGCTCATATGTATAGGCATGAAAAGCATTTATTCGTAGCTACTTATTCTTTTTTTTTTGATTTTTTTTTTTAGATGCAAGATTGCTGAAATTTAAACATGCCAACATAAAATAAATTTGTTGAAAGTAAATATGCAATGCAATGATACCCGCGGGGTTCCTCCCCCAAGCTATCACGGAGGCCTCTTGATCGGGATCGAAGCGTTGGTGCCTCGCACGCTTCCTCGCGTGCGTTGCGAGTAGCCATGCTTGCCTCGAATTGGTCCCATCGTTGCTGGTTTTGGTATTCCCGATTCTGCGCCAGCGATGGGTGTTACGCACATGAGTGTTATGTGTATGCTCTGTGTTCCACTGTGCGAACATCGAGATTCTGCAGCTGGACGTTGATAGCCTCCATCCCATATGGTTCTTGCCTTGGGCGTCTTGGTGGAGGCATATCTTACGAGCCGCTGCTCGGCTCGATCCCCGTTGCCCGCCATGCATGCATCTCCTTCGGGCCACCACTGTTGGTTCGGTGTTACAGTGGGGTTCCCACCTAGGATCATACCCGGGTGTACACCTTGGTGTCTCCATCGGATAGGGCCACCCTGCCTGAAACACTGGTGCAGAGTGTGGTGGTGGCATGAAGTGAGCTGCATGTGAGCTGGAGCCTGCCTCTGTTCTCTGGGCGCTTCGAGTGGCACCGCCGGAGGCTTCTTTCTCGCGCATACTTTCGGGCGTCTCGAGCTCAAATATTAGTGTCGGCTTTTATACAAACTGTAGACCCGGGTTAGGTAACCGGATGACAGTTGCATAGCCGCCAAAAGTGAAACCAAGCTCTCCTGTAGGTAGAGACTTCAACAAGTGCCCCTGGATCATCTGTGAGACAGTCCAATAAGCGTGGGGTGTGGGAATGTACTCTATGTCTGCATTGTCCAATGCCCTAATTGCAGAAGCAATGCGTGTGATGAGAGATGTGCAATCTACAGGAACAATCTTAAGAATAGTATGAATCATATTTCTGCACATCTCTACCACAGGGGCCACTTTCACCGTGTGGACAATAGCATAGAGTAACTTAAGCTCTATCTCATTCACCTATCTAACCCCATTCCTAGGGAACAAGGCCAACGAGATCCAGCGGTGAATAAACCTAAGTGATGGCTGCTGTATCTGCGTGTGGCGAGGCTTGAAAGCCCTAGACTCATGTGCACCGGAAATCTCTTCCCGGGCGATGTCTAACGAAGCCGAGCAAAGCACTATCCACATCTATGACACATCTATGATGAAAATTCCAATGGCGAGCTAGAGTCCGTCGGCTAAGATGATAGGCTTGACCAAACAAAGCGGAAAGAAATTCCTAGCTCGTCCTCTACAAGTGTGCATAGAAACTGAATAGTTAGGAGGCGAGAGCCTTCCTCCTCGATAGGTGGAAAGTTTTGCCATCCTACTGCTTTCCAAAGGATTGGGAATTCATCATCCATACCTGTCTTTTTGAGGAGGTCGGGGTCGAGTCCGGGCATGTGCTAGAACTCACGATCCCTGAGATGGAGATATGCTTGCATCTCCCGATCTCCCCGGATGTCGAGGCGATGCGTTGGCCGTAGATGGTCGGGGAGCTTGAACTTCTTCTTCTCCGGCCGGTGCATCATCTTCTTTGCATGGGAGAGCCTTCTTGTTCATCGAGGTTGAAGGAGCTCGTGCTTGTTTGTCGTGAGCTTTGCCTTGGCGACCTCCTTAACCCGGTGAAGACTTCCCAACTTTCTTCATGGCTACTACAAAACACTTTAGCAAAACCTCGGGTGTGCAAGGGTTAGATGAAAGTATGAACTTTCACACCCGTGATCTTGCTTGACACAATCTTTTTTGGTGGAGAAAATGGAGTGTAGAGCAAGTGGGAGAGAGTGTGAGAGTGAGAAAGAGTGAGAATGAGAGGGTGAGCTCTCACACCGGCGCTCGGTCGGTTTTATAGCCGAGCCACGGCCGGAACGCATAGCGGGGCAACGGCTAGGAGCCGTTAGCGCAGCGGGGCCCGGCGGCGGCGGGTGCGGGCGCACCTCTGGGCGCCGCGCACCTGCCGGCGCGCTTGGCCGTTGAGCTTTGGCGGGGCTCGCTCAACGGTCCGCGGGAAGTTCGTGGCCGTTGTGTGTGCCCGCCGAGCTTCGGCCGTTTCTTCCACTTTTTGATTTTCTCCAAAAATTTTCAAAAATTATCTTTTGTTGTCTTTTTTTTTAAATACTCAAATTTTTATTTTGAAATATTTTCTTATATACTTTTATTTGGAAAAATATTTTTGTTATTTTTCATAAGAGAGTTTATTTTTTTATGGAAAATTTATTATTTTGATTTTCAAAAATACTTATATATATATTTGTTTTAATAAATATTTTTGTTTTGTTTGGATAATAAAATATTTATTATTTATAAGTTTTTTTTCAAATGCCAATTTACCTGTTGGCGAAGGTGCGAGGTTATTTTAAGTCAGCCCGCGACTCTTCCCCGATGCTTGGCGGAAGCACACACGCTCCGGGGTTTTGGAGGCGAGATCCTTCAACACACCACACCGGTTTTGATGATGATGTTGTCCGGTGTGTTGTTGCTTGTACCCAATGAATGGGCACTTGACCACCTTACTCGGGACATGGAAGATTATGAAGCCCTTCCCCAAGCGGATATCGGCTTTTGCGTGTATAGGAATGGTCTTCCTAGAAGGAGAGACAGATCCTCCTTTGGACCCATGTCCAAGATTACGAAGTCTGCGGGGGATGTACTCCGTGTCCACTTTAATGAGCATGTCCTCGAGTACTCCCTCGGGCGCCGTGTTGATTGATCCGCCATTTGGAGGTCAAAACTTCCGAGAGTAAGCGTGCCTCCATGAATTACATTAAAAGGTGGCCTTGGACATTATGTTGATCTTGGCCCCGAGATCACGAGAATCGTCGGCAAAGATGTGGGGGCCAATAGAGCATCGATAATGGGATGTCGGGGTCACCCTTCTTGGCGATGAATGGCGAGTCCACGGGGGATTTTCTCAATGGCGGGGGTTGGCGAGCCTCTCGAGATATCATGTTAACCGACTCAAGCGGGGTCTCGGGTTGCCCTCGGGATTACGCGCCTGAGTGGAACCCCGTACTTGTGCGACAATCGTTGCCCGGTTGTGTCTCTATCATTTTGTTAAAGGCGAGCTGGTTTTTTATAGCCGATGTCGGCCCCTCCGGCTTATTGTTGACCCCTTCCGGGATCTTGTCGGTGTGGCTCATCTTTTTGGTGAGATTTTTGTTGATCTTGGCTTGGCCTAGAACCGGGTCCTTGAGTGATGGTTGTCCTGAGCTATAATTGGGGTTATAGCCCGAATTACCTTGGAATGGTGGACGGGGGTGATTATTACGCCCGACCATTTCCTTCTTTGATGTTGGCGATACCCATTGTTGATAAAGGCAAAGATCTTCATGGGTCTCGGGGTAGTTATTCCCCTGGTGGCCAACTTCACCATAGGTTTCACACGTCATGTGTGAATCTATGGCGTGGACTGGGCGCCTCATAGCTTCTTTTTCGGTAGCACGTTCCTCCGGCCCGCTTGACAAAGAGATCCATTTTTGCGACAAGCATATCGCCTCCTTCACGGTATGCATGCCTTTTTGTGTTTTGGCCGGGGTTCTGTCTTCCCCCGGCTCGATTTGCCACCATCTTATCAATCGGGGCTGTGGCTTGATCGATGGTGGCGATAGGAATGCGCCACCGGCGGCGGCATCTAGGTGTCCTCCCTTTGATATGGCCGTAAGACCATTGTAGAAGTTTTGGAGCACCGGCCAATTCTCCATCCCGTGGTGTGGGCATGCTTGTATGTATTCTTGCATCCTCTCCCACGCCTCCTAATGGGCTCCATGGAGCTCTATTTGGAAGTTGGCGATTCTTCCCGCGGGCATTGGTTTTGCCCATGGGGAAGAACTTAGCCGAACGCCATGGAACACTTGGTCCACGTATTGGCGGCTTCCTTGTCCTTGTAGAACCATCAAGTTTCGCCTTCCCCACGAGGGAGAAAGGAAACAGACGAAGCTTGATGACGTCGGGTTCGGCGTCCCTTGATGATAATAGTCTCGCACAGCTCAAGGAAGTGTTGGAGATGAACATTGGCGTCGTCGCTAGGCGGTCCATAGAAGGGACGGCACGCACCATGGTAATCGGCCCGGTCGCGGCTCGAAGTTCTTGTCGCCACATTGACAACGGGCCCGGTGGGCACGTTGACGGCAACGAGGGACGGAGAAATCGTGGAGCGACTTTTGAGCCATAGCTTGCGATGCGGTTGGTGCGGGGATGTCGGGTTCGGCGTGTCGGAGTTCCGACTAAAGAAGAAGAGGTACGAGACCTGTTCTTCCTCGGGAGTGCCTCGGGATCTTCAATGAAGTTTCTTGCGCAGATTGGAAACGACATACACTATCCTGTTTTCATCCATAGTAGAAGAAAACATAAAAGATTAGCTTGTATGAGTAAGTGGCTACCACACATGCATATTTCATTATTCATAACCAGCTAGTAATTATTATTTTTTACAATGCCCTCCCCGGCAATGGCGCCCGAAAATGCTTGTTGGCATTTCTTAGCGCAATCAATAGATTCAGGTTTAGAACCCGTCTCTAATGACAGCGCCTCGAAATGCGCCGTCGATATTCTGAGTGGAACCACCATGTCGATGATAGCACTAGGTCAATCAACGGTGATAGATCTTGCCATAGTTGATATTTCATCCACAAAGCGCCGCGAGATCTATCATTGTAGCATTTCACCCGAAGTATTCAGGGTATCGTTATTTATATTTTCCCAAAGGAGCGCATGTAAGTGATAGACTAGCATGGCATCTGAATATTGAATTATGAATGTGCAATGTCCAACTTAATCATGACAGGGGTAAGCAATATGGTTTTATGGATAGTGTGACACACACATAGGAAATCCACCACAGAAGGATAAAGAAAATAGATAAAGAATAAATGAATAATCTAATGGAGTAGCTCTAATGTTTTAGTCATAGTCATACAAATGAATATAGTTAGGATCATATGCAACAATGATATAAGAATGGTTAGGTCTAGGATGACGGGGGAGACCCCACCGGGTAGTCTCGCTACCCACCAAGGCATTTACTTAACTCCTACACGGCTATGCGAACGGGGGGGATTACAAGGGCGGACTAGGTCATCCACGACCCAACCGCCTACCCCCTCGACCGTGGCACTTATTTGTCATATTCGCAGTACCTTAATATCCGGGCACCATGCCCACATAGAAGGCCACTACTCTTGTCTCCCGGGATCCCCACCCTACGGATGGACGGACTAGAACAAGAGCAATCCCAAAGAAACAACGAACCGTCATCCCACCTTTAATCATATTATGCATATGATGATCAATGAAGAAACGAATATGAACATGTCAAGATTATGATATGATGACTATATGCTAGTTCATATATCAAGATTATAACATGAACAATACTATGCTCTAATTCATAAGTTAGACCATGAACTAAATAGGACTTGCAAGTAGAAGAATACTCCATAGGAAATATATTACCGAAAGGCACTTTCTTCTAGGAGACAAGCCCTCCTTGTAGCTCTCCTCTACTCCAAGCTTCTAGCCAAGTGAAGAAGAAGAAGAAGAAGAAGAAGTGAGGTGGTAGTGAGGTGTGGTCTTTGTTGGTTGGACTCCTTGTGGTGTGTGTGGAGAGAGGGGAGAGAGGGGGTACTTATACTTGGAGTAGAGGGACCTAAGTGCAAGAATACACCCAAACCGACTATGAACCGGCGTCTAGGTACACTAAACCGGACCGCGCACCCCCGCACCGCCCTCCGGGGCATTGATTGAACCGCCACGCCGAGGTTGGGCTGGGCCGGCTCTGCGGTGGTGCGGCGCACCAGGTGGTGCGCGCGCACCCCAGGCTCGGCTCGGGCCGGGCCTCGGTGGGCTGGTTTGTTTCATCGTGAAAAGTCATGGTGCGGCGTGTCCCGCCCGGTTCGACATGTGGGTCCGGTTTATCCCTTGGGCTTGATGTGTTCGGGTTTACGCTTTCTAGGGATGCGCCTTTTGGTCGGATTTCCACCGTATTTATATGTTTTACGCAAAATAATATTTGGAACACTACAAGTGGAAATAGGTGAGTAATAAATGTATATGAGTATGAAAAGGTATAGTTTCACCCCTATTATGGTAGAATGTTGACGGTAAAAATATGTCATTCGTGACCGTCAACGATGGCGTGAAGGTACAATGAATATGCGAATGAATTGGAAAAGATAGCAACAGGGATGGATCACGGTCCCCTAGATACCTTTGCCAAAGATCTCTATGAACCAACCATCAAGTACTCGGAGCGACCACCCGAGCCACCGCCAACCGGTAGAGACCACCTCGGCCAGTAGAACCCGAGCCCGAGGTCATGCGGATCGGGGAAGGTCGGTCCGAGGCTGCGCAAGCAACAGAGTTAGCGCGCCCCGCACCTCGAGCTACTCATCCGAGGGAGCTACCCTCGGATAGAGCCAAGGCTCGGTGCTTGACACGACGCGCCAAGTCCTTTGTCTGTTGGGCAAAGCGAAAAGAGTTATTCAAACGTAGCCCCTTGGGCGTCTTGTAATGATGCATCTCCCTTGACAAAGGTAGGGAACTACTAAGCGAGATACACTCGGGGAGTTTGCGGCCACCATGCGGCACCTCGGACTCGAGTCGAAAAGGCTTTTCGACAAGGCTTCTCTTGGTGACCGCGGTAACCAATGCCACAAAGATCATACGCTCTGCGAGGTCGCCGGTTTTATGCACGGCAAAACGCACCTCCCGGCTCAAGCCCTACAAACCATCCCCATCACCGGCCCTTTTCCGTATAGGGGTTGGACATGGTGGGACCCCTAAAGAGGGCGCCACGGGGCTTCACCCATCTACTCGTCGCCATCAACAAGTTCTCCAAATGGATCGAGGTTTGACCCATCACCAACATCGGTCCGAGCAAGTGGTGTTGTTCTTCACGGACATCATTCATCTCTTCGAGTACCAAACTCGATCATCACCGACCACGTCCACGAACTTCACGGGTGTGAAGTTCTTGGACTTCTGTGATGACCACCACATCCGCATGGATTGGTCGGCCATCGTGCACCCGAGGACAAACGGCCAAGTAGAACGTGCCAACAACCGCGATACTACAAGGCTTGAAGCCGAGGATCTACAACCAACTCAACCATCTGGAAAAAGATGGCTTACCGAGCTCCCCTCGGTCATTTGGAGCCCGAGGACAACCCCGAGCCGAGCCATGGGGTTCACACCATTCTTCCTAGTCTACGGGGCGAGGCCCCAACCCATAGACTTGGAGTACGGTTCCCCGAGGCTAAGGGGCGTACAACGAGCAACACAACCAAGTTGCCCGAGAGGACTCATTGGACCAACTTCGAAGAGGCCCAAGATGTGGTGCTCCCGCACTCCACCAAGTATCGGCCGAGAGCCTACGACGCTATCACGGTAAACGGGTCCAACCCCGAGACCTACAAGTAGGCGATCGGTGTTAAAGCTAAGGCGGGGACAACAAGGGGCGCCACAAGCTCACACCACCATGGGAGGGCCCTTTCTTCATCACCGAGGTCTTTGAAGCTAGGGAACGCACAAACCGTCCCATGACAAGGGCGAGGTCTACGCCAACGCTTGGAACATCGAGCAGCTATGTTGCTTTTACCCTTAATGTTTCCAAGTCGTTGTACATGCCCGATTTCAACTAGCAATAAGAAAAGAAATTTTTGCTTCGAAAAACAATGAAAGTAAATGCAATGAATCGAGGAGAGGCTTCACCACTTCTCTAGGGTCAAGCCTCCCTCGGGGCTAGGAATAGGGGAGAACCCCTATAAACGTCGTTTCCTTTTGATCATTTTTACTGAAAATTCCCTCAACTTGTAACGTACTACGGGCGAACTAAACGTGAGACCCCACGCGGTCAAGAGAAAAAACTCAAGGACGGGGGCCGACCAAGTCGTGGGACCGCTGCGCCTCAGGGCCTCGGCATCCCCACTCGTCACCCTTCGTCTAAATGAGAATATCTTGCAATCGTAAGGGCCTCTCGGGTGGGTCGCTCGAAAAATGTGAGAAGAAAGGGAACCTAAAAAGAACCCAAAATGAAGCTTAAATAAAAGCACCGAGGCCCACGAGGCCTCGGGCATGACCAACATTAAGTTTCATGACAAAAGTATGACAGACTTAAAATATTTTTACATGGGCACTCGGCCCAGGATTCACGAATTTGAGGTGGTTGGAGCTGGAGTGGGGTTCGCCTCTTCCTTGGTAGCATGGAGAAGGACCATAGCGGCCTCGGCGTCGGGAGCTAGGGTCGTGGCGGCCTCGGTGTCGGGAGATGGAGTCGTGGTGTCCTTGCCACTGAAGGAAGGAGTCACCGTGCGCCTCTTCCAAAGTCAACGGGCGGGAGGCGCCACCTCGTCCTTGAATGGCGAGCTAGCGCTACTGGGACCCTCGGCGCTCCATTATACGCCGGACCTCCTCCTCGGCGGGTCATCGCCATCCTCCCCAACACATAGCCCTCGCTCACGGCCTCGAGGTCCATGATGTAGTGAGAGGCAGCGGCCGGCCCCGGTCGTGGTTCACGCCGGTATGAAGGGCCATGAAGATCCGGCTACGGATCGGCCTCCCAGCCTTGGCCGGCGGCTCAAGGCGAGCTCCCTCGACGGGCCTTCCTCCACCTCAAAGATACGACAAACCGTGGCCCAAAGATCATCAAGCGCCGTGGCGGCAACCTCACCCTCGTACATAGTGTGGAGGGTGCCGCTAGCCTCGGTCACGTCGGCCGCTTCCTTCTCCAGCTCTGCTCCATCAGAGGTCAAACCGAGGGTAAGCACGGGGAAGGAACCATGTTTTAAATCTCCGGCTAAGCCTTTTTAGGCCGCCGTCCTCCAAAATAGCTAAGAGAAGCTATAGCCGGATATAGCTCCAACAAAGACATTTAGCTAGTTTTGCAAAAATAGAAAAAATATAGAACTTTGGCATAACAATTATGAAGTGATCCATAACTAAATCTCTCGAATAGCGATTCACAACCATCGACAATCGGACATCACGTAAAACTAGAACCGAGCCATGAACGCCTTTTTTTGGGCCTTCGTGGGCTGCGACTATTATCTGGGTCGATCAAGCGTTTAGCTTTGGATAAGTAGGCCACTAATTAGCGGCTATCTCCCAGTAATCTCCGGCTATTAGCGCCGACGATTGTTTAGCTCTAAAAGTTGTTTCTCCCGGCTGTACTTTTCTCCATCAGCTATCTCCGGCTATAGCGGCAGCTATAGCCGGAGATTTAAAACTTTGGGAAGGAAGAAAAAAATCAGAGATGACATACACATGCTTTGGCGAAAGTTTACCTTGTGCCCTCGCCTACCCTTTGCCCCATCCACCACGCGCCACACGTCGCCCCCGCAGTGGAGGAACTCCGACTTGGAGTGGGAGATCATCTTCAGCCTCTGCAAAAAGAACACCAATAAATAAGCATGGCATCAAAAATCCAGACATCACGCATAAAGGAAGCTGGCTCTTACCTGGATGGCCTCGTCCATGTCCTGCGTAATGATGTTGAACGCCCGTCCGCATGGTCTGATGGGTCGTCGGCCGGAGCTTCTTGATATACTCCCGATCACGGTCCTCGTCTCGGTCCCGTGAGCTCATACGGCTCCCCCCTCGGTCGGGCCCGGTTCTTCCATGTGATGCGAGGGGCGGGCCACTCATGAGGGTCATGGTGGAGAGGGATGAGCGTCGAGGCTCGACTCCCCTAGCTCGAACGCCCGAACGTGCCGGGCGTTCATTGGTCCCTTCCCCCCGTCCCGAGGGCGGTGTCATCGTCGAGGTGGAGTGGTTGGACCACCTCGGCCGCCCTCGATGTTGACGGGGCCAGGGCCGGAGGGCTGCTCCACCACCGGCGCCTCCTTGGCGGTCGGTGCTGGTCCGACGAGGCCTCGGAGGTCCAGGGCACCTCGGCGTCGATGATCGGGGCCCCGCCACCCGCCTGCCGTGGGGACCTCGACCGCAGCCTCTGCTGCACAACCGGCTCCTCCACACCGGTCCTTGCCACGATAACTTCCCCGGCCGACAGGCTCACCCCGGGCGGGGGCTCTTGCCCCCGCTCAACTTGAGCCCAATGGGGCCTCTGCTCCACCTCGATCGGGGTTTGGGTTCTTTGCTGCTCAAGCTCGGCCCCGTCTGCTCCGTACCCGTGAGGGACAGGCATGGGCGGCAGCCACCCACTAGCATCGTGCCACGCCTGTCCCGGTGACGAGGCCGAGGACACCTTTAGCACCAAGCCGGGTGCCAAGGCAGCCTCCTCCGCCCTTTACTTCTTGCTGAAAAAAAGTGTGTGAAGAATGAGATCCCATGACCGAGAAAGTAAAGACGCAGCCCCGAAGAGCTCGAGTGCGGCACATACCTCGCCCGAGGGATGGAGAGCCTCGACCCTCTCGGCGACGATGTAGAGGGGGACCGAGCTGGTGGCCTGCCCGTTGTCTTCACGGCGGCCGCCGAGGGGTGGTGTTCTTTGTGCCCTCCCCACGAGCCTGCCTCGGGCGCCGAGGTCGTAGGCTCAGCGGAACGCCTGGATGAGGACCGCGCCCTCGGCATGGGCGTCGTCGCCAAGGGCTGCGAGGATGACCACCTCACGACGCCCGTGGATGAGGGCCCCTGGTCCGAGAGCTCCTATGAGCGCTGTGCATTGGGGACGTGCGCCAGCGTCCTCGCGGTGCCGTCCATGCTATCATCACTATCGCTGCCGACACTGGTGAGCGACACCGACTTAGACTTCAATTCCTCCTCCGGAAGGCCTGCAGCCTTACGGTCCTTGCGCCGCTTCTCCGGGCGCCTTCCGCGCGTCGGCCTTATCATCGCGCTTCTTCTTCCCTGGCATCCTTCTCCCACTTCTTCTTCTCGGCCTCAAGCCGAGTTGTGCTCCGTCGCGCGGCGTCCCCGGGGGACGAGAGGAAGGGAAGAGTGGTAGCCCGTCGACCCTCGCGAGAGACGGAGGGTCGGCCCGAGACTCGAATTAGTAAGAGAAAGTAACCAATGAGCACTTACTAGGGAGATGTATCCCTCGATCGGGCGCATCGAGGCCTTGACGGGGCCGTGATATCGACGTCCTCACCGTTAGGGTCCCTCACCCACCGCGGGACCTCTTCAGCGGTCAAAGACCGGGAGGACATCTGGCTACCGTCTATCGGTGTGTCGGAGTACATCTCATCAAGGCACGGTAGGCGATCCATCGGCCGTAGCACCCTCCACCGGTGGAAGGACTCCATAGGGCCTGCGGCGGCGGATCGAGCTTGGGCTAGTCAACCACGGTAGGGCCCCTGATGCCAAAGCGGTGGCCTGGTGTAGGGGGGAGCCCATCCCCATCGTTGCGGAGATAGAACCAGCCGTCTTGCCAGCTCCGGTGCGATGATTGTTGACGGTCACTAACGACACATTTTTAACGTCAACATTGTACCAATAAAGGGTTGAAACTATACCTTACTACACACATATACATTTATTATTGACATAATTCCACTTGTAGTGCGAAATAATGTTTTGCGGGATTTATATACAAAGCAAGTGGAAAATGCACCAAAAGCGCCTTACGGGAAAGCGTGCCCGAACATCTTTCACCCCAATGGAAATGAGCCCAACACGATGCAAAGCCGGATCGAGCAAGCGGCGTGTGTAACGAGTTCCACGAGTTTTGGTGTCTCGGCTATTTTGCGGGGTTTCTCAATTTATCATCAAAAGAATGTATCTCTAACGATAAAATGGAGTACACCATTGCGAAGGTCTCGTCGCTGATCAAAATAGATATATCATTTACTATATTTGGACTCGAGAATGAGAAGTTATCACGTCAAGAAAATTGCCATGCAAAGTGGGTCCCACGTGTCGCCCCTGAGGACCATGCACACTACCGGGGGACGACACGTGGCACAACAGCAAACAGGCCCGGCGGCAGCGGACTGTCACCACACGGCAAACGGCGGCGTGCGACATGCGGGGCCGGGCGGGGCCCGGCCGTTCCTGGCGGGGACAAGGCGATCGCGGGCGGCCCGAGAGCGGCGACACGTGGCGGCTGTCCCCTCCATGCGCCGCGGGAGCGCGGCGTGCGCCGATGCATTCAAACGGACCAGGCAATGGCGCGCCACGTGGCGGTGGACCCCGCGTGGGCGGGAACGCCTTGCGCTCACGCGCCGGCGGTTCACCGACGGTGGGACACGTGGCGGCGCGGGAGAGGTGCCCTGGAGGCGGTTGGCCGGTCTAGATGCCCAGGCGCGGTTCAACCCGCCCGACCGGCGGTTCGGTGGCCCGCGCGCCGATTACCTTCGAGGGTCCGGCGGTAGCGGTTTCTCGGTTTAGCTTCGGTTCGCGGCCTTCTGGCGGTTCTTCGCCGGTTTTCAACGCCATTCACAAGGAAACATTGTTGCCGACCTTGTGAGGTCGGTTTGCATGCAGTAGAGGCGGTAGGAAATGTTTCCTTATATTAGCCTTGCCTCTCTCCCCTCTCTCCTATAAATAGAGGCCATTTCTTCATTGTAAAACACACCACACAATAGAGCCTCTCTCCCTTTCTTCTTCTTCTTCTTCTTCTTCTTTTTCTTCTTCTTCTTCTTAATTTGTACTTAGGAGGAGTTTGGCAAGGATAATAAAAGGAGAGCAAGACATTTTGGAGCTATTCGGTATGAGCAATTTAGAGTTCTTCATCTTGTTCTTGTTCTCTACTTATCAATATAGTCATGTTCTTGAATTAGAGCAAAGTTCTTGTGATATAATCTTGGTTGATGAACTAGTCCATAGTTCCTATATCATGATCTTGTCTTATAGAACATCGTGCTTAATCTATCATACATACATGTTTAGACCAAGAGCTAGATCGATATGATGAGTTCTACCTAGAGTTAGACTTGGTTGATGTTGGGTTGCGGGATTGATAGTCGTTCCTTCAGGGCGGCGCTCTAGTAGAAGGACCCCGGGGACGGGTAAGCCTTGTTAACACGCTAGAGTGATAATCACTAGTGTAGACGTGGTGTCCAGGCTAGGGGTTGCCTATCTTTTGTGGCGCACCCCACGGTTGAGGGGTAGGTGGCTGGGTTGTGAGACGACCTTGTCCGTCCCTTGTAATCCCCCACGTTCGGGTGTGGCGCGGTTACAATTGCCGGACACTGTCCTTTGGGCGTGGGCCGGTGCCCGAAGTAATCCAGCAAAGGCCTTGGCTATCTTGACTTAAGAATCTCTAACAGTAAAACATGTGTGTATCTGCTATCTTGACATGACTATCTAGGATATGCCTGCTCCATATTAGACTTATTCTTTTATTCATTCTTTTACCTTTATCCTTGAGATTGGCTTGAGTGTGTGTCAAGTTATCCTACTACCTATCCTATTTTGCCCCTATTATGAGCATTGGTCTATTATACATTCGTGTTGTCTTGTTCATGTCTCTATTAGATCCTTTTCCATCATTGCCTTCCTTTGAGAAAATATAAATATCTCCGGGTGAAATGCTACAATGATAGATCCATGCACTTGCGGATGAATATCTTATTTGGCAAGATCTATCACCGTTGATGTACCTAGTGTTATCACCGACACAGTGGTTTCACTTAGGAATGTCAACGGCACATTTAAGGCGCCGTTATTAGAGATGGGTTCTAAACTGTTTTGAGTGATTGCGCTTAAGAAATGCAACAATGACTTGAGCTGGGTCGGGATGTAATCGGCGGACCGCCCACGGCGGCCGGAGGATGCATCCGCCGACCCTCGCCCCGACGGACCCCTTCTCCCCGTCGATATGGTGGAGAGCTCGACCACGAAGAGGTAGAGCCACAGCTCCCAATGGGGAGTAATCCCCAGGTATCCCTCGTAGAAGATAGCTGCCTGTGCGATCAAGTTGGGGGTAAAGTTGTGAAGCTCCACCCCATAGTGGCACAGGAGCGCGCGCGTGAACCGGGCGGCGGCATCCCGAGCCCCAGCTTGTGGAACACCGTGAAGCTCACCACGTACCCTAGCGGCGGCCTCGGCTCATCCTCATCGCCCGGCGACATCCACTCCAGCGCGTTGTTGTCGGTGAGGGGCCGGAGCAAGCCCCCATCGACGAGCCCCTGAAGGATCTCCACCGTCACGGAGGAGCGCAGCCACGGGTCGGCCTCGAGGAGGATAGGGTTGGCGGCCATTGAATCCGTGAAAGAGGAGCGACGATGGCGAGGTGAGGGCAGTTCGATCTCTCTCGATCTCTCTCTCCCTTTCTCTCCATCCTTCCCTTCTCGCTTTCGCTTGTCTGTCGTGGCCTAGAGATGAGCAAAGCAAAAGCAGAGGAAGGCTGAAGGTGAAAGGGCATGACCAAGGAAAGCAGGGCACCCCCAAATATATAGGCGGACGGGCAGAGCCGGCGAGACGAAACCGAATCCAGCGCATTCAATGCAGGAGATTTCCTGCCCGTTTTTCTCCAATTACCGCGCGCACGTGCGCAGTAAAACCGCAGGTCTCGGGCGCCACATCAAGTCCAACGGCAGGCGCCTCTTCGCCTCCCCGTGAAAACCGCCTCAAAAGGTGCGCCCATATCTCTCTCTCTCTCTCTCTCTCTCCCCCTCTCCCCCACTCAGCGACGGGAAGGAGAGGATATTCCTTCGCGATTCCTTTCTCACGAAGCAAGAAGGTAAAATATCCCATGGAGTCTTCGACGTGAAGGAATACGGGCTCCGAGCCCAGTACGGTCTAGGGGTTTGAAGGTTGGCCCCTCGGGGGTTATGGCAACCGCCCCAGGACATCGAGTTAGGGGCCACTATGGGTATGCCCTTACATGGCCTAGCCCCGGGCTATCGAATGCTCGGGATACCCTAAGTCACATCCAAGACCAGTAGGGCAGTCTTGTGAGGGATCCCACCAAGGGAGGCATCGAGCCCTCGGATCCTATCAAATGGATCCAAGACCCACTGAGACAAACTCTCACTGTATTTTTGGAGCGCATCTCTAGACCGCGAGCCGACCCCCATCGAACGGGGCACGGGCCTCTACTTGGATCCACCCGATAACAGCTCACCGAGACGCGTCCGGCTCACCCAATGAGGGTAGTCAGGCGTGTCCACCCCCTCCTCCTCATGGAGAGATAGTCCGAGGGGCGAACCCAAAAGATGAGGCCGTCCTTGATCGACCTCTTGCACGGGGAGAGGCTCGGGGGCTACCCTCGCATGACCTGTAGTAGAAGCCCCCATAGTGGGTTCGACGAATGAGACGAGAACGAATAAAAGCCCTCGGAGGAGTCCCCTACCCCTCTGACACCTCGGGGGCTACACCTAGCGGGTGCGCTCGCGCACCCCCACCGGAAAAAAAACACAACCAACCAAAGGTAAGGCCGAAGCAGTAATTCGAAAGAGGAACCTCTGAAAGAGTGATCACACTCCCTCAGAGGCTCAGGGGCTACCGCCTCGTAGGATCTCTGGAAGCCTAGAGGGGAGGGTGAATAGGCTTAACGTGTGTAAACTGCCTGCAAAAACTCAACTCAAGCTTTTATCAGAACTGACCACGGCACTACCACGCTACAGTGCGGCACTCGCCGCCTCAATAGAAAGCAAAACTAGCGTAATGAAAAACGGTAAATGGAATGTAAATCTAGTTAGATTCTAGCCTCCCCGCACACACCGAGTATAGATATGCAAATGTAAATACTCTATATAGCAGCCACAAAGTAGATCGAACTCAAACCCTAGGTCAGCAACAAGAACTTGCAAGAATGTAAATGAAGCACATGTGACACACGATTTGTCCCGTGGTTCGGCGTCACCACCAAGGTTGGCCTAAGTCCACATTGTTGAGGAAGCCACATAAGGCTTGAGCTCACCACAAAGGCTTGCTTTTCCCTCGTTCTCAAGTCAAGGGCGTGAACCCTTGAGATGAGAGGTGATTTTCTTGATTTCGAGTGAGGTTACAAACCTCCCAAGGCTGCCACACAAGTTGGCAAGCTCAAGGGCGACGCCTAGCCGGCTAGGCGCAAGCTCCAAGAGTAACAAACCCTAGAATTGCTTGGCCAAACGCGAACCAAATGCTCTTTCAAGATGGGGAATTAGTAGATCCAGCCTCCAATCGAAGTTTGCTGCCCTTTCCCTCAAGTTTAGATGGTGGGAATCAATGGATTTGGTTGAGGGATGGAAGAGCAACAATGGAGGAGAGAGAAATGAGCACTGGTATGTTCTTACTGCGAATCTGAACGTTGGAGAAGAAGAGGTAACCATTGGGGAGGGGCTGGATGGGTATTTATACCCCTTCGGGCCCAACGGTACTTTAAGTGCGGCTCACAAGACTCAACCAACTGCACCTTGCCGCAATCCCAAAATAGAGAACTGGATTGTGAAATTTGGCTGGCTGTTTTGGGTTGGTCAGGTGATGTAACTAGTGCGGATTTGAGCATTTGATTCGACACTTGACCCAGTTGTTCTAGAATCCCTCTTTATAGTATGGCTTTTTCCTAAACTCAATATTCAAAATATAAAATAAATAGGCCTTCACAAGTTGAGGGTGCCTCCAAAGTGAAATAGGGGATCCTCCAACCTGTACATCATCCTCCTTTCTAATTTCCTGCATGTCATCTTGATAAATCTCATTAGTTCCCTAATTAGGTGGTCATCAACACCAAAACCCACATAGGACTTGATTGCACTTACAATCTCCCCTTTTTGATGATTGATGACAACCCAATTAGAGCTTACAAATGATATGAAATATAATTGAGATTTTTCGAGTCATGGATGTAGGAGCCTCCCCCTAAATATGTGAATTGAGTTTGAATTTCAAATTTGACATTTAAAAGTCAAAATTCACATTTTAGGTGTGATTTGGGGCCTCCCCTACATCCATGCCTGCTTGTGGGTGTGCAACAAACTGTATCAAGAATATATACGTGATGCATCGCAAAATATGACGGTTCAAGCACACAAAGATGCAGTTGTACCCGGTGAAGCGCGGCTTCTTGCCGCGCTGGGTTGCTGACGCTTTGCCGCACTCACTTGTGCGATTAGATCAACATGTAATTTTCACAAAATAAAAACATGATATATGATTAACAAACTAACCACAAGATGACAAAGCTAATCAAGTAACACACAAGCGGATAATCATATCCGATACAAATAGAGTCAAATAGGTAGCATTATTACACAAATAGAGTTTTGAGCGACTCTCAAACTCACAACCTAACAGCTACTCTCAACGGATCGATCAAGAAGCTCAAATAGCGGGGGCATCGAAAAAGTTGGACCCCTCTAATTTTCTCCCCCTTTGGCATCAAATACCAAAAAGAGCGGAGAAAAGAAGAGAAGTCACTCCTCGTTTGAAGAATATGCCAAGTCCTACCAAAAGCATCATCACCCCGAGCACCAAAGCACCTCCGAAACATCATCCTCGTCGAACTTCGATAACTACATGGCCTCCACGGCGGGTAGTAGCGATGAAGCGCCTTGCCCGCGAACGTGGAGCTATAGTGTGAGTCTCTGTCTAATCTTTGGCGAAAGCCTCCTAAGGTCTCATACCAGCCACTGGAGTACTGCTCTGAGCTACTACTGCCTGAGAGATCTAGAAGCTCATACTGAGGTGGGAGTGGAGCAAGTGCAAGAGGTGGTAATCCCTCATGCTCACGAGTAGCTCTGAGTGTCTCCCTCACCTCCATCCGGCTGTCATAGGCTGCCTGGGATGCATATGAGCAATGTCCAAAGATAGCTCTCATCCAAGCCTTGACTTTCTTCTTCAAAGCCACTTCTTTGCTTTGCTAGAGTGAGACCAAGGATGAGAGGACTCAGGAATATCCTCACGATCCCTGGAAGAGCCTCCAACTGTCTCTCTGGTGGCTGCAAATGGCTGGGTCTTCTCAATATTGTAGGCGGTGTGGAAACCATCCTTAGGAAAGATGCGTCCAGTGACCCTCTCAATCATGAACATGACGTAGGGAGCATAGGGCAAGTTCCTTCTCCCACTGTCCATGGCATAAGCAAGCTGGACCCATATGAACCTCGACACATGGAACCTATCACCATCGGGAAGACGAGCAAGCACATTTCTCACATAGCCATTAATGTCCGATCTTTGCTCCATCCTTAGGGTCAATGGTGTTCCGGATTAGATTGTTCATCACATAGTAGTAGCTCTTCAAGCCACTCCTCCTACCATCTGCCTCAATTTGGGTTCCTCCAGCAGTGCCTAATATCACTGACCTCATATGGCTTGCTTGCATGAATGTGAGAGAAAGACACATGAGTCTCATTGAAGCCAAAGATCGGCGAAAAGTGAGGAAACTAATGCGATAGTGTGTCTGTCGGTCATCCGATTGCATGACATCAACATCCCGATCCAAAAAGTAGGTAGCATGGAACCCCGACCTAGGATCTCCTCATTCCAATCTTGCACGAGCGACATGATGTCTGTCAAGTCAAATCTATCACAGGTAGTGATAGCAGCATTAAATACTGGTTCTTCTTTCCTCCTCACCTCCTCAAAGTCAATGTACTGCATCTTGATAATCTTCCCTTTCTTGCTATTGAAGATGACTGAGGAGTAGAAATTTGAATGAAAAGCATCCCAAAATTTAGTATCAATGCCCATCATCACGGGGTTGGCATAAGTGTTCACATCCCTTGCCTCTGCCATTTCCTTCTCTTTCTTGCTGTAGTCAACATAAGGGTGAGGAAATGTATCATCAGGAGCAGTGAATTTGAACACACCAACAACTTGCTCCATGTAACTGTCATCAAAGCCCAGAATGTGTTCAGGGGTGCCTTGGATTCCATACGCAACAATGGTGTACCCCAACTATTGTAACACTTCCTCAAGCCCGACGCATCTTTTCTTTGCTCTTTCGGCTGGAAGTGCATCTACCCCCCCCCTTCGAGAGGGCTCCTTTGCAATAGTGTTGGCAGGCTTTAGCATTACCACTAAAGCCTGATACACCAAAAGGATGGCAAATGGTGAACCACAAGCGCACGGCTGTTAGTGTAGCTTTTCACCGGGAGTATTCCAGGTATCGATTTCCACGGGGAACGTGAAGTGAACTAATAAAGAATCAATATACGTCCTATGATGATACAAGGTGTGTATGGTAGTTGAGATGAGAGGTTTTCTATAGCTATGTTATCTGGTTCGGCTAGGTAGCTAAACGTGGTTTTATCAGCCCTCGGACACGGAGGTGATAGGTGAAAGTGGGGAGTGAAACCACCACTAAACAAGCTATCCTTTTACTGGGCCCCTACCTTTTAAGAACTTACCTATAAACACGTGGTGGAATACGAAGACTAGACAGGGCTGTCACCACCTGCTAGCTACCACAAACAATCCGTGCTGCAAGCGGTCTACACTGGTAAGGTATAGCCTAGCCACCACATCTATGCTAACACTTACTACTCAAACCCTGATCTTAGCGCTAGGCTAGAGCACTCTACTAAAGTAAATCAATTACTTAAAGTAAAGCAATGTACCAATGAAGAACGAGTGAATAGCAACTATACTAATCCAGATATGCAAACTATAAAAGAACTCAGAATGTATTACTTACTAGAAGAAGTACACCCGCAGAGGTACACCTTGGAGGAGACTCCCGACAGACCTGGGGCTTCCTCTAGAAGCTCTCTCTCTCTCTACTGATACACTAACGGAGCAGGGCTTTGCCTACTACATTGGAGTGGAGCTCTTCCTTGTGATCGTGCCTTGAAAGTGTGGGAGTAGGGGGTATTTATAGCCCCAAGGCGGAGTAGGGGCTACTCCAGCACCACGTCAGTGATCCGCGTGACTTCATCTTGCAACTGTTGGATCAAACCGCCATAGAACCGACTTTCCATCAAGGGACAAGATTTTCCAGCATGTGCACAATGTGTAGTCGGTGGGGGAAGGTCGGTGGAGTGACCAAGTGGGTTGGCCGACCCCACTCTATGGGATGTGGGCCATCCTCTGGGTCCATGACGTTGGTCCCACCAGTCATTGACCTCGTCTTGTGGTGGCATCTTGCTGTAACGTCCATTTTGTGCCAACTTGATCTGTGTGACATCTTGATGGACCAATGAGGTGCTTCCTTGGTTGATGCATGGATTGGTGATGTGGTAGATGACATGGCTTGCCCTGTGGACCCAAGTAGGGAGGTCGGGCGACCTACCCTATGATAGGTGGACCACATTTGGTCGGTGGTTCCATGATGTGGATAGTGTCACCTATCTCCATGCCAAATCTGAGCTCAATTGGCCAAATCCGACCTACCACTTGTGGCTAAACAACTTCAAATTTTGTAGGGAAGCATCATAGGCCATGTCCATTGTTGACGGTCACTAACGATACATTTTTAACGTCAACATTCTACCAATAA
Organism: Hyparrhenia diplandra; assembly: GCA_015847255.1. Lineage (NCBI taxonomy): Eukaryota > Viridiplantae > Streptophyta > Magnoliopsida > Poales > Poaceae > Hyparrhenia > Hyparrhenia diplandra. The sequence continues at coordinate 94,439 of JADLZK010010448.1, read as the reverse complement.
GGGGTTGAAACTATACCTTACTACACACATATACATTTAATATTGACATAATTCCACTTGTAGTGCGAGAAATAATGTTTTTTTGCGGATTTATATACAAAGCAAGTGGAAAAGTATCGAAAATACGCATTCGAAAGCATAATCATGGACATCAAACACCCTGTGGAAAAAGGCCCAACACATAACAACCTTGGATGGCAGAACGGAGTACACCAATGCGTAGATCTTGTTGCGCTGATCAAAATGGATATATTATTTGATATATTTGGACTCGGGAATGAAAAGATATCACGTACAAGAAATTATCATGCAAAGTGGGACCCACGTGTCGGTCACACCCATGCGGGGCAAATCATACGCGGACACGCGTGGCGTAGCGGCGGCGCGCTGCCCCCTCACGCCGCTGACACGGGCGGGCGGTGTGGGACCCGCGCGCGCCGAGGCAATCCCGGCCCGAGTGCGGTGGCCGCGCACACCCGGTCGGGACGCCGCCGCGTGGCGGTGTCGTCCCCGCGCGGCGGCGCGATGCGCGGCGGCGAGAACGAGGCCCGTGGGCCCGCGCTGTCGGCGCGCCGCCCTCCCACGCCGCTGGACGCCGCGCTGGATTCAAACCAGCCCGGCCACGGTGACACGCGTGGCGGCCCGAGGCGGCAGCGCCGCGCGCGCCGAGCGGAGCGCTGATTCGGGCCGTCCCGCCACGTGGCGTAGCGATGGCTGGCCCGCAGGCGGTTGCCCGGTTCAGCACCTGAGGCGCGGTTCGGGCGCCGGTTTTGACCGGCCCAGCCACCGGGAGCCCGATTTTCTTTCCGAAATGCAACAAATAGCGACAAGACACCGGTTTAGCTCCGGTTCGGGGCCTTCGGCCGGTTTTGCTCCGGTTTTTCGATGCGGCTCACAAGGAAACTTCCTTGCCGACCTCCCAACGTCGGTTTGCATGGCTTAGAGGCGGTAGGAAATGTTTCCAAGTGTAGAGATGGCCTCTCTCCCCTCTCTAGTATAAATATAGGCCATCTCCTCATTGTAAATACACACCACACAAGAGAGCCTCTCTCCCTTTCTTCTTCTTATTCTTCTTCTTCTTCTTCTTTTTCTTCTTCTTCTTCTTCTTCCTCTTCTTAGTTTGTACATAGGAGGAGGCAAGGATTATAAAAGAGAGCAAGACATTTTGGAGCTATTTGGTATGAGCAATTTAGAGTTCTTCATCTTGTTCTTGTTCTCTACTTATCAATATAGTCATGTTCTTGAATTAGAGCAAAGTTCTTATGATATAATCTTGATTGATGAACTAGCCTATAGTTTCTATATCATGATCTTGTCATTTAGAATATTGTGCTTTGTATTTCATACATACATGTTTAGACCAAGAGCTAGATCGATATGATGAGTTCTACCTAGAGTTAGACTTGGTCGATGTTGGGTTCTTGGGTTCGTCGTCCGTCCTTGTGGCGGTTGCTCGTGAAGGACCCCGTTACGGGTAAGCCTTGTACACGCTAGAGTATGTAGTCAATGGCGTTGACATGGTGTCTAGGCTAGGGGCTGCCTTGGTTTGCCTCGGCTACGTACGGTTGAGGTGGTAGGCGGCGGGTGGTGACGGCCCCTGTCCGTCCTTAGTAATCCCCACGTCCGTGGTTGGCGTAGAGCCGTAGGCGGGCAACGCTGGCGGACAGTGTTATCCGGTGCCCGGCGTAATTCAGCGAGAGACCTTGGCTATCTTGACTTAGAATCTCTAACAAGAAAAAACATGTGTGTATCTGCTATCTTGACATGACTATCTAGGATATGCCTGCTCCATATTAGACTTATTCTTTTATTCTTTCTTTTACTTTTATCCTTGAGATTGGCTTGAGTGTGTGTGTCAAGTTATCATATCTACCTATCCTATTTTACCCCTATTATGAGTATTGGTCTATTATACATTCGTATTATCTTGACCATGTCCGAATTAGAGACTTTTACACCATGCCTTCCTTTGGGAAAAATATAAATAACGATACCACTGAATACTTCCCCGGTGAAATGCTACAATGATAGATCCGTGCGCTTGCGAATGAATATCTTATTTGGCAAGATCTATCACCGTTGATGTACCTAGTGTTATCACCGACATGGTGGTTTCACTTAGGAATGTCAACGACGCATTTCTCGCGCCGTTATTAGAGATGGGTTCTAAACCTTGTTTCTAGTGATTGCGCTTAAGAAATGCAACAAGCATTTCTGGCGCCGTTGTCGGGATGGCATTGGTTTTTATAAGGCATCTTTTTAGAACATGTTCGTCATGATAATATGCATGTGTAGTGACCTTTGTTCATAACAGTTTATCTAAAAAAAAAATTTATAAAAAAAAAATCTTATAAATAAAAAGCAAGGATATGTTATCAAGTTAGTATGCACCTTCGGGTATTCTTGTCGCTAACCATTTCAGGTGGAGACTAAGAAGAACAAAGGGGCACCACGACGCTTGAAAACATGGGGGCTACATCAACAAGAAAACTTTGATGCTCTTGGGCGGAGGAATGCACTCAAAAGGAGACCACGACCTTACACACTTTCGACTTTTTCACGAAAGTCCAAGTGTGAGAGGGAGGACGGTGATAATATCAAGTTCCACATACAAGGGGATCATATAAAAAAAGAAAAAGAAAAAATGAGAAAAAAAAAGAGAGAGATGAATAAGAGATTAGCCTCTCCTTGCTATAAGGAGAGAAGAGAGAAAAAAAAGGAGTTGAAAAAAAAAAAAGATATATATAGAAAAAATCAGAAAAAAAAAGAGAAGTGTTATCGGAAAAAAAAAAACATAAAAAGGGGCGTTGCAGAAAGAAGAAAAAAAAATATGTATAGAAAAAAAAAAAGAAAAAAGAAATAAGAGGGGAGAGGAGCGAGGTTGGCCCCATATGGTCAAAATAAACAAAGAAGGCAGGCCTAACTCCACCCAAAGCATTGCTTCCATGTAAGCAAGAAGGATCTTCCTCTCCTAAGACATGTGTTGCAAGCACCAAGGCTTACGGTTCGCACACATTCCTTGTGTGTAACTAATCCTTGTTGCACCTGGGTGAGTTTGGTCTGCCTCCCTCTACTCCGGTGTGAGGAAGTCATTTCCAAATCAAGATCATCATGCTACCGATGCAGCAATTATGAACTCTATCCTCAAGCTGCCGGTCAAGTACACTCAGGTATGCAAAGGTCCAATAAAAGAAAAAAAAAGTAAAGAAAAAAAAAGAAGGTAAAGAAAAGGAGGAACATCCTCCTTTACACCTTTGTGACCACTAGGGCCCATGGTCCATATACACTACCTGTGTGTATCACCTAAGCCTTGTGGCCCGCCCCGAGATGGATCATCAAGCTACCACCGCGGGAGTTTCAACATCTTGCCTTCATGCGTGGTTGGTACACACACACTCAGGTACGCAAAGGTAATAATTCACCAATTCTTTTTACTCATACTTATCTCCATATAAAAAAAAAATTCATCATGGAGATAAAACAAGGCTAGACTTATATTGCATCTTTATCTTAGCCTTGTTTGAGTATGAAAAGTTTGGTGAAGCTTTTATGTTCTCCCTTGATAATAAAATCCTAAAATAAAAATCTTTGAAAAAAAAAAACAAGCTGCTCTTTTGCTCCTTCCTGCATATGTTTCGAAATTTGGTAATCACGAAGGATGGTAAATCCACTCGTGAATCTACCATATACTAACCATGCGGAAAAGCCAAAAAAGCACGGGGATAAAACCCGATCCAATGGGCTTTGAGCTAGCTTGGGGGAGGACCAAAAACATGGTAATGTGAACTTTTCACTCTCATCCTTTTCCGTTACCATGCCAAAAAAAAAGCAAAAAAAAAAAATATATTTATATATATATATATAAATAATAATAACAATAATAAAATCTTGTTCACCTTTCGAAGTCTTCACCTCCTTTGGATGAATCTTGTTTATCAATTCATGCTTCCTTTTTCTATATTAGCATGTTATGGTTTTGGGAGTGGTGATCATTCATATGGTGATCATACTTCCATAGATTTTTTGAATTGAGCATGGTACTTAGGTCAAAAAGTCTACCCTAATCAGATTAGACATGGAGTCGAGTTTGATTATTGAACCCGAGGCTGCCGGTGTAGAATTTGGTAGACCATATGGACTAACCCCTGCAGGAATTTATCAATACCATGAGGGTAAGTCCAAGAGATGACAATGGAGATCGAGAAGTTGTTTGGTGAACCAAAATAATAATAATAATAATAATAATGATAATGATAAAATAAAAATAAATAAAACCTTTGAAACCCCAAGAATGGTTGTCCTGTTCTTTCAAGATCATCACAAGACAAGCTTGGGAGTCTCCTGGCACGCTAAAAGAAGATGTTAATCAAAGATCAAATCATGGCGTGCACAGGGCAACATTCCTAACCGAAGGTAAGTCAAAAGCTAGCTTGGGGAGGACTCCCACAAAGGTAACTCGTATCTCACATTCCATTCAGTTATTTTCTTATCTATTATGAATGATGAGATATGAGAAATATAAAAAAAAAAAGGGGAAGAAGAAAGAGAGAGAGGAGATTTATTCCACTCCATATATATGTGTTGTAGAAATGTTTAGTTCTACCCCTTTGTTGAAATGATGAATAGTTGCTCTGTCTTATATTTTGCCTCGTGCCTAGTTTATAACTTGAAATTCTCTAAAGTTTGGGTTTAGTGGCTAAGTCTTAAAACTCATCTTGAAAAACCTGATTCATGTGGGTTGCATAAGCTCTATCCAATCTAAGTTGTTGCCAAATATGATATGGTACAAATAGATTTACTATGATTTCGTTCAAGAGAGAAACTTGACATCCGGAATCTAATTTGAAGAAAAGAGAAAAGATATGGGCTATGCTAAAAAAAAGAAAGAACAAGAGATGAAAAATGGACACGTGTCCAAGGGCGAGTAGAGCCCACATCTCCGAAAAAAAAAAAAAAAAAAAAGAGAAAAAGAAAAAAAAAGAGGAAATAAAGGACAAAAAGTCTAGGGCGAGTAGAGCCCACCTCTCAAAAAATTATTATATTGTAATAAAGCCCATACTTTCTTGAAAAACAAATATAATCTAAATAAATAATCCCGAATGCAAAGATTTGATCAAAAGAATGAATGAATAGTATTTCTATTATAACCGCTCTATCGGCAACCGCCCAAGACTCGAGACGACTAACAAGCCCCGCTACGATGAAAGGTAATAAAAGATGAGTAAAGATGTGCCATTTTATTCAAACTATAGTAGAACTTTTTGTTATAACCCCGCACGGGTGAGATGTAATCTGCATAGAAGCAACTCCCGATCAACAACCAAGTACTTATCTTTTGCTCAAGGACGCCGCAAAGGGTAAGCTTGGGGAGTTTGTTGACGGTCACTAACGACACATTTTTTAACGTCAACATTCTACCAATAAGGGGTTGAAACTATACCTTACTACACACTTATACATTTAATATTGACATAATTCCACTTGTAGTGCTGAAATAATGTTTTGCAGGATTTATATACAAAGCAAGTGGAAAAGTATCGAAATACGCATTCGGAAAGCATAATCATGGACATCAAACACCCCAAAGGAAAAAGGCCCAACACATAACAACCTTGGATGGCAGAACGGAGTACACCAATGTGTAGATCTCGTCGCGCTGATCAAAATGGATATATTATTTGATATATTTGGACTCCGGAATGAAAAGATATCACGCATTAAGAAATTATCATGCAAAGTGGGACCCACGTGTCGGTCCCACAACCATGCGGGGGCAAATCATACGCGGACACGTGGTGTAGCGGCAGCGGCTGCCCCCTCACGCCCGGCCGACCGCGGCCGCCGTGTGGGACCCGCGGCGCCGGCGCCGTCCCCGCCCGGGAGCGGCGATCAAGGCCGCTCGGGGACGCGCCACGTGGCGGTTCGTCCCCGCGGCGAGTGCGTCTTGCAGCGGCAGAACGCGGCCGTGGCCCCCGCCGCCGGCGCCGTCCTCCCACGCTCCGCGGGACGCGCTGCTGGATTCAAAACCAAACAGCCCCCACGGCGACACGTGGCGGCTCGAGGGCGACGCCGCGACGGCGCCGCTACGAGGCGCGGTTCGGCCGGGTCCGCCCGCCACGCGTGGCGCGCGATGGCTGGCCCCCGCGGAGGCGGCTGCCCGTTCAGCACCGAGGCGCGGGGTTCGGGACGCCGTTTTGACCGGTCCAAACCCACCGGGGAGCCCGTTTTCTTTCCGTAAATGCAAATAATGACAAGACACGGTTTAGCTCCCGGTTCGGGGCCTTCCCGGCCGGTTTTGCTCCTGGCCGATGCGGCTCACAAGGAAACTTCCTTGCCGACCTCCCAAGCGCCGGTTTGCATGGCTTAGGAGGCGGTAGGAAATGTTTCCAAGTGTAGAGATGGCCTCTCTCCCCTCTCTAGTATAAATATAGGCCATCTCCCTCATTGTAAATACACACCACACAAGAGAGCCTCTCTCCCTTTCTTCTTCTTCTTCTTCTTCTTCTTCTTCTTCTTCTTCTTCTTCTTCTTCTTCTTCTTCTTCTTCCTCTTCTTAGTTTGTACATAGGAGGAGGCAAGGATTATAAAAGAGAGCAAGACATTTTGGAGCTATTCGGTATGAGCAATTTAGAGTTCTTCATCTTGTTCTTGTTCTCTACTTATCAATATAGTCATGTTCTTGAATTAGAGCAAAGTTCTTATGATATAATCTTGATTGATGAACTAGCCTATAGTTTCTATATCATGATCTTGTCATTTAGAATATTGTGCTTTGTATTTCATACATACATGTTTAGACCAAGAGCTAGATCGATATGATGAGTTCTACCTAGAGTTAGACTTGGTCGATGTTGGGTTGCGGGTTCGTCGTCCGTCCTTGCGGCGGTTGCTCTGGTGAAGGACCCCATTTACGGGTAAGCCTTGTACACGCTAGAGTATGTAGTCAATGGCGTAGACATGGTGTCTAGGCTAGGGGTTGCCTTCGTTTGCCTCGCTACGCACGGTTGAGGTGGTAGGCGGTGGTGTGGTGACGGCCCCGTCCGTCCCTTAGTAATCCCCACGTCCGTGGTTGGCGAGAGTCGTAGGGTCGGCAACGCCCGCGCACCAGTGTTATCCGGTGCCCGGCAATTCAGCAGAGACCTTGGCTATCTTGACTTAGAATCTCTAACAAAGAAAACATGTGTGTATCTGCTATCTTGACATGACTATCTAGGATATGCCTGCTCCATATTAGACTTATTCTTTTTATTCTTTCTTTTACTTTTATCCTTGAGATTGGCTTGAGTGTGTGTGTCAAGTTATCATATCTACCTATCCTATTTTACCCTATTATGAGTATTGGTCTATTATACATTCGTGTTATCTTGACCATGTCCGAATTAGAGACTTTTACACCATGCCTTCCTTTGGGAAAAATATAAATAACGATACCCTAAATACTTCCGGGTGAAATGCTACAATGATAGATCCGTGCGCTTATGGATGAATATCTTATTTGGCAAGATCTATCACCGTTGATGTACCTAGTGTTATCACCGACACGGTGGTTTCACTTAGGAATGTCAACGACGCATTTCCGGCGCCATTATTAGAGATGGGTTCTAAACCTCGTTTCTAGTGATTGCGCTTAAGAAATGCAACATCCATCATGATGGTGAATGTACACTTTCCAATGGCCATACTTGGGTCGTCGAATGGACAGCCCCTAAGTGTGTCCAATGGTCGATTTCCATCAAATTCACATCCGCATACAAATAATGACATCTACATGTGGAACTAGGTTATTTGCATAAGAAATCATTATTTATATTTATGTTAGCTTCCAAAAGGAGTACTTGGTTGATGGTTTGACTATGTAAAAACAGGGGTATTTCCACCGGGTCAACAAGACCCCCACACTTAAATCTTTGCTTGTCCTCGAGGAAAGGAGAAAGATTGAAGTAAGCATAGACATAACACTTGTGAGATATAAAACTACCATAAAGATTATTTCAAAGCATTTCCTATGCGAGTGGGATATGTGGTTGTGTCTATCATATATCCTTGAGATGTTGGGAAGTGGAACAGTTCAAAGCAAGTCATCTTCCAAATTCACATCTTAGTACTTGGAGTTTTTTTTGACAAAAGTTTAAAAAGGGAAGCACATAGATCACTTATACTCCTCAAATGATACTCTCAAGTCACTCAATGGTGTATAGATCCTTACCAAGGCATAGCATGAAAGTGTTTTTTGTTTCATCATACTTCTACAAAGCTCTTTGTGGAGCTTAGGTAGGGATAAACATGATTGCATACTTGCATTGCATATATTGTAAAGTCAAAACAAGGATCCTAGGAGAAAAGTATCACGCTCTTAGATCAAGAATGTGCATGTGTGTGGAAAAGATGGATAACTTTATTTTGCTCCTCTATTGGATATGATCTCTCTATCTTATTATTTTGAGACATGGCCATCATATATACTCTCCCTTTTTCTTTTTTTCCTATACTTGGACCTTCATGAGTCCAACTTTTTTTTGAATACTTTTGCATAGCTCATGTCTCTTTTGACCATCTATATATCTAGAGAGAGATCACAACTTTAAAGCATGGAGCATTTAATTGGTGGAAATGGAGAAAGGCATGTTGTGCGTACTTCCAAAGGTAGAAGTAGCAAATATATTTGGAGTGTACGTGATCTTGATCTTGGGAGCATGATAGAATTCTCAACAAGGGTCACTAGGTTTGACAAAACTCACTACAACTACAAGTAGCATATATAAGAGGCTCTGAACATGTATGAACAATGCATATGGCTTTGGTAGGTATTTTCATCATTGAGGAGTACGTGACACTACGGTTTTACATCATTTTATCAAAACAAATCTCCAAGAACTTTGAATAGAAAAGGTTGATGCATTAGCTAGAACTATATCACACTTCACAACAACTTAGTCAATATGAACTTCCTATAAAGATATTCTCCCTGCAAGCATAAGCATATGCAAGAAATAAACTATATGATATCTTTATCTCCTAAGTGTCATGGCAATGTTACTTTCCAAAGTTTTATTCTTGGGTGCTTCTTCTAGTTTTATTTATTTATTTATTCACACAAATGGGAAAACAACTAAAAATATGAAATAAAGGGAAAAATAGAGGAGAGGAGAGTTGCAAACCAAATAAGTGGGAGTGTTCTCGAGTGCTAAAAGGTTGGTCCAGTGTCCAAGGTGGGGTCGGACGACCCCCCCTTTGGAGCCCCCGCCCATTTGACTCGTGGTGCTTCTTCTCTCATCCGGTGATGCATTCCCGCACCGATAGTTTTCTGTTTTCTAAAAATTTACACGTCGGCCGACGTGCTTCTTGTAGCCGTTTAGGTTCAAATTTCTGGAGTGAGTGTGTGATGGGAAGGTCATCAACGTGGCATGTTTTGAGTGTTGAGATCCTTCACTTGGGAGGTCGGGCGACTTCTCCCACACTTAGCCTTGGCGTGGTCTGAGTCACATCAGCAGAAAAACATCAAGTGCAGGTGTCTTGCTGGTGGAAAAACACCAGTAGAACTAAAACTTTATAAAATTCAAATTCTCTTTAAGCACTTTTACATGTTTGAACCTGAAACAAAATTATGAAAAGGGAAATCTATCTAAGTGCCTAGTTTATTTGGCCATGAAGGACTCATGGAGAGGGTAGTTCTAGAACATCCTCATGGCTGGTTGCCTAGCAAGATGCTTAAGCTTCGTACTTGTGCTAATGCGCAACGTGCGAAACTTTTCTTCTAACTCAAAATGTGCCATGTGTAATTCGCTACCCTCTCTTCTAATTCCTATTGTTTTTCCTAAGTGTTGCCACTACACCTAGGAGGCGTTCCATGTCGCTCTTGTGGCCTTTGTCTTCAAACTGCCCCAGCGGTCCATTGATGGATGGTGGGTTGCTTGTCCGCCGGACCGTCTTGGGCGTACTGGTGGAGTTCAAGGATTGGGAGACGCCATTGGAGCGCCCGGGCGTCATAGTACGCGTCGGTCGACCTAAGGTAAGGTCGACCGACACGTCCTTCGGCTCCGATTGGCTCCCAGAATGTGGGATCACGGCCAATGGGATTTCATCGAGGATGTCTACGGCCATCAGATCATTCAGGACCCCCAAAGAGTGGTCCCTCACAAATGGTGGTTCCCGTGATGGGATCCACAAGAGGAAGGCAGAAGGGGTTCTCATCTTATGGATTGATGGGCATCTTGCCCTTGTTCATGCTCTTGGTTGGGGCCATGGATGGGTTGAAGGTGGTGGCAAAGTGTCTCAAATGGCAGGTTATGGAGAAGGTGAGTGAAGGAGAAGAGAAGGGTGAGAGGAGCTTAGGAAGAGAGGTGTGCCGACATTCTCCGGTTTGAATTCGAACTCAGACGCTCCTCCATCCACGATAGGGGGTGTTTGAATGTCGAACAAACGTTCTGGAGCAACAGGACCAAGTCTGCCGACGCAATGTTTTTGCAAACTAGCCCGTGCCAATGGTATAGATGCGACCTATATTGCATCTTATGCACATCTCACCCATTCGCAAGCCAAAAGGCTCGAGTGGACGCGTTGGACGACGTGGGTTCGACTCAACGAGTTAGAACCATTTGCTGGGATGTTCTCTAGGGACTCTCCTCTATGCGTCTCACCAGTTAGTGGGTCTTAAAGACTGACTAGATGGGTCGACCGACCTCCATGTGGTGGGTTTTTGGGAAACGGACTCTGCCACACCTCTATGATCTCCTCTACAAGTCCACCAAACTTGGGCTCAATTGGCCACAAAGTCGTACGTTAGCCGACGTACCTTTTGTGGCCAAACGGGCTCAATTTTTGCGTGGTAGATACTTTAACTATGTAGTTCTAGAAGAGCTAGTCAAATTTTATATACAAGCTATAAAAAAATAGGACATGTAGTTTCAAATTAGTTGAATCATGATTGATTATGTACATTGTCATATCAACTTTTGGCTATGCACAGGAACAAGAATTTAAATTGGTGGCTACTTACCTCAAAGAAGTCATCATCATACTGGTTGTTAACGAGGGATGGCCATCTTGATTGTTCTCGCATCTTCCATGTCCCGATAGCTCAGGTCTTGAGTTGGACCTGAGGATCTTGTCTTTGGATTTGACCCCTTTGATCCTCTTGTCATGGCATGTCCTTATTCTTTCCTACAAGAGATTAGCGGACAACACATACCCGAAGGAGCAAAGATGGGGTACAGTGTCATCTTGCTAAGGGTGATCTTCCATGCTACAAATGTAGGTTTTAGTAATTAGCATAGATAACATTTCCCTATAGGAGCATCTTTAGTTTATTGATCACCATAATTTCTCAAGATAAAAACTTAAACATAGAACATGAATCAAATTGTACAACCTAATTCTATGCAAAACATCTTTTGCTTCAATAAATCAACTTGACGCCATGTCTTATTTGATTAAGGAAGGGTATTTAACCTAAGCACCACGCTTAATTTAAACAACCTATGAGAGATTTGAACATTACTCCCAAAACAAACATGTTAAGAACAAAAAGATGAGGTATAACAAGATTCATTTGCATAAGATGAAACATTGATGGTGAACTAATGAAAACATTTTCTTTTTCTATTATTTTTTAACATTTTTGTGACTTAGCAAAGTGAGCAAGGCATAATGCGAAAGCAAAGTAGATACAACTAAACACAGATGAAGCATGGCATGAGTTCTTTAGAGACTTCCATCCTCACACTTGGATTTTGCAAAATTTAATGCTAAGCAAAACCAAATTTAGGCGATGGAATCCTCCATTGAACATGCTTTGTCGGTGTTTTGATAGATTTACCTTGTAGTTCAATCCTTCGTTCTTTTGTTTAAACCTAAAAAGGGTTGGTGACAAAAATACCCGAAGGAAACTTTCACAAATATGTTTCAAAGCCTTTCTTTACAAAGTCATTTTCCTAGACAACTTTTATTAGTGTGATGAAAGCTCGAGTTGCCTTTAGGAAGTGCTTGTTTTAAGACGTAAGCTTGTCTCTCGGGAGACCTTCAAGAATCTTATATTGGTGATGGGGTTTCCCCAACAACACCAATCTTTATGCATCTATCTACATGACTCATGACAACAACTACGAGATTTGGAATACTTATGGTATACATAAGCATCTACAACCATACTTGCAAAGATTTTATGGATAGAAAACATCAAGGGGTTGTAGACCTCATGGTTGATGATGTCGAGAGTAGGATAGGTTCGGAAGATTTCTCTTGGAAGCATGGAATTGGAAAGAAGGGTAGAGAATAACTTCTAAGCTCATTGTTGAGTTCTTCCCTTTCAAGCTCCAAGGTTGATGTCTCATGAATGCCCATAGGTGAAGACTTTGTTTCCATTATTCCACTCCTATGACATTCCATTGTCATCTCACAATTTGAGATTTTCCTTAGAGTACGGAATCTAGGATTGAGCTTGAAAAGAGGATGAGCGCTTTCTTCCTCATGACTTACTAAGTCCTCTAGACTTGGATTGGTCAAGGGAATAAGGGAGATTGACTTGAGCTCATCCTTTGATTCTCGTAGTCATTGATCAGTGATCATAAGGCTCATAAGGGAGAGTACATGGGGGATCATCAGGATAATGGATTGGTCTAGAATTGGGCTCGAAGAACATGTCGGTTATGGGTGTAGAAGGGAAGAGGACAAATTTTTCTTCTTGATATTTTGGTTCTCCTTCTATGGGCCTACTATAAGGTCCTAAATTGCTAGAGGGGGTGAATAGCCTAATAAAATTTCTACAAATCACTAGCACAACTTGTTAGATAAACCACAAGCGATAATCGTGGTTGCACTAGCTCTACTTTGTCCAAGAAACCACCTATTGACAATTCTAGTCAATTAAGTCTCTAGAGCACTCAAGAGCTATGTCACTACTTCTCTAACTAGGTGAGCAAGCAAGATTATTCTAAACAAGACTAAGCAACCTATTCAACTAGCTCAACTACACAAGCACAAGATATGAATGAAGTAATGCAAGGTAGAGTGAGAGTGTTATACCGACATGTCGAGGCTATGAACCAATCACCGGGAGACAATCAATCAACACAAATGATGGAGACAATGATTTGTTCACCCGAGAGTTCACTTGAGCACCCTCAAGCTACGCCTCTCCTGTTGTGTCGACTGTCTCAACGGTGGATCAAGGTGGCGCGCACGCCTTACCTCACTAGGCCCTCTTGATACACACGATTGAGTGGTAACTCAACGACACGAGCAATCCACTAGAGTATCAATTTGGCACTCCACCGGCAAGATCAAGAACCCCTCACAATCACCGGAGATGGGCAAGAACAATCACCTTTTCTTCCCAATGCCTCCAATGATCACCGAGCCGGTCTAGGAGTGGTGCTCTCCAAGAGCAACAGGAAATCCACCGGCAATGACGACCCTCAAGTGCCTCTAAATGCAACTCTCAAAGCAATGCACTTGATTCTCACCCAAACTCTCAAGAATGTGCTCACAAGCAAGAAGGGAGAGTGGGGAGACGATTTTGCTTTAGCTCAAAGTGTATGGAATGAGTGAAAATGTCCAAGAGAGAGAGCAATGGCCGACCACCCATCTATTTAAAGAGGTGGGGCAAAAACTAGCCGTTTTCGTCGAGACGCACGCCGCGGACGCTGCCCGGGAAGCGCCGGACGCGCCCAGCCGCGTGCACGCGCTTGAAAACTAGCCGCTTGGCGTGCCAGACAACATGCGCCGGACGCGCCAGACGCGCGCCGACGCAGCGCGATCCGTAGATGGTGTCCGAAAACCCCCTCGCGCTGACGCCGGCCGACCGAAGCGCCGGACGCGCCAGCACGCCACCGCCAGCGCCCCAACACAGCGCCCAGACACCGGAGCTCCAGCGCCCAAGATTCGGGTATAGTGCCGCCTTGCCGCCCCCACCCATCGCGCGGACGCTGCCCTAGCGCCCGACGCCCGCTTGCGCGTTTTGTCCGGCGCATGCAAAAAAATAGGTTTTTTGCAGCCTGCCGACACCGCTAACTTCTCCACCTTTCCAAATGTGCTAACACCACCACGTGTACATCTCCATGTGCTCGTGTGTTAGCATTTTCACAAAGAATTTGAAAGGTTTTAAGTTAGCTCTCTAGGTTAGGTATGCATGCATATGATTGTTGAACCTAGAGGCACATGAGGATCAATGTTCCCAAGGTTTTCCCCTCTTTATAGTCCAACTATCGATCCTAAATCACTCACACCCTCTATGGTGTCTTGAGTGTGAACTCAAAATGGCCCTAAGATGATACCTTTGCCTTGAGCCCATTTTGATCAACTCTATCGCAAATCCACGCCAAGCAAGCACTTGATCACTTTTGGATCACTCCAATCCATCCACCATGACCACCATGCTCTACCCCTCTACTTGACCAATCTCCAGCCTAATCAAACACTTAGCATAGAGAGATTAGTCCTTAGGATGTCATCAATTAGCCAAAACCAAACTTGACATCTCCTCGCAAAACCGATGCCCCGATTGATGTTTTGAGGGGTGAGATGATGATGATTTGGGATGCTTTCGAAGAGATCATTCCTTTAGAGGTTTAGGACGATGTTTCTTTGAAGGTCTCTTTTGGAAATGGTAATTCAAGGTGTTCTCATAATCAGCAAAAATCAGGAAATAGATCCTCCTTGAATTCGTAAGGATGTTTCTGAAGGTTGAATTTCTTCTTCCTTCGAAATTTGTGGTATTTGTGGTTCAAGATTGATGGTAGAACCTTCGGATAGGATTGGTAGTGGTTCGGCCATCGAGATCTCTTTTTGCTTGGGGATTAGCTTTTCTTCTAGAGCTTCATTGTAGATGTTAGTGTAAGGGGTGTTCTTCAAGATTCTAGTGAGAACTTGCTTCCCTTCACTAATAGGGAGACACAAGAAAGCTCCCCGGAAGCTATGTTAAGGTGTTGGGCAAAACCTTTGCTAAGACCAAAATAGAAGTGTTGTAACAACACAGTTTGGTAATAGCAAGGTTAGGGCCGAGTGATGCTAAATCGGTGATACGGTCCCAAGCCGCACCTAGAGATTCATTTTCCTTCCGTTTGAAGGAGAGGACCTTTATTCGAAGATGGACAACACGGGAGATAGGGAAGTAGGTAAGACAGAATTTAGTTTGAAGCTTTTCCCATTCTCCTCCTACACTCTCTACATAGTGAGCATACCATTGTTTGGCTTCTCCCATCAAAGAGAACGGAAAGAGCTTCCACTTAAGGGTATCTCGTGACATGCCTTCAATGTGAAGACATGAACACAATTGCTCAAACTCATGCAAATGAGCATAGGGGTTTTCATCTTCGTCCCCAAAGAAAGGCTTTTCCTGAACCTTGGCTATGAAGCTCGGGCGAAACTCATAGCTATATGTTGGGATGGATTGTGATGATGGTGGAGGCTCCAAACAAGCACCCGTTGGAGCAGCGAAATGGGAGATGGGTGTTTGGTTCATGGTGGAGAAGGATAAATAGAAAAGAAAGGTAAAAATAAAAGATAACTTGGACGACTCGATTCTATGTTAAGACAGCTACTGTTCCCTGGCAACGGCGCCAGAAAAGCTTGTTGGCAGGATTTAGCATTACCACTAAAGCCTGATACACCAAAAGGATGGCAAACGGTGAACCGCAAGCGCACGGCTGTCAGTGTAGCTTTTCACCTGGAGTATTCCAGGTATTGGTTTCCACGAGGAACATGAAGTGAACTAATAAAGAATCAATATACGTCCTATGCTGATACAAGGTGTGTATGGTAGTTGAGATGAGAGGCTTTCTATAGCTATGTTATCTAGTTTGGCTAGGTAGCTAAACATGGCTTTATCAGCCCTCGAACACGGAGGCGATAGGTTAAAGTAGGGAGTGAAACCACCACTAAACAAGCTATCCTTTTACTCGGGGCCCTACCTTTAAGAACTTACCTATAAACACATGGTGGAATACGAAGACTTGACAGGGCTGTCACCACCGACTAGCTACCATAAACAATCCATGCAGCAAGCGGCTACACTGGTAAGGTATATCCTAGACACAACGGCTACGCTAACACTTACTACTCTAACCCTGATCTTAGCGCTAGGCTAGAGCACTCTACTAAAGTAAATCAATTACTTAAAGTAAAGCAATGTACCAATGAAGAACGAGTGAATAGCTACTATACTAAACCAGATATGCAAACTATAAAAGAACTCGGAATGTATTACTTACTAGAAGAAGTACACCTACAGAGGTACACCTTGGAGGAGACTCCCGACAGACCCGGGGCTTCCTCCAGAAGCTCTCTCTCTACTGATACACTAAAGGAGCAGGGCTTCGCCTACTACATTGGAGTGGAGCTCTTCCTTGTGATCGTGCTTGGAAAGTGTGGGAGTAGGGGGGTATTTGTAGCCCCAAGGTGGAGTAGGGGCTACTCCAGCGCCATGTCAGCGATCCGCGTGACTTCATCTTGCAACTGTTGGATCAAACCTCCATAGAATCGACTTTCCATCAAGGGACGAGATTTTGCAGCATGTGCACAATGTGTAGTCGGTGGGGGAAGGTCAGTGGAGTGACCAAGGGGGGTCGCCCGACCCCACTCTATGGCATGTGGGCCATCCTCTAGGTCCATGACGTTGGTCCCACCAGTCATTGACCTCGTATTATGGTGGCATCTTGCTGTAATGTCATTTTGTACCGACTTGATCCGTGTGACGTCTTGATGGACCAATGAGGTGCTTCCTTAGTTGATGCATGGATTGGTGATGTGGTAGATGACATGGCTTGCCCTGTGGACCCAAGTAGGGAGGTCGGCCGACCTACCCTATGATAGGTGGAGCACATTTGGTCGGTGGTTCCTATTGGTATTTCTTAGCGTAGTTTAATAGTCCGCAAGCGCACGGAATTAATTACCGTTGTAGCCTTCACCCGGAAGTATTCAGGGTATCGTACCTCCACAGGAAATGGAGGTATTCTCTTCTAGCTAATTCGCCCAAGGACAACACAAGGGTAGAGAAGGGAAGGTAGAGATGGATTCCTATAGCTCTTATGTCTTATGGATAGCGATACTCTACTTCTACTTGCTCACTTCGGGCACCGGATCACACCTGGTCTGCCAGGTGATGCCTTCCTCCAGCTCTACTCTGTAGCCGGATGTGGAGGAGTATGGGGGACGGACAAGCTGTCACCACCGGCCGCCTACGTCACTACCGTAGGCTACACAGCAAACGAAGGTAGCCTATAGCCTAGACAAAGACGTCTACGCTATCGACTACTACTCTAGCGTGGTACAGGAACATCCGTCTTTATCAGGAGTCCTCTACTAGAGCATCCACCATGGGGATGGACGACGAACCCGCAAACAAGTAAAGGTAAAGCTCAACTAAACAATGTACATAAAAGAATATATGAATCATGAGCACTTACTTAGCCAAGATCCCGCTAAGGAGCCAAGTACATGCCCGTAGAGGTACAAGCTCGAGGAGACACCGACAAGTCTGGCACTTCCCCGCTCTCTCCCTCACATCTCGCTTCCACAACTCTAGATAGCTCCTAGGGCATTGCCATTGGAAATGAAGCTCAAGTGGTAGTGGTGCTCTTCTCCTTTGTGTGTTGTTCTCAAATGAGGGGGAGAGAGCCTCCATTTACAGGTGAGAAGAGGGGGGTCTTTGTAAAGTGTTCCCTCCCCACATGGAAGGTGCAAACCGACCTCCTTAGGCAGTTTCAATATAATATTCGAACAAAGCACCGCCAGAACCGTCATATGCATGGCGGCATGCAACAACCGACCAAAGCTCGGGCTGAATGGGCTCGGCCGGGCAGTCCAGCCAAAAACCAGGGTCCAGCTGGACCCAGGTTGGCCCCGTTTGGGCTCATCTTTAGTGGGCTTGTAGGGCTCATCGTTAGCTTTCCTAAAAGTCCCGGGTTTAAATCAATCCGACTCCTGGATGAGGGAGTTATGCCCAAAATACTCCGGACTCTCGCCAAAGTCCAAACCGGACCCGAACTTGATTTGGGACTTTTCTTCTTGGGCTCCGATTGGCTTGATGGCGAGCCTCACTCCTCTAGGAATTTGTGTATGATGGAAATACACTTTGTAATTGTATATTTTTATCATATTTTCATGCTTTTCATGAATGCTCACTGAAAAGGATAAACTACCAAAACTCGTGGAACCGATTAGTTACAAACACTATTCCTAAGTTTGGTAGTCATATTTGTTATATTTTATTGAAATGTTGGCAATATAAATATGTTTTTAAGGACCGCCAACAACTCCCCACACTTAGTCCTTTGCTCGCCCCTCGAGTAAAGTTCAACACTAAGATGGGTCATCTCCTTTGATATATAACCTGCATACAAGTTATTCCAAGCTTCACCTGCACTTGTGAACTTTGAAGTGTCTACCATATTATCTTAGGTAATTGAAAAATGGAACAATATGGATTCAAATCCCTTGCATCAATCAGCTCAGAAACCTAGGTTTTTCATTTGATTTTGAAAAATATAAACATAGCTTAGCTCCTCAAATGATTCTCTCAAATCACTCTATTTGTGGTTGGTTCCTCACCAAGGCATATCAAAGTGTTGCCTTCTTTTCTTTCCTACTTCTAAAAAGCTTATATGGATCTTTAGGTACGGAAAGATACGAAGGCATACTTACTCGCATATTTTGTTAGGTCAAAGCTCGGATCCGAGGAGGAAAGATGCCATACCCTTAGATCAAGAAGTGCATGTGTGGGATAGAACAATGTTAACCTATACTATACTCCTTGATATGAGTGATCTCTCTCATGAGAAACTTTATTCTAGAGAACATGGCTATCAATTTTTTACATGAGCCTTCATGTGCTCATCATTTTATTTTTCATTTTTTTCTATACTTGGACCTTCATGTGTCCATATATCTTTTTTCTTCTTCTTTGGGACCTTCATGTGTCCCTATTTTTTTCTTCTTTTCTTTTTTTAGCACACGAGGACCGAAAGTACCGCGACCACTCCGTCAACCACGCCGCGACAGGAGCCTCCTGGCTGGGGCTCCTGGACACGCCCTCTCCCATCATGTAGAATACTTGTAAAACCCTGAGTCATCCCCTTGCGCCTACAAAAAGGGGGCTCGTGGGTAGGATCAAGGTAGGTAAAGATGCTTCTCGAGACTTCACCCCGCTATTGGGACGTGTCTCAATCACTCTCTCCCCTCGCTTGTAACCCCTACTACGAGCACCCCTCCCAAGTGCGAGATAATACAAGACTCCTCCACCCCACCGGACGTAGGGCATTCTCGGCCTAAACCAGTATAAAACCCTTGTGTCCTCCTCGCATCACCATCTAGGGCAGGGACACGCAGCAGACAAATTTACTAGTTGGTTAGGACCCACGAGTCCAACACCTAATACTATGATTCATGTGTTTCTAGATTTTAATGCCTTTGAGCAACTATTTTTATTCATCTAATCACTTGCAATGTCAGTGTAAAAATGTTCCTATGCATCTTGAGCATTGATTCTATGAATCCGATTGTTCGTCATGTATTATTTTTTAAATTTCAAATTTTTGGAAAAGTCGTTGCGTTAGGTGGACTGTCCCTCTAATGGAGAGGTTTTTATGCAGTAGCAAAACTAATTTTTATTCATCTAACCTTTAATTTCTATGCAACGTCAACGCCAAAAACCTTTCTACGCATATTGACTAGTGATCCTATTCATATTTCAAAAAGACTAGTGATCCTATTCATCCAATTGGGCATCATATGGCATGATTCAAATTTTAAATTTTGGAGAAGACGAGATCGTCTCCATGTTTTTATGCGCATGCTCACATGATTTTATGCTTAGACTGATGCACAAATTTGTATTTTAATCCATATTGGCAACACTCACATTCTCAGTAACCCTGAGACAACTGACAACAAACCTTGAATATTGCTGTCAACTTCCATGCCGCTTGATTGCTGGTCCCACCGCCCTCTCATCAGCGATCGCTGGCCACAACTTTCAGGGATGTGGGCCCGGAGTGACATTCAGGGTGGGCCCACAGATGCCACTAGGACAGATTTAGATTCCCATGGAAAGCCATTGGCCGGCTGTGAGGAAGTGTTGGGATTTTTTGGCTGAAGAACAAGAGCGTCAGGCCCCAATCACCTCATCACCAGTAAGAAAAAAGATTTCAGGCTGCGTCACAGAGACTCAGAGTTTTGTTATGGGTGCAGGTCACCTGTTGTTGTTCTAAGAATGTATATTAGGACAAGCGGTCCTAAAATCGAAGAAGGTGGTGGACATGCAGTTCATCATCAGTTTGCTTGCTCATTATTGGTGATATGTTAGTTTGACATATAAGTTTAGGTAGTTTACAGATTTATAATCTCAAGCTATGGCCCACCACTGGAATGAACTCATGGCCAGCTTGGAGTAATTATGCAAGAGCCTGAAGAACAGGAATGGTACGGAAAAGAAATCGATCCTGTTATGGTCAAAATTAATTTTGTTTAAAATGATGAGGTCCAAATTGTCCAAGGAATTTGTTATTTGTTAAGTAGGACAAATGGTGAAATGGTACACAGCATTCCTCCAGAATTCCGAACACACTCAAGGTCTTTGATAGTACTAGTGACTAATTAATGAGATGGAAACGTTAATGCATCGTAATTAATAACCCAAAGTGCTCATGCTAATAATATAATGGCTTCTCCTGTGCATGCTTCACTAACACTTCACGGGCAACATCTCCAACAGTTTGCTTAAAATTCACTTGCTAAATGTTATGATTTGTCAAGTTGCTAAAATATATATAGCAAGTGAAAAATGGACTCTCTCCAATAGTTTGTCATTTTAAGTTACCAAATTGTAAAAATTGGGCCCACCAATTGTGTTGTCGCCAGTCCGACGCGTCATGTTATTGCAGTTTGCATTTGACATAGGAGTAGTGATCATGGATACAACACAAATCTTTTATTTCACATTTATAGAAAATATTCCTACGAGCACAGCAAGGTTTTTTCTTTTTCTTTTTTTTTTTTTTTTTGGAGTCAGCAAGCATAGCGAATCTTGTCCATCAATCATGCACAGGAGCACAGTAGCACAGTAGCAGTAATCAATCGTGCACTCAGCAGGTTCTGCCGGCCACCAGCGCGGTACGGAGTACCTTCCACAGCGCCCTGCTGCACCCGTTCAGTCCACACGCGCACGCCCCGTGAATCGTGGCGACGAGAAAACGCGATGGCAAGTTGCTTCCGCGCGCGCATATATGCGCGTGGAAGGGGAGATATTTGCCAACCAAGTTGTTTACCAAATTGTTGGAGGCTGTTTTTGTGTTTTGCCAAAAATTTCAAGATGGCAACCTAGTTTAGGGAATCAACCGGAGATGCTCTAAGGTGCAAACTTTACCACTGAGGAGGTAAGATTTCAAATCAATCTAAGCCATTGATTTTTCACATTTTATGTATTACTTAATAAATTAAAAATTCTAGGAAAACAAAATAAAACCTTGGCATTCCCTAATGACGGGAGGGAGAGATTCCTTTAAAGATGCATGCTGATTCTCATGCACGCTGATTCCACTAATCACGGCAGATATAGAAGCCTTTTTCCCTCTCCGTAACGAACTTGAATTAAAATCAAATAAATGGTGCTATCCGAATTTGATCTATAAATTTTCAGTATGAATTCAAAACTATAAATTTGATAATTTTCATATGATCTTGAATTAAAATCTAATAAATTCAAACTAAATCAAATAAATTCAAACTAAATCAAATTTATACTTATGATGTTGAGTAAGTATCATGAGGATAACTATAAAATATATTTTTATATTAAATCTATTTTGACATATAATTAGTCAATTTATTTTGTATGAACTTGATCAAATTTATACACATGCTAACCACTCATCTAACATGCATGCATGGACACGCCTAACCAGGTACACACACGCTATGCAGGCTAACCACGTACACATTGGCTCATCACCACACACACGCTAACTAGGCTAGCCGCGTACACACATGAGACGCTAATCACGTACAAATGCAAATTCTAACACATGCAAAATCAGGTGTATAAAGTTACATACAAAACAATATGGTAATAAAAAAATATCAACTACAAAGTTATTATAAAATTAAAAAAGATCAGATCACGCATGCATCTATCAAATCCAAAAAGATTTTTTATATCTAAAACTTTCCTTATTTATGTTATTTTACAAAATAATAAATAAATAAATATTTCATCTATTACCTCCTAGTTCGTCATGACCGCTCGATCGAAATAAATGAACGGTCCATAGTTATTTGGAGGTACCGCAAAGAAAGCCCATCACTTCACCGTATAATACTATGTACACCACCGGTCAGCTCAATCTCACAGCCTAATGGCCATGGGAATGCGCAAAATTATGGGGTACGCCCCAGAGTACGATGGAAACGGTACACCCCCCCCCCATGTGTCGGCTTCCTATTTGCGCACGCTACAACCTCCGCTCACGCCAGCCACCGAGCTTTAGTTTCCCCGATCGGGCTGTCGACCCGCTCCCCGGCGACGCTGTATCACTACTACACACGCCCACCGTAGGGGCGGCTCGTAGGCCACCACCGGGGCGGTTTTCAGAATCCGCCCTAACTCTCCGTCCCTACAAAGGGTTTCACAAAAGAGGGGCGCTGGTGATTGAACCAACCCTACCGTATGAGAGGCCCCTACAAAGGTTTTTAGAAATCGCATTTTCAAAATTCAAAAAAATAGCAAAAGATTTTTTTTAATCGGGAGGGCCCCAACGGCCAAAGACCCGCCCGTCTCCGTCGAAGTCGCAAGTCGCGCATTTTTTCGCGTAAAATCGCGCGCTACGCGCCGGCCGGGATTCGAACCCGCTTCGAACGCTGCCGCCGCGGCGACCCCCTCCCTCCACTAGGCTACACATGTTGTCGCGGGTTCTATACACGGACACGCAAAAATCGCACGGCTCGTGTGGGACTCCTGTGGCCTAGCTCAAATATGACACCGGATGTATACCGTTCGCACCAACGGGTCCTACGTCCCAACGAGATCACTATGAGATCGAGCTCAAAATGCTCGTAGTAGGGGAATACAAGCAAGGCAAGAGAGGGAGAGGGCTCTCGTGTCTCTATGAGTGGTCTATGATTGAGGCAAGTGCCAATAACGTGGAGCTCAAGCAGGTGAGTTGAGTTTCCTTACCCCTCCCTAAGGGCCAAGGGGTCCCTTTATAGTCGTAAGGGATGTGCGTGAGGAGCCACCGGGGAGGGGAGGAGTAAAGAGAGTGTAAAGATGTGTAATTGTCCCGGTATAGAGGCTATCGGGTTGCTCGCCTTGTCGCAGTTGCCGCCTTCATGGGCCTCGCCTCGGGTTTGATCGTGGACGGAATCCCGCCGCCAGCGAGCTCACGCGATGCTCGATGAGCTCCCCCGAGCTGTCCCGCTTATGCCGACATGTTTATTATGACCAGCCGCGTATTGCCGACGCCAGAATCGAGTGCCGAGGCGTGAGAAGTCCCATCGAGGGTCCGGGCGGCCCGCTCGCCGATCACAGTCAATCCCCGCCGACCGCGGGCGGAAGCGCGGCTCGGCAGGGTTCAGCAGAGCGCGCGCGCACCGCCGCATGCAGGCTTTGGAGAAGTCATCATTGCTTTTGTCGCCTTGCGGTTGGCGGAGGCGGACTTGGCATCCGGGTCGATATGTCGCGATCCACTTGCCGGGCAAGCGGCGCACGCTGCCGCGGCGGGCGTCGCACAGCTTATGATACTTCGAGTATCGTAGCCGTGGTACCGTAGGGATTGGACTTTCCCCGCTTTCCTTGTTGGGGCGGCTTGAGCGTGCTTGATGATTCTCGAAATGCGCACGCTTAGCGAGCCCGAAGTCTTTCCAAGCTCGAGGTCGTGACGGGTCGGAGGTAAGCCCTTCTCCGAGGCCGCTACGGGTCATCCTGATGGAGCGCGAGCTCGCGGGCTCGAGAGCGCCAGTTTTCCCAAGCTCTAGGTCGCACGAGCCGGAAGTGGCCGCCGCGGGGCCGAGGTCATGTGGTCCAACCATGCCCCGCGCGAGCCCTGACGGCCTCTCTTCTATGGGGCCACGAGCCTAAGGAGCCTCCTGACAGTCCTTTTGGTGGGGCCATGAGCTCATGGTCCGGGCGAGCCCGGGCGCGACCCAGAGCCCGTGGGGCGAGGCGGAGTTTCGGGCATCCGGCTTTGAGCCCGTTCGAGGCGGAGTTAGCTCGCGGGCGACCTCGGAGCTCGCGTGAGGCGGAGTGAGCTCGCGGGCGGCCTCCTGAGCTCGTGGCAAGGCGGAGCCGCGCGGGCGACCTCCGAGCTTGTGCGAGGTGGAGCGAGCTCGTGGGGGGAGGCCTCCTCTCAGCTCGTGTGGGGGTAGAGTTTGCTCGTGGGATGAGCTTAGCTAGAAGCCGGTTTGGGCCGAACCGTTGCCGGGCTTTTTGCCGCGAATTGTCGCTTGTTGTGGGTGCCCCTAATATTGGTACGCACACAAGAGCCCCCCGAGCGTTTGAGGGAGATGAATTCTTCCTTAAACGCTTAATGACAAGGTCGAGGTCGCGGTGTTCGTACGGGATGGGTGCGCCATGCGAGCACACCCGCCGGTGTAGCCCCCCGCGGCCCGTGAGAATGGTATGTTCTCAGCCGGAGGCTTGAACTGTTATTTGCTTTAATCTTTGCGTTGATGTCGTAGTCCGCTATATCCTTTATTTCCGCCCATTCTTCCCCGCGGCAAGGGGTGGGGTGAGCTCGCGTTCCTGGGCCTTACCCTCGTAGGCCGAGACTAGGTGCTCGATGAGTCTGCTTGCGGGTAGTTCGAGTGAGGCCCTGACCCTCGCTCGCTCGGGTCGCCTAGGGGACCGACCTCTTCTTCCAAAGGGCTTGATCTCTTACATTCTTGAGATCCTGGCAAATCTCGGGCAAGACGCTCCCGTCCTGAGAGGAAATCCGAGATCGATTCGATGCTCCTCCGTGACTCGAACACGGGTCGGGGAGCCCCGCAGTGCTTAGAGCGTGCAGGTGCAGTCGCTTGGGCCGCACCCCGGCATGTCCCTCGCCGGGAGGGCCGGGCGGCCGCCGACCCTTTAGTACGGCCAACCCTAGGGCCCGTTGGGGATGCGACCGCTGCCGCACCTATTGGTCTGGCTCCCCGCCGCCACGCCGTGGGGCGGGGCACACCTTGAGGCGGTTTCGTGGGGAGGAAGGCGGGCGTGGGAGGCCGTTCCCAAATACACATCAACGCTGCGCATCATCCCCTGCACACGGCATAAATTGATACGTGACGAGGGGCGGATTTTTTACCTTTCACTTGCCTTCGCAGAAACCGCCTCCTCCTAAACCTTAGCGCTTCCCTTCCCCCTTTGCCGCCTCCGCCGCCAAGAGAAGAAAAGCCACCAGGGAGAGGAGAGGAGTCCGTCGGGGGTTCCCTCGCCAGAGCGAAAAGCAGAGAGAGAGAGAGAGAGAGAGAGAGAGAGAGAGAGAGAGAGAGAGAGAGAGAGAGAGAGAGAGAGAATGGGATCCTGGGCGTGCTCGGCTTGGCCACGATGCGCGATACCAACGGGGGCGCTGCCAGATCGCTGCACCCGATACTTCGTGGATACGATACGCCATGGATACGCCATGGATACGTATGCAAGCCGTACTAAGAAGATTGGATACGTGCTACACTGGATACTAGTATCCGATACACGTGGGCTGATTTGGTTACG
This sequence comes from Hyparrhenia diplandra, assembly GCA_015847255.1. Taxonomy (NCBI): domain Eukaryota; kingdom Viridiplantae; phylum Streptophyta; class Magnoliopsida; order Poales; family Poaceae; genus Hyparrhenia; species Hyparrhenia diplandra. The sequence goes on along the minus strand of JADLZK010010448.1, from coordinate 68,764 downwards.
GCCCATGAAGCTAAATGGCCCAAATTCCACTCTTCCACACGACATACTGCCTTCCCCAAGCTGCGGCCGATGGACGCACACTCGTGATTATATGCGCGCCGCCTCGTATTCTGCCGTTCCGCCGCACTTCCCTCCATTCGACTCATGATCGGGCGACGGGCGGGAAAGCCTGGCGATCGGTAGACGGTGGTGGGCTAGGCTGCGGCAAGGCCGCAAGCGTATGCCGCCTCTCCTCACCCTTAGGTTATCTCCCTCTAGCCCTAGCAAAAGATCATGCTCCAATTGAAGTTGATGACCAACAAAAGAAGAAGAATAATGTCGTGTGAACCTCGTGTCCCGTGATCTATTGATGACTTTAAGCGATATTTTAATTTGTGAACTATGTTTTATATTAAATCATGTTATTATTATTATTATTAAAAAAATCTTAGCCGTGATCCCCGCGTGATTTGCGGTGGACTTAATTAAAAAAACAGCGTAAATGACGCGGTCACACGACCGACGAACGCAACGCAATCCAACTCCGAAACAAGTCTAGAAGGCTCCGGATTACCCCGACGCGAACCAAACTTGGCAATCAAGAAAACATCATCTAGAAGACTCCGTAGCCACGACGCATCACGGGCCCGTGATGGAGCCCACCCCGGGCCGATCGCCCAATAATCGCCGATCGGCCCGGCTTTGGCCCCCAAGTCGCCCCTCGCTTCCGAAACGTTCCTCCACCGCCTAAGACGCAAATCTAATCCGGTCGCTTAATGTCGGTTTGATCCGAGGGTGTCGGTTAAGCATGAAGATTAATACCACATTGCCCGCCGGTCAAGAGACATAAGAAGACCCCTATATAAGCAAGCCCCCGTGCCCCCGGGCTTCAATCATCTCGCATCAACTCATCATCATATCGACGATCCAAATCTAGTCGACGGCCTTAGCTCTAGTTCAAGAACTAGAAGTAGAAGATTAGACAAGATGTAGAACTAGAAGCCTTAGATTAGAGTTGAGAGTAGAGCTTCAAGTTGAGAGAATTAGAGCGCCGGTTGAGGCGGAGTTGAAGGAAGGCCCTGAGCTATCGGCGCCCATCTTCTTTCTTCCTCCGAGTTGGTGCCATTGAGCGCAACTCTGAGATCTTGTGGATTGTTCGACTTCCATTCGAGTAAGTGATATTGTTTCTATTATTCTTAAGGTTCGTATTTCTTTTTGATAAGATTACTTTGATTCTTGGTTGCTCTTGAGTTAAAGTTGTTAGATTAATGTAAGCGTGGTGCTTAGATTGACTAGCTTATTACGAATACCTTCTATAGGCCGGGTGTGAAGACACTTGTTAAGGTCGATCGTGGTGGTGACAAAGACCATTGAGTCCTTTGTATTCTTTTTTCGCCGCCCCCCGCTTATAGAAATCGTAGGGAGCCCCCGTTGTTAGCGTAGATTCCCCTTTATTAAGAGTTTCTTCATGACAACCCCTCTTAAGAACAATGTTGCAAATGATTTACTTGAAGTGAGAACAAGACCTTCCTAATGGAACTCCTTACCTCTCTTTTAATCTAGTTATATAGCCACTCGATTTAGCTATACACCTTGACATGCTCTCTCACCTTCTCCCCCGGGATTCGATATTTAAAGCCCTATTCCTGGTGAAGTGCTCACCTATATCCGTCGCTTGCGGATTATCTATCATAATATTCCCCGTAGGTTAACAAATACCAACAAGCATTTCAAGGCCGTTGTCGGGGAGAACGGTTTGAGACCACGTTGAAAACTATAGCTAAATCTTGTACCATACTTTTTATCTTTTCTTTTTATTCTATCTTCTCATCTTTTTCTATCTTCGTGGGATCAATTGATTCCATATTTATCTATCTTATACGCACCCTTAAGCGGAAGCTCGCCACTAGAATCCTTAGATCTCATCCTTACATCCGCCATTAGCTACGCCTACGGTGATCAAAATGATCATGAAGCAATACTTCTCGTGAGTGAGAAGCAGGATCATATCTTCTATGGTAGGAGTCTTTGCCGACATCATGAAAGTGTTGTGCGCATGATCATCATGCAGTTTTTGAGGAACCTTTTCTTTCCCTTTTTAAGCAAGGTTTGCTTTTGACGAACTCAAATGGGTGAAACCCATATACTAGCATTCTTTATGACCACCCAAAGGAAGAAGAATCATCCTCCAAATTAAAAAAAATAGAAGTTCTTGATAGCTATATCACCATCACTCCAATCCCAAGACTTAGCTATCTACCCCAAACCATCAATGCGCTTAAAAACCTTTAAGGGGAGAAGAAATTCAACCCTTGGATATCTCTTTAGATGATGAGTTTCATGAACTTCCAGCTTCACAAGAGACCATATATAATCCAAACCTCTTTTAAGATAATCTCTTAGAAAGCACCTTTAATGCTACGCAAGAACATTGGGGGAACCTCAAGGATGGCATATCTAATCATGCCATAGGAAGAGAGCAAAGCCATCAAGAAGCCACTCCTCGTCTCTCTCTTTCTATGTTCAAATTAGATAATTCTTTTTCGAACCCATCTTTAACCACATCCTTGAGCCCAATGAATCCTCTTGTGCCCTTTTCTTGCGTCTCCTCACGATCCTAAAATATTATGAACGATCTAAGGAAGACCAAAAGGGGCGCATTTTTTGGAGAACATCAATGAGCATAAAGACTACTTCATAAATGGAACTTTTTCCACTTAGTCCATGCTCATTTGAAAACTCCTAAATTGATTGCCATCTCAATTCTTGCCACACATGAGATCTCCATCCCCCTCATACTCTCTTTCTTAAAATTTAGAAAGGGTGGTTGTTGATGAATTTTCCGATGGCTTGAAATTTTGATTGGCAATATAAGGGAAACCATTTCATCATCTTGATTCATAATTTAAAAGTTTCCCAAGGACGAGCTTTTTATCCTAAAAACAAGCACTCTAGGGGGAAATACTATAAAGACTTATATATCACTATATACCCCTACATTATGAGCATATGATTATAAAAATTTTCCTTCGGGTATTCTTGTCACTGACCATTCCAGGTTTGGAGTAAAGAAGAACGAAGGATGACAATACAAGGTATGTCCAACCAGTCATTATGCAACATTGAATTACATACATAGAAACATTTATTATTATGTTGCTATACTAGCTTGGTTGTCTTTTACCTTCATGCCATGCTCGATCCGTTAAATCACTCATCATGCTCTATCATCTCTGCTTTGAATAAATCTCTGCAATGCTTTCATGCTACCATTGTTTGCTATAGTATGCTTAGGTTTTGGAGTATTTTCATACACCTTTTAGATTAAGCATGGTGCTTAGTTTAAATCATTTTCATGGCTCGAAAGTTAAACATGGTGTTTAGTTTGATTCCTCAAAACCATAAGGTGTGGTGATCTTTCTTCTAAAGGCTTTTTAAATTAAGCGCCAAGTGCTTAGGTTAGAACGCCTTCCCTAAATCAAATTAGACGTGGTGTCTAGGTTGACTTTTGAACCATAGTAAACTATAGTAGATGCCGGTATATTTTTGTTGGACTAACCCCTTGAAAAATAATAAACTCAAAACAAGTTTGGGGGAGGTCGAGATGAACTCACTAGAGATGGAGCAAGACATGTGAGACATGACTTATGGATAAAAGAATTCCCGATGAGCCAAGAAGAAGAGTGACACAAGACAAGATCCACAATCGAAGCGCCAACGAAGAAGGAATTCATGGGTGATGGAAGCATCAAGGAGGGAGGCCAATTCCATTGAAGATAATTAAGCCATCCTCTTCCTCCCGACATGCACCCGTCACTCCACATGCCACTCAAGAACGAGAGAAGGACCACCACAAGGTGTAATAGCGCCATCATACTCCAATAATAAAGGTAACACCTTGAGGTAAGTAGTCATTAAGATTTCCCTTTTTACTATGGCATCCTCATAAATGAAAAGTCAAACATGCTAGAGCTATAGTTTCACATGATCCAATTTTGTTAACTCAAAGATGTTAGCTTTTTAAAACTGTTTCTAGCATCACTTTCTTTGCTAAAAAATATTTACGTGCTAGATTCATCTTCTCGATCTTACCACCCTTGTCATAAAAAAGAACTTATACATTATCTTTATCTTGTTCAAAGTGCCCACAAAGTTAGAGTAGAAGTAAATGAAATTTTGGTTCTGTTGGTGTTTTCCCACCGACAGAGCCCATGCACTTGATCTCTACCTTGTCTTTGCAAGTAGGACTCACTATGCGCACTAAGAGGAGAAGTCTTACTTCCCCAATTCCTACAAGTGGAAGTCCCCGACCTACAAATATGCACACTAAACAAGACGCTGCCAACTGCCATCATCCAATCTTCCTTCAAGCAGCTGAATCAGCGAAGAACATGGGCAACGCCATCACCAAGTGGCTATTAAGATCAGATGATGCACTTGAGGAGTGACCAAGGAAGATCAAAGTGAGCACGACATGATCGGAGGTGTAGACCACTTGACAAGAGTAATGGGTCAACATTCATCCCCATACTCCATCAAGAGGGCCTTACACCACCACTATTGCCTACCTCACCACAAGACCCAAGAAGAACAAGACGCTGAGACACCGCTAAAAATCACAAGACCAGCTTGGAACGGAGTTGACGAACAAGGAAGACATTAAGAAAGATTAAAGAAGTTCGCCGGCCCCGACCAACCGAACACTCAAAGACTGCCACTCCAAGAACGGTCTCCTCCGGCTAAGCGACATGGAAAAAAGAAAGAAGCATCACCTATCAAGAGGACGCCAAGAGTACACCTTCGAAGACCTACCACTACCCGCGTCATCAACCGAACAAACACCATCTCCATCGGCCACCTCATCTACGCCACTTTCGCCGAGATCATTGAAGGCACCATTTCGCATACATGACATTCGACGAGAGGCCATCGATGACGACGCCATGGGAGTAAGTACTCAAAACTCTCGCCGAGAGGTAACTCGGTATTTATCTCGCATATTTATTTTCTACACGGCATATTTAAATTAGTATATTTCCTTTAGCATATTTACTTTCCTATACCTGCATAAAAAAATCATAAAAATATATTTGTTGCATTTGCATCGCTTCTTAAAGTCCCATGCAAGTACTCCCTCATTGTGGCGGCATAAAAATAAAAATCCAAAAATATTGCATTCATATGTTTTTGCATCATCATTCTTTTGCATAGAAAAATTATCAAAAATATGTGGGCACATGAAGGTCCACGCTTTTACGTAAAAAATCCAAAAAATACGTGAGCACATGAAGGATCACAATATGTTCCTAGAGTTTGTTCCTTCGGGTATGTGCGAATTAATATTTACAGGAGAACATGTAAGGAGAACCCGAAGGCGAACAAGTTCCAAGGACGAATCAAAGGACTACTTCAATATCCAAATTTTGGGGAGAGCACCCCCGCTTATCACGATAAGTATCACTATTCTATCTTTTTAAATTATTAGCTAGTTATTATATATGTTTGCTTTGATTAGAGTTAATAAGTCTTAGCGTTTAAGTCTTAAAGTTAGTTCGATTAATTCTAAGTTAGTTCGGTTTAGTCAAAATTAGTTTACTATTAAATATTAGGTGCTCTTATGGAAGTCATCCACAAGTTGAGTCAATTGTTCTCCATATATTTACTGATATGTTTTTGTCTCCACCATGCTTTGTATGCAAGATAAATGTAAAATAAGTGTGGGGGAGATCCTCGACGACCAAACAGAATTCTTCGTGACCAAAATCAAGAAATTCGAACCAAGACGGAACCATCGACTTCAAGACGACGAACCGCGCCCGACACGGTCCAGCTGGGAGGCCGACCGCCCATATACCCGTGCCGATCGCCCCCCTCGCCTCGGTTCCACGAAGGCCCCGCTTCATCCACCGCCGGTTTGCTTCCCGAAACTTTTCAATTTTCGTAAATTACTTTCCGTTCCGAATTAAAATAAGTCTTTTTCTCGTTATGGTATGTTTTCCCTATATGAAAAAGATGTCTTGTTAACCCATGAACAAAGTTTAGCATGATTAAATTCCTACATATACCGTTGTCACTTGTTGGGATGCTTTAAATGCTTAAAACATGAGAAAGAATAAAGTTAGAATAATGAGATCCTCTTTCTTTTATCTTGTCTTTGGAGAGTTATTTATTTCAAAAAAATATTAAAATCATTAGTTATGCTTCTCCTTTGTGATCAATGATACATCCTAATAGAGCCGTAGCAATCATTAAAAGATATATCTAATTAATTGTTGCTTTCTTGTGTTGAGCTTTGTCAAAACCACGACCCATGTTGAAATTTGTCTAAAGTCTAAGATCAAGATCACATACACTTTGCTTTCACTAAAGTATCCATGCTCTAAAAAGTTTTAATCTCTATCTCCTATAAATTGTTGAAAAAGGTACAGCTATGAAAAAGCCAAAATGTTCAAAATTCTAAGAGTGGAGAGAAAAGTGAGAGAGAGGAGAAAATGAGCAAGTGTTCTACCTGGTCAAAGAACCCCCTCTAAAAAAAAAAAAAAGAAAAAAAAAAAAAAAGGGTAAAAATAAAGAGAAGAATAATGGACAAGTGTCCGAGGGTGAGTAGGGCCCACTTCTCTAATAATTGAGAGAGTAAAAATGGACATGTGTCCGAGGGTGAGTAGAACCCACCTCTCCACTAAATAGCCGGTTACCTCGCTTGAAAATAAATAAATATAAATGCTGAAAAAAAAAAGGGGAGATAGAAGATTTTCAACTAGAGAGAGCAAAGGGTAATAATAATCTTGATTCACATGCACATCTTGATCTATGACTTATGACATCTATCTCCATGGATCCACATTGACTTAGCAATAAATACAAGGTAAGTGTGCTACATGTTCTTGAGCTCCACATATGATATAATAAATGAACTCAGAAGGATATAATATATTTTTGAGAGACTTGAGAGTGTCACAAAGGAGTAAGTAGAGCTATATTTTCTTTTTTCAAAACTTATGCAAAAATCTCTCCGAGTGACTTGGTTTAAGAATTTAAGGTGATCTGCTTTCTAACCATTTCATGCTCGATATCCCAAAGTGCAGGTATGACCATGGAGTATAATTATGATCCATTCTTTGTCTCTACGGTTATATTAAAGTTAGACCATCCTTTTATCGAGGACTCCAGTAAAAGCCTAAGTGTGGGGGAGTTTGTTGACACCGTTAACGTATACTTTTAATTGTCAACTAAACATGGAAAAGGACTAAAATATAATTAGATAACCTTATTAGGGGTTTCTACTAATGATTTCCATGAGTTTTGGTAAAGTTGTGATTTGCAGGACTTAACGAGTAAAAAACAAAGAAATGACGTGTCACACGACCGACGTAACGCAACGCAATCCAACTCGAAACAAGTCTAGAAGGCTCGGATTACTCCCCGACGTGAACCAAACTTGGCACCAAGAAAACATCATCTAGAAGACTCCGTAGCCCACGACGCATCGCGGGCCCGTGATGGAGCCCACCCCCTCGGGCCGACGGCCCATAATCAGCCGATCGGCCTAGCTTGGCCCCCAAAGTCGCCCCGTTTTCGAAACGTTCCTCCACCGCCTCTAAGACGCAATCTAATCCTGGCCGTTTAATGTCGGTTTGATCCGAGGGTGCTCGGTTAAGCATGAAGATTAATACCACATTGCCCGCTGAAGTCGAAGAGACATAAGAAGACCCCTATATAAGCAAGCCCCCCGTGCCCCGGCTTCAATCATCTCGCATCAACTCATCATCATATCGACGATCCAAAATCTAGTCGACGGCCTTAGCTCTAGTTCAAGAACTAGAAGTAGAAGATTAGACAAGATGTAGAACTAGAAGCCTTAGATTAGAGTTGAGAGTAGAGCTTCAAGTTGAGAGAATTAGAGCGCGGTTGAGGCGGAGTTGAAGGAAGGCCCTGAGTCGCCGGGCGCCTCCATCTTCTTCTTCCTCCTGAGTTGGTGCCATTGGAGCGCAACTCGAGATCTTGTGGATTGTTCGACTTCCATTCGAGTAAGTGATATTGTTTCTATTATTCTTAAGGTTCGTATTTCTTTGATAAGATTACTTTGATTCTTGGTTGCTCTTGAGTTAAAGTTGTTAGATTAATGTAAGCGTGGTGCTTAGATTGACTAGCTTATTACGAATACCTTCTATAGGCCGGGGTGAAGACACTTGTTAAGGCTGATCGTGGTGGTGACAAAGACCATTGAGTCCTTGTATTCTTTTTCGCCTTCCCCCGCTTATAGAAATCGTAGGAGCCCCCTCTAGCGTTGTTAGCGTAGATTCCCTTTATTAAGAGTTTCTTCATGACAACCCCTCTTAAGAACAATGTTGCAAATGATTTACTTGAAGTGAGAACAAGACCTTCCTAATGGAACTCCTTACCTCTCTTTTAATCTAGTTATATAGCCACTCGATTTAGCTATACACCTTGACATGCTCTCTCACCTTCTCCCCGTGGATTCGATATTTAAAGCCCTATTCCCGGGTGAAGTGCTCACCGGTATCCGTTAAAACTTACGGATTATCTATCATAATATTCCTGTAGGTTAACAAATACCAACATGCCTCCATCCGATGAGATATGAAATTGATGTATGAGATGATCCGAGATGATTGAAGCCCGGGGGCCGGGGGCTTGCTTATATATGGGTCTTCTTATGTCTCTTCGGCTTCAAGAAGCAATATGGTACTAATCTTCATGGGCCTTGACAATGAACGATGACCATTGGATCAAACCGACATTATACGACTGGTTTAGATTGGCGCCTTAGAGGCGGTGGAGGAAGCTTCCCGAGACAGGGGTGACTTGGCCGCTGGCGCCGGGCCGATCGGGCTCGGTTATTGGGTCGATCGCCCGTGGTGGGTCCCACCGGCCTCGCGATGCGCCGTGGGCTTCGGAGTCTTCTAGATGATGTTTTCTTGGGTGTTAAGTTTCGCTCACGTCGGGTGTAATGCGGAGCCTTCTAGACTTGTTTCGAGTTGGATTGCGTTACGACCTCTACCGCTTTTCTGTTAAGTCCCCGCAAATCACAACTTTACCAAAACTCATGGAAATCATTAGTATAAACCCCTAATAAGGTTATCTAATTATATCTTAGTCCTTTTCCATGTTTAGTTGACAATTAAAAGTATACGTTAACATGTGTCAACAAACTCCCCAAAAGCTTACCCTTTGCTAGTCCCTAGCAAAGCTATATGCTATATTAGGATCGAGTTGCTACTACGCTTTCATACCTCGAAGTACTGTGTTTATCGAAATAAATTCTCCTCTTAACCAGATTGCTCATACCGTTTTATCATGGGGTGTAGCCTTTTCATGAATCATAAGCAAGATAAACAATCAAGTTAAGTACCATGTCTCAAGTTCTTCGATCAACTATCATCCCGGGTTTTTCAATATTTTTTTTTTTAAAAGAAACCTCAGAGATCCTATGTATGACCCTCTTAAGTAGATGGTGGTAGTGGAGTTACACATGTGGTGGGACATACATAGTGGGATGATAGTGGTGAAGTGGATGAGGATGAAAGGTAGTAAATAGCCCTTAGCCTTTTTCTAGCATTTTTCTTCTCAAGCACCTTGGACTATATCTCTCTTTCTAGAGATTGCTAGGACCTGGGCTGTCCATTCTTGGAGAGGTGGGCTTTGCCCCCGGACTTTTGTCCATTTTTCTCTCCCTAGAGATGTGGGCCCTACTCACCCTGGGACGCGTGTCCATTATTCATCTCTAAATATTATTTTATTATTAGGAGGTAGGCCCTTCTCGCCTAGTATGACACTTGTCCTTTACTCTCCCTCTCTCGTCTCACTTTTCTCTCTAAATATTTATATATTTTTATTCTTCTATATTTTTTTTTCTTTTTTTTTTTTTCGAATGTAGCCCAAAAGTCTATTTGACACAAAACATTGAGAGAGATATATCCAAAATTGCAAGAGTTTATTTTTATGACATGGCTTGTGGCTTGATGGAATATGGGAATGCGTACTTCTGGGTTAGAAGCAAATATTTGGTGGAGTGGGATGATTTTGATGTGTATGACAAACTCTTAAGGGTCATAAATACAGAAACTCATCATGTAGTATTTTATGATTTTCAAAAGATAAAACCAGAATCAAGTATCTCTAGGAATATGATAAACAGCAGCAACTTTTCATGAATCATTATCCTTTAACGCCTAGACTCGATTAAGCATGTGCTTCCCACAGTGTAGGATTTTAGAGCAAATTAAGCATTTAAAGCTTCTTCAGAGAATCTAAGTCCGAATTGTAAGTACTTTAAAAGAGGAATTTATGGCGGAGCAACTATTCATCATTTCCATACATAGGGATCATCTTCAGCGTTAATTTTATTCTAGCAAGCATAAGCACACTATCTATTTATTTATTTATAGCAAACATAAAGATCAAACTATATATAACTTAAACTTTTTATTTAGTTTTCTCAGTAGTTATGCATCTTTTTATATCTTTTTAACAAAACAAACATACCAAACTAGTAGTAAATAAGGTAAAAGGATAAGAGTACTTACTTCGATAATGGGGGTTGCACTCCCCAAGCCGGATCTTGACAGCCTTTTTAGAGATGTAGACGTGAGGTAGATCGTGGTGGTGTGGTAGGTTCATGCTAAACCGCGTGCACACCGATGATTCTTTCCTCTCGAGATATTAGTGGACGTATACCCTTAAGGATTGCAATTATTTGAAGAACATGTTGTTGTCCAAAGGTTGATATAAACTCATCTATGCTAACAAAAAGATGGTTCTTTGATTACTTTAGCACATATATTGTTTATCGTATATTTTTTTTAACAAATTATGTTCTTAGCTGCACTCTAGCAAGGATCAAGGCAAATGTAACTTTTAGCAAAAAAAAATAAATGATGTGATACTTACAGATCTTTCTTCAAGGAGGAACGATCCGGGTTTTCCTTCTCAGGCAGAGTTGTTGGAGTTCATTATACGCCTTGCCTCACCTCTATTGTGAGTTCATCTCTTGACTTACCCGCATTGAATATGATAGTTTTCTCGCAAGGGTTAGTCAAAATAATCGCTATCTACTAGAGCATACTCTTGGTTCAAAAATCAACCTAAACACCACGCCTAATTTGATTTAGGAAAGCAATTTAACTAGCATTAAAAAGCCTTTGAAAGCACGATCACACTCCTAAACTAGGCACCATGCTTCATTTAAGAGATGTATGAGAAATACTTCAAACTAGAGCATACTATAGCAGACAACGGTGGCATGAAAGCATCATAGAGACTTACTTAAATAGAGATGAAAGAGCATGATCATGGTGAGGATAATATTTATTATTATTATTTTTTATTTTATATGCAACGACATGATTGGGTGATTGCAAGGAGTTAAACATGCAATGGACTTACTATGAGAAAACATAAACTAGGTGGAGTAGAATGCATGAATTATTTAAGGGAAACATGCAATGGAATGCAACAATTGAAAAGATAACTACTCATAAATTAAAGTTCATGAGCAAGACTTTCTCACCTTTGATCATACTTACCATGACTCACTAATGGAGCTTGTGAGTTGTGCAAACTTCTATTTTCGTCACTTGAGATGTGCTTTGAATTCTTGTGACGATGACCTTTTCTTCAATCTACACATGGTTAGAATAATATATATAAATGTACCTAAGAGATGGCAGGGCTCCAAAGTTGATGGATCTTGATGTTCAAAAACACCCCGGTTTCTCCTTGAGGAAGCTTGTCTAAGGTCGCGACGGCATCAAATGTCCCGTCTATTCCACACTCAACGTAACAAGGGTAATCCTACTAAAGCTAATTGATACACTAAATTAGCGTATATCAAGATCATTATCAAAATCTTTACGCCGAATGCTTCCCAAGAACGGCGCCAAAAAAGCTTGTTGGTATTTATTAAGTGCAAAAGAATATAAAGGGTTCCGCAAGCGCACGTAATATATATATACCATTGTAGCTTTTACCCGAGTATTCCGTATATCGTTATTTATATTTTCCACGGGGAAGCAAGGGTAAAGACTATGATAAATCAAAATCATGTATCTACTAACTTAATATACCAACTAAAGTGAGGGGTAAATAATGTATATGATATGATAATTAATAGCACTTAACCGTGGGAATATTATAATATAGAATAGATAGCTAGATCGAGAGGACAACGGGAGAGATCTAGGTTCCCTAATACTTCTCTAGTACTTTGGTTCTTGAGTAACTAAGGCATGAAAAGGTATAGCGATCATAAAAGAACACTTCGACATCGAACACTAGCCACGGAAAGGGATGAGAAGGGGCTAGGAAGCTCCGACTACGGTCCTACACTACCAATCCGAACGTGGTGGAATACGCCGGCCGTTAGGGCCGCCACCACCTAGGGCTACCACAACTATCCGTGGGACCGGGTGCAATCTAAGGTAACCTCTAGTCTAGACACCATGTCCACACTATTAATTACTACTCTAATCATCATGAATAACCGTAGCACTCAATACGAGCGAAGATCCCATGCAATTATATAACAACTATATTCTAATCAATAACATGAAAGGCATAAAAGTACTAGAAAAGATAGATCTAATTATGGCATAAAGTCTAATAGAGTTGAGATACAAAGATATACCGTAACGCCGAAGACTTCTCTCAGAACCGAGCGCAATTCCGCTCTCCCTAACTCTCTACTAGATCTATTCTATTACATTGTAGTCGTTTAATCTAATTCTCCAAAGGCCGTGCCTCCATCCGATGAGATATGAAATTGATGTATGAGATGATCTCGAGATGATTGAAGCCAGGGCCCGGGGCTTGCTTATATATGGGTCTTCTTATGTCTCTTCAAACTTCAAGAAGCAATATGGTACTAATCTTCATGGGCCTTGACAATGAACGATGACCATTGGATCAAACCGACATTATACGACCCGTTTAGATTGGCGCCTTAGAGGCGGTGGAGGAAGCTTCCCGAGATAGGGGTGACTTGGTCGCCAAGCCAGCCGATCGGCCCGGTTATTGGCCGACGCCCGGTGGTGGGTCCCACCCCGGCCCCGCCGATGCGCCGTGGGCTTCCGAGTCTTCTAGATGATGTTTTCTTGGGTGTTAAGTTTCGCTCACGTCGGGTGTAATCCGGAGCCTTCTAGACTTGTTTCGAGTTGGATTGCGTTACGAAATTCTACCGTTTTTCCCCGTTAAGTCCCCGCAAATCACAACTTTACCAAAACTCATGGAAATCATTAGTATAAACCCCTAATAAGGTTATCTAATTATATCTTAGTCCTTTTCCATGTTTAGTTGACAATTAAAAGTATACGTTAACATGTGCCAACAATGCCTAACCGTCACGACCTCGATGTGCAGATCGAGGCGATTGACATCGCCGTCTCGTCCGCCGCTCCCGAGGAGGCCGGAGCCGTGGCGGCACCGCCGCTCGCCGCATTGTCCGGGCAAGGGGAGCAGCTCCGCCGACCGAGAGTGACGAGGTGATGGAGATCCCGGACCCATCCGCCGTGGCTGCCCTCGGCCGGGACCTCGACCAACGCGGGCGTGGGCGCCCCGGCCACGATCTAGGGGCGCCTGCGTCATCCGCCTCTGCATCTAGTGGGGCAGCACCGCCACCCCAACCGTGGCCTCAAGTACTACCGCGGGTCTCCTCCGAGTCGCTGACGGACGTCGTCCGGGAGGAACAATGCCCGGGAGCTCGGCGCGGCGCCACCGAGGAGGAGACGTCGCACAAACCAAGTAAGTCATAGTTTGACCCGATGTTCGGTTGTTATTATCCTTATTGAGCTCGCCGCCAAGTCCGCACGAGCTGACTTTGTTGCTCTTTGACGGGTAATGGGCCACGCCGCCGTGCCCCACCCCCGCGAAGCGGCCGAGGGACGGAAGCGCCGACGCCGCCCTCTTGCCTCCCTTTCACCCGCATCCTCTCCCGACACCTCCTCGGTGCCCGAAAGCGAGGGAGCGAAAGACCGCCGGGCGAGGCGGGCCGGGAGGAGATCGACGGCGCGCTGTAGCCCCGAGCCCTGTTGTGGCGATGTCGAAGGCGCAAGCGACCTCCGAGCCGCCGAGACAACGGCAACGACACCGAGCTCGGGGATCGGCGGGGCGATGGGACGATGGTCTCTCTAGCGGCCCCCCGGGAGGTCACTGAACCCCCTCCCAGAGGTCGCGAGCCCACTCAGCGGCGGACGGAGGCCGCCAATCCAAGGGGCTCGGCGTCGTTGTTGGTGAGGAGACCGCCATCGAGACCCCGGCGACAAGAAACTCAAGACATGCATGTCGACCCCGATGTCGGCATCAAGCCACAACCGCCACGCGCCGGCACGATCTTCCCGGGGACTGGAGGGAGGACCCTATGGCAGCCCGCGGGGCGAGCTCCCATGCACCACCGAGGCGGAGGTGGCCGCCGCCCCCGCTGCCAGGGCGAATCGGGCGCCGCCTCGGCCACGATGGATGTGGCGGGCCGACGCCCCCACCGAGCTCGACGGGCGCCGTCGTCCGCTGGAAACTCCAGGATGCTCGGGAGTAAGTGTCTCTCTTGCGTGATCCTTTGACTAGTTAGGGTGTTCCTCTCGATGTCCGACTCTTTTTCCTTTCAGAGCCTGACGTCCCTTAACCGGAGCTACGACGACGTGGCGACCGCCCGGGGCGAGATCGAGCGACTCTTCCAGTAGGGCCAAAGCCTTTGGTCGCGGCCCGGGGAGGCCTTCGCCATGGTCAGGTCCTTTCAGGACCAGGCCAAACGGTCCACGGAGGACGCCGCTAGGTAGGTCGGGAGCTCGAAGAGCGAGCGACCCTCGCGGCTCGGAGAGAGCGGCCGTCCGTGTGCTCCAGCCGACGAGGCGGCTGGGTCAAACGCTGGAAGAGGCCGACACGCCAACCGGCCGCTAGCCGTGAGAAGCCGCAGAGGACCTCGCCGGCTTCCACGCACTCTTGACGAGAAGGAGCTGCGGTGCTCCACCGCCGAACATCGAGCGAACCCGCTCCGTAAGGAGAAGGAGCTCGCGGAGGCAGTCCCCCGGATTGGGACACCGAGCCGACCCCGTAAGTGCCCTTCTCAGATCCGAGCTCGCCGATCTTTTCTTGAACCGAGGGTTGAGAGTTGTCTTTGGTGGAGTTTAGTTTATGATCGTGAGTCCGCCGAGGTGTGGGTCGAGCCGGCCCGGAGGCGAGTGAGAGAGGCTCGAAGCGAGAATTACTCATTGCCGGGACCAACTAGAACATTTTACGCCGCCTTGCGTGTGCGGACGGTCCCTACTTCTTTTGCCTGAGACTCACCATCCGATTTTGTTTTTTGATCGCACCGAGAAGGAGAAGGCACCGTGCGGGACAAGATCCGCGACATGGACGCCATGAACACCACTCTCCGCCAGCGGACGCGTGAGCTTCAGCCAAGGATGGCGAAGCCGCAGCAAAAGATGCCTCGAGCCGCGAGACAAGGAGAAGGGGCCGCAGCTCCAGTGCGGGAGCTTAACGCTCTTGCAAGTGCTCGGGAGGAGGCCGAGGCCGCCGGAGCAGCTCGTGCGGGAGCGGGACAACCTCGCCCTCGACATCCAAAGGTGTGCAACGACCTCAAGGTCGGGGAGGCCGAGGAACCACCTCACCGGGTCCTTCTCATCCCATGGAGGGTGAAGGACTTGGTGTTGGCGCAGCCCGGCCGCCGCACAAGGTACCGGGTGTCGCCCTTGCGCACTACCCCACCTTTGACAAGAAGGTCGCCGGCCAAGGCAAAGGCCGAAGCTCACCGACGACCAAGACGAGGTCAGTCGGAGGAACGCCACCGAGTTGGCGGGCCAGCTATTCACCCGCCATGGAGGAGCTCGAGCTCGTGGACCCCGCCGATGAAGAGGCGGAGGACGTACCTGCAGAGGAAGAGTAGGCATAGTAGTAGGCTGAGGCGTTGCCTCCTTCTTGTTTTATGAAAAACTAAGTCCCCCGACGTCTGGGTAAATGTAAATATGACTTGAGTTGCTATGTTCTTTAACATCGCGTGCCTTTTGCTTTTTTCTTACTTAAACATTTTATCGAGTTCCCGAGCTCGAGGTCGTGCTTCGAAAGAGCAAGAGGTGGGCCGTTCCTCGCTAGCTGCAGAGGCGTGGGAGGTCGAACAAGACTTTTCGTGCCCCCTCGCTTTTAGACTTTGAGCTCGGCCGGACGATATTCCCAAAGTAGAAAAGAAGAAGGAGCAAAGGGAGCCCGAATCCGGCAAAAGGGTTTTGTGAGCTCGAGCTCTTGGTGGTTTTTACTCGAGCGAGCTCGTGAGAGAGCATGCGGCAAATTGTAATAACTTTTAAGTCGTACACACTTTGTTTTCTTTATTCCCTTACACGTTCATTAGAAGCCAAGTTTCAGATCGCGTTTTAAAGGAGCGAGTGGTGGGACATTCCTTGGCAGCCACGGGGGCACAGAGGTCGATAGGCACTTGCGCCACGCCCACGACTTCGACCTCGAGCTTAGTCGACGACAATCCGAACAAAGCCGGGGTGTGTGAGTTGCCATGGTCGCGGCGGTCGAGGTAAGCCCTCGAGGCCGCGGTCATCCTGATAGACCGCGAGCTCGCGGGCTCGAGCGCCAGGTTTTCCGAGCTCTAGGTCGCACGAGCCGGAAGTGGCCGCTCAGCCTTAGGTCACGCGGGCCAGCCGGCACCAAGCGAGCTTGACGGCCTTCTTCGGTGGGGCCACGAGCTTAAGTGAGCTCGACGGTCCTTTTGGTGGGGCCGTGAGCTCATGGTCTAGCGAGCTCAAGCGCGACCTAGAGCTCGTGCGAGGCGGAGTTTCGGGCATCCGGCTTTTGAGCCCATTCGAGGTGGAGTTAGCTCGCTGGGCGACCTCCCGAGCTCGTGTGAGGCGGAGTGAGCTCACGGGCGGCCTCCGGAGCTCGTGGCGAGGCGAGCGAGCCGGGGGGCGACCTCCGAGCTTGTGCGAGGCGAGCGAGCTCGTGGGGGAGGCCTCCCGAGCTCGTGTGGGGCGAGTTTGCTCGCGGGCCGAGCTTAGCTAGAAGCCTGGTTTGGGCCGAACCGTTCTTTGGGCTTTTTGCCGCGAATTGTAGCTTGTTGTGGGTGCCCCTAATATTGGTACCGACACATGTGTATGTGTCCATATCTCACTCGATCCCCACATATTATACAAACTCAAAGTGAAAATTGACCATTTGAGGCCCTAAACGGATTCAAATCAAAAAGTGGTCAACTACAATGTTTCATAACTTTTCGAGATCTACAACTCTTATTTAGAAAGTTTTTCCATCCGAGGTCATTTACTTAAATTTGAATTTCAAATTTGAGACATTTGAACATAGCTTTTGCATGACAAGATGATTTCAAAAAAAAAAGTGGTCAACTACAAAGTTTCATAACTTTTCGAGATCTACAATTCTTATTTGGGAAGTTTTTCCATCCGAGGTCATTTGAAAAATTCAAATTTTGAAATTTAAACATTCAAACCCCACATTTTGAGACATCAAATTAAGTCAAATAAAAAAGTGGTCAACTACAAAGTTTCATAACTTTTCGAGATCTACAATTCTTATTTAGGAAGTTTTTCCATACGAGGTCGTTTTAAAAATTTAATTTTTAGTGCCTCATTTTAAAATTTGGCATCCCACCGTAGGGGGCCTCAATAGAGCGCCCCTACCGTGGACCACACAATAGGGGGCGATTGGTGATTGAGCCGCCCTCTTGTGTGGACACTATAGGGGCGGCCGGGTCTTGTGGCCACGTAGGGGCGGCTCGTACCATAGTAGGGGCGGCTCAAACAAGAACCGCCCTACTCAAAAAGAGAGGCGTCCCCATAGTTGGCTTTTGTAGTAGTGTATCCCGTGCCGCGATCGATCGCTCGGCCCGTAGCGCCCCTCGCTAGGTCGCGCGTATCCCGTGCCGCGATCGATTGGCTCGATCCGTAGCGCCCTCGTTAGGTCGCCAGCGATCCCGTGCCGCGATCGGATCTCGCTAGGTCTCCGCTCCCTCGTCGTAGCACCCGCCGTCACACAGTCTCCACTCCCTCGCATCCTAGTGCCGCCATCGCTTGTATTGTCGCCCTAGTGCCGCCATCGTCTTCCCCGCATGGGGAAGGGGCGGCATGGAGAGGGCTTACCCGACGATGGCCACAAAGGACATGGATGGAGGTGAATGAGAGGCGCCACATCGTTGGATCACTGTGCACGCGGTGATCCGTCATCGCCGGTCCTCGTGTAATCAAGTTGCGGGCTTGTCCCGCTTTGCCATGTCTTAATTATTAATGCTTCTTAATTAATGCTTGACCATTACATGATCGCTCCATGCAAGTCTTAATTATTAATGCTTGTCCTCCGATGATAAGCCTCATGTGAAGGTCATGTTTCTTAATTATTAGACTTTATGATCGCTCCTTGTTGTAGATTGAATGCTCCATCTTTGAATAATGTTGTTGGTGGCAATTGTGGAGAAGAGGAACAACAAATAACGCATGCTTTGGATTAGTGGAGAATGAAGTACGTAATGAGGTAAAAAGAAGTAAAAAAATTGAGAGGCTATATACTATTTTGTTTTATTATACTACACCTTTAATTGACAGAGAATCCATATGTGCGGTGGTTCGAAATCTGAGTACATTTGATCGAACCTACAGATTGGAATGGCTTTTGAATTCGATAAATAGGCTTATGAGATGTACAACCACTATGCTAGACGAGGTTGGGTTCAATGTTAGAAAGAGCAAGACAAAGCACCGCCCCTGATGGTAGTCTATGTCGAAATTTCTAGTTTGCAAATGGCAAGGATATCAAGAAATAAGTCATCACAAAAAGATATTACATGGGCGGTTGTGATGCTCGTGTTTCGCTTTAGTATCAGCAAGGAAGATGTTTGGGCAAAGGCAAAAGGTCGTATTAGAGCACAACAATTATCTTGCCACCAAAATAAGACACATAAGTTGAGGTCCCATCGAGAGGTTATAGAGGCGAGATAGACAATTAATTGGCGGATATCGGCAAGTCGGAATGAAGCCACTCAAGTTTTTGATTTCATGAAGGAGCATTATGGAGGGGAAGACAAAATACCATTTTTGAAGACAGATTGCTATAATGAGATTGGTCGCGACCGCAGACAAGATGCTTAGAAGCCAATGATGCACAAACATTATCCGAATATCCGAGAAATAAAACAGCTTATAGGATCCAACATTTTTTTTTATGCGATTCGTGGACAAGGAAACCGGCCAGTATAGCAAATTTCTTTTGGGGCGTATGGTCGAGCCTATCATGGATTACAAATGCTTTGGTGATGCGGTGTCCTTTGACACCACATTTTGAACTAATAAATTTGAAATGCCTTTTGCTCCGATTCTTGACACCAACCACCACAAGCAAACAATCACTTTTGGACGCCAAGACTTATATTTGATGAGACTATTGAGTCATTTGTTTGGCTCTTTGAGACTTTCTAACAGCAATGTCCGGAAAGCACCCAAGCACGCTTTTCACGCATCAAGATGCGGCAATGGTAGCGGCAATTGCATATGTATTCCCAAATACAGACTCACCGTCTTTGTTTGTGGCATATTTGCTTAAATGCTCCTAAACATCTTGGTCATGTAATTCATGCGTCAAAAACAAGTTGAGGACAAGTCCGAGGACATATCGAGGAGAAGGCGTAAGATATATCGAGGAGAAGGCAGAGGACATGTCGATAACAAGTTCTCGCAGAATTCAAAAGTTGTATCTATGAACATAGGGGCGTAGATTTACTTCATACGTAAATGGCATGAATTGTTGGCTAAGTACAACCTTGAGAACAACCCATGGATGGCAAACCTATATGGTTTGAGGGCAAAGTGGGCTGCGGCATACCGTGACTCATTTACGCTAGACATGAACTCGACCTGCAGGAGCTAAGGTATGAATAATATCTTCAAAAAAAAGATTTCGTAGGGAAACTTCGGCCTTTCGTAACTCCTTGTCGAATGTGAGAACGTTGTCTGTTAGTCTAAGGTCAAACGAGTTGGATGCTGATTTTTGATCACGCCGAAAAGACCCCGTTTCATACATTCCAAATCTACCAATGTTGAAGACTGCAAATCAAAAAATATACAAGGAGAATGTATTCGTGAGTTTGAGGAAGAATTTAAAAGACAGTTTACATTGTCTTGTGAAGTGTTGGAATCTGCAGGGACAACCTCGACCTTCTTTGTTAAGTACATGCAATCCGATCGTGGAGCAACAAGTAGTATTGAATACTCAAGATTTGACCATTACATGCTCTTGCCGAATGTTTGAATGCATAGATATGTTCACTATTATATTAAAGGTTCTTTAAATTATATTGTGTATCCTGTAAAATATGTTATTTAAACTGCAACTACATCTTACAGTTTATTGTGTAAACATGCTCGAGAGTGTACAATATGAATCAAGTATATAATTTGCCATCGCGATATATACTACCTAGATGGACGAGAATATGCGAAAAAGTGGATTTTACATTCGAAACCAGAACCGAGGAGGCAGATTTGAAAACTCGAGCAAAGACTTCTATCTCGACAGGCCACATCTCTTGCATTAAAGTGTTCGTCCGTCGAAAGAACTTATTGAGAAAATGCAGAAAGCCATGCATGACTTAAATTTGGAAGCGGATACTTATCTAAGTGAGATACATGAAGAAACCAATGAGATTTCCCTATTCCTAATGAATGTGACCAACAACCATCAAATAGTGTCATATCATTCAAAATTCCTCAAGTAATAAAAGGTCCAAAGAAGACACGCCATAAAAAATGTAGTTAAAAAGAACACAGGGAAGAAGAAGAAGAAGAAGAAGAAGAAGAAGGGGTGCCCAAAAGAAAGGTAAACGACCTGTTCAATACCTTTTGTTCACGTGTAAAGTTTTTTTTTTTTTTTGACAAAAGTTCACGTGTAAAGTTTATTTTCAATAGTCTATTGTCATGTATATTGCATTGTAGGGGAAGACCCTAATAGAATTATGTACAAACAATAGATGAACGTGCTGAGCCACATCAAATAATTGTAAGACATTACCTACTTTCTCAATTTATTCCATTACATGAACGATTTATGAACACTTTATTGTGATATGACACGAAAGTAACGTTGGGTCATCTTCAGCTTTGCATGCTCCTTTAGTTCAAGATGGATATGCTAATTCCATGATGCCGCACTTCAATTATTTTGTAAATCCTTCTGCGATGACTACTTCATACGTGCCGGAGGATACACAAGTCTCTTAATGGGAGTTGGCCAAAATGCTACGGCGCAAAAGTGCTGTTAGATAGTTACATTTTGATGGAGAGAAAAATCATGAATCTATGTAACTCCACTTTTTTTATTATGGGAATTGTAACAGTTTGATTAAAGTACACCTATTTGATAGAGTGAATTTGGATTCTGGCTGATGCCTTTACAGAGCCGCTGCCGCTGGTATAACTCCAGATCTTGTGTCAGCAACAAAATTATGGTTTTATTTTTTATTTATGCACGCCCACGACACGACGAGAATCATACATATCATATATGTTTTTTTTAGATAATGGAAATTATATTCCGGCTTGATCATCCGAGGATGCATCGGACCAACAAAATTACAATCGGAAAACAGTGTTACGGGTAAGACGTAAGTCACCCGAAAACACCGGTGCACTTTTTAAAAAATAAAACAACTAAAACTCGTCCCACCAATGGAGACTCGGATCCTCGTAACCGGGGCAACAGCATAAGACCCCATAAGCGTGTCAGCGATGAGTCGCCACCTTGATGCCGGCCGGCCGACATCCAAGGTATCTTCCACCCGGCCGACGTCTCCAACGAGAAAAATGTCATCCAAAGACGCCATCGCCGCCCACCCAACCGTGTAGGTTTTTCACCGTAGAGATTCGCTTGAAAAGACGGGCGCCTCCAAATGAGGAAAGTGGCGCCCTCGGCGCCACCGCCGTCGTAGTAGTGAGGCGGCCAATGCCATGTCTCCCGGGGCCACGCCCGTTCGCCAACCGCGGCGACGTGCACCATCACCGAAATACATATCCGAAAAAAAAAGCGACGTCCGGCGCCATCCTCGCCGTCCCTTTCCACGACTCCTCCACCTTGACGGCCGCTGAAGCCACCATGGCGGCCACCGGTTCTCCGATACGGTCGAACCAAATGCTTCACCATCGCCGCGCCCCCGAGAACCGCCTCCATGGTTGACGTCTCGCGATGCCCATTGTCCCGGGTCGCCGGATCAGCCCGCCTTTGGGTCCTCCAAATACCCGTGATATGGGCGGTCGATCGCGCCACCATGGGTCGGACCTTCGCCTTCTTTCCGCCCAAAGCCCTACGCAACCGCCACCGCTGCGACGTCCGCGATCGCTTCCAAATCGCTCCGACGACCCCGCGCCGACACCTCCACCACCGCGGCCCGGTGGCTCGAGGCGGAGGCCACCTCACCACTCCATCGGGTCGCGCTCGTGCGCCGCGACGCGCCCGAGGCGCCGGATCCGGGCATGAGCCCGGCCGCTGACGGCAGCCGCCGCGCCGCCGGCGAGCAGCCGAATCCAGGCGAGGACGGGATCGGAGGAGAGCGGCCGGATCCCGTCGAGCGCCTCCGCCGCCGGCCGCCAGCCTAGCACCGAAGGGACGGCGATCCAACTGCAGTCGCCTCGCCGCTGCGCCGAGCCGAGACGAGGCCGAGGTGCAGCCCCTGCCGCCACCATCCTGAGAGCGCCGAGCTTCCGGCTGGCGCTCGCAGCGGCGGCAAGGCGGAGGGGAGGGGAGGGAGCGGTGGCGGCGGCGGCTAGGGGTTTGCCCCGAGCCGCGCCCGGCAGCGGGCGATGCCCCGGGGACGTGAGGGACGTCTACGTGCTGTCACGGCACGTACGCACGTCACGCACGTATTCCGCACGCGAGCGAGCGCGGAGCGTCGGGATGAATAAAAAAATCGAGCGCTAGATGTACAGCGGCGTGCGGCTGACGCAGCCGTCGCTAGCGGGGGGAAGGAGTCGGTGCCGTCGCCCGCAGGTCGAACGGAGCCGACGGAGCGGAGGCCCGGCGATGAGCGCTACGGACCCACCCGATCTCGCGCTGATACGAAAGCGTGACGGAGGTTGTAGCGTCGCGAAATAGGGAAGCTTTAATACGTGGGGGATGTACCGTTTCCATCGCATTCTGGGGCGCACCCCATAATTTTCCTGAATGCAATGCGGGCGAAGTTCACATGACGAATGCTAACACGCTCAAGTATTTTACCAGTATACGTAGCCATCATCGAATCTGTCGAGAGGTTGTCCCGGCCAAGACCGCTTGGGTCGAAGAAGAAGAAAACCAACGGCCGACAATAATATTCCGATCCATCTGGCGGGAATATGATATATTCGTAGAACTATACTCCCTCCATTATCATTTATAGGACGTACAACGTTTTACGGCTTTTGATATTTTGTTGGGTGCCTGGTTCGTGGCCGGTCGGCGGGGAGGTGAAGAGCGTCGGCATTTACTCAAATGCATGAAACCCGACGAGTTTGCATGCAAGACGTCAGGTTAAAACAGGAAGCCGTGGAGTGGCTCTTTCTTTGGCTATATATGGCCATGTGGCCCGAGGCCCGGCGGCGCGGCTCGAGGCGGCATGGCCCGGTGGCCACCCAGCCCGTGCGGCGGCCCGAGAGCACCGAGGCCGTGCCTGGGCGCCGCTCCGCCCACGGTACGGCACGGCCAACGGCGGTGCCCTAACGACCAAAAAAAGGCCCCAGCCCCCGCGCCCATATATAAGCAGCCATCCGCCGGCGGCCTCCCAAACCTAACCCCTAATCTCATTCCCCTCCGCCCTCGCGCGGTTCGTCGCTCCGCTCTCTTTGGCTCTCTCGCTCGTCTCGATCCAGATCTAGATCTAGATCCACCGGCTGCTGCGGTGACCTCATTGGTCGCCTCCGGGCCCTCCCCGCTCGCCTCCGACGTCGCGCCCGTCCTCCTCGAGTTCGATATCCCTCTGCTCCCTCCTTTCCCCTCCTCTAGTCCTCTCCTCTCCTCTCCTCCTTCCGTGAACCATGTGAGTTCGATTTCATCTCGATCGCTCCACCGCCTTCGCCGTCGTTTATCTAATCGATTTCGTCCTCCGGGCGTCCTCTTCTTCTCGGCACCGTGCTCCGTGCGCGGGTAATCCAAACCCTAACTCTAGATCTAGATCCGCTCACGGGCCGTTTGTCTAATCGTTTTTGTCCTCTCCGGTCGTCCTCTTCTTCTCACTCTCTCTTCTTGTAGGTCGGTGGCGCTGACATTGTGTCCTCCTCTCCGAGTAGACATGGCTAGGCAGCGCTCAAGCGCCCGGAAGAGGGGTGGTGGCCGGAGGCGGAGGTCGGGGGTCGTGGGTCGTGGGCTAAATGCCCCCGTCCGTGTCCGGTGCAGTGCGGGCTTTGCAACGCGTGGGGGGATGAACATCCACCCCACGTCGACGGCGAAGACCTCGCCGCTCGGACGACGAACTGCGGGAAAACGCTGACCGGGGCGATGACAATTTGGGGCGGGATGCACGCGTCGTCTGTTCGGCCTCGATGTCGGTGGCGAGGCGGTCGCCAGCCCGGCCCCAGCCAATCGATCTTGACGACGACGGTGAAGTGGCTGCCTCCACTGACACTCATGGTACTTCTACTACCACCTCTGGTAAGAAGGTCTCTGCTGTGCAGGAGTACTTCCATGAGATTCAGGGAGAATAAGATCCATGTTGCTTTGCTATCTGTAAGCATTGTCGGTAGCAAGTTATCTTGCTAGATCTGCTGCTGGCACTGGCCATTTGAGACGGCACATGAAATCTGTATGGAAAAAACGTAATGCCGCTAGTTTGGTCCAGTCTAGGCTTGCTTTGAATCGATGGTTTGAAAAATTGGGTGTATGACCCGATGGTTGCTCGCATGGAGTTGTGCCGCTTTGATTGCTAGGGGTTTGGACCTTCCATTGGGTGTGGGTGACACAGGATGCTTGGGAGGATTACATTAAGCGTGCTCATAATCCTCTATTTAGCGGGGTTCCTAGGCGCAGACCACGACTAGAGATATGTCTAAACTGTTTGATGAACAACGTAGTTTGCTTATGAAGTCTTTGTTGCCCCTTTGCTAGTTCTATTTCTTTGACATCGATATCCGGTCCGGTAATGCAATTACAAAGATATACTATGGTGATGTGAAAGATGAATTGTGCGATCGTTTTTTGAGTATGTTGAGAAATCGCGGTGGTGCGAAAAAGTTCTCAAAGACCTGTTGTGCCTTCATCTCAAACTGGTAAGATAAAACAGGCATGGGGAAGGATCTTTGGAGGTCCTGATGCATCTTCTGCCTGTTCCCCCTCTTCTACTACTCCATCTGCTGTTAGTGAGCTAACCGCTTATTTGACAAATGACCCCGTGACATGCTATCAAGAGAACTTTGACATACTAATCCGGTGGCGTGACCACAAGCTAACCTATCCAGTCTTATCTATTTTGGCTTGAGATGTTGTGTCTGTTCCTGTCTCTACTGTCTCCTCCGAGTCCTGTTTCAGCTTGGCAGGTAGAATACTTGAAGACCGGCGGCGGCGTTTGTTGCTTGAGCATGTTGAGATGCTCACCTGCATCAAGGATTGGGAGCAAGGAGCAAGGAAAGAACGACATGCAGTTGAGGACGTGGATCTTGCAGAGGCCTTCCAGAACCTCTTTCTGGATGAAGAAGGTGAAGGTAGTGGTGGTGCTAGAGCTGGTGCTCGCTAGAAGAAGAAGTAGAAGAAGAGGAAGAAGAAGAAGTACTTTTGGTGCTGACTTGATCAGTTGCTCTTGCTCTGTAATAGTCAGTAGGTTAGCTTTTGTAGTGATCAGTGAGACTGTGAGACTGATTGTGAACTAAGACTTTGAAATTTGAGCCGGCTGCACTTTTTTTTTTTTTCTTTGTAGGGTTTCTCACAAGGGTGAGTTTACCTAGAAAGGTTTTTAATGAGGCAAAGATTGCACAAAACAGCCTCCTTTTGATGATCATTGTCATATAATTTGTCCTAGTCTTTGTCTTGTGAATGTTGAAAAATACTTTGTGAAATCTGTGATGTGAATGTTGAAAAAACTTGGTGAAATCTGACTTGGTGATTTTTTTGACGTTTTTCTCATCATCGGGCCAAAGGAAGGCACAAAGACGGGGAAATTAGCGGGCCGGCACAGTGGCACAAAGACGGCCAAACGGCCCACGGCTCGTGCCTTGGGCCGAATGCCGCACGAGCATGGCCAAGGCACGGCACACCCGGCCGGCGGCATGGCGAGGCATGGCGACGTCCCGCACGACGCACGGCACGGCGGCGGGCTGCGGGGTCGGGCGGCTGCGGCCCGATGGCCATCTATAGTGCTGGCTTCGTTCTGTTGAGCTGCAAGGCGTCGCTCCGCAAGCGACCATGCAAAATACGGTGCATTATTATCAACGCGACTCGCGTAGCTCGACGCAGCATTACTGCTCCTCATCCTTGCTATCCGTGTTTTCCTTCAGATATCGAGATATTGGCCTACACACCTAACAAAAGATAGTAGAGGGAGTATATGGTATCAACTTTCATGCTATGTCAGGGCTAGTTTGGCCTTGTGAAGGACCGAACAAGGCGACCAGAGAGGGCGAATGAGAGCCGATTCCAATTTTATTCCGAATATGACCGCTGTCCCAAATACTACCCCAAAGCACCGAATGCTGGAACGGAAGCTCACTCTAGTCAACTGGTGAATGAACTCAAAGCAACACCACGGACATACCGGAGTAAAGCCGAACCAAGACGCACGCAAAACAGTGGAAAACAGCAGCCTGCTATTCACACCGGACTTGTCCGGGGTCTGCATCGGACACGTCTGGACGTACACAGAAACAGTAGCCACACAAGCCGCACAGCGTGCCGCCCACGCGCGCACACACTGGACTTGTCCGGTAAACCGGTAAGTCTGGTAAGCTGTCCAGTCTGCACTGTAACCCCTTAGATCTGCGGCCTGACCTGTCCGGTTTGCACGAAAAGAGCCCGAGAAAAATCTCTTATCTCTTATCTATACCTAATAATAAAACACGAAAATTTCTGCCAATCTGCCTCTAATCATCCGCGGTCCGTTAGTCCGCCGGTTCCGATTCCTTATCCCGCTAGGTTCCGTTCCATGACTCAATCCATCGCATATACATATAGAAATCCGCGAGAGAGAAATTAAAGGGATCGGCGCCGACGATCGCCAGTCGCGGCATCGGCCATCGCCCTCGCGGCCTCGCCCCGCCAGCGGCATCCTTGGTAGCATCGGTAGCGTCGCCTGATCGCCCCACCCCCCTCCCCCCATCGCTTTGCGGCATCGCCGTCAGCGCCCGCCATAGCTTGATCGCCGCGACGCCAAGACTGCCACTCGGTGATCCAATCCTGTATCTTGATCGCCAGCAGCTAGGACTGCCACTCTGCCAATGTCTAATCGCCATCGGGCATCATATATAGGGCATCAGCAACTTCTGCCTCTAGTGGTTGCGCCGAGCCGGGGAGCGGCTTGCAGGTTCACCTGTTCTGCCCAGGACATTGTAAGCATCCGCATCTGCAACTTTTGTTTTCCTTCGTTCATCTATTTCTGCTTTCACTTTTTCTTTCTTTCAGTTCTTAGCTTCGTTCAAGTGAAGGAAAATACGCTATTTTCTTTTCGTCCAGCCCACTCAAGCCCGCTCGCAGTATTCTGTTCTTCTCCGTACAATGCACACGGCCACGCGGGCACTATGTTACCCTAAAAAACGAAACGCGGCCGCAGAATCTAGAAAAACATCGCCGCCGTCGCTTGATTGAGCACCCCTAGCGACGCACGGCCAGCCGGCGCCAGAGGAGGAGCCGCCGTCTCGGGTCGGAGCAGAGGAAGATGACATTAATTAGCGGCGTATGGCAATATGAGGCCCGGCGGATGGGCAGCGCGAGGCCAAGCACCTAAGCACCCTGGGGATTTGAAACCAAGTTGTGCATCCGTATCCAAGCATTGGCTAACATAATATTAAATAAAGAAATTAAATTTCTCTAATATTTTTTTTTCTATCTCTTCATAACTACTTCTATCCGTGCCCGTGCACAAGGATACAGCGGAGATGTTCAAAGAGTATAATGAACGAAAAAGTACTTCTGAACTAAAAATACTTCTATCATCCGCTGAAAAATACTTCTGAACAAAAATACTTATCCGATGCTTGACCAGAAGAACGCACGCAAGATATTCCCTAAGTACAACATAAAAAGTGAGAAAAGGAGGCCTTTCCTTCCTGCGGTAATTTTTTCCCGGTCCCCTCCCGCATCCCCGTGCGATCCTTGCCCTTCCACCGCCCCCGCCCGTGCGATACCGCACCCGGGACCTTCCCCATCCACCACGGCCCACATTCACCGCACCCCTAGCCTGCGATACCGCAGCCTCGCACCTCACGTCACGGCCGGTCTTTCCTCCTCGGCATCCCATCCACGATCGTGAGACTTCGCCCTCGCTCCGTCGTCGCCCTCTTCTCTCTTCAGATCGGCATCCGGGAAAGAGGTTCGTCGGCGGCGGAGGTGGCCGGGAGGAGGAGCGTTGGTGGCGAGCGCCGGTTCTGGAGCTTCTGCTCGCGGCCATCCGGCCCTACGTGGTGGAGTGGCGGGTGGAACTCATGGCTGCCAGAGCCCGGTGGCCGGCGATGGAGGAGGAGGGGGAGGGAAGCCGCGGCGATGCACTGGCCGGCGTCTCGTCGTCCGCGGAGACAGAGGTGGCCGTGTCCTCGGCGACGCGCTGCCCGACGTCTGCCTCCACTACTCGGCCTCAATTCACCCCTCTGCACTCCCTCGGCCTCAATCTCGATCTACCTCCAGACCTCGACCTCCCCAACCCAATGTCAGATTGTCAGTAACTTCTGATTTATCTTCCATGTGCTCCCTAATCCCTAATTGAAGAGCAGGAGGCCAGATGGCTGGAGACCGACGCAGGCACCAAACCTGAAGGCGCACTGCAGGCAACGGCGATGGCTTCCCCTCCCAGCCTCCCGGTCTCGCTCTCCGGCCTCCGCGCTCTGCCCCTCCCAATGTGCGGCAAGTCCAGCCTCCTCAGCTTCATCTCCGTGAACCATAGGTATGTGCGCTCACACGACAGCAAGAGTTTTGTTCTTTTGTCCCAAGCAGAGTACAGGGGGTTACTAATGACCATGATGCTATTTTGTAGAGTACAGTAACGTAATTACATTTGTTGTCAAGTGCTCTTGCATTTTTTCTTTTTTGAACAGATGAAGGGATCACCAAACTCTGAAACGGCTGTTTGTGGAAGTAGATTTTCTTTTGGTTTTAGGATTAGTTACAGATTAGTACCTCTATGGTTGCATCTGCACCTCAATGTTCTTAGTGTTTTAGGATTAATTACAGATTAGTATGTCCAAATGTCTTCTTTAATTCTTTACCATGCCCTTTATGATTAATGTCATATACTAATCGATCTGTCTTTTTAGTTTGATAGGTTTTGTACTATAATTTTTGTCAAGGTGTTGGGGTTCCTATAAAGTTTCCTGTTGCTGAAATTGCAAAGGGCCTGGTCCTTGTTACACAGGAATTTGGTTGAGATGGTAGCCCACTTATACTCTCTGATATGATTACTGGAGCTGGAGATGCCTTTGTTGGTAACCTGGATTTGAAGGTGTGACTTTTGTATTTTCTTATCAATGTTAGTATATGTTGTTCTTATCTGCAGCCTGCAGGTTGAAGATTTGTCTTTATCGTTCGAAACTCAAATTTGTGCGAGTAAGAAACCATTCTTATCAGCACCTGTGTGGCTTCTCTCTCTCTCTGATTTGGCATTCATGTTCACCGTTTTGGAATAATAAGTGTGCGTTTATTGGAGCAAATCTCTTGAAGTGCCAACTTGCAAGGTAGCAGTGCTCCCATTAATCTTGGTCCTTCATTTCTTGGTTCTTGACAACTGTACTACTGTTGAATATCTAGCACTATGTATGAATTTTGATACTTCCTATTTTGCAAGAACCATCATTGAGTTGCTATGTATGATAGGCAGACATTAGTAGTATGTATGATAAGCCTATGTTCTTAAGTCTAATGCTAATTCAGGATAAGCCTACTGCTAATTCCTTAGAAAACATTAGTAGTATGTATGTTATGCCTATATCGTTAAGCCTACAGCTAATTCAGGATAAGCAGACATTAGCTAGGTCGCCATCCATGAGGGATAGCCTAAGAAAACACTAATAGTTGATTTCATTCGGTCGCCATCCACGTCTCAATAGAGGTATGCATCCACCTGTGAACTGTACCTTGCCACTACTGCAGCCTTGATAATTACTCAATTCACTTGGTCTTATGTGAATTGCTTTTCTAATCCCCTGAATGTTTTTAAATCTTTAGATACCTTTTTTTGTTAATTAAATCACATGAAGCCAGGTTGTGAGATGGTGATGATTCATTTGTTACATCCTTTGGCCATTTACTCATTTCAAAGTGGTTGTGCCTCTGAATATTTCAAAGTGGGAAGTCACAACAAGGTAGAATGAACAGTTGTATCTTGAGGTTACTATAGATTCCTTCCACTCTAGGACTTACAAGAGCCATAAATTTAATGAAGTTATAAACTTCTCAGTTCTTACTGTAGCATTGAGTGCAGGAGGATCAAGCCAAATACCTTTGTTGCAATGCTTGGTTACTTGCAATTTTTTCCCTCTCGAAATGCATGGAAAATCGATTAGTTATAAACCTGGTCAGTGCAATGAAACTTAGTGAACTTTTCGCTGTCAAACAAGTGCAGTTTCTTGGCTACAATATAGTAACTAAAAAATTAAGACATCTGCTTGTTTCATTCAGGCTAAACAGGGACCATAGGTGGATGCTTGCTTTTATTTTGATTACATAGCATTGATAACTTTAGCTAGCTTAGGCATGGAAGATTGTATGCTAATATGCTGTTTTATTCAGATTATTGAACTAGCATCTTCTGCATGTTTCGATTTTGTTGTGCTGCACAGGTGCACGCCAAAGAAAGAAGCTTTCAGGTCATACTTGGAATGAAAGTCTAACAGTGCTGATAGATGCTACCATTGTAATTCCAATCTTTTTGGATAATAGTCGGTGTACTCAAGTTTCTTTTTAGTCCCAAATACAAGACCGTAAGCCTGGGCGTTTCATATAAGATGCATGTACATAACCTCTATCAGAGTATTGTATGGTTTGATGAACATCGTATAATATGCGTGCACAGTTTTGATTCTTCAATTAAGATTCAGACCATTTTGCATTGGTATCATGATTACAATTCGATTAAATTTTTGTACAGGATGTATTGTTCTTTTCTGCAACTGTGGATTAATCAGACAATGTGTTGCTCTTATTAGGTTTTCAAATGGTTGTCGTACATGTTCCCTCTTTTCACAGTAGCGCTTCAATATTGTGTTGGTTTTTATGTTCAGATTATAATTGGGATTTCTGTTTTTATAAAAATTATTGGGTATTTGTTTGTCTTGGTCAAGTAAGAAACTGTACTTTTTCTTTGATTTTAAAGAAAACAGTTTGAATTATGTATTCCGGTGTTAGTTGTTTATGATTCATGAGATTTTACATAAGTTTTATGTGTGTGATTGTATGCCATGGCATTCCATGACATATACCCATACAAGAACGCATCGGGCTTAACTAGTCAATCCAAAAGCCAAAACTAGACTAAAACAACTCGGATCGGTTTGAAGTTTTGCAGGGACGTTCCTGGGAGTGTAGAGAAGATATCTTCTGAGCATCAACACTTCAAAACCCAGCAAATCACAAAACGATCTCAAAATCCATCAAGAAAGTTGGGGTTTTTCTCAAATTTCCTCAAAAGGATGGATATTTGCGCTGATGATGAATCTGACCAAAACACTTCGTAGATATTATCATCAGAGGTCCTAACACGTATCCACACCCTCAAACCATCCCCAAACTTCCTGGAACTCAAAAACCAACAAAAAGAGAGGAGGGGGGACCGGAGAGGAAAAAAAACCAAATTAAACACAAGCAGGAACTTGACCACGAAATTCAGATTAATGATTTCTTGATTTCTCACATGAACGTGGTCAGGCCCTTTGCCAAGGTTTACAGATGAAAGTTTACACAGACCGATGGATTCAATCTCATATCTGTGGATCTCTCTGAAGGTACTGGACTGAGAAATGAAAACTACAGACTGGGTCGCGTGCCGCCTCGACACAAGCTTTACGATGACGCCACGTGTCACCTCTAGTTCTCGCTGGAGCTCCAACCGGGTTTTGACGCCCAAACCCGAAAACCGTCCAACCAGTGGTTTTGAGGTCCAAACCACCAAATCGCCTAGAGAACCATATCCGCTACGCCTCCTCCACAATCTCGACACGTGTTACTGTCCCTCGACGGTCCGATCACCAAGTCCTCCAGCGCCTCTGCTTGACTTGGTCAACCGCCGTCTTAACTTGGTCAACACGGTCACTCCTCCGCATGTACTCTTGCTTGTTGATGTCCCCAAGTGTCAGGGACCACGATCAGTCTAGTCCAAGCCTCACGTCCGTCCTTCATCACTCCTAGTCCATTGGCATGACACGTCTCTACTTGACCTTCTTCATGTCCGTCGATCGTCCCTGTGCTCCACACCTGCACACCAACACAACCGAGAGACATGCTGCACACGCACTCACGCAATGGTTAGTCTCCAAACTCAACTAAAGCCGATCATCTCCGACAGTCACTCATCACAAACTCAACACACAAGAGCACATATCAACCTTATGTTCGCACCTTTTCTGCCGGACCAATCACCGTGAATGGGAGATCTAGGATTAGATCTCGGTTCGCTGCCGATGAATTTCCTTACATTATTATTAGTCTATGTTCGGTGATGGTGATGGCGACGACAATGATGTTTGCTGGAGACTAGCTAGCATATGTTGACTTGGTGAATTCCACCTCTATGTAGGTTTAACAAGCAGATTTAGCTGCGCGGCTGAGCCTGGTCTTACCTATTTTGTGGCAGTGGTTGAATGTTTGACTAGCAGTACGATGAGTGCAGCTAGCTAGAGATCCATATCCAGCTCTAAAGAGAAGGCTTCATAGAACAGGTACCTCAGCCCGATGCCCGTCCGACGCCCACCGCCGCCGCCTGGCTGCCAGGTTGAGACCCATCAGTCCCCGCCACCCGCCCTAGCTCCCAGGTTGAGACCCTGCTGCCGCTGCCGGCAGGCAGCCGCTCGACAGGGACGAGCGCCCACAGCAAGCCCGTCCGACTCCGAGTGGTAGGCCAGGGAGGGACGATGGAGCCACACTGGGAAGAGCTTCGTCCGGGAGAGAGGAGCCGAGGCACCAGGCTACACACAGGAGAGCTCGCTTGCCTACACCGATCCGCGCCCGGGAAGACTCGCCTACCTACGCTGAAAAGGGGCTTCGCTGGATCCGCGGCGGGGAGAGCTCGCCTGTCTGCGTCGGTGAGGGCTTCGCCGGATCCGCGCCGGAGAGTCGCCTGCTAGGGCCGGGGAGGGGCTTCGCTGGATCCGCGCTGGGGAGGCCTCAACTGCCTGCGTCGGGGAAGAGGAGGTAGGGGTGCCGCCGGTGGTTGGTACTGCGGCCGGGGTGCGACGCCAACGCACCCACATCAGCCGTGATATGAGCACCACCGTCTTCGACGTCTTCCCCAAGGAGCCTCGCCGGGGGGCATGCTGCATACTGCAGCTTGTGACGTTCCACGCTAAAATTCCTCGCCGCCGCCGCTGCCACCTGGACTCCGCTGCCTCCCACTTTGTTACGGTGTCCCCATCCCAGCACCTCGTCGGACTGCTTCATCTTCGCAGGTCCTCTTGCTTATCGTCACCGCAAGCTCAGCCGTCCCGCCATCGTGTGCCATCGGGATGCTCTAGATTTTGACTACAAGCTCCTCATCCTTCAGACCGTCACTAGTCTCCTCAGTCACCTTGTGAGACAGGGCCATGACTCCTTCACCGCTACCGGCCAGTGCCTCCGTGGAGAAGTCTGTTGATCAAAAGAGTTGCTTGCATCACGATGACCTTCAACCATCGCCGCCACCACGTGCTTCAGGGTTGGAGCGGAGCATCGCTTTCAAGAGATGGGCTCGAGGTAGATGCTATCGCTGCCTCGCACGAGATCACCAAGCCAGCTCCTGCAAGGATTCTTTTCGCGATGTCGCGCCCAGGACATAGGGAGCGGCACTGCCATCTTCGCTCCATCTCTTCTACTTGTGGGTCAACTCCTCTACGGTGCAACCTCGCCATCCTCAGCAGACAAAGAGTTGGGCTTACGTCGTGGCCATGCCTTCGCTGAGTGATTGTCGCCCTACACTATCATCAAGCACTCTGACTCAATCCACAGTCACGCCTCTACTTGAGAGTCTTTGTGATCGGAACCTCGATAGTTGATTGTAGATTGTTTGGAGGAAGTATTGCGTCCCCCTCGGGGAGGAGACTTCTACAATCAAGTTGTGGCTGGCACGTTTGGCCAACCATTTGGAGTTTGCAGAGCCTCAAGGCGAGCATGCTTCTTTTCAATATGTCTTAGCTGTTCGGCCCTTGTTCCCCAGGTTAAATAAAAGCCGCCAACACCTAATGAGGTGGTTGGCGTAGAGATTAAGCCAAAAGATGCCCATGGAGCAAGCCACAGGGAGTGATCCTCCTATCTCGTAGAGGCTTGCATGTCTACCGACTCCTTGGTTCGTGAGGAAACATGTGTAATCGATGCAAATTTCATCACTGGTGAGAAGACAATAAAGCAAGCCATTGCAGCCCCATTGGGCGCCCCACTATTATAGAGGGCGTTGCTAAATGCCGTCACCCCTGTTGAGGATTTTGTTCTAGTGGAGGACGCATCCGATGATGAAGATGTTGTCTCTCAGGCCATGTTTTCCTAAACGCTAAGCGGTACACGGGGCGGTGACCCTCCGTTTAGCGTTTAGAGTGTGTAGACGCCCGTTTAGGCGGGCGTCTAGACGGATAAACAGTTTTGTTACTGTAGCAAGGTTTCAGCGTAATAGAGCTAGATTGAAGTACTTGGTTGGGCTGAATCAAGACTGAATCGAGCTATCGAAGTACATATTACAGCTATACAGAGGAAACGTTCTGCAGTCCTGACTAAATGAGCCACGAGCCCACGAGCACCACCGCCCATGCGGGAGTGGAGTCGGCCCATTTACATGTAACAACACCGCGTCGACAGCCCACTATGCCTATCCCCTCGGCCGTCGTCTTCAACCTCGGCGTCGCTCCTGTAAGCCGCCTCGCGCCCTTGCTGGTCGGGGTCCGCACTCGCGGGGCCGTAGAGGTCGCCATCTGGAGCCGCAGAGCCGGAGTTGGGCACTGGTCGCCGGCGCGGGGCGACGACGCCGGGCGTGTCGAGCCGGGCGGCGGCGTCGGCGCAGGGGCTGAGCGCATCTGGAATCAAGCCTCCGGTCGCGTATCTCCGCCCAAATTCCTCTCAATCTCCCCGCCAAATGTCCCACTCCTCCATTCCCTTCCCGCTTTCTTTGCTCCGCCTCGTCGATTTGGAGGCGGTCATCACTACTAAACGGCACGCGAAACGGCGGTCGGCGTCGAGAAACGTTTTTCCGCCGTTCCGTTTCACCGTTTTCAACGTTTTTTTTCGTGTTTGACCGTCTAGGCGGAAACCCGTTTAGTTGCCCGCCCGGGCCTAAACTCCACGGCGCACCTGCCGTGTGTACCGTCTAAACAGCGTTTATCACGGCGTTTAAAACCGTTTAGGATAACGAGGCTCTCGGGTGACAGTTCACCCAATCTTCCTCATCACCATCGAAGACACCCCCATGTGTCCTACGAACGAGGTCAACGTAGGAGCCCCACAAATGACGGAGGATCCACCAACAAAATGTATGTCTTCTTCGTGCACATCGTCACAGCTAGGATGGAGCCAGTGCGACATGTCCTCCTATACACCCCCTTCACCACCTGCCATGACAACAAAACATCGACGTAAATCCTACGATAAGTCGCCACTTCGCGAATTGTTCGTCTTGCACGACGTAGTGTGTTGAATGATTTGGGCATTGTTGGGACGGATGGCAAGTTCGACGATGGCACAATGCAAGATGTTGTTGACTATTTGAAGGAACTATTGCCGCTAGACCTCCTTAAATCTTTGATGAGCTTAAAGGGTCCTGCCTTTCGGAACATTGTCGCGGAGGTTACGTTGCCTCTTCGTAATGTGTTGTACAGGTTTGTTGTTGTTGTGGTTGTTTGTTTGTTTCTTTTTTTTGTTCCGTTGTCAGTAGCTTGTTGGTGGTGGTCGTAGTGTCTTTGTTGTTTTAAGTGGTTCTTGTCGTCGGTGGTTGTGGTCTTCTAGTTGTATCGTTGTGCTCAGTTTGAGCTTATCTTCTTTTTAATATAATCAGCATCTCTCCTGCTTGGTTTATTTCAAAAAAAAAAAAAAAAGGAGTGCAGCTAGCTAGCTGACGAACTGTGTGCTTGTTTCAGCTTTGAATTCAGAGTTAGCAAGAGCCAAGAGATCAGATTGACCTCACGGGGTATTTAATCAAGCCAAAAACGCTGGTTGTACCATGAAGCTTATTTGTCCTGTAACTAGTTTACAGGTAGAATGAATTGAATAAATATGTCCAAGGCAGATAGATGATCTAGCTGATGCGAAGATACACCGAATCTATATGTCTGGGTGCGTTTTGTGCACTAGGCATGCAACTGCATGGTAGGACATCGGGACTGTGCGTGAATCCGGCGCCGGCAGCATGCTGCTGATGATGAAAACTGCATGGGTGGTGCCTACCTGCAATTGCATTCACTGAACGGGCAGGTAACTACAGAGTGAGAGGCCGAGGCCACGGACTGAGCACTGTCTGTCTGCTTGCTCATCGGCAGAGGAGACTGCTGGTGGTGCTGGGGACAGCCAGACAGGAGACGTCGCAGCTAGTGAGCAAGTGGTGATGCAACATCCTCGTCCAGAGCGAGCGAGACGGCAGCACACGGAGCAGCCATGAGACATGGCTGGCGACGGCTCGGTCGCGCGGTATCTGGTCCGTTGGACTCGAGCCTGAGCGGAGGCCCAGTTGCCTGACCCTGAGGCCCGTTGAGGATTTTTCTGTTGGGAAACATGTCCCTAACATAATTGTGGGCTCATACCAATTATACCCCTGAAGGGTTAAGCTTATATAAAGGAACCTGTACCCATCTATAATGAATAAGAGAATACTAGTTCCACAATATTTGCTCTCCTTCGTGGTCATCTGGTGTGCTACTAGGAAGGGATACGGGAGATCATCTACAGCTTCTCACGTCTCCTCTGCGCTACGGAAGGGAAGGGGAATTGGATCGGGGATCCGCAACAGCGCCGTTACTTAACACGTCATCAGCACGCTCTACCGCAACTCATCAACGACGGTACGCTGTTCTTGATCCCGATTGGATCCGTCCACTCGTAAATCAGTTTTTGTTTTCAATCTAGATATATCGGTTTCATGTAAAGAGCTAGCATGCTAATCCGCAGTGGATTTTTTTTTCATGGCTAGTATACATGTTCTAGATTGAACGTAGTGGATCTTTTTCCCCTGGCTAGTTTTACATGTTCTAGATTGATCTTTACAGTTTACGTCACGTATTTTTCTTCCTCTTGCTGCTGCGTGATGGTAGCCGTCACCACGTGAGAACTAGTATGCTAGTTTTATAGATTTGTTTTTACTAGCTACTAGATTATGACATCTAGAAACGTAAAATCTTGAGATATGTTCTACAAGCTAGCAGCCCAGGCGTGCTCTAGATCTATTTTATCTTTCTTTTCAGAATAGCAGATTCAATCTTTGGACACTAGATTTCTTTTTAAGAACCCTAGTAGATTGGTTTTGTTTATTGCTAGCTTCCATATTAGATTGGATCTTGTTTATCCGATGATTTTTTTTTTCCATCGGTCGTCGGCCAACCCACATGCTATGCATGCACGCCGGCGCATCCTCCTATACTTGTCCAATCTAGCATGACATGCATGGATGCTAGTGTGTTTATTTTCTCTGCATCGTCGGCCAACCATAGCGTGTTTGACACTTACGCCGGCTTCCACGCGTTGTGCTACCTGAAGATGCACGTACGTTACCGATGCATGTATGGTAGCCCTACTGGCTAGTGCATCTTGCGACACATCATGGCCCTGGTGGCCATCTATTGCGACGTCGGCGGCGACCGACTGATGTGCACTAGTGTGTGTATATATTGCGTTAATATTTCATTCATGGCTATACATTCTACTTCATGCATGGTTCATGCTTATTTACCGGAAGTTAATTTGCATGAATTAATAGGCAATTGGTTCGATCAACAAGACGGAGTTCAAGGTTCTCGCTGAACGGCAAGAACTATCATACCAGGGCACTCGACTGCAAGTTCCATCTCCGTGGCAATGCAGCTGACTTCCATGCTCGCTAAGCCTGCAGCCGGTGTTCCTGCTCCGCCACTCCACAAAAAGGCTAAAGCTTGTATCTTCCTAAGGCATCACATTCATGAAGACCTAAAGATGGAGTACATGGAGGTGGAAGATCCTCTGGTACCGTGGACGAAGCTTCAGGAACGCTTTGGCAAGCAGAAGGCAGTGATCCTTCCGCGGGCTAGGCGTGATTGGGCACAACTCCGGTTTCTCGACTTCAAGTCAGTTGAGGCATATAATACTGCGATTCATTGAATTGTGGCTTAGCTTCGCTTTTGTGGCCAAGTCGCCACTGAACTCGAGATGATTGAGAAAACTCTCGAGACTTTCCACCCCACCAACATGGTACTCCCGGCAGCGATACCGCAACAACAAGTACATCAAATACTCGTGATCTCATCAATGTGTTGCTTGCTGCGAGGCTCGAGAATGAACTCTTGATGAATAATTTCCAAATGCGCCCTGTTGGCACACAGGCATCTCCTGAAGCACATGCCGGTTTGCGTAGCAACAATGGAAAAGGTCCTTTTAGAAACAAGGGCCAAAAGTTTCATGGTCGTCAAGGGCCAAAAGGGGGAAAGTTTAAGAAGCATATGAACGGAGGCAAGAAGCCTAATGGCAATGACAATGGCAAAGGCAAGTCCCAGAAGGGCTCAAAGGGCGATGCAAATGAAGGAAAACGCCTCGATGAGGGTTGTTTCCGCCGTGGATCCCGTGCATTGGTCCCGTACTTGCACTGCTGAGAAACACTTGATTGATCTATATCAAGAGTGGAAGAAGCGCCAAAATCTGGAGGTACACTTTGTCTAGGCATCTATCGATGCCATGACTGGACTATACCTCCCGGAGCCATCAGAGCCTATAGAGAAGCTTGAATCAGCCGCTATGTTTCTTGATCTTACCGCTGAAAAGGAAGACGCCTATACTCGTGATGATAATTTCGATCTCGACGATGAGGATCTCCTCGGCGAGGAGTAGAGCCCAAGTTATCAACCATTTGTTTATTTAGCCAGTGTGATTTATTTTCAGCAAAACATTTAATGTTAGTGTGATCGTGATGTAATAAATGCTCCCGTTGAGCAACTTGGCTCCCGTTGAGCAACTCATTATTTTAATATTAGGATAAACTCTCATTATGCATATTTATGGCTTGATAGCATTATTTACATATGTTTTATTAGGTTCATGCCCCGTCGCGTTGCTACGGGGAAGTAAACTTTTGTACAAAAAATACACATATCGCACGATAACGTAACAAAATTATGCAAATACTGATGTTGAAGTGACGCGGTCCGCGTTCTTGCTACGGGACAGTAAAACCATTGTACTAAAAACACAGATCACATGATAAGATAATACTGAGCTGCTCGATATTGCTAGGAACAGGGTGACGATCAGCTACTCCAACGCTACTGCTCCGCTTGCACTGCACACTCACCGCAGCCACCTCGCCACTGCACCGCCATCCTAGGCACCCTAAGCCTACGGTGAGCCCGACACCTGCCTCGCTCACCGGCATGCACTCGCCATGGCCGCTGTCTAGGTCTGTCCACCTGAGAGGCCCAAGCCCCCAACTTTCTTGTCACGGTAGCAAATTCTATGGCCATAGTACGCATAACTGCATAACTGACATAAGTTTGAGATCTGTCCAAGCAGCTGTTGCAGTCAGTATATGACATAAGTTTGAGATCTGTCCAAGCAGCTATTGCAGTCAGTATATGCTCGTACCCCTCTACCGATTGTAAAAGTACAGGATAAGTTTTCCTTTTTAATTTCTAATCAAGTAATTGTTCTAAGACATCTTGGGGGATTTGAGAACTTCAATTTTAATCAATGTCAAATTGTGAAGACAGGTAGTATTTCGTCATGTAAGAATATATATTTAATAAGCATTTCATTTAATTTGTAAATCAATCAAGGCGCAACAATTCAGAAATATGATAATACATGATCAGCTTCAGTTGTCATCTTATCAAGCATCCCCGAGTATCATTTAAACTTTTTTTGTTAACAGAAGACAGGTTTTTTTGGGATTGAGAGCAAACTACAAGATGGACATGAGATCCAACAAAAGTCTGAATTTTAGTAATTACTTCTGAGACTTGACTCCTTTTTGCGGCATAGGTCTGAATATAGTTCTCCCTGAACTCTACAGAGGTATTCCTAGTAATTCAGACATATCTCTCTATCTTACTGGGGATTAAACATCTGTAAGGGTTCGTTAATACAACTGTAGCATCAAACAAAAACATTACACGGCAGAAAGGAGGAAGGAATACTATTTTGTAAAGTATGGTGCACAAAAAAAAACTTTGCAATACAAAAGCATGCACATAGTGCCCAAACTGTTGGTTAACATTTGCAGCATGCATCTAGGTTCAAAACTAACAATCAATGATATCTTTAATGTCTGGACAAAACTAACATTTGCAACTGTTGATGAACAGATGAATTTACCTTTATGTAGAGGTTCTTCCAGGTCCTTGAATTCGTCGTTCCAGGCCAGTCTCCACCTCATGCAATGGACGAAAAAAAAAATCAGAAAGGCACGAAACATGTAATTCTCGATAGAAATATCACCAAATTTGGCATCAAATCAACAGCGTAAATAACAGCTTGGGATCCAGGCAAGCACCAGGGCATTTGATCGCACGATGTAGCATGGGATAGCCTCCTGATAAAGAAAAGCAAAGCACATAAGAACCAACAGGTGCACCATGGAAACATGCATGTGGGTAAGCCTTAGTATTTGGCAGTATTAATACATGAAAGAGTAAAGGAGTGACACTACTAATAATAAAATAATAACAACTCTACTTCTCAGATCCGGCCGGTATCCATGCAACGTAGATCCATGGTGAATGTCGCTCAGCATGGTTGGCCGACCAGTCGTCATCCATGGTGAGGTACCAAGGAACCCTCCCCCGCCTGCAGCACCGCGCGTGAGCCATAGCAGATACAGGGCCGTCCGTCAACCACCTCGACGCTGCTGATCTCAAGGTCTCGTCACTGCCGCAATCCATTGATCAGTTCGTCTTCGGTCTCTTCGGAATGCATCAGAGGGAGAGGGAGCCAGGAGAAGAACATGTACGTGAACTTGGCGGCGCGTCGAGGGAGGCTACGACGTCAATCCGACCGTCCCAATGCGCTGATCCAGCCGGCACGTTGTCACGAGGACAGCCACGACGTCGATCTGCCTCTGCCCGCTGAGAACGCCGGCACTCCTCCGCCGCGCCGCCTATGCCGCCGACCACGCCGCGTCTCCTCGACGTTGGGCAAGACGGACGCCGGCGCGACGGACGCGGGCAGCGGCCGCGGCGACGTGCTGAGGTCGTGGATGGGACTCCCGTTGTCGTTGATGATGAGCGGCGGCGGCGCCACGTGCGTGCTGCGGCGACGGGGAGCAAGGAGCGCCGATTTCCTTTTTGCGGGAGAGCGAGGGAGCACCAGGTTCCTTTCATCGTGCTGGGCGTCGGTTATCACTGCACGAGGCTCGGTCGTCGCTGGGGCGGGTAGAGATTTGATTGACGAAATTGTTTCCTTTTGAAATCGCAGGGTAAAGTTAAATTTACTCCTAGGAGACACATGCTCCCACCCTCTGAAGAACCATTCGATCTGGCGTTGTGATCCGTCTTTAGACACTTCTCAATGCACAATGCTTTGAGAAGTGTGCTAGCACGGATCACAATGCGTATCCAGTGGTCCTTCGAGGGTGGGAGCATGTGCTCCCGAGTAAAACCGCCTTCGAAATCGCAGCCGATCTCACCTTCCAATTTTTTTCGCGGAATTACAGGAAGGATCGCATGTCCCAGGTTTCTTTTTTTTTTTTGGCACTGGCGGAATCGCAAGGGGTGAGGGTGGGCAGACTCAAAGCGAATGTCGCACCAAAAAAATGTCTCCTCTTTGTTCTTT
The DNA here is from genome assembly GCA_015847255.1 of Hyparrhenia diplandra. Taxonomy (NCBI): domain Eukaryota; kingdom Viridiplantae; phylum Streptophyta; class Magnoliopsida; order Poales; family Poaceae; genus Hyparrhenia; species Hyparrhenia diplandra. The sequence goes on along the minus strand of JADLZK010010448.1, from coordinate 26,503 downwards.
TTATGTTGTAGAGACTCTTGTCCTATACGTGCTATTTTTTTGGATTAAATTAGTACTATATTTAAGTAGAACAAGAGTCGTTCTTTCCATGGAGGATGAAGAAGAATTTTGCCTTGTTGATAGCGCTGCCACAAATTCAATACTTCGAGAGACGAAATATTTTCAGACACACTGCAGAAAAAGACTGGAAATATTACCACAATTATGGGAAGAAATAGCCATATTGTAGGCTTTGGTAGAGCTGTGGTCGTACTCCCAAATAATACTAGCATCTTCATAGAAGAAGCATTTTTGTACCAGGAGCTGTATTGTACTCTCCTCACATTCAAAGATATTCGCCGTAGTGGATATCACGTCACAACTGCTTGTAAAATGGTGCTGAATACCTCTATATCACAGCAGCGCATCTATGTGAGACTAAAGTGGTAGAGAAAGCGCAAAAAGCGCTCCTCTGAATATATATTACACAAACATTAAGCCACCTCAAGAACATATTGCGATGTCCACTATATTTAAAAAGTCCCGAGTCTTTTTACGATCCGGCATGAAAGACTCGGACACCACTGGATTAAGAATGATGCGAACATCATAAAAGCATCTGCTGGTCATGGCATTAAAACCACACAAATTCCTAAAGACTTTCTATGCGTGTCTTGTGCTAAAGGAAAATTAATAACAAAGCCCTCTTACCTGAAGATAAATGTTGAGTCCCTAGGATTTTTGGAAAGAATCCAAGGTGACATTTGTGGCCCTATTCATCCCCTGTCGACCTTTTAGATATTTCATGGTGCTTATAGATGCTTCTACTTCCGGTGGAGCCACGTATGCCTGTTGTCTCACGCGGAACCACGCTTTTGCAAAACTAATTGCCCAAATTATCGTGATTGCGTGCCAGCTTCCCGGAGAACAGCGTAAAAGCAATCAGATGGACAATGCCGGAGAGTTCACCTCAAAATCATTCAATGATTATTGTCTTGCGCTGGGCATAAATGTAGAGCATTCTATGCCCCATGTGCACACACAGAATGGGCTTGCTGAATCTTTAATAAAAGAATAAAATTAATTGTCAGGCCACTTCTACAAGATAGCGTTTCCCACCGCTTGTTGGGGACACGCAGCGTTTGCACGCCCGCATTAATGCAGTATAGGCCATCTGCATCTCACTCTGCTTCCCCCCACCAGTTAGCGCGTGGACAACAACCAATGATTTCCCATCTACAAAAATTCGGCTGTGCTGTTTGTAACGATCCCGATTTCCACAAAGGGAAATCCACAGATTCGAAGTATAAAGTGATAGTCCCAGATGATCATTCCATCACAATATCCAGATAACAGTCGATATCAAGCTCATACATCGAATAAAATAGTACAATAGGGGGTTTATAAACTTATTACACGCCACCTGGCGGAAGCATTCTTGCATAGAACAACAACGATCAGAGTGCGGAAGCGTAAGTCTTCATCCATCCTTGAGCGTAAAACGAGACTCCTAATCCTCCCCTCCATTGTTGACGAAGTTGTAGACGGCTCCTCACCTGAAACAACTATCGATGACGATTTGTACTGGCCAGGTTCCCCACCCTATGCGCGATTGCTTTGTGGAAAGTGGAATGCAATGAAGGGTATAGCAAGAGGAAGAGGCCTAATATATGGCTGTAGGTTTCCTATGCAAGTTTAATCAAGTTGTAATTAATATAATATAGTTCACCAAGTTTTATCCCAATCCCCTGTATCCACCCCTAATCACCGTCACATCCACACACACATCGACAAGACAGCTCTAGCTCCTTCTGCCTTGCCTAATCGGCTCTCAGCCCTGCAAGCTCTCAGCCGTAACTCTCAAAAAAGAAAATAAAGTGTTCCCCTCGAGGTAAGAAAGAAAGGACACCTCTCACTACTACCGAAGCAAGAACCGATGGGGTAAACCCAACTAGAGAGCCGCACAAACCCGAAGGGAGTCCAGGTGGAAAGACGGGCGCACACCTTAGGCAAAATGCCCGGGCCCCAAAGTCGATCCATGCCCGAAGGCAGGACAATACGTATTGATTTCAACTCTGCAGAGCGTGTAAACAAGACCAAAAGATCGCCATCATCGATGCAACATTTGATCTAGGCTGATTCCAACTGCCTTCTAACTAGTACGGTTCCATCCTACCACTCGGTCTGGATGTTCCAGTACCACCGTACGGCCGAGATCGAAGGCAAAAGACCGGCCCACAAGTGGTGCTGCCGACTAGAACGGAACGGGCGTGTACCTCCGTCTCCGCCGACCCTAATCGCCTAACAACCAAGCAGTGATGGCACTGTCATAGCTAGTCGGACTACCCGTCCCCCTACCCATTTAGGGGCGAGTGGTGAGTACCAGGTTCCCACGATTCCGTCCCAACGATCTATCGCCCCTTAGGTATGACCGCATTGACATCTTCTCGTAGGGGGTCTATAACTCCCCGTGCCCTAAACGGCACCTTCCACCGTGGGGCTTTGTCCCACAAAGGCACTCCACCCCGAAACTCGAAAATCACCATGTACCAGCCGCATAGGGATGCCTGTGTCGCACCCCTCGCCAAGACTTGTCACGCGACTCGCCATAGATCCCGCCCAAATCGACTTGACCCTCACAACACACCCAAGACACACACAAAGACACTCCTCGGTTGTCAACACATTACTATCATATTACTCGGCACTACGTGCCAATATATATATATATATATATATATATATATATATATATATATATATATATATATATATATATATATATATATATATATAGCCACTCACAAACAACCTCCTATCAAAGATCACATCACGTATATAATGCGTAATAGAAGTAAGCAAAGTAAGTAGCAAGAGTAAGCCAAGTGGTCCAGCCTAACAAATGTGCGTGGTATATGTCATACCCATTTTTTGCAAAAAAAAATACAGTACTCATATATGTGCGCCCAGATGTCCAAACACACATATAATCTCAAATTGCAATAATATCAAAGTAAAGTACTTTATTACATTGTATCTCACATCACATTATTACACAAGTAGTCTTGCTTAACCGCAATATTATTACAAAGCGGAAACTAGCCCTTGCTGCCATAGGGACCCCACCGGTGGACATCGCCCTAGAACTCTTCGTAAACTCCTTTCATCAAGCATCCGGTACCCGTCCGGGATTTTCATTGAATGTAAACAAGTGTAAGCGCACCAAGCTTAGCAAGTATAATAAAGGGATCTATGAAGGCTCAAAAAGGCGTATTAATCGTTTGATCACGATTAGCAATTTTAGTTGGTCAAGTTTTAATAAACCCGTACACTACTTTTAGTGAATGAACCAAACCCAAGTTGAATAAATAATTAGTCAAGATTAACATCATTCCCAAACCATTCCATGTAACCCAAGTAACCATAACCAAGAAGGATCCAGCCGCCATGTCCGTGAGCACTACCGTTATAACAGTTTAAGATATCTGCAGATATTGTACAACTTTACCCAACCGAGCCGTGATTCCCAATGTTGGGGTTTGCAAGGCCCACTTCGCCTCTACCAAGGAAGCGTGACAGGTTTCACTACATAACCTTTCGCTAGACACCCTAACAAGTTAGTAGCCGCTAGGTAAATCCGGCCGGCCCAAGGCGATACCACCCTCCTAGGGATCCACAGTCCGCGGCAGTTCCGTGTGATACAACCTCCGGGATCCACGGTCCTGTTTCACCCTAATGCCTTTCGGTAACCACTAACAAAGAGACATACTAGTTATATGATTAAAGTCGAGCCACATGACACTCGGGGTTGTACGGACTTCCCGGGTGGCCGCTTCATGTTGAGTCCTTATGGAGAGAAACCAAGGCACTTATAAACCCATGTACCTTAGCCCTCTAAAAAATGTTGCTAAAAAAGCACCTCTTTTTATACCATCATTGCATATATCATTAGTCAAAATTATTAATTGTTAGATTATGCGCAACGGCATCTATCCCAAAATGCATCCCAAAACCATAGGTGACAAGGATGTGTGGCACAAGAATCATCTAGGTAAAGTCCTTAAAGGTATATCAAATTTAGACACATGCATATGTATGAATTATATAAGGTTCATAGGAATCAAAGGGGCCTTTATTACACTTGCCTTCCACTACTACAAAGATGAATTTCCGTGGCGGGCAAAAATGATTTTCCGTGGTGGTTTTCGTCGTACCCGCCACCCGACCCGGAAGGTCACGTAAAATCGGAGATCTTCGGGCGGCCATTTTGCCCGCCACCGTTAATAGAAAAAAAAAAAAATAAAAAAAAAAAAAACCCGTAAGAAACCCTAACGCCCGGGGCCGATCCGGGCCCGTTAGGGTTGGGACTGCGCGGCGGCGCCGCCAGAGCTTTGTGAGGCCGCTTTGGGAGCCTTCCCTCTCCGCCCGCCGCAGATCTCCGCCGCCCGGTCCCACGCGCCGGGGATCTTCGCGCCGCCGGATCTCTCGCCGCCGCCGTAGGGTGCTCGAGCTCCGCCGTGACCCGGGATCCGCCCTCCGCCATGGCCGCCGGAACTCCGAGAGCCGCCTTGGCCGCCGGGAGCCGCGGCGAGGCCGGGAAGGTGCGGACGCCGACTCCTCGCCCCGCCCCGGATCCGCCAGATCTCCGCGCCGCCGGGATCTACGCCGGGCCGCCATGACCTCCGCCGCCGGGCCGAAGAGCTCGGGAGCCGCTGCGCCCCTTGCGCCACCACCTCCATGCGGTGCGCCGTCGCCGGATCCGCGGGAGAGAAGGGAGTAGTGGGGGCGGCGCGGGGTGGGGAGAGAAGGGGAGGGGTGGCGCTTGGCGGAGGGGTGGCGCCACCGGAGGACGGGGTGGGGAGAGAAGGGAGAGAGTGAGGAGATGGGAGGGGGCCGGCCTGGCGCGGCCGTCGGCCGGGAGGAGGAGTGAAAAGAAACCCTAGACTCCGGTATTTATATGAAGTGCTTCAAATGGGCCGATTGGGCTAGCGGGTTGGGCCTGATTTTCCGTGGCGACCAGTTATAAAAACCGCCACGGTTAATCTATTTACCGTGGCGACATTATAACCGCCACGGTTAATTAAAAAACCGCCACGGAAATCAAGCCATTTACCGTGGGCGGTTTTCTAAATGCCCGCCACGGAAAATCTTTTCCTAGTGCCTCGTAAAATCAATTCGCGACCTGCTCTTCGACAACCTCGAACTGAACACCTTCTAAATGCATTCCACACCACCAATCAAGCATTCATTCCAGCCATTACATGCAAGCAAAAGTACCTCTATTAGAACAGTACAGCAAACAGTAAAATCAGGGGATGAAAAGTTAATAAAACTAATCTACGCATTTCTACGAACACGTGAGCGCAAGAACCACTCAAATCGGATTTAAAACGTGAAAGTTATGCATAAAACAAGGTGCAATGGCAGTTCTGTAAATAAACCGATTTGATTTTCGAATTAAAACAAATAAATCTGAAATCTAACGTGGACTAGGACGTGCATGCTGTGTACGATCCTATGTATTTGCATTGTATTATTGGATTTGATTTTGTAAAGGAAAACGGCCAAAAATCAAAAGGATGTCATCTTGTAGTCATGCTGATGTCAAGAAGCTAAATAGAAAGCTAGCTAGTATGGCCGGCGTGCATGGCCTGACGGCCACCGGCCGTCTGTGGTGCAGCTGTGCAGCGAGTTGCGCGTGCGTGCTTCCGTTCAGAAAGAGTGCAGGGATGGTGAGGCCTGTCCGTTCGCGTCGTGCTAGGGTGCCGAGGGGTTGCCGGTACAAGAGAGGATGCCGGTGGCATCATCATGGCCGGCGACGCGAAGCTCACTGGCACCACGATGCCGACGGGGCGAACTCGCCGGCGCTCGCCAAACCGGCGATTTCGACCACCCCAACAAAACCGAGAGCGTGTGAGTGATGAGGATGGCCTCGCGAACCAGTTTAGTGCAGAAAAGAAGGCGGGGAACACATCGGAGTGATGGCCCCGCGGCGGCGTCATGGCCGACGTACGCTAGAGCTCGCCAATTCGGCGTTACAAGATGGGGAAAACGAAATTGACGGCACGGGGATGATGCGGAGATTACAGCTTCTGGGATCGTTCACAGGGTCAATCGAGCTCGGGTTTGGGTGAATTTGAGAGGGCAGCGTGCGTGTTCGGTAGAACAGGGAGGGAAAAGCGGGCCGGGCTCGGTGATAGGTTTTATAGGCGGCCGGAACAGTGCAACCGTCGCGGCGTAAATCGCCCGCCCTCATTGCAGGCTTGAAGGCGCCCCGTTGATGGCCTCCATTACTCGAGTTGAAGCCGGCGAGTGATGGCGGCGGTTAATTGCCGAGCGCGGCATCTGCGGGAGCGAGGTTGGAGAAGGCGGCGCTGACGTGCGAGCCAGAGCAGCGTTTTGGCTTGGGCTGGCAACAGGCCAAAGCTGCTGGGCCGAGGGTGAGAGCGAGCTGGGCCTCGCAAGCAAGAAAACAAGGGAGAGGGCAGAGTGGGCCGGTCAGCCACTAGGGGCCCAAGGCCGGCTTTCCAACGGGAGAGATAGGAGAGGGGCTGGGCTGGTTTCAATGATGGGCTGGAAAGGAGAGAGTGAGTGAGGATTTTCAAATAAAAACCTTTTTCTATTTTCCACAGCTTGAAAACTAAGTCAAATTCAAATGAAATTTGAATTCAACCTCAAACAAACTATCCTACACTCAACCAAAAACATAAGTATTCGGCATGAATGCAACAAACATGTTCCTAATCCTTATAGTTTATTTTAATTACCCAAAAGTTATTATTTGACCTAGGTTAAAATGCACAAAAATTAAATAAATCCTCAAATTAATTACTAAATTTTAGAAATTTAATTTTAGGGTGTTACAGTATAGGTTGCGACAAGGAATAGGCTCATAGGCAATTCTACCATGCAACCTATCAGTTATAGCAGCCGCATAAAAAGTAAAGCGCTAGCATCTATTTGTGATATGCCTAATGGGATTCTATGGAGTTTGGGTGAGACATGGCACCTGAAGATTCGTATCCAAGCTCCCCCGAGTGCTCCGGGTCCTCCGTGTCAAGCAGCTGCTCCTCCGGGTCTGCGAAACGTAACGTATGGTTGCGATAAGCAACCCTATAGATACACTCAAAGAAGAAACAGAAATTTAGAAGACCTAAATGCACTCAAACACAAGCCTAGGACGTAGAGCTCGATTTTTAGAAAAATTTAGACTCTTGTTTCATATTTTTCGAGCTAGTATGAATATTCTATGAATTTTCTAAGATTTAATTCATATTCGAAAAATGATAAAAGGTCGGGATTATCCGGTGCCGACACGCGGCATCTTCCGATTGGTCCCGGCTGTTGCTGTGGCTTATAGGCGGGCCAGGATGACGCCGCGATGACGCCACGATGACGCAATGGATGACGCCATTGCCGGCGACGCATGGGGTCCAAAGCTCCTTACGCCAATGTGGGGTCCCGCGACGACAATGATCGATGTGTGGGCCCCGATTGATCGGTCAACCCTTATTAGGCCTAGTGGGCCGTATTGGGCCTGATATGAGCTGGGTTTGGGCCGCCCGCCCGCACACGTGTCGCTCTAAGGCCGCCCACGTGGCCGGGTTTGGGCTCTAGTCGGGCCTTGGTCTCACGGCCGGGCTCATGGTGGACAAGTGGGTTTGGTCCATAGACCTCGATCCGGCCTCGTGGTGGGCGTGGTCCATCCAACCCTTTCCCTTACCGCTCACGGTGAGCCGGGTCATTGGCGGTCCTTATCGTACACTTTATACCGCCAACTTAGTTATATAACATAACAAATAAATGTACTTTTGCCACATGAACCTTTGCTATTAATTTAGTTCCACTTGTATTCGAAGAAAATATGTTTTGCGGTGGCATAAACGTGGAAACAGTAAAAGTACGTTAGAAGGTAGAGGAAAGCGCACATCGAATCGCGCTTTGGCCAAAACCAACGCCAACCGTGCCAAAGCACCCCGAGGACGCGACACAGGTGGGCCACAAGCCCACCGCCAAAACCGCACGAGGCGGGCCAAACTCATGGCGGTCGCCCGCACTCCGCGGCGCCCGCAGACGTGAGCCCGATCCCGCCGCGCTTTTGCCTTGACCCGCGTCCCCGGAGGAGGGAAGGCGGTTGCATGAGGTGCTTTTCGTTGGCGCCAAGAATTTCCCGCCAAACGCCCGAAACCTCCCTAGAACAAGGATGGCCCTCCATTTCCTCTTGCTTTTCCCTATATAAAGAGGCCCTTTCCTCTCCTTGTAACCAATTCACACACCATTTCACATTCAATAAAGGATCACACATTCCATCACCATGTGATCCATCACTCTCCACATTCCTTCGGGAATTTCACTCCACGTCTCACACATAGGGTGGTGTAGAGAGTGCCAAGACACTCGTGAGGGAGTGAGAGAGAGTGCAAGGTAGAGAGGAAGAGAGGAGTAGCGACCCCGCGGTCTTTCGGTTGTCGAGTGCCGGATCACATCTGGCCCCGCCTCCCTACCTTGTACCTCTACGGGTAACCTTCGGCTTGGTGGAAGTTATTCGTGTCTTACTTTCGATATCATTCTTAAGTTTCACGCTATCATTTATTTTATCGAGAATTACGGGATCGTTGTTTACCTTTCGGTAAATGCTCTAGTAGAGGGCCCCTGATGAAGACGGGATCCCCTGATCGACGCTAGAGTAGTGACAAGTAACGTAGACGTGGTGTCTAAGTTATGAATCACCGTCGTTTGCTCCGCAATCCACGGTAGTGAGGTAGGGGATAGGTGGTGACAGCCTTATTCGCCCATTGTACTCCTCCACGTCCGGCTGCGCCAAAGCAGAGAGCTTGAGGCCTGGCATCGCTTGGTAGACCAAGTGCACCCGGTGCCGGTAATACTGACAATAGACGTAGTAGCCCGACTTAGCCTAAGTGCTTTGAAAGAACACATCACTCCTAAGATCACCTCCTATGCTTGACCCTTGATAGTTAGGAAGAATAGACTTAGCACCCGTTCCCTGTGGAAATTCGATACCTGGAATACTTCTAGGTGAAGTGCTACAACGGTACTTTCCGTGCGCTATGACTTTGTCGCTTTCGCTAAGAAATACCAACAAGCATTTCTCGACGCCGCTGTCGGGAACGGTTGTCATTATAGTTTGCAAACCTAGTCTATCGGTGTGAGCCCTTACCCCTCGCCATTCTTTTTCTTTTGTATTTCTAGTTAGTTTTAATTATGGAGCAACCACTTTCAAAAAACCTTTTTGCTCCTAAGGGCGAGCTCTTAGAACCATGTCAATCGTTGAAGCCAATCACGCCTTCAAGATTTGAGCTCCGCCCGGCTTTATAGCCATGGTTCAGTCCAAACCTTTTCGTGCTTCAAATTAGAAAACCCTTTGATAGAGCATCGGTCCTTATTGCTTGTGATGTAACTACCGGAGGGTTATTTTCACATAAAAACCCAAATGAAGGAGGAGCTTTCCTAAACCATATTTTTGAGAATACTCTCCGCTAGAACCCATCCGAGTAGAACCCAAGCGATCAAAGGGAAGTCTCTTCTACCGTTGTCGAACCCGATACACCTATAGAGAGACCCTTGCCTGAACCAAAACCCAAGGGGACCGCATGGTAGGATCTCCTGTTTTTCGAGGCTGACCTTGCTGAAGGATTCAGTAACACCTCGAAATACAAACAATAGAAGAAACCACCAATCCCGACCTTGAAAAAAAACCCCCTCAACGAACTTCTCTCCATGACTCTATTAAGGAATGGTGGAGGTCATGTATAATCCTCGCTATGGGTATAAACATTCAAATCCCTTGCACTAAAATGTGACAAGGAATTCTTTAGAACCCAAACAACACGGGCTTTTGCCAAGAGACCATACATGACCAAATTCTTCTACACAAGAATGTAAAAAAGATTTTTACATTTTTGATATCCAAAAAAAAATTTGGAAATTCCAAATGGGCATCCCTAAAAAAAAAAATTTAATTTATCAACATCCGGGATGTAGATGTCAAGCCGGGAGGAAAATATTTTTTATTACAGGTCACATGAGATGAAAAAAAAAATCGCTGACAGACTCTCCCCCATGAGTATGACACGCCCGAAGAGGTTAAGCTCTATGACAACCTTATTAGCCTCTTATAAGATTTCAAGGAGACGTGTTCATGCCGTAACATTCTTGACATGACACAAGAAATTCTCATGTGGAATTTGTTTTCGCTCTCCCCTCATAGGGAAAGCAATACAAGAGTACACTAATGTCATAGGAAGTTTAACGGGGGATTTAGAAGAACTCAAAGACAATTTTTTTGTCTACCATTCTTCCCCATCAAACTCCCTACCAAGGACATTCCTTGATTTCAAATTGGATGAGAAAGAGTTCTAGGTGCAGCCTAGGCCAGGTTTACTATGTTAATACACGCTGGCCTAGACTTGTCATTACCCAATAGTGTGCTCTTGCATATCTATTGTTCTCGGTCTTGACATAGTCACCGCCCTATGCCTTGACATGACCACTGGAGGGTCATTTATCGATAAAATTACGATGGAACAAAGGAAGATCCTTAATCACATCTTAGAGAAGCACACTTCTCCCATCGTAAAAACACAAACCCCACCAAAACCGGGGGCATGTCAAACTTTGAGAAGCCCTCAACAAATTGAATCCGCACCTTCACCATCCTTAGGATCGATCGCTTTGAGCCCTTCTCCGAATCACGAACACCGAGGAATGAATGTTCCATCCCTCGAATTCCCAAATCAATTCAAGGTTGATGACGTAACCCCGAAAGCCGAGGTGTGCTTAGACATCCATCTCATCCTTTATTTCGATTTTTCGATGGGCTACCCTCTCACGAAAAAAGGGACCTATAGAGGGGAGCCATGATGAGAAGTTGGGAAGGATTGTTTCTGCCTCTCACCTAGAAATCCCAGAGGCGAAGCACCTTTCCAACCAAAACATGTTTGAGGTGGCAAAGTTTATAACTCCACTCAATTCACTTAAGTTGCTACCGCATCTTTGTGAAACGAAACACCCGTCGCCCTCACTCGAACACAAGGCATGTCCCTCTGGCCAAGAAAACGTTGTTCTTGACAAAGGTTGAGATTCAATGTTCATTTTTCATGACACATCTTGGGAGGATAAAAACTCATGTGCCATGGACATGCCCGAGGCACCAACTCTAGAGACCAAGATAGAAACCACTATTGAGCATAAAAAAATCTTCCTCCAAAGATCCTTCATGTTTCATGCTCACCTTATTGGATCTTTAGAGCTTGCCTCGCCCACCACATGCTCCTACAAGAATTCCAACCTTCTCTTAATCCTCGCTCACAAAACTTTTCAAGAGGATGGTTGTGGATATCTTCGTCTATCACAAGTTTTGCCGATCTCGTAGTGGCACGATGGTACCTTATGCGGCTTAAGCGTAACGCTAACTTCTTAGTGGTGAGGCCGGGAACTTCACCACCTTTCATAGCTGCAAGAAGAATTCCCACCCGTCAAGCTTGTGACCATAAATAAAAGCACCGCGGGAGATAACCCTAACCGTAAAAAAAAATGAATAATTCTCTCTAGTTGTTTTCATAAAAAAAACAAAAAAGGTTTTTCTCTTTCTCTTATTAATAAAAGCAAGAGCATGTTGTCAAGTTAGTATGCACCTTCGGTATTCTTGTCGCTAACCATTTCGTGGAGATCGATTAAGAAGATCGAAAGAGGCACGCAATGCTTGAGAACATAGGGGCCACATCAACAAGAAACTTTGATGCTCATGGATGATGGAACATGCTCAAAGGGAGACCGGACCTTGCACACTTGACTTTTACACAAAAAGTCCAAGTGTGGGGGGGGGGGAAGATGGTGAAGACCTCAAGTTCCATACACCAAGGCGTCATACAAAAAAAAAATATATGGTGAATAAAAGATGATGTCACCCCCTTTGCTGAAAAAAAAAAGGGAGAAGAAAGAAAAGAAAAAAAAAAAGAGAGAAAAAGAATTATAAAAAAAAAAAAAAAAATATATATATATATATATATATATATATATATATATATATAAAGAGAAAAGAGAAAAAGAGTTGTCGAAAAGAAATATATATATATATATATATATATATATATATATATATATATATATATATATATATATATATATATATATATATATATAAAACAGAGGAGAGGTTGGCACCACATGATCAAGATCAATACAAATGTGCCACCTAACTCTACCCTTCATCGCTTCAACAAGCAAGAAGGGCTCGCCTTTCTTCCTTTGCGGCCGCCATCGTGGTCCATGGCCCGCATATACGCCATGTGTGTGTGGCCTTGCCTTGAGAAGTGCCCGGTGTTGACGGTCACCAACGGCATTTTTTTAACGCCAACATTCTACCAATAAGGGGTGGAACTATACCTTACTACACACATATACATTTATTGTTGACATATTTCCACTTGTAGTGTCCAAATTATTATTGTGCAGATTTATATAAGAAACAAGTGGAAAATGCACCAAAAGGCGCCCCCTCGAAAGCGCATTCTCGCAGAACATCAAGCCCAAGGGAGAAATGTACCAAACACGCAAAAACCGGGCCGAGCAAACACCGCCATACAACTTTTTCAGCCCAACAACGCCACCCCGCCGAAGCCCGAATTTTGCCGGACCTGGGGTGCGCTACGCACCACTTGGTGCGACCGCACCCCCCCGAGGCGGTTCGGGCCTGTGTTTGGCGAGGCGGTTTGTTACCTTCCATAATCGGGCGTTGTCGACGTTGGTTGGTCGGTTCAAGCAGATTTGGAAGGTGTCCAAGGACGGTTTTGGCTCCTTCCATATGGAGAGGGACGTTTTCCAAAGAGCCCCCTCTCCTCTACCTATAAAAGGAGACCCTCTCCCTCTTCTTAGACACACACCTCACAATGTAGCCTCTTTCTTCTTCTTCTTCCTCTTCTTCTCCCTTTCTTCTTCTTCATCTTCTACTTCTTCTTCCTCCTCCTAGTAGGATTAGTAGTTTAGGATGTGGAGCTAGGCAAAGCTACCAAGGAGGGCTTGGCTCCTTGGAAGATGGATTCCGGGAATAAATCTTTCTATGGTATTCTTCCAAAGCCTTGCTCTTATCTTATCTTGGTTGTGCATTAGGATTAGAGTCTTCATGTTATTTCTATACCTCATGATTTATCTTATGATCTAACATGTTGTTCTTGACATGATCATGACACATGAACTAGTCTATAGTTTCTATGTTGTGATATCGTCATATAGAACTTTATGCTTAAACCATTCATGCAATATAATTGGGTAGTGTCGGGTTGTCTTTGAATGGCGGTTCGTTGTGCCCTTCGGGGGCTTGCTCGTGTCCTATTCCGTCCATCCGTAGGGTGGGGGCCATGGGGGATATGAGTAGTGTCCTAGTATGCGGACGTGGTGTCCGGATGCCGTATCCTTCGAATATGAGTGCATGCCACGGTTGAGGGGGTAGGCGGCTTGGTCGTGACAAGCCTTGACCGCCCCTTGAAATCCCCCACGCTCGTGTGTGCCGTAGGAGTTCGTAAATGCCTTCCTTTAGGGCGGATGCTCGGGAGGTCTCCCCGTCCATTTCATTCTCAGCTCCGACCTCCCCGCTCATGCGTGTTGCCCGACTATTAACCGGTTCTATGCACGCCCATGACTAGAATCAGTATGCTCCACTTAGGTCTTTCTTTATTCCTTATTTATCTTTATCCTTGAGTTTGGCTCGAGTGAGTGTGTCAAGTTATCCCTTTACCGCTCCTTTATTTCCCCGTTATGAGCATTGGTCCATTACATAGTCATGTTATCCTGCTCATGTCTCTATTAGATCCTTTTTCACCATGCCTTCCTTTGGGAAAATATAAATAACGATACCCCCTCGAATACTTCCGGGTGAAATGCTACAATGATAGATCCGCGCGCTTGCGGATGAATATCTTCTTAGGCAAGATCTATCACCATTGATGTACCTAGTGTTATCACCGACACGGTGGTTTCACTTAGGAATGTCAACGGCGCATTTCTGGCGCCGTTATTGGAGATGGGTTCTAAACCTGTTTCTAGTGATTGCGCTTAAGAAATGCAACACCGGATATGGACATCATGCAAACCATGGCAACAACTTCCACACTTCATCCAAAAGTGTTGCCAATAAATTTATCCAGTGCACGCAAAGGTAACGTTCACCAAATCTCATACCCATTATTCATCTCCATACGGTTATACAAATTCATACTTCCCTTGTTTATGATGTATGCTGGTTTGGATATGTCCCCATGAGATCTCATGTGGTATATTCATAGATCTTTTTAAATTAAGCATGGTGCTTAGGTTAAAATGATCTTCTTTAATCAAACTTTGACATGGTGTTAGAGTTTAGTTAATGAACTTAGAACTTCGTTATCATGATCCCCGAAGTATATTATGTTGGAGATAAATCAAGGCTATGTTTATATTGTTCCTTTATGTTAGCCTTGCGTGAGTCATGTTGAGGTGAACAGATAAAATAAAATAAAACAAGATAAAATAAAATAAAGTTATCTCAATAAAGGCTCCACGGTGTTCAAGCCGGTAGAGCCATATGTTTGTTTTCGTTTTGTTTTCTTTGTTTGAATAAAACCAGGTACAAAAATAAGTGTGGGGGAGATCTCTCAAGCATACAATCACACCCATCTGAGATCTCCCCAACACAAATGCACAATCATCGAGCAATTCATGATGGAGAAGGACGAGACGAACGACTACCATAAACTCCCTCATCTTCAAACGGTGGTTTGTGCAAAACTCTCGCTCTCACATCCCCCAAAAGTTTTGAAGTTTAAATTTTGAACATATCAAAACCTGTTGGATGCACACTTGTCCCTTTTGTCTTTTCCATCTATATAATTTGCCAAAAGAACAAGTGTGGGGGAGGAGACTACACAAGGTAAAAATTGAAATCCTTTACCTTCCCCTTTTGAACAAGATTAAAATGTATGATCATTAAAATGATTTAATCATCCTTGAGCTCCACCGCATTAAATCTCTCAATATCTTTCAGTCAACATATATTTTATTTCTCATTAAAAGAAAAAAAAATGTGGATGCTCCATCTCCATGCTATCCCTTGATAAAAATTTGCATACTCTTTATTCCTTGCTAATATTCCTATGCCTTGTGAATTATCTATCATAGGGACCCCATGTTATCTAAGTAATTGGGATATGTGATATAACTGGATGATTTGATCCTTGCTCTTTATATATGAACTTGGGATTTGTTTTCAAAAATTCAAAATTCAAATAGCATGCTCCTCAATGATATGCAAATTCCTACCAGAGCCATACTGAGTTTATCGAATGCAAAAACCTACCATATATGCTACTTATCTTTACATTGAGCTTGTGTCAAGTCTTGTTGACCCTTGTTGAGATAGTTGTCATGCCCCCAAGATTAAGATCACGTACACGCCACATATAACAGCTATTCCTACACCGAATACGCTAAAAACATGCTTTCCCCCCAATTATACCAAAAAAGTTCTACTCCTACACCGAGTAGACACAAAAAGATATCTTAGAAATAAATACTCCATGTTCTAAAAAATAATGATCTCTAATTTCATAATTGAAGAGACATGGCTATGAAAAAAAAAAAAGGGACACATGAAGGTCCCATGAAAAAAAAAAGTTGGACACATGAAGGTCCAAGAGTTCAACGAAAAAAAAAAAAAAATGAGCACATGAAGGCTCATGCAAAAAGATAGCCATGTTCTCAAGAATAAAGTTTTCATAAGAGAGAGATCACTCATATCAAGGAGTATAGTATATATAGTATAGGTTCCACTATATCATATCCACACACATGCACTTCTTGATCTAGGGGTATGCCATCCTTCTCCTTGATCCGAGCTTTGGCCTAGCAATATATGCAGAGTAAGTATGCCCTCATATCTTTTCCCTACCCAAAGATCCATATAAGCTTTTTAGAAGTAGAAAAGAAAGAAGGCAAAACTCTCATATGCCTCGGTGAGGAACTAGACACAAATATTTGAGTGATCCGAGTGAATCATTCGAGAAGCAAGGCTATATTTACATTTTCAAAATCACATGAAAACCCAAGTTCCCGCACTTATCTAAAGCAAGGGGATTTGAATCCATGTTGTTCCATAATTCAATTACCCAAGATTAATATGGTAGACACGCCAAAATTTCACAAGTGCTTTGGTGAAGCTTGGAATAACTTGTATGCAGATTTTATTTCATCGAGGTAACCCACCTAGTCTTGCACTTTACTCGAGGACGAGTAAAGACTAAGTGTGGGGGAGTTGTTGGCGGTCCTTATCATACACTTTATACCGCCAACTTAGTTATATAACATAACAAATAAATGTACTTTTGCCACATGAACCTTTGCTATTAATTTAGTTCCACTTGTATTCGAAGAAAATATGTTTTGCGTGCATAAACGTGGAAACAGTAAAAGTACGTTAGAAGGTAGAGGAAAGCACACATCGAACTGCGCTTTGGCCAAAACCAACGCGAACCAGGCCAACGCACCCCCGAGGACGCGACACGGGAGTGGGCCACAAGCCCACCGCCAAAACCGGGCATGAGGCGGGCCAAACTCACGGCGGCCGCCGCACCGCGGCGCCCGCCGCAGACGAAACCCGATCCCGCCCGGCGCTTTTGCCTTGACCCGCGTCCCCGAGGAGGGAAGGCGGTTGCATGAGGTGCTTTTCGCGTTGGCGCCAAGAATTTCCGCCAAACGCCCGAAACCTCCCTAGAACAAGGATGGCCCTCCATTTACTCTTGCTTTTCCCTATATAAAGAGGCCCTTGCCTCTCCTTGTAACCAATTCACACACCATTTCACATTCAATAAAGGATCACACATTCCATCACCATGTGATCCATCACTCTCCACATTCCTTCGAATTTCACTCCACGCCTCACACATAGGGTGGTGTAGAGAGTGCCAAGACACTCGTGAGGGAGTGAGAGAGAGTGCAAGGTAGAGCGGAAGAGAGGAGTAGCGACCCCGCGTCTTTCTACCGTCGGAGTGCCGGATCTGTCGGCCCCGCCTCCCTACCTTGTACCTCTACGGGTAACCTTTCGGCTTGGTGGAAGTTATTCGTGTCTTACTTTCAAGATCATTCTTAAGTTTCACGCTATCATTTATTTTATCGAGAATTACGGGATCGTTGTTTACCCTTCCCAAATGCTCTAGTAGAGGGCCCCCGATGAAGACGGGATCCCCGATCGACGCTAGAGTAGTGACAAGTAACGTAGATGTGGTGTCTAAGTTATGAATCCCCTCGATCCGCAACAAAGCCGTTATTTAACATTTTCTTCCACGAGTTGTCGAGCGTGCTCAAGGCCGCCAATTCTTTTCATGGGCCAAGTTCGCCGGCCGTTGTGTTTTTTGTTTGTTTATTATTAATATTATCTCACTTTGTTTCCTCGTGTCGCATTTTATTTAAGGATGCAAGTGGGTACCAATGGTGTTTTTTTTTTTCAAGTAACAAGTTACGGTCAAATGTTGTTCTAGTTTATTTCCCGCCTCCCGCCCCCCTCAAAATTTAAATTATGTGAATGCCATTCTAATTCATGCCGCAAGATTTAACACTTGTATAGTCCATGATCCGATTCTCCTTCAAAGCCCATTGTTCGGGAAAAGACAATGAAAGTGTGGCATTGCTTCCAAATCCGTAACCCTAGCCTTGACAATGATTCTAGAACACAACTTTTCCAAAGGAGCCAAGAGCATCCTCAATATACTGTTCATTCCAATAATGTAGAGGAACCCCTCAGTTTCCCCTCATTTCGAGAGTCCTAAATACACGCATTTGTGCCGTGATCATGCACAAATACACATACTTAACACTTAACACGTAAATGGTACATAGATTTAAAAAGGAAAAGTACTAAGCTTTATTGATACTAATAAAAGGGTCTTACAAACAAGGGATCGAATGGTATAGCCATAGAGGTTACATAACTAGCGTAAGACTAAAGCCAAAAAAGACTAAAGCCATGAAGTGGCATTCTATTCTAGCATGGTGGTCTCTAATATGTAGTCATTTATTTTAGCAAATGAGACACAACTTCTACAGCCATGCTTGAGCGCGGTCGAAACCCTAGCCATAGAACTCCTACGTGACGCCTCCTATGCGTAGCTCCTAACATTTGCGTGACTCCTACTCTTCGTGGTTCCCATCGTCGTTCTGTGGATGAAAAAGGGGTGAGTACTTACATACTCGGCAAAGACCTAGTCCATAGGGTGAGAGTAGAGGTGGTTTTATAATTATGGTTTGGGTCCTAGTAGAGTATTATCATTCTCGCTAGTCCTCGGGTTAGTATTATGAATTATTTAGCAAGATAACACAGTTTCATTACACAAAAAGTAGATCTAATCATAGGTGACCTCATCCTAGCTTTTGCCCGTTCCAAGGACACCGCTATTCAAATATGTTTAAAAGAACTCTCTGCAGAGGTGTACAAATTTCCCCACACGATAGGCAATAATCCCTCCCATGATCCGTGGTCGAAATAGGCCTAACAAAACCTCGCACTGATAGTACGAGACCTTAGATGTCCATATAATTCTACTACGGCTTCTCGCTGGTCGGAACATACTAGTATCGGAAGATACCAAATCTTCCCAAACCACATTCTCGATGATACCAAATCATCCCAATTTCGTGATACCAAATCACCCCAATCTCGAAAGTGATACCAAATCACTCCAATCATACTAGTGTCGATGATACCAAATCATCCAATCAAAAACAAAATACTATGGGCTCGAACGCGGCCAAAAATCAAGGGTTTAACGTGGAAGACCACATAGCAACCACGCCGACTGCAGGACCACGGATGACGATCAACCCGTGTCATCTCCCTCGATAATCTGCTACCTACACCGCCCTGCTTAGTAGTTAACTATATTACAATCTAACAGGATGTAAGATCAAGTCTACCCATATAGACGTGTGGCTATACGAAGTATCCCACTAGGTAAGATGGCCTACGAACCAATCCTTATACGACTGAGATGGGTATCTCCCAATAGGAACCCACACAGGCGAACCTGTCATGGTAGTTCATCCCACATGAACTACCCCTTCCCGTCCCCTGTCTAGTTAATTACCTAATCTATGTTGTTCAGGTTTAATCATTTAAGCAATCATAACAGTGATATCATGTAATTCATTATCAATGAATATACACAATTCATCTTTATGTCAAATCTAGGGTTTATTATTATGGAGATGACGTAAAGTGGTGGAAAGAGGGTGGAGCTAGGTCTTGCCTTTAGTGTTGTCTCCTTTGAGGTCCGCAACGAAATCCGGGTCTTCACTCTCCTGATAGTCACCTTCGTCTGTTGATGAAGTGACTATATAAGACTACAGCTTTGACACAAACAAGAAGAGCAAAAGCAAACATAGAACAATATGGTGGCATTAGATGCAATGCATAGAGTTTATTTTTGGAAGAATTATGGAAGTGGTTTGGCAAAAAAGGGAGTTAAGATGATACACTAATGCTCCTACAGGATGCCACACAACTAGTCTTTCTCAAGGCATGCTTCACGCCTTTTGCGTAATCAACGGGGTTATGTGTAAATTATAGAAAATCTCGATGTATCCAATCAATGTCCAAATTGGATAAAATGACCATTTTGGCAAATACCTTTGGTCGTGATATAGGTGTCATGCCGTTTACATACTTGGGTTTACCAATGGGAACCACAAAACCAAAAACTGATGACCTCACACCTATGATGGACAGAGTAGAACGGCGATTATCTGCTTGTTCTACATGGCTCTCCTATACCGAAGATTACAAATGATCAATTCAAAGAATTACCCCAATTACCACCTATGCCATGTGCACCATCAAACTCCCAAAAGGAGTCATTGAGAATATAGATAGAGCAAGGAAACAATGTCTCTCGGAGAGGAAACGCCGCAAAGAAGAAAGGGGGGTAATCTTGTGGCGTGGCCAATCGTTATGTTGCCTAAAGACAAAGGTGGGTTGAGCATTACCAATTTGAGCCTTCAGAATGATGCTTTACTGATGAAACAACTGAGCAAACTCTATAATAAAGCCGATATTCCTTGGGTGAACTTGATCCGGAGTAGGTACTATACAAATCGTGTGCCACATGCAACAAGGGAAGTTGGATCTTTCTGGTGGAGGGATGTGTTCAGATTAAATAATCTCTTTAGAGGTACCTCTATTTGTCAGCCTGGTAACGGTGCTTCAATATGCTTTTGGGATGACTTGTGGTCGGATGATATTCTTGCACGTAAGTACCCAAGGTCAAGGCCCTTTGCAAAGAATGATAGCATCTCTGTTCTAGAGGTCATGCAAGTCAAGATCTTGACACACTTTTTATTTACCTCTATCGGTTGCAAGCAATGGATGAAATGGAGTCTCTACAAGAGCAAATGCACTAGTTGAGTACAACCAAGAAGAATCGATATATGGTTGCCAAGTATGGGGTAACACATACACCGCTAAAAAATTCTACACCCATGTCTTCGACTCCATTCAAAGCCTACCCCGTCTTCAAAATGATTTGGAAGTCAAGATGCATTCCGAGAGTGAAATTCTTTGCATGGTTAATCATGGTTGATTGTCCGAACACAAAACAATGCTGCAAAGAAGACACCTCAACGTGCAAGGCACCCAAACTTGCATCATGTGCATTTTAGGAGAACCTGAAACAGTTGAACACTTGTTGTTTGATCGCGATTTTGCAAAGGAATGTTGGATGAAAATCGGCATAAATCGGATAGTTCGCCGAACCTCGATGGAAAGAATGACGAGGGCACGTTCTACACATCCCATCCCCTTCTTCACCGAGGCTTCGATCATCGCTGCTTGGGAGCTTTGGAAGCTAAGAAACGATAAAATTTTCCAAATAATCGTGAGCCAACTCCAAGTCTTTGGTTCTCCAATTTTAAAAGTCAATGTCTGTTACAATTGGTTAGATTTAAAGATGATTTGCGGTCATGTTTTCGTGTTTGGCTTGATGCTTTTAGTTAATCACTATATGTATAACCCCTCTTTCTCTTTTTATAAGTAATGAAAAATGTCTTTTACTGTGGGGACCTCCCCACATTCTTTTAAGGCCAAAAAAAAAGGAGTTAAGATGCAAAAGTTATATATTTTAGAAGTTTACTCCTATATAATAAACTAAGTGGAATTTTAGAGTCAAATTTTTAGTATATAAAATATGGGTGAAAACTACATGGTTAAATTCCTCAGATCATTTAGTTTATTTACAAATTTTCTTAGAATTTTTCTAAGTCAGAAAATAGATTTCTAATACTCTATGTATGTTTCCCGGGTGTACCTAGCAATTCCCATAGTGTACCCAAAATGGTGTGTGTGTGTGGTGTGCTTGTGTATAGGACAAGTGGGCGTTGACGTCTTTGTGGAGTGCGGGAAAGGAGAAGGAGAGGGAGATGGGACGGTTTGGGGTGGAGTCAGCCCCCGCGACCGTGCTTGTAGCATCCCCGTGCCGGGAGGGGCCACGGCGGGGGCCAAAGACGGTGGTGCGGTGCGGGCTCCGTGGGGAGAAGACGGCGGCGACCCTCGCCCCACCCAATTGGTGAGAGAGGGAAGAGAGGGTGAGGAGATGCGGCCGCCGCCGCCGGTGGGCCATGGGCGCGAGGCCGCCCCACCCGGAGAGAAGGGGAGAGAGGAGTAGGTCGTGATCCGGGCCAAAAGGAGGGAGAGGGAAAGATGAAGCCCGATGCTTCTTTTCCTTTTTCCAATTCCTTTTCTATTTTCCAAACTTCATATTTAGGTATTTTGAAATGGTTTGAATTCAAATTCAAATGCAACTTTGAAAATAAAGTACCACCATATGTTCCACAAGCATACAAGTCATTCACATAACATTTCCTATATCTATGTTAGTTTATTTTATGTTACTTATTTTAGTTAGTGTATATATTAAGTCAAGTTTTTAAAAGTTCAATTTTTAGTGATTTTTAAATTAGGTGAAAAATCTCGTGGTGTTACAACCCCCCGTCACAACATCAGCCATCATTCAATGTTAAAATGGATTATTCTCCGGTTTCCCCTCGGTTGTGTCCGTGATCTAGAGGCGTGAGGGTAATAATAAGTGCTTAAAATAATATTCCATGACAGCTTCTTCATTATATACCGCACACATTTGTGTCTTTTGTCTAGTCATTTTTACCTTTAAAACACATTCCCTTTGTACCTGGCTGCTTGTTTTAGGATAATTAAAGCTGTGAGAAATATTCTTAAAGGGAACCATAATTAACTTTTTTAACTGAAGTTGTAAGGGGTATGTGATATGGGTTTGTTGGTATCCTAATTTTCAAGAAGCATGATTGTGAGCGGGGTCTGTGGGTATCCTAGATAAAATTCTTTATAGCAGCAGGTCCTTCACTTCTTTGCATGCCTAATTACAAGGAGATCAATCTAATAGCAGCATGTACCTTTGCTTGTCTTTGTTTTTTTTCCTTTTTATGCAGTGTAACGTAAGGCTTTTCACTACCATAGGCAAGAACATTCCTGTCGCCCAAAACCATCAGAAATGTCCAAAAACCGCCGTGAAACATATTTCGACGGCCAGAAAAGAACATCTTTTCTGAATGGTGGCCGCCGTGAAAAAGGTTCCCGACGGCCAACCCGAGGATGGCCCCCGACTGAAACGCCGCCAATTCCTACCATCAGAAACCAACTAACGAAGATTTAAAAAATACAGTAGACCTCGTCCTTAATTACAACCTCAGCGGCATCCTCAATTCAATTCATATGATAGTTCCATACAAAGGAACACAACATTATTTATACATACAGTTCAGATCCATCCATCAAATTATGGGCATTAGAATGAAAAAATGAGTACTACACGTAAGTCGACTTAAACTTCAAACAAATGGCACCTCAATATGACTTCTAGATAACTACACTAAAGGTTAACTACTGAAGTTGGCCTGAACTTGAACTGAAGCAATGCAAAAGGATGAGTTTGCAAGGTGCCCACAGCTATGAATTTGCTGCAATAAAATAAAATAAAATTTATTAGATGAGGTATTTGCTTCAATATGTCATATACATATATTGGTTATGAATCTGCAAGGTGCCCAGAATATGATAAAGGCAAGGCAAAGCATGAATACTACACAAGAATGATTGAAGGCATCAGCATGTACCAACACAATGTTGGATAATGTAGGCAATTTCAGTCATACAACTTCTCACATGTGAAGAAATAGAGTACCAGCTCAGAATTCTCAAATGTTAGTATTAGTATGCTTCGCTTTTTCATAGAAAATCTGATATTGAATTTGCAAAATGTGCTTTAGTACTAAATCACAAGTGTGTGCAGGATCCAATCTCATAATCTACATGATAACAATGACTAATTGTAGGAAAAACTGATGCAGTATTAATAGTAGAAAAGAGATGACATCAAAAAATTTGTATTTGATAAGAACAAATTGTACCAAATTTGGGCATAGCACTACAGCAGATAAGATATTAGTAATTTTTCAGTCAGCACCCAACCATACCTTTTGTATCAGATTATCACCAAAGTTCCTGGTGACAATACTCCTTTTCCTTTCACCATACTACTCTGAATCTGAACAAGAAAAAATACTAATGAAGCTGGAGCATTGTAACCCAGAATAAAAATAATGGACTTGCTTAAATTGCTAAAATATGAGAATAACTCATCAATGTTAAGTTATATGGAACCTATGAAGCAGCACTGTTTTTTTTTTCTCAAAACATCATGATTATGGAAACTAAGAAAAGAAGGTTCCCGGTTATTGAAACTAACCTTCAGAAATAGCAATTCCACAAACTGAATTCCCAGTTAATAATAGAGTGCCTGAATTTATGTGCTTCCTATCTCCAAATCGGTCAGCTCCGCTGTAGATGACACTACTATCTGCAACTCAAGAAAAAGGTGAAACACAGTTAAGACAAGCTTTGCTAAACACTCTAAGTAGGTCGCTAGGTTGTCAATTGACTAAAGGGGCCGAGGGGCAACCTCGAGCCGGAGGAGAGATCATGGATGAGGCTGCTCATGTAATGCATGACATAGAACCTTCAGTGATCATTGCCCATGGGCTGCATTCGCATCGAACGGTCCGGTACTACTTTAAACCCAAATCTCGGTTTACGATGTCTCTTGCTCTTTTTCTTGTACTTGTCGTAGGCCCCCGTGCAACAAGTTCGTGATAGGGACATACGATGATCAAAGCTATCTAACAAGTAATCTTACCTCCGCAAAGACCGGCGCTATTGTAACACCCCCGTGTTTTGCATCATAATAAAACCACTAATAATTTGAACTTTTTAAAATTTTACAACAAATTAAAACTTTGACTATTTATTTCTCACAAAACCTTTTTGACAATATATTTTCCTAAAATCCTTTGCATCAAAATCCACCATATGCATTTAGGTTAGAATGTTAGAATTGATTGAATGCTTTGAATGCTTGAATGTGTGATTGCATGATTTGTTTGGCCCTAGGATTTAATTGGCACTAAATAACCCTTCTTGACCTCCCCTTGAATTACCGCAACCATCCACCCACCAAATTCCTTTGAGTTCCAAATTGAATTCACTTCAAATGTACTCTAGTTATTTTTAAGGAAATAGAAAAGCTTTTTTTTGTCGGGAAACGGTCTCGGGCTCACATCTCCCTCCTCCCTCCCTCTTCGGCCCACGGCCACGGCCCGCCTCCTCCACTTCTCCCACACCGGGCCACCACCAAAAAGCCCAGAGACGCCTCCTCCTTCCCCTCTCCCGTGTTGGGCCGGCCCGCTCACTCGGCCCGGCTCAATGCACCGTTCCCTTCTCATCCTCAGCTCGCGCCCACCCGACAAAGACGGCCCCACCGGGTCGCCTTCATCGTCTCCGCGACAACGACGACGCAATTGCCGTGTCATCTACCTCTGTCGCCTCGAGCTCGGGGTCGCTCTACCCCAAATACCGAACAAATAAGGATGGAGCACGGCACGGACCCATGAAGCCTCTCGAACACATGCGCTCCCACTTCCCCTCTCCACACCCTCTCGCCACGCGGCCACACCCGACGACCTGATCAAGCTACCACCACCATGGCTGCACTCGCTCTAGTTCATCCCCAACCAAGCTTGCGAATAGGGCTTCACCGTGGCGAACCACCTTAGTCTCGAGCACGTCGCGCACCAGGGAAAAATATCTCGTGTCGGTGAAAATATCGGCCGCCGGGCGAAACCGACCTCGGCCTATAAATAGGCCTAGCCGATGAGCCCCCCTCCTCAACCATCACCGCCACCAATTTCATTGAGTTTGGGAACATGCCATCTCCCTTCCTTCCTCTATCGTGCTCCCGCTTGATTTTCCCCAAATCGGGTACCGCGTCGCCATGGGAGCCAAGCTCCGAGCTTTCCTCCTCTAACCGCCTTTGGGTTGATTGGAGCGGTAAGTGAGCACCCCGGCCTCACTCTCTACCCGTTCCGCTATCCCGAGCCCCTTCTTCCTCCTTGGGTCGCCCGGTCTCCGTGAGATGCCCGCCGCTAAGCCGCCATAGTCGTTGCTCGCTATCGGCAAGACACCGACGCGTGGCCATGACCTTGATGCAATCTAACACACCCCACACTCCCGCTACACCCACCACCACACCCCTCAATCGCCTCACCAGTAAATACCCACACGACAAGCATCTACCACTCTTCGCGGACCGCCGGCGGCCGTGCAACCACCCTTAGAGCACCGCCACCGCGATAGCGTCGAACTCGCCAAGGATGCCGGTGGTGTGACTCACTCCGGGCGACGTCCGTGGTTGCCCCTGTTTTGCCGCCATGCCAACGCCGCCACTTCGTCCCGCCCCGACGCCGTCCGGTCTCCATCCCCCTCGCTCTCTCGCTCGGTCGGACTCGTAACGCTTGTCGCCTATTAAGAAGAGGAGACAATGAGGGCCCACATGTCACGTGGGCATAAGGCACCAACATGCGAACCCCACGTGGTTGCCACTATGACTCCCTCTTCTCTCTCTCTCTCCTTTCCTCTAGAGTACAACCCGGTCCACATGGACACACGAAAAGAGGTGGCGAGTCCATGGCGCACCGCAACACCCCGCACACAACACAAAGTCATTAGGTCGACCCCTCGCCGCTTTGCATATGTCATCCCCTCGGAGTGAAGAGAAATTGCTAGGTACCCCCGGAAGTATGCACGGAGGAGCAAAATTACATTTTTCAAGCATAGAAAAATTCCCAAAAAAATCCTAAGTAAACTAGGTACACCCCGCATCTACCCAAGCATTTCCATCTTCCTAATTTGCGTAAATAATTCCCAAGTTATATTCCATATATCCTTTTCTTATTAAAACTTTGATAATTCACATCTTCTCCACTCTAACTCCAAATCACTTGATTCCACCAAAAAATCTTCTAAATTCAAGCCCTATTTATTCATGCCCTTTGTTCTATTATTGGTGCCCATTTAAATTCTAGGTTGATTGCTTCCCTTTTCCTATATTTGAATCAAATACTA